>OZ005734.1:49467760-50131094 GCA_963930755.1 Eudasyphora cyanicolor | reverse complement strand
AATAAATAAATAAATAAATAAATAAATAAATAAATAAATAAATAAATAAATAAATAAATAAATAAATAAATAAATAAATAAATAAATAAATAAATAAATAAATAAATAAATAAATAAATAAATAAATAAATAAATAAATAAATAAATAAATAAATAAATAAATAAATAAATAAATAAATAAATAAATAAATAAATAAATAAATAAATAAATAAATAAATAAATAAATAAATAAATAAATAAATAAATAAATAAATAAATAAATAAATAAATAAATAAATAAATAAATAAATAAATAAATAAATAAATAAATAAATAAATAAATAAATAAATAAATAAATAAATAAATAAATAAATAAATAAATAAATAAATAAATAAATAAATAAATAAATAAATAAATAAATAAATAAATAAATAAATAAATAAATAAATAAATAAATAAATAAATAAATAAATAAATAAATAAATAAATAAATAAATAAATAAATAAATAAATAAATAAATAAATAAATAAATAAATAAATAAATAAATAAATAAATAAATAAATAAATAAATAAATAAATAAATAAATAAATAAATAAATAAATAAATAAATAAATAAATAAATAAATAAATAAATAAATAAATAAATAAGTAAATAAGTAAATAAGTAAATAAATAAATAAATAAATAAAAAATTAAATAAATAGATAATGCAATAAAAATTAATTAATTAATTGATTAATAAATTAACATATAAATAATTTAACAAATGAATAATTAAAATTATTTAAAATAAAATCAACTAAAGAAAAATAATTTTAAAATGTTCTAAAAATAAATAAAACTGAGAATTATAAAAAATATTGTAAAAAAACTGAAAATAATATTATTTCCAAAATAAGTCGATTTTTCTAAAAATAATAATAAACAATATTTTTTTAATAAAGTAAATGTTTTTTATATAACTACAAGAACCATAAAAATAATTATTAAATATTATTGTTAATATAGCTGCATTAAAAATAATATTCCTACATTATTAAATTCAACTTATTTTAAAATTGTAACTTTGCGAAGTTAATCACATTTTCTCTTCATTATTTTTAATAAAACAAAAGTTAAAAAAATAAAATTAATGTGGTGTTTTACAAAAATATAAAAAAATCAAAATTAACTTTTAAATATTATGAAGGTGGCAACAGATTTTAAATTTTGTTAAAATTCTTCAATAATTCAAAATATATAAAATAATTAAATGTGTTTTAAAAATTGATAAATAATCTAAAATCGGTTTAACCCTCATAATTAAACTATCGTTTGAAATTTCCTATTTATATATGAAGAAAAGACATACATAAGTGAACATTTGCAAGTTTTGCATTTTGAAATTTGAGGATGTACTTGGCTAATGTTATAAATTAAAAAAAATCAGCTGCATGTTTTCTTGGGATTTTTGCCCGTTCCTCCAACTCATTTTTAATATTTTTACTAATTTATCTGAAAACTTTAGTGGTGCAGATAATTCATTATTAATCCTTCTTTCCAAATGTGTACAAAGTTCTGCTCAGAAAATTAATTTTTCAAAATGAAAAATTAAATTTATAAAATTTTAAAATATTTAGAATATTTGTGTAAATCTCGTTGGCAAAGCAAACAGAAAATTTAAGAAATAATAATTTAACAACAATTCATATTTATAATACACAACAATGTAATTTTAACAATAGAACAATAAATGTGCATAAATCACAAAATGTGTAAAAATACAAAAATAAAAAGTCGGAAACAAACCGACAAGAAAAAATCATAGAAATTTCAAAAGTTGAAGAAGGGCAAGAGAAAAATGCTTTATATGTCGTTGTGACAATCACACCACAACAGCTGCATTCGGATGCTTCCAAATTTAAATCTAAAAATGGCAATAATTATATAAATAATATAAAAATATAAAAAAATAGCAATACCTAATCAACCCCAAAACCACAATACAAATATAAATAAAAAAAAACGGAAACAAAGAAAAAAGGAAAAATACTAAGATATACAACAACAAAAATCAATAGTTATAGAAACAACAGCAACCACAGAGGATTAAATCAATTCTTATAAGTTTTCATTCGTCTTCTTCGCCGTCGCCGCTTCTCTTCTAAGTGGCGTTGTGTCCAAAGCCCATCGTGCCATAAACGTCGTGAAAATCGCGAAAGCTTACTATCATCATCATCATTGATCCGTTACCGTTAACCCTTTAAGCACCTGCTGACAGCTGGCAGTAATGCGTGCCCAAGCACGCATTTCCCCAACACCGGTTCCATGTTTAAAAACGAACAACAGAGTTCTGGGGAAAGCGATGAATACATACGCGAATATGCTTTCGAACCGGAACTACTGATAAATCGCGATGACTATCTGCGGCAGGAGCAGGCCTCGGGTTTAGTGACGCCGGATGAAGCTTCGCGTCTGGACGACACAAATAAGACACCATTTCAACGTCGTGCCAGCCATGAGCTTTACAATGAGTTCAAGAGTCAAGTCGATGTCGAGATCGAGGCTTTCTATTATGTAAGTGCGAGAGTGTGTGTGCGTGTGTATGTGCCTACTTCTTGGGAATTATAATTTATTAAAGATAGAGATATATTCATTAATTTCCCTACGGGAAGTAAACTGCCACTTGATCTGGGTCATCAGATTCAACTTCTCCTTATACCGAAAAATAATGTCCTAATTAAATAAAATTGCATTGATTTGGCCTCAAAGACAATAAAACATTAATGTAAAGATATTTCACACTTAAGCTAAAGATAATTTACTTCATACTAATTATATTATCATAAATTTAAGTACAAAATGAACTTATGTTTTATTGCCTTTAGAGCCTTATCAATGCCAAAGTTTATTCAGTGTTGTAGACAATTAATTGGATTATCTAAACTTTAGTATACTACAAGTTTAGTTTTCTACCCCCTAGTAGAGGAGCAATTTGGTTATATACTCCTTAGTAGAGGACCAGTTGGGTTATCTACAACTTAGTAAAATGCTAATAAGTTTATCTACCGCTTAGTAGACGTCCACTTGAGTTAAATACTCCTTATTAGGTGATCAGATCGGTTATCTACTCATTAGTAGACGATAATATGGTTTATCTACTTTTTAGATGACGACCAGTTGGGTTACCTACTACTTAGTATAATGTCAGTTGGTTTATCACTGCTTAGTAGATGTCAAATTGAGTTATCTACTCCTTAGTCGGCGGTCAGTTGGATTATCTACTGCTTAGTAGAGGACGATATAGGATGTCTGCACCTTAATAGAGGGTCAGTTGGGTTATCTCAATGTTTTATTATCTTTGGCGCCAAATCAATGCCAACGTTTTTAAGTGTAGTAAACGACTAGTTGGGTTATCTACTCCTTAATATACGACCAATTGAGTTATCTATACCACCGAAGAGAATAAGTTCGTTTATATACTGCTTAGTAGACGACCATTTGGGTTATCTACCCCTAAGTTAACAACAAGTTAGGTTATCTACTACTTAGTAAAATGTCAGTTGATATATATATTACTCAGTGGACAACCAGTTAGGTAATACATTCCTTAGTAGACGACCAGTTGGGTTATCTACTCCCTAGTTGACTACCAATTGGGTTATTTATTCTTTAGTTTAATGACAAGGGCTACCTACTCCTTAGTAGATGATTAGTTGGTTATCTACTCCTTAGTTGACGGCCAATTGGGCTATGTACTCCTTAGTATGTGGTCAGTTGGGTTATCTATTCTTTAGTTAATGGGTTATTTACTCCATAGTAGAGGACCAGGTTAGAGGGTTATCTACACTTTAGTAGGGGTCAGTTGAGTTATATACTCCATAGTGGACAAACGGTTGGGTTATCTAGTCCTTTATTATCGACAAGTTGGTCATCTAGACCTTTGTTGTCGACCGGTTGGGTTACATATTACTTAATAGAGGTCCTATTGGCTTATCTACTCCTTAGTAGAGGACCAGTTGGGTTATCTATTACTTAGTAGCCGATCAGTTGGTAGGGGTCAGTTGGGTCATCTACTCCTAGTAGACGACCAGTTGGGTTATCTAGTCTTTTGTTAAAGACCAGTTGGGTTATTTAGGCCTTTGTTGACGACCAGTTGGATTATCTATTCCTTAGTATTCTGCTCCTTAGTAGACGACTAGTTGGGTTATATATTCCTTAGTTATTTATTCCTTAGTTGACGACCAGTGGATGAACTGTTGGACTTTTAGTAGAGGGCCAGTTGGGTTATCTACTCCTTAGTAGATGACCAGTTGGGTTATCTTCTCCTTAGTAGAGGACCAGTTGGGTTAGCTTCTCCTTAGTAGAGGACCAGTTGGGTTATCTACTCTTTAGTAGGGGTCAGTTGGGTTATCAACTACCTAGTTGGCATCAGTTGGGTTATCTATTCCTTAGTAGACGATCAGTTGGGTTATTTTCTCCTTAGATGACGATCAATTGGGTTATCTATACCTTAATTGATGACCAGTGGGGTTATCTACTCCTTTGTAGACGACTAGTCGGGTTATCATTATTTTTTTATTACTTAGCTGATGACCAGTTAGGTTATTTTCAATTAGTAGAGGACCAGTTGGTTTATACTCCTTAGTTAGTTTCCAGTTGGGTTATCTCCTCCTTAGTAGACTACCAGTTGGATTATCTATTCCTTAGTAAACGACCAGTTGCGTTATCTACTCCTTATTAGAGGGTCAGTTGAGATACCTATTCCTCATTAGAGGATCAATTGAGTGATTTACTCCTTAGCAGTTGACCAATTGTGTTATCTACTCCTTAGTTGACGACCTGTTGAGTCATTTACCTTAGGATAGGTCTACCTGGGTTATCTTATCTTTAGCTTAAGACTAGTTGTATTATCTACTCCTACAGGGCCATTTAGGTTACCTACGCCTTAGATGAAGAACAATTTGGTTATATACTCTTTACCGGATTTCGAAGTACAACGATAACATTGTTAATATGTTATTGGTTTCAAATCGGAATTAGCGGACATTGAATTTGGTGAGATGCAGTAGGTATTCGTTTAGATCAGTACAATGTGGCAATTCCCCACCTCTAACGACAGAGGTTTGTTAAAGTTACCGGTTGTTTTCTTAAAAAAGGTACAATATGCGGACCGATCCATGTACTGTCAATGTATTTGTCCCAAATAGGTTGAAATTTGTAGCATTTATGGGTTCAAGAAGTCAAAGTAAACCCTGAGGGACTATGAATGTGATATATTTAATAATATGGACCAATTTTTCCACCTTTTGTAGAAATATGTTAAATTCAACCTATTAGTGGAAATTAAAACTGATTATTCATTATTTTCCCCAAAATATAGCTGACTTCTTTCTGAATGTTCAAATTTGAATGGGAATCCTATAACAAACTATGCTTGAATCTATTCAAATACTTTGGGATTTTATTCGTTTTTCGAAAAAGTTTGAAGTTTATATTCTCCCCCGAATCGAATACATCCCTCAACTAACAATGCGATTTTCCCTCACCTCTAAAGATTTTCTTTTTTATTCTCATCTATTAATGAATGTCTCGCCGAAATTCACTCGTACATTGTGTGCACAGTAGACGACAAAACAAATAGTCACAGAAAGACAGACAGTTAGTCAGACGGACAGTTGGATTTAAAAACAAAATAAATGCATTCATGATTTATTAAAAATTTGTGTTATTTTTATAGAATTTTGGCATTGTTCCTGATCTTTACAACCAGCCGACCAAAAAAAAAAAAAAGAAACTGCATTAAAAGTCTCGCGGTCTCGGTTAGCCGAAACAAATCCCCTCATGCTGTCGGCCAGATAGACAGACGGACAGATGGACGGACAATTAGACCACAAAAGACGACAGCAATGGCAGTGACACACAAAGTGAAGACGAACAAAACAAAAATGTGACGAAAGCAGAACCAAGAACCAAGAAGGTTGACATTACATTATTGTAGGCCAAGGAAGATCTGAATAGAATAGACTACATATATGTTACGATCTAGTACACATTACTGCATAAGGTTTACTGTATAAGGTCAGACCTTGGACGCCATTTACTGAACAATATTTCATTAACTTAGTTCATTCATGAATATACAAATTACGAGTATTAAGTAAAAATTGGGTTGAACTAACACCAAAAAGGGGACAAATAACTCACCTACGGTTCCATTTCCTTGATATGACGTATTAATGGTTCTATGAGACTAGTAATTTCGTCGTCTTTATAGGCGTCAAGGCAGTCGTCTATAAAGACGACTGTCTAGTCGTCTACAGAGACGACTGTCTAGTCGTCTACAGAGACGACTGTCTAGTCGTCTACAGAGACGACTTTCTAGTCGTCTATAAAGACGACTGTCTAGTCGCCTATAAAGACGACTCTCTAGTCGCCTATAAAGACGACTTTCTAGTCGTCTATATGGACGACGGCCTAGTCGTCTATACAGACGACTGTCTAGTCGTCTATACAGACGACTGTCTAGTCGTCTATACAGACGACTGTCTAGTCGTCTACAATGACGACTGTCTAGTCGTCTATAATGACGACTGTCTAGTCGTCTATAAAGACGACTGCCTAGTCGTTTATAAAGGCTACTGTCTAGTCGTCTATACATATATACCACTGTATAGTCGTCTATATATACCACTGTATAGTCGTCGCATGATTAATTTGAAAATCAATAAAGGCGTAAATCGATGGTTTACTGTACTTCTGTTTACTTGACTGTACCATGGACCTTAGACCGTATGATTAATACTAATACTGATATTTACCTTGAACGCTAGTGCGTATGAATTATATTAATTATAATTTGTTTGTTCCTACAAGAACTACTTACTAATCGATTACATTTAAGTGAGTGATATCAGAAGAGGTGAGAACAATTTTTCACAGATCTGTAGGAGTGACAAAAATATTGTCAACTAGAAAAATTTGCAATATAATTACTAGGAATTATTACTGAGTACAAAATTTCAGCAAGTTGTTAATAATATTTTGTAAAATTAGTGCCACATTTTTCTACACTTCTTTGAAAAAGAGGCTTTCCTCTTACACATATTCTGCTTAAATTTGAGCCTGAAAAATTTACTACACAAAACCATGTAAATATTTTCAGAAATACATATTTCCATTTAATCACCTTAAAATCTCTTACGGCACAACACATTCCGCGCCAATATTTTTGAAATCTTAGTACAGACATATTTTCTATGACTATTCATTTATAATACATATATAATTTATTTGTTTAGTATAAATATCGCTGAATATTTTCATGTATTTTCCTTTGTTTTGTCGCTTTTACTTCAATGGTCGTTTTTTTTCAAGTGTTTTGCGTGTGACGATTTTGCAAAAATAAAACAAATTAGCAATTTAATTTGAAAATGGTCGAATTGAAGAAAACAAAACAAAAACATTAGCATCAATGGCGGCAACATGATTTTTCAAAATAGTTTATCCGAGACACAGACCATCAATGGATGTACGTATGTATGTATATGTATTCATTCGAATAAAAATGGATGAATTTGTAAAATTTAAATTATAAAAATATCGATTACGATTGAAAGTTTAAAAAAAAAATTTCCCTCACATAATATTATATGGCATAATATTTTTTTGTTAAAAATCTTCAAAATATTTCCTCTATAACTCTTAGAGGATAAATATTTAAAAAAATCGAGTTTTTATTTTAAACAGTTTTATTATATAGAAGAATCCCAACTTTGAAAGTAAATCATTTTTGATTTAAAATTGTATACCTATAGAAAATAAATGTAATATTCGCCCCTGTGCAGGCTTTCACATTCTCGTAAATCAATTTGATTTCGGACTTAAGTATCTTTTGTATAACCAGTAGGTGTTATTATAAAAGAAATTGTACTCCAAAATCTGCATGATCCGAATCGCCAAAATTCCTGCGGATGTGAAAGCTAGCACAGGGACGATTGTTTCATCCACTGTACTTCTGAAAGACTTAAAATAAATTACAGTTTGTCGTAATAGCTGATTTTTGTGATTGGGTGCGTATACATAATAATAATTAATTAATGACAATCATGCGATACACCGGCCAGTGTACAGTGTGGCTGATATGTATTGCAACCAACTTCAGCTTGCTATCATTTCTAAACCGCTAGTCTGATAGCTGACAGATTTATTTCAGTGACAGTTCATTTTATTGTTTACAAGCTTACAAAAGCATTTTGATCTATTGCATTCAGAAAAAAAAGTCATTCGTGATGGAATTCAAGCGTGATAGTGTGATTGCTTTATATTTGGGTGGAAAAACACAAGTGGCTATCGTTAGAGCCCTCCAGCATTTCAATGTGAATAAATCTTTTGTTTCTCGTACCATTGCTCGTTACCGTGATACTGGCAGTGTTGCATCGCGTCCAAAAAGTGGACGAAAAAAAACGGTAACAACACCAGAAATGATCTGAAAAGTGAAGGCCAGATTTGATCGAAATCCACGCCGCAGTGGTAGAAAAATTGCTCGTGAGCTGAACATATCGCGAGAACGGATACAACACATATTAAAAAATGAGCTTGGACTAAAGCCATTGAAGTTCCAAAAAGTGCAAGAGCTCACCGATGCACAAAAAAAAGTTAGACTGGAAAGAGCCAAGGAGTTGCTTCGCTTGCACGAAAGTGGCCAGTTACCGAATTTGGTTTTCTCCGATGAGAAGCCATTCCAAATTGAGCAGTTTGTGAACAAATAAAATGATCGGGTTTACTTGCCAAAGAGGTCAGCTGAAAATTTACACCTTCGATTGGCCACCAGAACTCTAGCGCCGCCGATGGTAATGGTGTGGGCCGCCGTAACGGCCGATGGTCGCTCCCCGCTCGTATTCATCGACCATGGGGTCAAAATAAATGCCGAATATTATCGGGAAAATGTCCTAAAGACAGTAATGAAGCCCTGGGCAGACAAACATTTCGGCCGCCGACCATGGACATTCCAACAGGACTCAGCACCATCGCACTCAGCACGCGTCAACCAAGAATGGCTTAAAAATGAGGTTCCTCGCTTCATTTCTACCGCACAATGGCCACCAAGATCTCCGGATCTCAATCCGTTGGACTTTTGCGCCTGGGGCATTTTAGAGAGTAAGGTTCGCACTAAAAAATACCAAAGTATCGATCATCTCAAGACGGCGCTTCGCCGGGAATGGGCCAAAATACCGCAGAGCCACTTTCGTGCAGCGTGTGATGGCTTTTTCGGCCGTTTGAAGGCCATAATTCGTGCCAAAGTTATGTTATTTCCGACAGTTTTTTCTTTTGAACAATAAAATTTAAAAAAAAATTAAAAAAATATAGCGCTTTACTTTGTTGCATTACATATTAGCCACACTGTACTTCTGAAAGATTTAAAAAAAATTACCGTTTTTCGCATCAGCTGAATTATTGCATTAGGGTGTGTATACGTAATAATAAACAAGTAAGAAAGTTTAGTCGTGTAAACCGATTTATGAATCCCCCTTACCTTGAGTCCCAAAAAATATTAGTAAATGTATTTATTTTTTTTAATTTAATATTTAATTAAATTATTATCAATTTAAATTGTATTTAATAACTTTAAAGTATGTACTGGTATTAAAGTTATAAGCTGTTAACTTTTGGTGTAAAACGGTCCATTTGTTGGGGGGGTACCAAAAGGGGCGTGTCAATTAAGGCCACTTTTCTGTTGAGTCTAGGTTCTAAAAAAACATTGGACTGTACGAAATTTCAAGTATTTGTA
This sequence comes from Eudasyphora cyanicolor, assembly GCA_963930755.1. Classification (NCBI taxonomy): domain Eukaryota; kingdom Metazoa; phylum Arthropoda; class Insecta; order Diptera; family Muscidae; genus Eudasyphora; species Eudasyphora cyanicolor. Next base: position 50,121,340 of record OZ005734.1, on the reverse strand, counting down.
TGCACCGGTATTAAAGTTAAAAGCTGTTATCTTTTGGTACAAAAAGGTCCATTTGTGTGGGAGGTACCAAAAGGGGCGTGCCAATAACGCCCATTTTTCTCTGGACTCTAGGTACTATAAAAGCATTACACTGTACAAAATTTGTATGCACTGGTATTAAAGTAATAAGCTGGTAACTTTTGGTACAAAATGGCCCTTTTTTGTGTGGGAGGTACCAAAATGGGCGTGGAAACTTCGCCCATTTTTCTCGAGGTAATAGTGACTAATAAACTAATACTATTTGTAGAATTTCAGAGGATTCAAATAAGTAGTATAGAAGTTATTAAATAATCAATATTTCACTAAATAGTAAACCTTTGTGGGGGAGGCACTAGAAGGAGTGGACCAATATGGCCCATCTTCGAACTTAGCCGGAGATAGAAGAAAATGTTACCACATACCAAATTTAGAACATACTTAGGGTGATAGGTCACTCCTTCGATGTGTTACACTTTTGGCTCGTAGCAAATGATACCCTCCTCTCTAAGGTCAGGGGATAATAACACTATGCAACAAATGAACACTTTTTGAAAAATACACGGACTTGACAGTATAGGTTCGATTATACTATCAAAGGGTAGTATAACCCTATACTCGGTTTGGCGAAATTGGTGACCCATTTTTTTTATGGACCCCCAAAGTTTCTGAAAATCAGTGGGCCACTCGAAAAAGGTGTCATCAGCTTTTGTCCAATAACTAATTCCGACTTGGTGATACCGATTAACTATATTTGGCAATAATGTAGCTAAGAATATGCTGAAAAAAGTTGCTTAGCATTTTTTGCGAAAAAAAATTTTTCGCTACTTTTTTTTTTTGAAAAAGTAAAGGAAAAAAATATTTTTTTTTTTTCACTTTTTTCAGCATATCTTCCGGGGACTCGTAATTTTTCACTAGCAATGCTTCGCAAAATTGTAGCCAACGTAAATGTGAAAATTTTTCATAAACATATCAATACAATCTGAACGTGTCTAGGCACCCTAAATAGCTCAAAAACCACATTGTACCCCAAAAATGTAAGTATTTCACTGTTATGTAACAAAAATATATTTTTTTGGTATAGGGCATGTACAGCAACTTTATAGAAAATATTAAGGCCAATATTTTTGTGGAACATTCTAACCCTCTAGCTCGCCCACATAACTGTAATTTTTGGCCCCATTTTAACAAATCGTAAAAAACACCCCTTAAAAGGGGGAGGGCGGGGATAAAATGTTTTACAATAATGTTCGCCATAAAATTTTACTATATGAGTCGAAACACACCAAAGCCCAAATCTTAACACAAAAACCCAAAAAACGGTCAAATTCCAGTCAACAACGCTCTTTACTGGTATCTTTATTGCTTCGACCACTAGATCGTACGACTAACACTGCTGCACGAACAGGAATTTGACCGTTTTTTGGTGTTTCTGTTATGTTTTGAGCTTTGGTATATTCTGACACATATAGTAAAATTTTATGGCGAACATTTTTGTAGAACATTTAATCCCCGCCCTCCCCATTTTAAAGGGTGTTTTTTACGATTTGTTAAAATTGGGCCAAAAATTAGAGTTATGTGGGGGTCTAGAGGGTTAAAATGTTCCACAAAAATATTGGCCTTAATATTTTCTATAAAGTTGCTGAACATACCCTACACCAAAAAAATATATTTTTGTTACATAACAGTGAAATACTTACATTTTTGGGGTTCAATGTGGTTCTTTGAGCTATTTAGGGTGCCTAGACGCGTTCAGATTGTATTAATATGTTCACAAAAGTTGTTCAGACTTACGTTGGCTACAATTTTGCTAAGCATTGTTAGTGAAAAATTACGAGTCCCCGGAAGCTATGGGGAAAAAAGTGAAAAAAAAATATTTTTTTTCCTTCACTTTTTCAAAAAAAGTACCGGGCAATTTTTTCGCGAAATATGTTTAGAAACTTTATTCAGCATATTCTTAGCTACATTAATGCCAAACATAGTTAAGCGGTATCACCAAGTTTGAATTAGTTGTTGGACAAATGCTGATGACACCTTTTTCGAGGGACCCACTGATTTTCTGAATCTTTGGAGGCCCATAAAACAAAATTGGTCACCAATTTCGCCAAACCGAGTATAGGGTTATACTACCCTTTGATAGTAGAATCGAACCTACACTGTCAAGTCCGTGTATTTTTTTCACTGTTGCACAGTGTAATTAATGACAACCATACTAATCTATGACCAGGACTCACCATATTTAAATTCCTATCGAAATTCTAGAGTTCATGTATTATAACATTAAATCGATGATTTTTAGTTTAAAATTTGGTATCCAAAGAATTAGAAAGGTTGAATATTTTGCATAAATCCACAGCATTTTTCAAAGACTTGAAATAAATCACCGCTTTGATTTAATTATATATTCTGCTACGGGAATTTTTTTATTGAAATGATGTATTCAATGTGAAAGTCGCCGACATTTTTAAATGCACTGCATTTTTCAAAGACATCAAATAAATTACAGTTTTCCGCAATATCTGATTTATTGTAATAGGGTGCGTATACTTAATAATATATAATTAATGACAAACATACGCAACCCTGGTCATAATATTTTTAAATTCTTATACTAAAGGGTGGTTAAATTTTAAGGGCCGATGTTGATTTTGAATAGAACACAAACTGTTTAGGAAATGATTGTCATTTCTTTTTATTATGATAATATTGCTATGATTCAATTATGTATGGAACAAAATATCGGCCAAATGGCCGCCGCGACCTCCGCGGCACCCCTCTATCCGATGGTCCAAATTTTCGATGACGCTGAGGCATAGTTGAGGTTCTATGCCGTTAATGTGCCGAATTATCTCATCCTTTAGCTCTTGAATTGTTGCTGGCTTATCGACGTACACCTTTTCTTTCAAATAACCCAAAAAAAAAAGAAGTCCAACGATGTCAAATCACATGATCTTGGCGGCCAATTGACATCGCCACGACGTGAGATAACACGACCATTGAATTTGTTGCGCAAAAGAGACATTGTTTCTGTGGCTGTGTGGCAAGTAGCACCACGCTGTTGTAACCACATATCTTCCAATTCGGGCCATAAAAAGTTCGTTATCTTCTCACGATAGCGAACACCATTCACAGTAACTGCCTGACCGGGCTCATTTTGAAAAAAAATACGGTCCGATGATGCCGCCAGCCCATAAACCGCATCAAACAGTCACTATTTGTGGGTGCATTGGTTTTTCGACAATCACTCTGCGATTATCATTCGCCAAATGCGGCAATTCTGCTTATTGGCGAATCCACTGAGGTGAAAATGTGCCTCATCACTGAAGAAGATTTTCTTCGAAAATTGATCATCCACATTTGCCATTTGTTGCCACCATTCTGACCATTGACGACGTTTGGAATGGACAAGAGGCTTTAGTTCTTGAGTCAATTGCACCTTGTAAGCGTGCAAATGTAAGTCTATGTTGTTCTATGTAATGTTCATCAACGACGAGCGTGAGAGGTGCAATTGTTGGGCACGACGACGAGTTGAGGTGGACGGCTCTTCAGCCACACTATCGCGAACAGCAGCATTATTTTCTTCAGTACGAGCTGTACGAGCATGCACTGGTGTTTTCACATCTCCTACAGACCCAGTTTGCTCAAGTTTTAGCACGATTTTTCCGATTGTACGTACATTTGGACGATTAAATTGACCGAAAAAATCACGAAGTGCACGATATGCATTTTGATTTGAACGCCCATTTTTATAATACATAAGTCTGAATAACTTTAATGCGTTGCTCGATTGTATATCTTTCCATGGTTCAAATTGAGTTAATCTGAAATTGAGAAATGTCTAATGAAATGCTGAAAAAAACTTGACGTTTAGGTGAGGTTAACATTCAACATCGGCCCTTACAATTTAACCGCCCTTTACATAAGTAGAATAAATTACGATTTATTTCCATGAGTGGGTATATGTAATTATGTAAATGCGTTAAGTTCGGACATGCCGAATCTTATATACCCTCCACCATGGATAGCATGTGGCCTCACAAAATAACTCAAACCTAAAGAAAATGACACCGAAAACACAAAAAATATAGTAGATGAGAACAGTAGGAATCACATCAAGTTAGATGCTATATATGAGAGCTATATCTAAATATGGACCGATATGGCCCATTTGCAATCCCAAACAACCTGCAACTATAAGAAGTATTTGTACCAAATTTGATCACCCTAGCTCTATTATTGCGGACGGTGATTACCACAGACGGACGGACAGACGGACATGGCTAAATCGTCTTAGAATTTTACGACGATTAAGAATATATATACTTTATGGGGTCTCAAATCAATTTTTAGAGGGGTTGCAAACGGAGTGACAAAATGAATATACCCCCAATCCTATGGTGGAGGGTATAATAACACCGAAAAACACAAACAATATTGTAGGTGAGGACAGTAGGAATCACAACGAGTTAGATGCTATATATGGGAGCTATATCTAAATATGGACCAATATGGACCGATATGGCCCATTTGCAATCCCAAACAACCTGCAACTATCAGAAGTATTTGTACCAAATTTGATCAACCTAGCTCTATTATTGCGGACTGTAGCGTGATTACCACAGCCGGACGGACGGACGGACAGACGGGCATGGCTAAATCGTCTTAGCATTTTACGACGATTAAGAATATATATACTTTATGGGGTCTCAGATCAATATTTAGAGGTGATACAAACGGAGTGACAAAATGAATATACTAATATCCTATGGTGGGGTGGAGGGTATAAAAATGTATGTCAATCATACGTACCCCTGACAAAATTTAAGTAATTTTTCTAATAACTTCGTAATTTAATAATATTGCAATCCGAGAATTTTTCGTTTAAAACTCAATGTACTTTTCAAAGGCCTAAAATAAATTACCCTTTTGGGTGAGTATACGTAATAATAAATAATTAATATAAATAATACGCACCTCTGACCACAATACATATTAAAATTATTATTCCAACAGCAGAGTTTATTAATATTGACATAGGAAAATTTGCCTTTTTAAGTATTTAATCTACTATATCTTTCAAATACCTAAAATAGTAGCAATAGCCCATTTTTTGCAGTTGGGCGCGTATATGTAATAATATAATATAATATAACTAGCGGACCCGGCGAACTTCGACTCGCCCCAATTTAACGCCTTCAGATAAACTCCAGAGTGATAATAAAACACAGATAGTTAAAATTTTAATGCGATTTGTTTAAAAGGAATCGAAATCAGTAGAGAGCGATGTGATAAACAACAAACAACGAAGACAGAAGACAGGCAACGTACAGATGACCGTGCGAAAAACAGGGAAATTCGAGATTAATTCCACAGACTTCCTACGATTGGTTTTGAGATTTATTGATTGTCATCGCAAAAGCCAATCGTACAGGGAACTGAATCCGCTTGAATTGGAATGAAAGATCAGTTGGAATAATCGGAATTCGTGGAATAAGGACTTCCTCTCCTTTGAATTTTCCCTTGATGATCGTCGCCTGAATCACATTGTACATCAGTTTCATAATGGACAACCGCGAACTATGCACAATTTCGGATGATTCAGATTCCGCAACATGATTATGATCGATTCCACCTTCAGCTGTAAATTATGCGGCGGAGCTCCTGGCACATCAAGCGAGTTCGATTTTACTTTGAATAATAAAATTCATGCTATCGACGTCCTTATTCTTCGCTGCTAATATTGCCCGTTCACTAATCTAATCGAGATTTGGAAACACTTTGGTGATGAGTTCCTCGTTCGACGATGTGAACTCGCAAAAATTTGCCGGGAACAATATCAATGCAGTGGAAACATCAACAGTAATTTGGCCATTGCCAAGCGCCAACAGTTGTTTCGAGAATTCAAGAACCGATGAATCGTTCTGCAGCGCGACTCTCATGTTCGTGGTCAATTTCAACTTCTTGACATGCCGCCACAAAGACCACGATTTCAGGCATGCATTAATTTCATCGGCAGTAGATTTCGGGATGACGGGAAGCGTTTGACGAAAATCTCTGGAGAGCAATATCATAGACTCACCAAATTGTCTCAAATCACGTCGTAAATCCTTCATCGTTCGGTCAACTGCCTCCAGAGCTCGTTTATGCGCCATCGTGCATTCATCCGAAATTATGATTTTGCAATGCCCGCAAGATAAGATAACCTTACCTCTTATACTCAAACTTATTATCTGAAAAAATGTTCGAATTGATAAATATCGCGTTGAATTTTAATTGATCGTAATGCTTGTACCGTTTGCCGATGTGATACGCGAAATCAGTGTAACAATACGCAAAACTCGAATGAATTGCAGCAAGAAAAATAGCACATACTCGTACATATGTTTAATAGAAAACTTTTTTGTTTAATAGAAAATTAATAAAAAAATTTGGATTGAAAAAGAGAGCAGTAGATAGGAACAGTAGGAATCTCGCAAGAAATAGCAATTTTCGATTTTCGCAATTTTCCGACTTTTCCGGAGGGTTTTCCCAAAATTTTCTTTCGTAAAAACCTTCTCCAGGCAAATACGAACAACTAAAAAAAATTGAGCCAAATCGGTCCAGCCGTTCTCAATTGATGAGAGCAGTAGATAGGAACAATAGGAATCTCGCAAGAAATAGCAATTTTCGATTTTCCCAATTTTCCGACTTTTCCGGGGGGTTTTCCCAAAATTTTCTTTCGTAAAAACCTTCTCCAGGCAAATACGAACAACTGAAAAAAAATTGAGCGAAATCGGTCAAGCCGTTCTCAATTGATGAATTACTATACATTTTTCACACGATTTTTAAATATATAGATAATATATATTTTTTATTAATAATACGCTACCCTGGCCACAATCTTTTTAAATTCTTTAGCTGATTTATTAACATTGAAATCGAAGAATTGTGGTCTACAAACATGCATATAGCGTGATCCATTTCGAGGTTTCCTACTTTTTTAAAGAAAAAAACACAGAAAATTAAAATTGAATGGAGAATGGGAGAATGTTTATTATCATTTGAAAGAACATTATTTGGCATTTATTTTTTGAAGATTACATATGTCTATCAAATATTGGTCGCGGCTACGACTCAGATGGTCCATCCGTTGAGTCCAGTTTTCGATGACTCGTTCGAGCATTTCGACTGGTAACTGGCGAATGACACGCCTAAACGTTGTTCAGGCATAAGTCTTTCCATGATGAAATGCCAAACACTACTTAACAAAAATAACATGAAAGCATGACACGACTCACACGTGATATGTCAAAAAAAAGGCCATTGAAAAAAGTATCTCTACTTGGATCACCCGTTATAACATTACACTAATTAATCTGTCAATTTGTTGTCAAAACGTTGTAAACTTTGTAAAAGTTGTTCAGGCGTAAGTCTTTCCAGGATGAAATGCCAAACAATACTTAACAAAAATAACATGACAGCATGACACGACTCACACGTGCTCTGTCAAAAAAGGCTATTGAACAAAGTATCTCCACTTGGATCACCCTATATATCCAAAGAAGATAAATATAATATTTATCTATAATATTTATCTTCTTGCATAATATTAATATTTATATAATATTCTACGAAAACCGAAAACCAGCCGGAAAGGCTACAGTCGGGTGGTGCCGACTATATGATACCCTACACCACCCTAGTAAGATTGGATATCAATGAAATATGCAATATATACTTCAACTAAAACGTGTTTACAATATTAACATTTGGTGCGTCTCTGCCTCTGTATCCAAATCGGACAAAACGTATATATGGGGTATATAACTAAATCTGAACCGATTTTCTTCAAATTCGGCAATGTTGGTCCATGGATCAAAAAACTCTACCATGCCAAATATCAAAACAATGGTTTGCAAAATACACCTTCTGTAGGGCTAAAGGGTCAAATCGGACAAAACATATGTATATATGGGGGCTACAGATAAATCTGAACAGATTTTCTTAAATTTTGACAATGTTGGTCTACCATGCTTATTTTCAAAACAATTGAATGTGAAATACAGCTTCTATAGGGCTTAAGGGCTAAATCGGCGGAAACATATACAGCTATAACTAAATCTGAACCGATCTTCTTCAAATTTGGCAATATGGGTCAATGGATCAAGGAACTCTACCAAGCTAAATGTCAAAACTATCGGATGTAAAATATAGCTTCTATAGGGCTGAAGGACCAAATCTGTCGAAACATGCATGTATTTGGGAGCTATATCTAAATCTGAACCGATTTCAATAGGGTTCTTTCCAGGTGCGAAAGACGCCTAACTACAATATGTCTCCACGATCGGAGTAAATCGAATCAGCTAGTGATTCCGAGTCGATCGGTATACGTTAAGGTGGGTCTAGCTGTAGTATTTCTAGGTGTTACAAACATCTGCCAAGAAACAAACTTATAATACCCCGTACCACAGTGTGATGTAAGGTATAATAATTTACAGTTTTTCGCACTATTTGTTTTATTGCAATCGTAATAAGTAACAATAAGTAATTAATGACAAGCATACGCACCCCAGACCAGAATCCACCATATTTAAATTCTAATAGTAATTGAAATTGAGGATATTTTTGTTTAAATTTTGTTATCCAAAGAAGTCAATGGGGGAATATTTTGTTTAAATCCGCTGCATTTTTCAAAGACCTAAAATAAATCACCATTTTGTCGCAATAGCTGATTTCTTACAATGGGTGCGTATACGTAATTATAAATAATTAATATTGATCATACGCAACTCTGCTCACAATATTTATTTAAATGCTTATACTAATCCCTGTGTTTTCTATTATTTTTTCTGTTGCTCTTCTCTAGATGTATGGACGTTATACCAAAGATTTAGGAGAATTTGCCAAAGATGAAGCCCGAAAACTCAAATTACTCCAGAAACGAAGAAAGTTGGAGGATAAACAGAGGAATAAGGTAAGTTGAAGACAACGAATCTATCACTCTAAAACACAAATTATTATTTATGATTAAAATATTATTACAAATAATATTGGATATTTTATTGTTCACCTAAAAAAACACATAACACAAAAATACAAACCAAAATCATGGTCAAACATTCTTTAACACTATAATGCAAATGAGAAACATATTTTTAAGGTAAACATTCAAAGTTTTCCCTACTTACCTATCTACACACCCATCCACCCACCTACCCACTTATCGTCTATAAACAAAAGCTAATTACAGAAAAGAAAACAAAATGACGTAGACGTATTTTATGCCTTTTTTGCTTTCGTCTTCGAGACGTCGTCATTTAAACATCTCTTAAAATTTAGTTTTTGCCTAAAAATATCATCAAATATTCGACAATTTAGTTTGTTTATTTATTTAGAGAGTGTAAAGTGGTTTTTCGATATTTTAATTATAGCAAAAGTGTGTCTGTGTGTACTAATGATCGATTTTAAATGCATATGTATTGAACACCGCAGCTACAGTACAGTGATTTGAATGACTTGTTGAACATACACACAATTATATCTAAATATTGTTCGAAAATATTAGAAATTATTAAATTCTCCAAATTTTTCGAAAATATTTTAACAATAATATTTGTTGGGTAATGAAAATTGTTTAACCATTTTGGAAACAATTTTCAGGTAGAAATCCTCGCAGTATATGTATATATTTTATGGCCAAGAATATAATGAAAAAAAATCTCAAAAAATGTTCCGGCCCATACTAATATACATATCTAAAATAATATATACTTACATACATAACATTAGTACTTCCAAAAGTCTTTCAAATCACTGTTCTAATTATTCTTATTAGCAATATATCCTACACTATGACATTATTTAATTTTATTTAATTTTCTTATATATAATAGTTTTTTTTAGTTTTTTTTTAATTGTATTCTCGTAGTATCTATTTATTTTTTTAACTTCCTTTATTAATTTTAACAAAAAATTATTGAAAAAAATCGCCAAAAACAAACCTATCACAACAAATTGATTATAAAGCAGCAGTGCTGGGAAATATTTGCAGGAACTCCTAGGAAAACGTGAGTCACGTGCATTTAAAGTCTCCTCATGGATATGGAAACACACATTTGCCCGTCTGGGCGAGGATTGGGTATTTTTAGCACTGCTGGGCATTATCATGGCCCTATTGTCATACGTCATGGACAAGGGCATATCCATATGTACAAATGGTGAGTGTGTACATATATTGTACAGGTGGCAAGGTTACATGCAGAGAAAAACAAAACAAAGATTATGCTCAACAGCGCACAGTGGGATGGATGATAAAGAAATTACTTTAAAAAAATTTAAATAAAATATAACTCAAATTTAAATACAGGGTTTTCCAACAATGATGTTATTTTGAATCACCCGGTATTTCGGAAGCTATCACTTTTGAAGCTTTTATTCATTGACATTTGACAAGTAGAAACTACGCCATTACTAAAAATGGAACGATACACGATTCAACAACGCATTGAAATTATTAAAATTCACTACAAAAATGGTGAAAATCTTGCATTCCTAGTTCGCAAAACAAAAGCACCTTTGGGTCGTCGTGAAGCATCTTGTCGGGCGGTGGAAAAATTCGAGCTGTTGGGACAAGTTAGTGATGTGAAGAATAAAACCCGTGCACGTCGCTCAAGAACAACTGAGATTGCTGCTGTAGCCCAAAGTGTTGAAGAAAACCCAGGTTTGTCCATTCATCGTCGTTCTTTGGAATTGGGCATTCCACCAACGTCATTACACCGTATCTTGCATAAAGACTTGGGTCTTAAGGCTTATAAAGTTCAGTTAACACAAGAACTCAAGCCGGCCGATCATCAACAACGTCGTGTCATTGCTGATTGGGTCCTTGAAATGCATGAAAATGATCCAGAATTCCATCGAAAAATCATCTTGAATGATGAGGCCCATTTCCAACTCGGCGGCTACGTCAACAAGCAAAATTGTCGCATCTGGGGCTCGGAAAACCCAATAGTTATTGTTGAGAAGCCTCTCCATTCTCAACGTTTGACTGTTTTGTGCGGTTTATGCCCGGCTGGGTCATTGGACCGTACTTTTTCGAAAATGAGGTTGGATCAACAGTTACGGTGAATGGATTGCGCTATCGAGAGATGATTAATGATTTTTTTATGGTCGGAGTTGGATGGTACTGATCTGGACAACGTTTACCAATTGTGATCACCTCACAATTGGCCACCTATATCTTGTGATTTAACACCTTGCAACTTCTTCCTTTGGGGCCACGTAAAAGATAAGGTCTACGCCAACAGCCCAGCGTCGATTCAAGACCTCAAAGATAGAATTCGTGAGGCTATCGAGGACATAGAGCAGCCACTTTGCGATTTGGTTATGGAAAATGTCATGAAGGGATATGGTCCTATAAGCGTGGTCGTGGTGGCCATTTGGCTGATGTTGTTTTTCATTATTAACGGCACTTCCTCTTTATTATGAAATAAACATCCGATCATTTATCTCAAAAAATGGCATTTTTCTTTGTATACCAAAATAACACCTCTTGTTGGAAAACCTTTTATTACAGAAGACCTCCTTAGCAGATGACCATTAGTTAAAGAAGACCATCTTAGCAGAAGACCTTCTATTAAAGAAGACCACCTTAGCAGTTGACATTCTATTAAAGAAGACCACTTCAGCAGACGACTTATAAAATAAGACCACCTTAGCAAAAGACCGTCTATTAAATAAGACCACCTTAGCAGATGACTTTCTATTAAAGAAGACCACCATAGCAGATGACCTACTACATAAGAAGACTGCATTCGTAGCAAATAATCATCTATTAAAAAAAAGCCTTTTCAATTTTTAGGTCACCTTCGTAGCAGATTATATTTTATTAATAACAGAAGTAGCAGTATAACACTTTAGCGGAAGACCACCTTCTTAGCTGAAGACCGCCTTCTATGCAGAAAAACAACGAAGAAGTTCAAGAAGAAGTTCACCTTCTTAGCATAAGTTCACCTTCATAGCAAAAGTTCACCTTCATAGCAAAAGTTCACCTTCTTAGCAGAAGACCACCTTCTTAGCAGAAGATAACCTTCTTAGCGGAAGATAACCTTCTTAGCAGAAGAACACCTTCTTAGCAGAAGACCACCTTCTTAGCAAAAAACTACCTTATTAGAAGAGTGTCTTCAAGTAAGAAGGCCGTCTTTTTAGCTGATAGAAGACCACCTTTCAACATAAATCCTTATATTAAATACGATCACTTGTTAACAGGTGTCGTTCTATTACAGAAGACAACTCTGGGTGCAGATGTCTTTCTCTTACAGAAGTCTACCTTTTTAGCAGGTTACCTTCTATTACAAAAGGCTACCTTCTTAGAATATTTCTGTTAAATACATAGTATGTTCAAAAAAATTTGCGAATTTTGTATTTTTTCAAAAAGTATTTATTTATTCATGAATATCTATTTTGTCCCCTTCAAAGTAATTCCCCTCGGATATAATACACTTCTGCCACAGTTTTTTTCCAATCCTTGAAGCACTTCAAATAATCATTTTTTGTGATCTTGTTCAGATCCTCCTTCGATGCCGTCTTTATCTCCTCAATCGTGGCGTAGCGTCGTCCTTTCATGGGCCTTTTCAGTTTTGGGAACAAAAAATAGTCACAGGGGGCTAGGTCAGGGGAACACGGTGGCTGCGGCACCATTACTGTGTTGTTTTTGGCCAAATATTCGGGCACAAGCAACGATGTGTGTGCAGGGGCGTTTTCATGGTGCAAAAGCCAATTTTTGTTCTTCCACAAATCCGGGCGTTTTTGGCGGATTGCTTCGCGCAATTTGCGCATAACTTGCAGGTACTACTCTTTATTGACCGTACTACTCTGTGGCACGAACTCATAATGCACCACGCCCCAGCAATCAAAGAAAACTGTGAGCTCGGGCGTCCGGCACGCTGTTCGTCCATCGCATCTTCTCGGCCCTCTAAGAAAATTGTGTACCACCGATAAACGTTGCTTTGGTCCAAGGTAGCTTCACCATATGCCACAGTCAACATTCGGAATGCGTCAGCGCACTTTATTTTGTTTTTCACACAAAATTCGACGCAGATTCTTTGATCCATTTTCTGAAATAGATAAAAATCGAAGATAAGTTAAATAAAACACATCCAAGCACAACAGCTGTCAAAAATTAACTAAACATTCAAAATGGCCGACCTTGTCAGCATAAGTAAGGGGCATGAGTACCAACATAACGCTACAAAAATATCAAAAATCAAATACACGTAGCCCGCGGAAATTAAAAATTCGCGATATTTTTTGAACATACCTCGTAGACTTACGCAGACATTAAAGAGCTAAATTTTTGTTGCTGTTCTGATACTGCCCGAGCGTCACACGTTTCTAAGTATCTTAAAGCTAATTTTTGCTTTACGAAGGCGACTGTCGACATCTAGAGTAGTTCCGACATCTTTCGCCGGTATACACTCCACGTATTCGAAATTATCAACGTCCTCCATGTTTTCTCCGTCGATTACGAATGAAGAATTGTTCCTGATATTCATCCGTATTGACATAGTTTTAGCTATGTTATTCTTCAGCCCGATCTGTTTTGATTCGCGATCTATATCGTTTAAAAAGTTCTGCATACGTATCTGCAAATCTGTTTGAGAGCAGCATAATATCGCCTGCGTAATCCAGGTCGCTTAGTTTTTTGCGGAATTTCCTGCAGATGAACTTCTGTTAAAGATGACCGCCTACTAAACAAGATAACGAAAATACCTCCAAACAGATTCGTGTTCGCAATTGTCTACAAAAATATTCCGTTAGCTGTAAAAAATAAAAAAGTATAGAAGTTTCCTAAAGTAACGCCGATTTTCTTCAATGCAGTAATTAATTTTGCAAAATTGGTCAATTTTTTTTAGGACACTTGGGAAAATGTCTTCTTCTATCCGAAAATCTAAAATTATTGTGGTGATTGTGGTAAATTTGAACCTAGGGAGAAACGTCCCTTTAGCGGTTTTATTAGCAGCCTATCTTGGAAAAGGAACCGAAGACCATATCTACATTTTCATCTGTTTTGCGAAAATTAAATGTATGTTTTGAGATTTTATAACTTATTAAAATAAATTATGAAAATTATGTTGCACATTCTTGGAACACCAACTTCCCACTGATACATATTTATCCACCTTTTGAGCAGATTAATGAACCGAAAAGTGTACCACAAAAATTTATGATATTCTACTGCTGATGTTTATTAGTAATCGTCCTGCAGAAAAATAGCAAATTTTCCTCAATATCCCACTGTGTGCTGTGTGGTAATCTCTTATGTATTCTTTTTTCCATTTTCTCTATTTCCTATTTTTAAAATGTATTGCATTTCATCTATTTCTACAGCTCGTGTTTGGTTGTATCGGGATTTAACATCTCAGCCCATAGCCCAATATTTTGCTTGGGTCTCATTGCCCGTCTGTCTCATACTCTTCTCGGCGGGATTTGTTCATCTCATAGCGCCACAAAGTATAGGTAAGTAAAAGCGTAACTTAACTAATTAACCCAATTAACTCATGCTTAACTAATATACCTAAGTAGTACTGTAATTAACTAAAATCCATAGAGAAACACAAATTTCAGTAAAGTAAAGTAATGTTGAGTAAAGCTTGTATTTTATTTTTAATTTAAAGTATTTTTGTTTGGTATTTTTATTTTAAATAAATTGATTTGTTTATCAACGAAAACTTGTAAATTTTTTTACTTACTTACTTTACTTTAATGGTTTCTTCACTTAATTGATTTCACTAACTTTTACTAACAAAGTCCAAAAGAAACGTGTGAAAAATTCAAAACTGTTCCCTTTAACAAACCTCTGTAACGCAGAGTTGCCCTAAATGAATAATTCCATGGCCCTTTCAGGGGAGATGTACAATTTTGCAACAAAAAAAACCGTCCCACAAAAGAAACCCGCCGAAGAAAACCAGGCGTACAACAGCTTTCATAAGTCCTATGGTTGTATTCCTAAATATTATTCATAAGTCATACGAATGTCTTGGATGAAGTCTTCTATAAGATCTACAATTATCTGCCAACAAAATTTTCTAGGATACCTACGATTGTCTCGGCACAATACACTCCTTCGGACTTACGTTTGCCTTCATAAAATTCCTCCTTCGGTAAAGTGTAAAGTTCTACAGAAAATCCCACAAAACAATACCACCCGGTAGAATACAGTAAAGGTCTTTCATAAGTCCTACTATATAATACCTATGATTGTCTTAATCTAAATTCTTGCGTAGGTCTTACGATTGTCTTGCTACAAAGTCTTGACTTGACACAAAATTCTCCATTCACTTAGCATTATCTAGCTCCATAGAACATACTATTATACATAGTCTTCTATAAGACCAACGATTGTCTTTACACAAAATCCTGCATTGGGCATACTATTGTCTTGCTACAATGTATTATTTAAGACCTACGATTGTCTTTATACAAGACCCTCCATAGGACCTACGTTTGTCTTACCACAAAGTCCTCCATGAGACCTACAATTATCTTGCTATATTATAATGTCTACGATTGTTTTGACGCAAAGACCAGCATATGAATAATGATTGTCTTGCTACAAATTCTTAAACTAGACCTACGATTGTCTTGACAAAAAGTCCTGCATAGGACATACGATTTTCTTACTACAAAGTATTGTTTAATTGTCAGTTAATACAATGCCTTCTAGAATACTTGCGATTAGCTTGCAAAAATTCTTACAGAGCAATTTGTACATTTCTGCAGGCTTTTTCAAGGCCTACCATTGCTTTGTCACAAATTCCAAGAAACTATATCTCAGACCCGAAAATAATAATCCAGTGATAAAGAGTAGAAAAATAGAGAAAACGAGCTATAAAATCTGATTTATTTCGAAAGACCAATGACTTCAAACAACCCCACAAGAAATCTTCTAATGGTGTTAAATCACAACTTCTTGGAGGCAATTCATTATCACAATTTCTTTAAATAATCAAATCTCCAAACTTTTCTCACAACAATTCAATTGTTTCATTTGCTGTGTGGAACGTAGCCACAATCGGTCAATGGCAAAAAGATAGCTCTTAATGAGAGCTATAATATTGCTCATGGGTGTCAAGGTCGTAGGTCGACTGTAAAGTGTTTTTTTTTTTGCATTTAAAAATGGACTTAGCATAATTTTCAAATGTGAACGGAAAGTTTTTTTGCTCCAGCTCCTTAACGGTACGTCGGATCGGGAATCGGCCAATGGCAAAAAGATAGCTCTTAATAAGAGCCAAGGTCGTAATTCGACCGAAAAGTATTTTTTGGGATTTTTAAAAAAAATGGACGCACGGAAAGTTGCAATTGGAGAACGATTATTTTGATTATAATTTGTAAACGTTGTTCTTGCGTATATCTCTACATGATGAAATTGTAAACACTATTGAATACAATGAAAAACAAATGACAGATGGGATGATATGACTTTAAAATCATATCACCCCTATTGGAAAACCAGTTATATGAACATTTCAATTGTCTTCTATACAAGACCTACAATTTTCTAGCTTCAAAGTCTTCTGCCAGATCTGCAATAAAGTTGCTACAATATCTTAAATATGACCTACATGTATCTTGCACAAACTCTGCTATTAGACCTACTATAGTCTTGCGCCAAAGTTCTACAGCAACACCTTCGATTGTCTTCTTATAAAGTTCTGCAAATGATACCAAAGAATAATCTACTTATAGAGAATAGAAGGGAAGATAAATAGAGACAAAAAAGGGCTAATAATGTAGGGATTTGTGGCATATCAAGGTGATATATAGTACCTTGTTTTCCAGAAGACTAACAGTTATCTTTCTACAAAGTCTTCTATAAAACCTAGGATTATCTTGCTATTAAGGTCTACGACTTCTATAAGGTC
This sequence comes from Eudasyphora cyanicolor, assembly GCA_963930755.1. NCBI lineage: Eukaryota > Metazoa > Arthropoda > Insecta > Diptera > Muscidae > Eudasyphora > Eudasyphora cyanicolor. Next base: position 50,104,427 of record OZ005734.1, on the reverse strand, counting down.
TTGCCATAAATTCCTACATAGGTCCAACGATTGTCTTGTTGCAAAGACTTTTTTAAGACCTGCGATTGTTTTGTTGCAACGTCCTACATAGGATCTATGACTGCCCTGACACAAAGTCTTCGATAGGACCTACGATTGCCTAGATCCATAGTCTTCTACAAGATCTGCGAAAATGTAGCTACAACATCTTCTAGAATACTTATAATTAGCTTGCTACAAAGTCTTAAAGACATACCATTGCATTGACACAAAGTTCTGCATAGGATCTGCGGCTGTCTTGCAACAAAGCATAATTAAAGACCTACGATTTTTTATGCATTGTCTTCCAGACGACTTACGATTATCTTGCTACAAAATATTTATCTTAATACTTTTTATTATGATAGAAGGATCTATGACAATTTTGTGTGAAACAAAATATCGGTCAAATGCACGCCACAGCTCCCCACGTGTGACTCACAATTAATATCGTACATTATGTTTGGACAACACTTTATAAGTCCTACGATTGTCTTGACACAAAATCCTCTTTAGGACCAACATTTGTCTTGACTCAAAGTTCTCCATAGAACCTGCGACTATCTTGCTACAGAGTTTTCTATAAGACCTACGGTTGATTTCATATAATGTCCTCCGCAGATCTGCTATAATCTGACGGTTACAAAGTTACTGGTATCTTGTTACAAAAGTCTTCCAACATTTTTCAGTAGACCTACGACCTTGACACCCATGAGCAATATTTTAGCCCTCGTTAGGAGCTATATTTTTGTCACTGACCGATTGTCGATCCGACGGACCGTTAAGGAGCTAGAGCAAAAATAAACTTTCCGTTCACATTTGAAAATGATGCTAAGTCCATTTTTTCAAATCCAAACAGAACCCTTTCCAGTCGTCCTACGACCTTTACACCCATGAGAAATATTTTAGCACTCGTTAGGAGCTATCTTTTTGCCATTGGACCATTCCCGATCCGACGTACCGTTAAGGAGCTAGAGCAAAATTAAACTTTCCGTTCACTTTTCAAAATGATGCTGTCCATTTAAAAAGTACTCTTTAAGAGTACTAAAAAAGTACTCTTTAAGACTTATGATTGTGTTAATACAATAACTTACAAAATATTTCAGATTAGCTTGATACACAATTTTCTATAAGACCTATTATTATTTTGCGGCAAATCTTTCTATAAAGCCTAAGATTGTCTTGATATAAATTACTGGATATTTGCCTACGATTGTCTTGCAACAACGTGTTTTTACGATTATCTGGTTACAACATCTCACATAGATCATACCATTACCTTGATGCAAAGAACTTCATAGGACCTAACTTCCGAGACTTCTACAAAATCTGCGAATTTGTCGCTACAAAGACTTAGAAGGCTTGCCTTAATCTAAATTCTTGCGTAGGTCTTACGATTGTCTTGCTACAAAGTCTTGACTTGACACAAAGTTCTCCTTATATTTTACTACTATTATACAAAGTCTTCTATAAGACCTACGATTGTATTAACACAAAATCCTGCATTAGACCTGCGATTGTCATGCTACAAAGTATTATTTAGGACCTACGATTGTCTTTATACAAGACCCTCCACAGGATCTACGCTTGTCTTACCACAAAGTCCTCCATGAGACCTACAATTATCTTGCTACGATTGTTTTGACACAAAGACCAGCATATGACCTACGATTGTCTTGCTACAAATTCTTATATTAGACCTACGATTGTCTTGACAAAAAGTCCTGCATATAACGTACGATTTTCTTACTACAAAGCATTATATAATTGTCAGTTAATACAATGCCTTCTAGAATACTTGCGATTAGCTGGCACAAATTCTTATAGAGCAATTTGTGCATTTCTGCAGCCTTTTTCAGGGCCTACCATTGCTTTGTCACAAATTCCAACAAACTATATAAGAGAAAAAGAGCTAAAGAGCTAAAAATGTAGGGTGTTGTAGGATATCAAGGTGGTCAAGGAGCTGTACGCCTCTTTTAAGGCCTATTTTTGTCTACAAAAAAACTCCTACAACGTCCTACAAGGCAAACTCCATTGGGCCTAGTTTAGTTTTGATCCAAAGTCGTCTACAAAATCTGCGATATTGCTACAGTATCTATAGAACCTACAATTATCTTGCAAATTCTTCTCTAAGACTACTACTATTGTCTTGCTCCATTGTCCTACAATTGCGATTGTCTTGTTATAAAATCCTGCATATTATACCAAAGAATTATCCACTTATAGATAATAGAAGACAAGACTAATAGAGATAAATAGAGCTTGAATTGTAGGTTGCCAAGGTAGTCAAGGTGTAAGGTTCGACTCCGCCTGTATTTTGCCTTTCTTTACCTGTTTTTTATGTAGATAAATATATGTATACGTATGAACATTTCAATTGTCTTCTTACATAAGACCTTCGATTGGCTTGAAACAAAGTCCTATACAAGACCTACAATTTTCTAGCTTCAAAGACTTCTGCAAGGTCTGCAATAATGTTGCTACAATATCTTCAATATGACCTACATGTATCTTGCACAAACTCTGCTATAGTCTTGCGCCAACGTTCTACAGCAAGACTTGCGATTGTCTTGTTATAAAGTTCTGCAAATTGTACCAAAGAATAATACACATATAGGGAATATAAGGGAAGACAAATAGAGACAAAAAGGGCTAAAAATGTAGGGAGTTGTTGTCATCCAGAAGACTAACAGTTATCTTTCTACATAGTCTTCTATAAAATCTAGGATTATCTTGATATTAAGGTATACGACTTCTATAAAGTCTTGACATAAATTCATACATAGGTCCTACGATTGTCTTGTTGGAAATACTTTTTTTTAAGACCTGCGATTGTTTTGTTACAACGTCCTACATAGGATCTACGACTGCCCTTACACAAAGTCTTCGATAGGACCTACTATTGTCTAGATCCATAGTCTTCTACAAGATCTGCGATAATGTAGCTACAACATCTTCTAGAATACTTATAATTAGCATGCTACAAAGTCCCCTATGAGATATCCTATGATTGTCTTGCTTGTCTATGATTGTTTTGCTTTTTAAGACATACAATTGCATTGACACAAAGTTCTGCATAGGACCAGCGATTGTCTTGCAACAAAGCATTACGAGTATTAAAGACCTACGATTGTGTTTATACATTGTCTTCCAGAAGACTTACGATAATCTTGCTACAAAATATTTATCTTAATATTTTTTATTGCGATAGAAGGCTCTATGACAATTATGTGTGAAACAAAATATCGGCCAAATGCTCGCCACGTGTGACTCACAATTAATATCGTGCATTATGGTTGGAAAACACTTTATAAGACCTACGATTGTCTTGACACAAAATCCTCTGTAGGACCTACGTTTGTCTTAACTCAAAGTCCTCTATAGAACCTGCGACTATCTTGCTACAGAGTTTTCTATAAGACCTACGGTTGATTTCATATAATATTTTCCGCTGATCTACTATAATCTGACTGCCATTATCTTGTTACAAAGTCTTCTATAAGACGTACAATTGTGACAAAGCACTCAGTAGGACCTACATTTATCTTAACATAAAGTTCTTTATAGTATCTTGCTACAAAATCTCCTATGAGACATAACGGGTTTTCCAGTAGGGATGATATGATTTTGAAGTGACGTTTCGGCCATTTGTAATATGTCATGATCTGTCATTTGTCTTTTATTGTATTCAGTAGTGTTAATAATTTCATCATGGAGAGATATACGCAAGAACATCTTTTACAAATTATTCAGTTTTATTATCAAAATAATCGTTCTGCAATTGCAACTTTTCTTGCGCTATGTCAATTTTTTTTAAATCCAAAAAAAACACTTTCCAGTCTACATCCAACCTTGATACCCATGAGCAATATTTTAGCTCTCGTCAAGAGCTATCTTTTTGCCATTGACCGATTGTGGCTACGTGCCACACAGCAAATGAAACAATTGAGTTGTTGCGAGAAAAGTTTGGAGATTCGATTATTTCAAGAAATTGTGATATTGAATGGCCTCCAAGAAGTTGTGAATTAACACCATTGGAATATTTGTTGTGGGGTTATTTGAAGTCATTGGTCTTTCGAAATAAACCAGATTCTCTTCAAGCTATACAAGTCAATATTGAAGGTGTCATTCATGACATACGACTTGATTTAGTGGAAAAAGTGCTCGAAAATTGGGTTCATCGAATTCGTTCCTGCAGAAGAAGTCGTGGAGGCCATTTGAATGTCGTTGTATCGATTATACTTCACATTAAATAAAAAACTTTTGAATTTCCTTAACAATAAGTGTGTTTTTTTTCACAGAAATCATATCAGACCTTCGATTGTGTCCTCCATTAATACCAACGATTGTGTCCTTCATTAAGACCTACGAATATCTTACTAGTCTAGCATTGTCTTGTTATAACGTCCTGCATAGGACCTACTATGGCCTTGAAACAAAGTCCTACATAGGACTTACGATTGTCTTGCTCTTCATACTATTGTCGAAAAGTCCTCCGGACCTATGACTGTCTTGCACCAAAATCTTTAGATCTGCTATTTTGTTGCTACAACATTATCTTCTATAAGACCTATTGCCTTTTGCTACAACGTCCTACAGTTAGAGTTGAGTAGTTCGTGAACGAACTAGTTCAATTGAACGGGTCACTTTACTGAACGGTACGAACTACTTCACACAACTCGTTCATTTCAGCTCAGTAGTTCAACCCCGTCGTTTCGTTCTCTCTTCTCAGCTGTTATGTGTTGTTTCCACTTTTTATGTCATCATGAATGTTGGATTCTTCCTATACAAACGCGTGTGTATATTCAATTCAGAATCATCAGATTCCTTAAATAGCGGCTGATTTGAACTGCTGAACTAAAAAGCTGTTTAAGTAAAGTGAGCTAAAGAGCCGGTGAGCTAAAGAGCTGAAGTGAGATGGAGAACTAAATGAACGAACTAGTTCACTCTATTGAACAGAACTAAAAGAGCGATCACTTAAATGAACTAAAGTTCCCAACTCTACCTACAGTAAGACCTGAGACTGCCTGTTTTTCTGTAAAGTCTTGCAAACCATTCCACAGACCCGAAAATAATAATCCACTGATAGATAATAGAAGATTGTCTACTCTCCAGAGATAAATAGGGCTAGAGTTGTAGGTAAAGGTAATCAAGGAGTTATTCCTACAACATGGGCTCCGCCCCAATTTAGTGTTTCTTTATTACACTTTTCTTTAAAAAAGAACAGATTTTGAATGATGTGGTATAACTTTTATGGGGAATATAAGAAACGCTTAGGTTTGGTAGGTACACATTGCATGACCTCAACGAAAAATCGAAATAATATCAATATGTTTTATTTAAACTAATATTTACTAAACCTTTAATATGCAAACTATATATACAACTATTTATCGAACTCAATCAATATATATCTTTAGGTTCCGGTATACCCGAAATGAAAACAATTCTGCGCGGTGTGGCCCTCAAAGAATATTTAACTTTTAAGACATTAGTGGCCAAGATTGTTGGTTTAACGGCAACTTTGGGCAGTGGTATGCCATTAGGAAAGGAAGTAAGTATTAAAATTGTCAAAGTACATGATCCCAAAAAAGACACGCCGCATACGTCGAATACGTTATCGAACTCGATATCGTCTTATCGAAATAACTTTAATCTGTAACACCTGTAATGTAATGTAATATTTTTTTCTCATATTCTCCAAAATTCCAATCCATCCAGGGTCCATTCGTACATATAGCAAGTATTGTAGCACAATTATTAAGTAAGCTAGTAACATCATTCCAAGGTATCTATGAAAATGAATCCCGCAATTCGGAAATGTTGGCCGCTGCCTGTGCAGTGGGTGTGGGGGCTTGTTTTGCCGCACCAGTGGGCGGTAAGTGAAATGTCAAATGAAAGAGTTAACCTTCAACGGAGTTTATTGTATTCGTTCCTTCCTTCCTTCCTCCCACACTTCCAGGTGTACTATTTAGTATAGAAGTAACAACGACATATTTTGCTGTACGTAACTATTGGCGCGGCTTCTTTGCCGCCGTTTGTGGTGCTACAGTCTTCCGTCTTTTGGCCGTTTGGTTTCAAAATGCCGATACGGTAAGGGCCGTGTTCTTAACCAATTTCACAACGGAATTTCCTTTTGATCCTCAGGAATTATTTGTATTCGCTTTAATGGGGTGAGTGGGGATTTAAATGTTTTCTATATTATCTGCAGTGATTTTATTTGCAACTCTTCTCATTTCAGTGTGATTTGTGGTCTTGGTGGTGCCGCTTATGTTTGGGTACATCGAAGATATGTTCTGTTCATGCGTTCGAATAAGAAAATGAATAAATTTCTGCAAAAGAAGTAAGTAAAAGTATGCATAGGAAGCCGACTGAATGATATCCTACACCATTCTGTTAGATCAGAATAAAGAAAAATATTGTAAAACTGTATCAATGTTGGTTTTCTAACATGTTTTCACAACAATTAGATTCCAAATTGGAAGATTCCTATCAAGAAGAGCTATAACAACATGTGAATACTTGCAAAAATCATAAAACTCGCTTCTGTAACGCTTAATACCTGGTTCAGAAAACTGATATCCGCTATATTTTATAAAAATCTGTATGAGAAATAAGGATTATATAGAGCTTAGATGTAGAATCGGGAAATATGTATATGTGGGACTTATCTAAATCTGAAACGAATCAAATTTAACAGCGTATATTCCTGTATCAGAAACTAATATCTGCTGAGTTCTATAAGGTTCTGTTAAAAATTGAGCGGACAAACACGACAACAAAAATATTAATGACATTGGATTGGGATCTGGGTCAGCTAATAATACCAGACGTCAGTAAACTTATTCCGAGAGCACACGCAAGGATACTCCCGGATGAAACTATGCAATATGCTAAATTTCCAAATTTCGAGGAGACTTGACGGAGCAGCCCAACAACAACAAAAATATTAATGATACTGGATTGGGATCTGGGTCAGCTAATAATACCAGACGTCAGTAAACCTATTCCGAGAGTGCATGCATGGATACTCCCGGAAGAAACTGTGCAATATGCTAAATTTCCAAATTTCGAGGAGACTTGACGGAGCAGCCCCAAGCTCTTTGCACTTTAGAATCTCTGAACTATTCCAAGAATGTCTGAACGAAAGGTGGTGACTTAAAGAACACTGTAGAACGAATTACAAGTTCCCTAAATTACTTGCTGCAAGCATCAGGTCCTAAATTGAAACACAGGGACAAACAGCGACCTTATTGTTGGTCTTCAGAGATAGATAACATAATATCTGAAAGTGCTATAGGAAGTTCCTTCACAGGTCAAAGACTACAAGGAAACAACAGGACTGGGTCAATTCAGAAAATTCAAGAGTGGCTCAGAGTAAATCATGGATTCACTTCTGCAATAAAGTGAAAGAGACATCCGAAGCATCTAGGCTAAGGGAAACAAAAGAACAGAAGGTAAATGGAGCACATCGAGCCAGTCTCACCACGGTAACCGGCTCTACTCAGTGGAGGTGGAGGTCTTGATTTCCTAATGCACCATTCTGTGCAATAGAGATCTACGAGCTTGATTCTAGTGTACGAATCGAATGTATGGAGGTTGTAGTAAAGTCTTGGATGGCCGAGATAGAACTGTACAATGATACATTCCTGTTCAATGGCATTCTTTCTTAGGTAACGAATACAGAGACAAAGCTGTGACTCAGCAAATTGGTTGATCTACGTTCTGTATAGTCAATGAGGGCGGCCCCACCCGGATTATGGGTGATTGCAGCAGCTCGCCAGATATCACCATCGTGTCGCCTGGTGTGATAAATGACGTTACCTGGGATCAGACTGAACGCCGTACTTTCCTAAATCAAAGGAAAGCGGACTGGAATGGGTTCAAGGCAGTTTCTATGAACTACCCATCCTCTTAGATGTTCGGATAGCTGAGAAAAAATTCTGAGGCATCATCAACGCAGCAGCCGCTTGATTTATCCCTGCTGATCGAATACCCAAGATAAGACCTAATTTCCCAGCAGATGCAGCGGGACTCGCAGATGAGAGTGATGAAATTCGTCGTTCTAATCCTACTGATCCTAGAATCAGGGATTGGAATTTAGGATCTGTACATTCACTAGCAATTTATAGAGCACCCGAGAGTAACAGGGCGAAAAGGATAGTCATACGTCGTATTCATGCTCTCCGAGCCGATGAAGTACCATCACATTCATCTAATTCATACAAAGCGCTTGGCCCCGACAGAATATCTATGCTGATGTTGAAGCTGTCGGGAGTCGAGTATCTGACTAAAGTCCTTAACCTGGTCTTGAACACTCTGATAATACCCGATGCCTGGAAAATAGACTACCGCTACCGAAACAGGGCAAAGACGTGAGTACAGGAGAATCATACATGCCTATCTCTCTTCACTCGCCACATGAGGCTTTAATCCTCCCAAGCCTGATTGGACATTTTCCAATTGCTGATTATCAGCACGGATTCCGAAAGCAGCATAGTACGACTACTGCTTTACACGTCATAACCACGCGTATAATCCGCAGTCTTAACCCGGAAAAGCCCGGAGACAGGACCGTCCTCGTGACGCTTGACCTATCGAATGCCTTCAATACTACCAGCCACGCCACGCTTTTTGAGGACATCGCCAACACGTCCCTCGCGAATTATTTGTAACGTTGGATCGTTAATTATCTGTGTGGGCGCCAGTCGTATGTGGAATTCAGAAACCAGAAGTCCAAACCCCATACAGTGAAACAGGGAGTTCCCTAAAGTGGGGATATATCCCCGCCATTGTTTAACCTTAACATTTCTGCAATTCCACCTCCACCTGATGGCGTTGAAATCGTATCATATGCTGATGACTGTACGATTCTGGCGTCGTCGGACAGCACAAGTGAAGGAGCAACTCAAAGTGACAGTCGCAAGAATTCCGACCAACAATTACCCCAAGGTTCTTGGTGTCACATTTGATAGTTTCATCAAGTCTAATGCGCATGCCACAGCTATCTGCAATAACATGAGAACTCAAGTCGCTAGCCGGAAGCACTTTGAGAGCAGATAAAGAAACCTTTTTGACCTCTTACAAAGCGATAGGTCGGTCTGTGTTAAACTATGCAGCACCAGTGGGGTCACCGAATGGGAGCGAGACGCAGTGAATGAACAGACCTACAAAAATGCCGCCTTGAGAACTGCGACAGAGTGTCTCCTCATGTCTTCTGTGGACCACCTACATAAGGAGACGAAGATCATACCCGTGCGACGACACAATTTTTTGTTGTCGAAGCAGTATCTGCTTGGTTGCTGCCGTCCCAGCCATCACAGCCACTATCTAATGGATAGGCATCAACCTTAAAGTCAGATCAGGAAAGATCTTCATGATCTAGAGCGCGAGGTCCAACGCTAAAAGATAGAACCTCTAGATCAAAGAGCTTACCAGGCAGGTCTGGCTGACATATGTACACTCTGACTCAGTCGCTGAAGCCGTGAATAATTACAGAGTCAATGTCGTGCTAGGAGATCACCCTCCACCAGTGGCCTCGGAGGAAGAGGAATTGCGACGACAGACAAGAGTACTTTTGGCCCAATTAAGATCAGGCTGGTATAGCCGGCACAATTGATACTAGGCAAGGATTAATGGCACCACGTCGAATACATGTGCCGCTTGTAACCAGGGACCACACTACATATTTTTAACTGCCCTGCCAAACCTACTCAACTTGTTCGCAGGTGTCTTTGGACCCAACCAGTGGAAGCAGCCATCTTCCTTGGCCTGGAAACCAATACACCAGAACCCACTACACAAGGCCAATAAAAACAACACCTAATGGACAACAAACATATATACTGCTTCTACTACAACAACTGAAAGAGCAGGACCTATTTCTAATTGTGTCTTTACCCTGACATCGATACCGGAACATCAGGATTACATTAGAAAAATAACATTTAGAACTGTACAATAGTGTGGGGATAGAGGTTTATAGGTTTATCCTGTACGTAGAATTCGTACAGGAAAGGATGTACAGACAAGGTTAGGTTACCAGCTCACATAGATAAATTGAGGGCCTTAGTGTTACCACGGGCCCAACAACACCTAATGGACAACAAACATATATACTGCTTCTACTACAACAACCGAAAGAGCAGGACCTATTTCTAATTGTGTCTTTACCCTGACATAGATACCGGAACATCAGGATTACATTAGATAAATAACATTTACAACTGTACAATAGTGTGGAGATAGAGGTTTATAGGTTTATCCTGTACGTAGAATTCGTACAGGAAAGGATGTACAGACAAGGTTAGGTTACCAGCTCACATAGATAAATTGAGGGCCCTAGTGTTACCACGGGCCCAACAGCCTCTAAAACAATATTGCTGGATGTGCCGTCTCATCTTACGACTGAATCAGAGAAAATTACTCCTTAGTAAATTACTCCGACATGCTGAGTTCTCTAAACCCTAGTAGAAAACCAGTTAGGTTATATACATACTTCTTAGCATAGTACCATTAGTAAAATGCCATTTGCTTTATCTACTGCTTAGTAGACGTTCAGTTGAGTTATCTACTCCTTAGTAGGCGGTTAGTAGGGTTATCTAGACCTTAGTATAGGGCGAGTTGGGTTATCTACATCTTAGTATAGGACCAGTTGGGTTATCTACTTCTTGGAGAGGGAGAGTTGGGTTATCTGCTCTTTAGTAGAGGATGAGTTGGGTTATCTAGTCCTTAGCTGACGGACAGTTGGCTTAAATACTCATTAGATATACAGTTGCGTTATCTCCTCCTTAGTAGATATACAGTTGGGTTATCTACTCCTTAGTAGATATACATTTGGGTTATCTACTCCTGAGTAGAAGACATATGGGGAATAATTTTCGTAAGTTGAACGATTTTATAGTAAATATTTAATTGGTTTCAAATGTGACCTACGTTGTCTGGCATGGAAAGGTCAGGTACTGTATGTAGTCTTTAAGACCAGAACTTGGATATATCCCAAGTTGGCCACCTCTAATGACAAAAACGTGTTAAAGTTACCGGTTATTTATCATTATTTTCATACAAAAGTAATAAACTGCGGGCAGATCTCTGTTCTTAGAGGCCCTTTTACTCGCATTGTATTTAACCGACGTCGTTTACTGAATATGCAACTGGAACAAATCAGGTGCTCAATGCTCTCCACTTCTTCCTCATCTCCAGAGCTTCTATAGAAGTCATTGAACTAAATTTCTAACTTCCTGGCTTGTTCGCCGAACAGTCGGTGTGGTCAGAACTTGACATAGATAGTTTTTTGCCTCCCTAGTGCGAGGAGATATTTTGACCTCCTCAGTTCTTATCGTGGCTACGAACTTGTCTAGCTACCCTACAGGTGTATATTTCTGTCTATCTCTTACCTAAGCCAAAGCTTAAATGTGGACAGTAGTGCTCCAATGTATGCAAATTCTTGGAGCATTTTTAATGTCGTTCGTTTCCTAAGAAGATAGTCGGCTCTATAGTTCACCGGGTAATTCCTATACCAAGGCAACCAGACAAGAGTCTGGTAGAATTACTGAAAATATTTTTAAGAGTAGAGCTGAAGTGAGGCTTCTTCAGAATACAGGCTAAACCACATATACTTTAAAATCTTCCTCAAATTATGTATTAATTATGTTCCTTTTCTCTACTTTCAAGCCGTTTTCTATATCCCGGTTTTCTGGCGCTGCTGGTTTCCACAATTTCATTTCCTCTGGGTACTGGTCAATTCATAGCCGGCGAATTGGGTACCCACGAACAGGTGTCGCAGCTTTTCAGTAATTTCACATGGTCCCGCGAAGATCTGACAGTGGAGCAGGCAGCCATTGTAACACATTGGGTGACTCCCTACACAAATGTTTTCATTAACTTAACATGTTATGTTTTGTTCACAGTGAGTTATAAATGTTAAAGGGAACTATGAAAGTTTCTCTATTTTCATTTCTATATTTCTTCGTTTCAGTTTGTCTTCTCCATCATTGCTTCCACAATACCCGTGCCCTCGGGTATTTTCATACCCGTATTTAAGATTGGTGCCGGTTTGGGCCGTTTGATTGGCGAAAGTATGCATTTGTGGTTTCCCAATGGAGTGCGCTATGGCGGTCGTTTGTCACCCATCAATCCCGGAGGCTATGCCGTTGTGGGCGCTGCTGCATTCTCGGGGGCTGTCACTCATACGGTGTCGGTGGCGGTGATTGTCTTCGAAATGACCGGTCAGATAACCCATGTGGTACCCGTGATGATAGCTGTCCTGATATCCAATGCAATTGCAGCGCTATTGCAACCGTCCATGTACGACAGTATTATCTTAATAAAGAAGTTGCCATATCTGCCCGATCTGCTGCCCTCTAGTTCGGGTATGTACAGCATCTATGTGGAGGACTTTATGGTCCGTGATGTAAAGTACATCTGGCAGGGCATTACCTATCAACGCCTCAAAGAGGTGCTTAAAACCAATAAAGCATTACGTTCCCTGCCTTTGGTCGATAGTCCTGACAATATGATACTTCTGGGCTCGGTGCAGCGTTACGAATTGATAAAAATGATTGAGAAGCATATAGGGCGCGAGAAGCGCATGGAGGTTGCCCAGAAATGGAAGAAGGAGGCCGAGGAGAGGATACGCGAAGAGGAGCGTAAGAAACAGGAGGCCGAACAACGCATGCGAAGACCCTCACGCTTCGAGGTGTTGCCCGCTCCCGATATTCTCAGTCTGCGGCAAATAGCCAACGATGAAATGTTGCCGCCCAAAAAGAAACAGGAGTCCCTCAATAGCACGCTACAGCCGCGTAAATCCATTTTGAAAAAGACAAACTCATTTAATCTTAAAGCTTTTACACCTACCTCATTAAATAGTCCTAATATAACCCCATATACCACAATAACCGGTACCGAGTATCGCATACGCAATGCCTTCGAGGCAATCTTTAAAAAATCCACCACCTTGCAAGATGTTCAGCCCACCGATGGCCAAGAAGCGGGTTCAATATCGGCAGCAGCCAGTACGGGTGATATGATGGCGCCGGGTACGCCGACCGTGCAAAGAGCGCCCAGTACACCGGGCATTTCGAAAAAAGTTCAATTGGTAAGTTTTTGCGAACAAGAGAGAGAGAGAGAGAGAGCGAGCGATGGAAATTAAAACTCTTGTTGATGTTTAAAAATAATATTTGCATGTTATAATTAATGTTGGTTGCTTTCTTAATTTGTGGTGCTGGTACTATTTATGAATATCTAACCTTTTAATGTTTGACCATTTATTGTCTCTCACATCTTCTATTTATTAAAATTTCAAGAATTATGCACAAAAAAAGTCAAAATCCGAGGAGGATGAAAATATGGTAAACAATTTTAATCTTAAACATTCTCCATTAATTTCATTCGCTTTCAAATTTCATTTATTTTTAATATTTATTTCAGCATTTTTTATACATAGAAACAAAAAAGATTATTTTGTTGTCCATAATCTCTTATCTCTAGCTTATAACATTGTCAAATCTACAGGAATTCCCTATGGTGACCTTTCATTATATTGAAGGAACTTTTAACAACATTCACTCACATCCGGTAATTACGGCGTTGTCGCTTCTAAGGGTTAACTATAGGTTTTATTAGGCTAATTTAGCGATTGCTCAACAGAAGACGCATAACAACAAGTCTCGGGGCAACAACTCTTAACGAGTTTTATAAGTATAGGAACTGTCTGCACTAATTTGAAATCTAACAGTAGTTCGACCTATACTATTGTACGGCATTATAGTGTTATGGATGGCGACTGATAACCGATCCATCACAACTAATGAAGGATCAGAGAGGTCCTGCCCGAGCATCAGCTAAGCTTTAAGTGCTACCATGACGGTCTCCACAAGTCCTACATCATATACAGTCGATTGATATTATGACTAGACAAGCTGCAACCAGAGCAGCACTGAGTTCAAACTGTCTACCAAGAGCTACGGTCACATGATGATATGAATTGTAGTGCAATGGCAACTAACTAAGAACCCCTTCGAAAGGAACTTTACCGCTAAGATACCTGCTGCCAGGGATAAATGGGTTGGCAGAATACTAGGAAATAGGAACTATTTCCACCTCTATACAGATAGTTTGAAGCTTTATGTGAAGATTGGATTCCGATTACACTGTAAAAACCTAGACTTCATATATGTTGTTCGTATATATCATTCCGAAATAAAGGGAAAAAAGGAAACGAGGTGCAATACCTCGATCCTTATAACAATAGAAGCCGCCCTGGATGTAGATTAAGAAATTATTATGATGTTTGTTTCGAGGCCCATCACTTGTTAACTAGTGAAGGTTCGTAGAAATACCTGCATGAATATCAGCAGAGCTTTAAGGACTACTGCAACATAGTCTATATATACAAATCCTATCTCATCTACTGTCAATTAATATTGCGGCTATGGAGGTAAAATAACTATGACCACATGCGGATATCACATTGTAGTCCACTAGCATCCTTCTAGTTCACTCAGATATATCAACGGTGTACACATTCGAAAGGAACCACTAAGATAGACTACAAAATCAAGCAGATCTAATGGATATAAGGAACAACCCTGTCATTATTTGCTTGATTCTACTAGTTACTATTCCTAGATCCTTATTGCAATAGATGCAGCTCGTTATGAAATTATCAGGATGTTTGTTTTGCGATCCATCACTATATGAAGATTAAGAGAACTGCCTGCCTGATCATCAGCTGATCTTTAAGGATTACAGGGACAGAGTCCCTATGTACTCTCGTTTGATATTGTGACTAGATAAGCTGCAACCAGAGCGGCATCAAGATTAAACTCTCTGTCCATGTGGAGTTGCCAAAAATATGGTCACATGAGGATATCACGTTTTTCTTTTCCGATTTCACTGGCGGAAATCGTAGCCAATGATTTTGGCATTCTACACCAGAATCGTACAATCGCTAACATACGTAATGATTTCAACGCCGTCAGGTGCTGTAGGAATCGTTTCCCGTACAGGTTAGAGCAATCAAGGTACCTATTGCTACCGCGGATCCAGTTTGATGTACAAAGTTATTTCGGTACCGCCAGAATTCATAGAAAGACCGATCCCAGTATATTCAGATGTCGCTTACTCAATGCGGAACTGGAATACATCAGGTGCTTAATGCTATCCACTTATTCATCCGTTCTACAACTTCTACATAAGTCATTGGACACAACTGCCAACCTAAAGGCGTGTGCCGTCAGAACACAAACGTAGACAGTTCTTTCCTCGCTAGAGCGATGAGATATTTTGACCATCTCAGGTCGTATCGTGGTCTGATTTGTCTACCTATATTACATGTGTCAATATTCGTACATCACTAAATGGACAGTACATCGACTTTGTAGTTAGCCGTGATATCACTATGACCAGATACTCATGTGATGTATGTATTAAACTGCTTAGTCATCTCCTTAAGAGATCTGCAGGAGCCGAGAGTTGTTACTGAACTTTGGGACGAACATCCCATATTTCAATTATTATGGCTTGACAGCCACTACAAGTAACATGTATTCTGTAAGCTAACCATCACATCAAGCTTCATAGCATCTGTATAGAAGTCGAGATAGTTTAAATTTGCTGGTGTTCTGCCAATCCATTCCTTTCCGGCTGGTATCTTAGTGGTAAATATCCCCTCGAAGGTGTGCACTATGGTAGTTCTTAAAGCAAACGTTAACGTTCGACATCGTGGGTCAGGCGGTTAATGTTGTTCTGGTTACAGATTTAAGGCAAACGCCTTCGATAGACGAAGATCCATGCGAAGGCATGGCAGCAATAGGCGTACTCTACCTCTGTAAACAATGCTGATGATCTTCAATCGGAAAATGTAAATTCAGGCTCGGAAGAAGAACTGCCTTAAGAGTCTTCGTTACGCGCTAGAGAAGTGAAATTGGCCTATATAATACTAATTTACTCGCATATTTTAGTATCGAGACCACTGTGCCCATTTTCAGACCTTACTGCCATCGGAAACCATGCTGATGACCGACAATAACGTCAATTCAGGCTCGAGAAGCGAAGTGCCTCAAGTGTCTTCGCTACGGACGACAGAAGGGAAATCGGCCTATATGATTCTTCATTACTCAGGACCACTCTGCATATTTCCCGAACTCGGGAATTATTAGAGTGGCGAGTCAATTATTCGTTTCCGGGTGATCCAATTTTTTAGTCGGATGACATCGGCAACTTCACCGACTGTTAATTGTGTTGGCACCTCTCTCGGGTTTTTAAATAAACTGTCCTTTAAAGTAAATCTGGCATCTCTTCGGATCAACTACAATTACTTTGCCAAATGTGACTGCCGTTTATCATATTTTTTTAAAAGTATTCGAGAGCGACTAAGTCGTTGCTCACAATTTACCGAGACCGTATCTTAAGAATTCGTAGACCACTAGACGAATCTCTAGATTCAGTTGTATGAATATAGAATCAGCATGATTAGAATGATGAATTCCATCAAGCTCGTCTGCGAGTCACACTACTTCTGCTGGGAAAATTGATCGCATCTTGGGTATTCGACCAGCAGTGCTATAGCGAGCGGCTGCTGCTGAATTGATAATGCCCCTAAATTTATTACAGCCGTACATCTCAAGGAAGGCTAGCTGACTGAAGTATTGATTGGTGAATTCTCTAAATTCTTCTCAGTCAGATTTCTTCCGATTGATAAAAGAACGGTGTTCGGAGATAATGAAGTATTAACATTTTCTTTTTAGAACTTTCAGCTATCTATTTGGAGGTTCAGTTTACCTTAACCTTCATAGGATTCTGAGCTACTGCAGAACGTGTGGAGTATAAGGTTTATGCAGGATATCTATAGTTCAATGTCCGCTCTGTCAAATTTACGCTTTTCTAAAGCATTTGGGTTACTCGCTTCCGAAGTAACCGATTGGCTTCGCCTCCAACCTAAGAGGATGTATTCGACAACCTTCTCGGGGACCAGGTTAGATATTGTTGTATTGCAAGATAACGGGTAGCCGATTTTCTCCTTGGTAATGTTAGTAGTATACTGCTATCGCTTTCTCATCTTAGAGGAGATGGAAAAAGAGGCTGATTGGTCCCGTCTACCTACCAAAACGAGATTGATCTTATCATTATTTAAATTCAGTTAATTTTTTTTTAGTTAGTTCAATTATGTCTCCTCACTTAAAGGACTCCGTCTCTGTCGAGAATCTCCTGAAGAGAGTCAGGTCAGGTAAATTGAGTTTCCAGAGTCCGAGGTTCCACCTATGTTCAAAGGTTCAGTTTACTTAAACCATCATATGATTCAACAGAACACGTAGAGTATGAGAAAAGTACGGCGTTCAGAGGTAATGAAGTCTGATCATTCACGGAATACAACGTAGAGCTATCTACTTATATATGAAGGTTTAGTTTACTTAAACCCTTATAGGATTCTAATCTTGCTGAGCTCTTTATGGAGGATTTCTATTGTTTTATATCCGATATGTCAAATTTGCACTAGACTTATTCATTTATCGATATTGACGCATTCGAGAACCTCCTGGGAGCATTTATAATTTTTCCTTGGTAATCTTAGTAGTATTCTGCAATCCCGGAGATTACAATTTCTTTCTCATCTTTGGGGCGATGGAAGAAGAGGCTGATTTCTACCATTATTGGAATTCAATTACATAAATATTCCCATCCTTTTTAACTGGTTCAACTTTGTCGCCTGAAGGATTCTTTGATACTTTCCAGTGTCGGAGTCTCTAACTATCTTTGAAGGTTAATTTTACCTAAACATTCATAGGGTTCTGAGCTACAGCAGAACCTTTGGAATGTCAGGTTTATGGGGGATTTCTACAGTTTTATATCTGAGCAATCATATTTGCGATTGCCTTAGCGTTTCAGTTTCGCGCTTCATAGGTAACCGGTAGGCTTCGCCTGCTCCCTAAGAGGATGCAATCAGAAAACTTCTCTGGGCCGTTGGTTTATGGGTATCCTCCTGAGGTTGATGCCTACCATTACTGAAATTCAATTACATAAATATTCCCATCCTTTTTAATTGGTTCAACTTTGTCTTTGTCGCTCGAAGGATTCTGACGAGAGTCTTCTGAAGGGAATCAGATTAGACAATTTGAGTGTTTCCAATATCGGAATCTCTAACTATCTTTAAAGGTTAATTTTACCTAAACATTCATAGGGTTCTGAGCTACAGCAGAACTTTGGAGTGTCAGGTTTATGGAGGCATAGGTAACCGGTAGGCTTCGACTCCTCCCTAAGAGATATCAATCGAAAACCTCCACTGTGGCCTTTTGGTTCCTGGGTATTTTCCTGAGATTGGTTCTTAACATTACTTTAATACAATTGCATAAAGGTTTCCCACCATTTTTAATGGTTCTATTTTGTCTTTGTCGCTTGAAGGATTCTGTCGAGAGTTTTCTGAAGGGAATCAGATTAGATACTTTGAGTTTCTAGTGGCGGAGTCTCCAGCTAACAGCGAATGTTCATTTTACCTAAACCTTCATAGGGTTCTCAGCTACAGCAGAACTTATCTTTGTCGCTTAAAGGGTTCTGTCAAGAATCTTCTGAAGGGAATTAGATTAGATAATTTGAGTTTCCAATGTCGGATTATCCAACTTCGAAGGTTAATTTTACCCAAACCTTCATAGGGTTCTGAGCTACAGCAGAACGTTTGGAGTGCAAGATTCATGGAGGATTTCCACTGTTTTATATCCGACCGATCATATTTGCGATTGCCTTATGCGTTTTAATTACGCACTTTATAGGCAACCTGTAGGCTTCGCCTGCCCCCTAAGAGGATGCATTAAGAAAACGCCTCTGGGCCCGTTGGTTCATGGGTATCCTCCTGAGGTTGATGCCTACCATTACTGAAATTCAATTACATAAATATTCCCACCCTTTTTAATTGGTTCAACTTTGTCTTTGTCGCTTGAAGGATTCTGTCGAGAGTCTTTTGAAGGGAATCAGATTTGATAATTTGAGTTTCCAATGTCAGAGTCTCTAACTATCTTTGAAGGTTCATTTTACCTAAACATTCATAAGGTTCTGAGCCACAGCAGAACGTTTAGAGGTTTACGAATAATTTCTACGGTTGTATATCCCACCGGTCGTATATGTGCCTAATAGGTAATCGGTAGGCTTCGCCTGCTTCCTAAAACGATTCAATGGAAAATCCTTTTAGGGAGCAGGCGTACCTTCCTGAGGTTGATTCTGAAAATTTTTTAATTCAAATCCATAAAGGTTTCCCACCATTTTTAATTGTTCAACTTTGTCTTTGTCGCTTGAGGGTTCTGTTGAGAGTCTTCTGAAGGTAATCAGATTAGGTAATTTGAGTTTCCAATGTCGGAGTCTCTAAATATCTTTGAAGGTTAATTTAACCTAAACCTTCAAAGGGTTCTGAGCTACAGCAGAACTTTTGGAGTGTCAGTTTTATAGAGGATATCTAAGGTTTTATATCCACTATGTACGATTATTTCCGGTTGCACTTGCCTAAAGCCCCCATAGGGTTCCACATCTTACTTATTTTTCTCTGATTGACCAGAAGAGACTCGCTCTTGCTTTTTAGATGATGACGTCTGGGGACTCGTGAGCGTAACTACAGTTGTTACCGGTACTTACAAACTGACCCCATTACATTATAGCTTTTTTTGGAAGTTGTAACGGTTTATCAGTCTTTCTGAATAGTTTTGCTTGAGGGATTAATAGGGTTTTTAGCTATAGCAGGACGTGGATTATGAAGTTTATAGAGGATTTATTTCGTGTAAAGACTATTTCCGGTTGCAGTTGCCTAAAGCCCCATAGGGTTCCACATCTTCCTTATTTTTCTCTGATTGGACAGAAGAGTCTCCCTCTTGAATGTTATATGATGACGTCTGGGGACTTTGAGTTTTGCTTGATGAATTAATCCATTGCGGCGCACCTTTTTTTTTTGTTAGACTAGGATCTACAGCGGATGGTGTGATTTATGTTGTGAATTCAGCAGAGCCGGCGATGTAGAAGATTAATAAAGGATTTATATTCTGTTATTGCTTCCATTTCGGCATTATCTCGCTCTCATCGACATTCATTGCATTCACTTGTCCCCTCCCCCCTTGAAAATCAAACAAACTAATTTTAATTCGGATCAACCAAATATTTGCAAGCAAGTACCACCCGGTACCCCACCAAGACATAAGAAAAATCTGCCATTTATTATTGGTCTCAGTAATACCACAATAATTAATGAATCCACACGTCCCACTAAGAAAAGCAGTTGCATCCATCAACCCAATCTAGAGCCTGGACCGTCGATATTGAAAAATTCCGAGCGATGTAAAGATCTATACTATCATACACTCAATGAGGCCGATTTCGATTCCATAACCCTTGAGAATACCAAACAAAATAAAGTTAATAAACCCACCATCAAATCCATATTGAAAAAACATGATAATTTCAAATTGTTGTTGAAAAAATCGGTAGAATTGCAAAATAAATCGAATGAAAGCAAAGAGTCGTCACAAAACCCTAACAATGAGAATGAGAATGAACAAAGTACCAGCAAAAGTAATGATGATAATGTAAGTGAAACCAAGGACGAAGGAGAGGCCACCGCAGAGGTAAGTTATGTAGGTTTCTGGTGTGGTGTACGAGTAGTTCCCAGGCCGTAGTCAGAGTAAAGAATAGCATTTATGAAATGTTTTTGTAGATTTTTGTAATGATTACCGAATTATTACTGACATTTAGAACACCTTTGGAATCGTGTTTTTCTTCATGTATGACTTATGCATACAACATTACTATGTATTTTAGTCATGCTTGCCTACTTATAATTTCCTCACTGTGAACTAAACGAGAATTGCTTCTTTATGGTGAAATTCCATAAGAGACTCTCAAATAAGTGTAAGGAAACCGAAAATATATTTCGCCTTTTTGTCTAGGTTGTCTACTTATAATTTCCTCACTGTGAACTAAACGAGAATTACTTCTTCATTGTAGAATTCCATAAGAGAATAGAGAGCATTGAAACCAACTGTACGTCTCAGATAAGTGAAATGAAAACAGAAATATATTTCGAATTGACAAGGTTGCCTACTAACAAAATTCTCACTGTGTACTAAATGAGAATTACTTCTTTACGGTGAAATTTCACAAGAGCCTAGAGAGCATTGAATCAGCTGTAATTCTCAAATAAGTGTAATAAAACATAAATATATTTAAAATTGACAAGGTTGCCTACTTAAAAATGTCTTACTGTGAACTAAACGAGAATTACTTCTTCATAGTAGAATTCCATAAGAAAATAGAGGGTCTTGAAACCAACTGTATGTCTCAGATAAGTGAAATGGAAACAGAAATATATTTCGAATTGACAAGGTTGTCTCACTGTGAACTAAACGAGGATTACTTCATTATACAGTGTTTTCCAATAAGAGTGATATGATTTCTTTGCAAAAAAGCTCATTTATTGTTAAGGAAATTCAAAAGTTTTTTATTTAATGTGAAGTACAATCGATTCAATTAAGTTCTAAATAAAACGTCATTCAAATGGCCTCCACGACTTCTTCTGCGTTCGTTGAACCCAATTTTCGAGCACTTTTTCCACTAAATCAAGTCGTATGTCATGAATGCCATGTTCAATATTGACTTGTAAAGCTTGAAGAGAGTCTGGTTTATTTCGAAAGACCAATGACTTCAAATAACCCCACAAGAAATAGTCCAATGGTGTTAAATCACAACTTCTTGGAGGCCATTCAATATCACAATTTCTTAAAATAATCGTATCTCCAAACTTTTCTCACAACAATTCAATTGTTTCATTTGCTGTGTGGCACGTAACCACAATCGGTCAATGGCAAAACGATAGCTGTTAAGGAGAGCTAAAATATTGCTCATGGGTGTCACGGTCGTAGGTCGACTCGAAAGTGTTTTTTTTTTATTTAAAAAAATGGACTTAGCATCATTTGCAAATCTGAACGGAAAGTTTTTGCTCTTGCTCCTTAACGGCACGTCGGATCGGGAATCGGTCAATGGCTAAAAGATAGCTCTTAACGAGGGCTAAAATATTGCTCATGGGTGTCGAGGTCGTAGGTCGACTGGAAAATGGACCTAGCGAACGAAAAGTTGCAATTGGAGAACGATTATTTTGATAATAAAACTGAATAATTTGTAAACGTGGTTCTTGCGTATATCTCTCCATGATGAAATTGTAAACACTACTGAATACAATGAAAAACAAATGAGAGATCATGACATATTACATGGCCGAAACGTCGCTTTAAAATCATATCATCCCTATTGGAAACTCCTTAGAATTCCATATGAGAATGGAGACCATTGAAACCAACTGTATGTCTCAGATAAGTGTAATGATAACATAAATATTTTTCACCCTTGGCAAGTTTGCCTACTTATAATTTTCTCACTGTGAACTAAACGAGAATTACTTCTTCATTGTGGAATTCCGTATCAGTGAAACCAACTGCTCTTCTCAGATAAGTTTAATAAAAACAGAAATATTTCTTCATTGTTTTTGTGTTCTAAATGACTCATAGTTACATGATCATACCCTAGGAACGTTTGACTACTTATAATATTCTCACTATAAAGCAAATGAGAATTACTTCCTCGAGGTGGAAATTCGTAGCACAGTTGATAGGCCGATTGCGAAAAGTCTATATCTTCTAAACCCTTGGTCAAATCGTTTCACAATGTTCTAGACATTTGTGGGGGAAGACTTAAGCTTTCGGAAATGCTTACCTGAACCACCCTGTTTCAAGGGATGCTTGGGATACAGGGTGTCAAAGGAGAAAAACCAATTATATTGAACTTTCTCTGCTAAATGTCAGGTCCTTTTTGGATTTACAATAAATTACAAAAAATTCTGACTACGGCCATTTCGCTCTAAATCTGGTTTTCTCCAAAAAAAAAGATAAGAGTAATGAGAAGAGAAATCTATTTTGTCATTGTTTTTGTGTTCTAAATAACTCATAACGTTTGACTACTTACAATATTCTCACTATAAAGTGAAGTAGAGTTGTGTAGTTCGTGAACGAACTAGTTCAATTGAACGGGTCACTATACTGAACCGAACGAACTAGTTCACACAACTCGTTAATTTCAGCTCAGTAGTTCACTATGTTTTTTCTTCAACCATATCTTTTCGTTCTCTTTCCCTGCTGTTATGTGTTGTTTCCATTTTTATGTCATCATCAATGTATGATTCTACCTATACAAACGCCTTTGTATTAGTTTTTCCAACTCTTCCATTCATATTTCAATCAGATTCCTTTAATAGCGGCTTATTTGAACTGGTGATCTACTGAACGAAACGAACTGTTTAAGTGAGCTGGTGAGCTAAAGAGCTGGTGTGCTAAAGTGAGCTGTTGAACTAAATGAACGAACTAGTTCACTAAATTGAACTGAACAAAAAAGAGCGTTCACTTAAAACAACTATAGTGCCCAACTCTAAAGTGAAGGAGAATTACTTCCACATAGTGAATAATCCGCAGCACAGTGGAACGCGTCGATTGCAAAAAGTTTTCAAAAGTCTAGATCTTCTAAACCCTTATTCAAATCTTTTCACAATGTTCTAGACATTTGTAGGGGAGGACTTAAGCTTTCTGAAAATGCTTACCTGAATCACTCTGTTCAAAGGGATGTTTGTGAAACAGGATGTCAAAGTAGGAAAACCAATAATATTGAACTTTCTAACATCTCTGCTAAATGTTAGGCCCTTTTTTGATTTACAATAATTTCCAAATAATTCTGACTACGGCCTTTTTGATATTAATTTCTGGGTTTCGCAAAAAAAATTGAGTAAATTTTAAATCATGCATGCTGCAGGATGCCAATGAAAAGGACACTAATCCCAATGAATCCCTACAACCCAATCATAAAGGAGCGGTAGGTATACAAATGTACAACTTTTTTCGTTGCCACAAAAAAAAACAAAATTTTTTCGGGAATACTTTAATAGTACTTGCTTACTAACAAAACAACAATAACTGGTGATTGGTGATACTCAATAGATATCTAATTTGAAATGTGTCTATTTTTCTTCTTCTTCTCTCTTCCTCGCTTCATCTATCCCATTTTAAATCATATTTCAAATGTATATACAAAACTGCTCATCCCATTTGTATAGTCCTATAAAGGAAGTATGAAAAAGGTCAAAAGTGTCCAATTGGTATGTGGTGAATTTTTATATTTGAAATTTTGTAAAATTGTAAAAATATTAAAAAAAATGTTTCGGCAAGAAAGAAATTTATTTTTTTGTTTTTGTGTGTAAATTTTAGCCACGCGAACGTGTTATCGATATGTCACCGGAAGACCAAAAGAAATGGGAAATGGAGGAAATGCAGAAGGCCATCGATTTGGAAAAGGCCAATGTTAACATCGATCCCAGTCCATTTCAGTTGGTGGAAAGAACCTCTATACTCAAAGTACATTCGCTATTCTCGATGGTGGGGATAAATCATGCATATGTGACGAAAATCGGGCGACTTGTCGGAGTGGTGGGTTTGAAAGAGGTGAGTTTTTGGGATTTGTTGAGGATGAGTTTGGGAACATGGTCATGGTAACCATTCAACTTTTATTAGAATTAGCATTTGGTTGCTGTAATCATATACATATCGCTCACTCACTTCAAGACTATCATAATTAAAAATTGTTGAGGTTGCCTTACAGAAATGCTAATTTTGCAAATATCCATAAATAAATCTCAACGAAACTTAGTTTATAAGTTAACAATCATATTTCTGATTATTCCACCTTTTTTAAACATCTTATTTCATGTTATTTATTTTTTATAAGGACTTAAAGTTACACATCCTGACAATTTTAAATTTTGAAGTGAGTGAGCGATATGTTGTCGTTTTTCTCGTAACATATTTCCTGCAACTATAAAAACTTTGTAATAGTATTATTATCTCAAGAATCTCGTAATATGTTTAACTCTGTTGCCAGAACAAAAAAATTTTTGTCAAATTAATAATTTTACCATAGTATGGCTAGCATGGTGAACATATTATGGTTACAATAACAATATTAATTACAACGCAACCAAGTAATAGTCATAACACAGCCATATTATAGTTACGGAAATCATATGTCGGCAGATTCTGACCATAATACGGTTACGAAGACACCATATATAAAAAAATGTCATCTTGGACGTTTGTGGTTATATGTGGACCCTATTATGATTACATGGGGACCATAGTAATTTTTCGCTACGAATATTTTTCTCAAATACAGCAACTTCAAATTGTCGGCGATTTGTATGGTCTTTAACATATTTCCATATAAGATTCGATTGCAACTGTTAAAGTAAAGATAATGAGAAGCATTGTTTTGCAAAATAATTCTCCAAGGTTCCCTTTAGTTCGTGCTTTGGATTAATGCGTGTATTCTGAAGGCTTCCACTTCAAAATCATCAACGAAAAAGCTAATCTCTCTGATTTCTCAGCAAATTTTTGTGATCGAATAACTTGAAATCATGACCTAATATTGAAATACTGCTACCGCTACTAGACTCAGCAGTACCGAACAATATTCGATAAGAAGTCCTTCTCAGATCACAATTGGATACTGTTCAACATCTCCGTCAATTGCTTTCGAAACCCTGGTCTGGAAATGGGACAACTTCAATAGGGCTTCGAAAAGTAAGTTTCGCAATATTCCGCACCAAAGCAACACAACGACAGATGTAGAAAGTAGCATATCTACTTTAGAAAATCCTAAGATACAGCCTTCAGGTAGCGTGTCCGTAGACACGCTCTAAGAAAAACTATCCATCGTGGTGGAGAACTGATATATCACAGCTAAGTAACGAATCACACAAAGCTGTCAATGCAAGCTACCAAAATGGATCCTAACAGTCATACAAGGATAAACTAAAGGAGTGCAAGAAAGTCTTAGGCATAGCAAAAAAGGAATCCTGGATAGATTTCTGTGAATCGATAGAGAAACACCAAAGATACAATAGGTATTCTGGATTTAGGTGAGTCCCTGCCGTTAGGATGAACCCCACCGTGCTCTCAACACCTGGATGAATACATGCGTCGATCAACTCCCCCACACTCATTGTGCATGAGTACAAAACAATTCCGTGCTCCTAACCCTCCTCCTTGGTTAGGAGCGGAGTCCATCTAAAACTTCTTGCCTATCTATGGGACGTGGCACCCGGTTGGTTTGCAACTCCACATTCGAGACTATTGTCTCCCAGCGATTTTGGTTTCAACCACAACCACCACGATCACCCGAAGGGACCACACCAATAGTCTGGCCGGAACCTACGTTCCAGGGGCGTTCCTGCTTCCCGTTGTACCAGATTAAAGACTCTGGTTAGCCGAAGATACTACCAGTTAGACCCCAGAAAGTCAAGGACTTGTGAGCCATCTGGGATCACTGTCCAGTCCCCATTCCGGGAATAGATGGGAACACGTATTCGTAGATCCGCCACACTAAATATACAGCTATACTGAGCAATATAGTGGTAAAGGATCACACTAATCCCTCCTATGTAAAGTGAGATGACGGGATATTGTTAAATAGCTAAGCCGAATCAATCGAGATACTCCTTAGAATGCAAAACCCAACGAAGTCGTAGAATAATAAGGACAATTAAAATCCTGGTCCATTAATAGTTTCTCACCATACCGGGGCCAGATGGCATTATACTAAAGGCTGGGTTAGGCAAACGTAACCGTAACACCCCCGTAGCGTAACGAATCAGCTGAATCAATCTGACATGGAAATCAATGTAAACGATTAGCCAAAGGAAACGAAACGTAACCGCAGGGCTGAAACTGCTGAAAATTTGATTTGGACGGTACTATTACGTGCATTTGCAAACAAAATTAGTAAAATAAGCAATAAAATGATTAATTGGTAGCAAATAAATATAGCGTGATCCATTTCGAGGTTCCCTACTTTTTTAAAGAAAAAAAACTCGGAAAATTCAAATTGAATCGGGAATGTTTATTATCATTTGAAAGAACATTCTTTGGCATTTATTTTTTGAAGATTATTTCTATCAAATGTTGGCCGCAGCTACGTGCAAGATGGTCCATCCGTTGAGTCCAATTTTCGATGACTCGTTCGAGCATTTCGACTGGTAACTGGCGAATGACACGCGTGATGTTTTGCTCCAAGGCCTGAATCGAAGCGGGTTTGTCCGCATAAACTTTAGACTTTACATATCCCCACTGGAAAATGTCTAACGGTGTGATATCACACGATCTTGGTGGCCAATCGACCGGCCCAAAACGTGAAATTATCTGTTCACCGATGTGTTCTCTCAATAAATCCATTGATTGATGCGATGTGTGGGAAGTGGCGCCGCGCCGTCTTGTTGAAACCAAATGTCGCCGAGATCACGAGCTTCAATTTCAGGCATCAAATAGTCGGTTATCATGGCACTATAATGGTCGCTATTGACGGTTACGTTCTCACCGGCATCATTTTCGAAGAAATATGGACCGATGATTCCGGTACGTCGGATCGGGAATCGGTCAATGGCAAAAAGATAGCTCTTAACGTTAACGAAAATATTGCTCATGAGTGTCTAGGTCGACTAGAAAGTGGACCTACGACGATTCGATTATTTCTTGAAATAATCGAATCTCTAAACTTTTCTCGCAACAATTCAATGGTTTCATTGGCTGTGTGGCACGTAGCCACAATCGGTCAATGGCAAAAAGATAGCTCTTAACGAGAGCGAAAATATTGCTCATGGATGTCAAGGTCGTAGGTCGACTGGAAAATGTATTTTTTTGGATTTAAAAAAAATGGATGTAGCATCATTCAAATGTGAACGGAATGTTTATTTTTGCTCTAGCTCCTTAACGGTACGTCGGATCGGGAGTCTGTCAATGGCAAAAAGATAGCTCTTAAAGTGTCAAGGTCGTAAGTCGCCTGGAAAGTGTTTTTTTATTAAAAAAAATGGACTTAACATCTTCAAATGTGAACGGAAAGTTTATTTTTGCTCTAGCTCCTTAACGGTACGTCGGATCGGGAAACGGTCAATGGCAAAAAGATAGCTCTTAACTAGATCTAAAATACTGCTGTTTTTTTTGGATTTAAAAAAAATTTCAATTGGAGAACGATTATTTTCCCCCATGATGAAATTGTAAACACTACTGAATACAATGAAAAACAAATGACAGATCATGACATATTACAAATGGCCGAAACGTCACTTCAAAATCATATCATCGCTATTGTAAAACCCGATATTTGAGGTTTCGATTTCTCCGGCAAAATAATATTATATACATACATACATATTTATATTTTCTGACAATTTTTAAACTGTATCCTATGTGTAATAATTTATCTTTTCTCAAATTTTATTTAATTTGCAGTTACGTAAAGCAATTGAAGATATCAATAGCAACAGTTTTGTGATACAAAATCAGCCAAAAGACAGTGATCCCTTAGATGTGGAAAATAGTTCGGCGCAAAAGCCTCTCTTACTGCCACAAGACAGTAGTGATAAACAGGTCAACATGACCGTCACCTCCATGGATTCGGCCCTGTCGAATTCGGACAATTGTTCCGATATTGAAATGGAGAATATCCACAAGACAACCACAACAACGACAGATTCCTCAGCAGCCAGTCCGAAACCCAAATCCCCTTCAACGATGAGAAGGCAGGGCAGTCCGCCACCACCATCACCACCAGATGATCCCAATTCCACAGCGTCACCGGGCCGAGACACAGCGGCCGAGTGAAGCTGACAAAAACAAAATTAGGCTTTGTAAGAAAAAGTAGAAAAAAAAATACAATAAAAGAAAAAGTCCTGTATATCTATTTACATATAAAGCTATGTAAGTAAGTTTTTAAACAAAAAAAAAAGAAAAATCCCATTTTTCCGTTTTAGCAGAATTTTCTATTATTTTTCGTGTTTTTAAAGTAATTATTTTTATTAATTACTACTTTGTCTTTCGTTTTTAATTTAAATTTTTGTTTGTTTTCCATTTTTTTATTATTTTTAACATACGAATGAATATATATTATTTATATTGTGTAAGTTTGTAATTTATTTCCTGTGAATTTTTTGAAAACAAATTCAAAAATTTGTAATAAATCAATTGAAAAAAGGGCATTATTTTATTTAGTTCGTAAGTTCGGTTCTCTGTTCTCAAAACGCAGAGAAATTGTGTTAAATTTTAACACATTTCTTTCTTCCTAATTATACGTAAAAAAGCTAGACATTTTTTTAAGAAAAAATCCCAACAATACAAGTTAAGATTATGTAAAAATTACCACAAGAAAAAAAATTAAACTAAACTATTAAATATATTACTATTATTATTATCTAGTTAGGTATATATTTAAAAAAAATTTAACCAAAAAAAAAACTACAAAAATAAAGTATTTGTAAAAAATGCAACTGAAAATATTGTATACCAAATAAAAAAATGATAAGTTTTAATTTGATGAGAAAACAAATTCATGGAGATGTTTTATTATACACTGGGAGAGCTACAATTTCTAAATGGGAACTAAAAATTGCATCAGAAAAGTCATCAACGATGAACTTTTCGATAAGAACAGTCATCAACGATGAACTTTTCTATAAAGAAAAGTCATCAACGATGAACTTTTCTAAACGAAAAGTCATCAACGATGAACTTTTCTAAACGGAAAGTCATCAACGATGAACTTTTCTCCAAGAAAAGTCATCAACGATGAACTTTTCTCTAAGAAAAGTCATCAACGATGAACTTTTCTCTAAGAAATGTCATCAACGATGAACTTTTCTCTAAGATAAGTCATCAACGATGAACTTTTCTCTAAGAAAAGTCATCAACGATGAACTTTTCTCTAAGAAAAGTCATCAACGATGAATTTTTCTCTAAGAAAAGTCATCAACGATGAACTTTTCCCTAAGAAAAGTCATCAACGATGAACTTTATTCTAAGAAAAGTCATTAACGATGAACTTTTCTCTAAGAAAAGTCATCAACGATGAACTTTTCTCTAAGAAGTCATTAACGATGAACTTTTCTCTAAGAAAAGTCGTCAACGATGAACTTTTCTCTCAGAAAAGTCATCAACGATGAACTTTTCTCTAAGAAAAGTCATCAACGATGAACTTTTCTCTAAGAAAAGTCATCAACGATGAACTTTTCTCTAAGAAAAGTCATCAACGATGAACTTTTCTCTAAGGAAAGTCATCAACGATGAACTTTTTTCTAAGAAAAGTCGTCAACGATGAACTTTTCTCTAAGAAAAGTCATCAACGATGAACTTTTCTATAAAGAAAAGTCATCAACGATGAACTTTTCTATAAAGAAAAGTCATCAACGATGAACTTTTCTCTAAGAAAAGTCATCAACGATGAACTTTTCTCTAAGAAAAGTCATCAACTATGAACTTTTCTCTAAGTAAAGTCATCAACGATGAACTTTTCTCTAGGAAAAGTCATCAACGATGAACTTTTCTCTAAGAAAAGTCATCAACGATGAACTTTTCTCTAAGAAAAGTCGTCAACAATGAACTTTTCTCTAAGAAAAGTCATCAACGATGAACTTTTCTCTAAGAAATGTCATCAACGATGACAGATAAGTCAAAAACGATGAACTTTTCTCTGAGAAAAGTCATCAACGATGAACTTTTCTCTAAGAAAAGTCATCAACGATGAACTTTTCTCTAAGAAAAGTCATCAACGATGAACTTTTCTATAAAGAAAAGTCATCAACGATGAACTTTTCTCTAAGAAAAGTCATCAACGATGAACTTTTCTCTAAGAAAAGTCACCAACGATGAACTTTTCTCTAAGAAAAGTCATCAACGATGAACTTTTCTCTATGAAAAGTCATCAACTATGAACTTTTCTCTAAGTAAAGTCATCAACGATGAACTTTTCTCTAGGAAAAGCCATCAACGATGAACTTTTCTATAAAGAAAAGTCATTAACGATGAACTTTTCTATAAAGAAAAGTCATTAACGATGAACTTTTCTATACGAAAAGTCATCATTCATCATTTCCTTCGATAAACCTAATATTTCATGAACAATTTGCATTTATATAAAAGTGTTATACTGATTTTCAAACGACTCTAACTGCTAAGCTAAGCGGTATATTCTGGCATTTGATAGAGGATGTTCTGCTGATTTACAGACTCCTTCGATTTTCTTCCAGAATCTAATATTTCATGAACAATTTTCCCTTTTATAGGAACATTATATCGATTTCAAAAAGAAATTTAAATTAAAAATCTTATATAATTATAAGTTTTATAGGAATTACTATTATTACTTTTTATTTTGTTTTAAAGTATCACTTGTGACGATATCTAAATAATTTCACTTAGTTTAGAAGTTACTGTAGTTTGAGAATTGGTATAACAGTTTTATATAAAAGGGAATTTTACAAGAAATATTAGGTTATCAAAGGAAATGAAAGTAGTTTGTAAATCAGAGTGAGGTCATCTATCCTATGCCGGGATATCATGAAAATCCAAAAACTTTTAGTAAAAATTTATAATACATTTTAGGAATTTCAAAAATATGAGAATAACTGATATAATTATAAGTTTTGGAGGGATTGAAGAAGGCGTTTCAAGCTTTCGTTTACGATATCATTAGTGACGATATCTCGACTAGTTTATAAGTTAAATTCTAATTAAAATCGATATAATTTTCCAGGACCTAATATAAACGATCTGAAAAAAGACGTTGCAAAATCATTTATCCCCGTAACGTGCATGAAAAATTGTCCCCGATTCAATCATTAATTATCCCAGAGACGGGGAGATTTTTTGATCGGCGTTGCATTGGGTATTGTCGCTTTTTAAAAGTGCATCTTTTTATAAATAATTTCCTGAAGCACACCTTTAGGTTCCCCAAATTTGTGTAGTGTAGCTAAAGTACACGTTTCAAGCTTTTATTTAAGGCATCTCCTGTGCCGATAACTCTATTGACTTAGAAGTTACATGCTTTTTAAAGTCAGAATCAATTTGGCGGTGAAGCTGATCGGCCGAAGCAGCCGTAGTAACGATCAGACGAATATATCGCAGTAATGATCGACCGAAGTTGTCGTGGTAACGATCGCCCGAAGCAGTTGTACACGGAGGAAATTAAGACGTTGCAAAATCAACCCCGTTTGTTGACAATTTATACCCGCAACATGCATGAAAAATCGTCCCTTATTCTTTCATTAATAATCCTCGAAACGGGAGTGATTTTTTGACCGGCGTTGCATTGTGTATTGTCGCCGTAAGATTGATGATTTTTTCGGCTTTGTATTGTTTATTGGATTTATTATTGTCTGTGCTTAGAAAAAGAAACCACGAGATAATTTGTGATTTACAAAGACGTGAAGAAATAAAAATTAACGATGAAAAAATATAATTTAATGACCAGTTCGAAATTGTGGATGATTTTGTGGGCTGTCTGGCGAGTGAGAAGGATAATGAGATTGCTACATCCGGTAACGGCTTCCTATTGCAGAGATAATAGAAATTCATCCCCGGTGCGTTCTTCAACTCTTCCGCTCGTACTTTAGGCGTCTCCAGCACGTGCTTTAAATTATCAAAGAAGCGTTGTTGATTTTTGATGCTTTATTTATGCACCGCCGTGCATGGATTCGTCATATACGTGGTTGGTTTATAATCAACAACGAATGTGCTCTGATTATGAACATTTTTTTTACTGTGTGTAATAACGATCAGACGAATCTGTCATAGTAACGAGCGGCCGAAGCTGTCGTAGGTAACTATCGATACAAGGCCTCGTGGTCACGATCAGACGTGAGTCCCTTACTGATCTCTAGATATTCCGTTTTTAACAAATTTCTCATTATTTAAAAATGTTTCCATATTTTTGTTGATTGTGGCTCATTGAGGACAAAATTTCAAGTTTTAATTATTTGTTTTCCAAAATCGTTTTATTTCCATAGCGCTTTAAAGGATGACAGCGATTAATCGAATTTCCCTCCGCATTAAACTTATTCAATTTCTGTTGTTTTTTTTAAATGCATTTAATAAACTAAAAAATCAAAATAAAATAAAGTAACAATTAAATGGAATGAACAATAGTGTATGAACCCATGAGCAAGTATTCACAACCAGCCTCCGCCGCCGGCACCACCTTTTCCCCCAGAAGATGCTGCAGCAGCAGCAGCAGACCAGGGGCCCAAAGACTCCAAATTGGGGACATGATTGGTGCCAGCATTAATGGGACCAAAGGCAGCATCTTTAGTAAAAGTCAAATGATGGGCGGCTCCGGCATTATTATTACGTGAAAATTGTCCTATCTTCGAAGCTTCATATTCGGTCTTTTGGATTTCAGCGGCGGCAGCATGCGCCGAACGTTGTAAAGCTTGGGCTGCCTCAGATTCCCGGGCGGCAGCAATGCGTTGTTGCTGCGAGACGGCGGCTTTGGTGGCGGCCAAGCGTTGTTGAGCGAGGACTACGGCTTGAGCAGCTGCAGCAGCTTCGGAACGTTGAATAGCAGCAGCAGCTTCGGACTTTTGGGTCAGCAAGGCGGCAGCGGCCTCCTTTTCCATAGCCATGCGCTGCTGATTGAGGACATTCTCCTTGGCGGCTTGCATTTGTTGCTGAGCTATGAGAACATTGCCAGAGGCCTGCTTGGCAGCGGCTATGGAGTTGGCCACCTCGCTGGGTGAGGGTGAGCCGGCAAAGTGAGATGAGCTGCCGGATGATTGTGAGTAATTAAAATGATTTGGAAAATGCATAAGTCCCGGTTTACATGGGGCAATTTGAGCCAAAGCAATTCTGCCTATCATAGGACAGAGAGGCAGGAGGAATATAAATGGGAATTCCTCCCTTTCTATTTCTCTCGTGTAAACCGGGACTACTATTTTTTATTGACTTACTGAGTATTCCAAGGATTCCAGCCGTTTGAAAATCCCGACAATTTGAAACCTCCCGTGGGCCATCCACCACCGCCGAAACCATTCACTGCTCCTGCATCTCCAAGAAAAGCCTCCAAACTACGTTTCGGTACATGTTTACCCAACTCAATATTCTCAGTTAAAGATTTACCCGAAGAAACTGCTACTTCAGCAAGGATTTGTTGCCAAGATAGCAAAGCAATCGCCAAGAAAATCTGAAAGGAAATATGGAAAAAAGTCTTGTAATGACAGAACTCTTTAGCAGAACCTGCTGACTTACCATAGATTTCACCATTTTAAGGATGCAAGTTTATAGCTTTATTACAGTGAAGAAACTGAAGAACCAACTACTACTGTCTGTTGACTGATGTTACAAACTGAACTGATGCTGATTAACTTCTAGATGTGGCTATTTATAGCAAATCTCAGTCTGTCTTTAGTCTCCTTTGCCAAAGGGAAAAGTACAAAAAAAAGAAAAGTAAAACACATTCCAATGGGAGGGGAGTTTCCTATGTTCAATCCATAATGCCCTGATGGCTTAACAATACTCCTTTCCACAATGTTGCGAACACAGCCCATCATTTGGCCTCTAATCGATCACGTAATTTAAATTAATTTACTGTGTCTTCGATCGGTCGTTCGTTCGTTCGTTGTGATCACACTTGTTAAGTATGTGAGGGATCACCATCCTTGGCCACTGCCCATTATCTGTGTCTCATCTGGCAGTGGTAGCTTAGAAAAGAAAGCAAATTATGTAACAACAACAGCCAGTCAAGCAGTCAGTCAATCATCCGCAATCCTCCTGCTGATGTCGGACCTTTGAACCTTTTCTTGTACATTTGTTCAAGTAAAATAGTTCAATAAACAATTATGATGTTAAAAAATATAAATATCTGAAATGGTTTTAGTGAAAAGTGTGTTAACAACAATGGAGCAAAGTTAATAAAATTGTTAACTTCAGCAGACTGAGGAATTGAGTCCATTACAATAGAGATTTTTAACACTCTTTTAGATGAACTTTTAAATTTGCTCAGGTAGGTTAGGTTAGGTTAATGTGGTAGCATGTAGACTATCAGGCTCACTTAGTCCATTGTGATACCACAGGGATGGAAGGAGACTTCCTGTTTGTCAGCTCGCCAAGAAAATGTAATCCTAGAATAGTTGCTGCCTTCGAGAGAGCCCGGGAAACAGACACAGAAGGTGTTCTATTGATTCATCATTCGCAGTCCTAGTATCTCTGCGAACTTGGAGTAACTAAGGATTATTCATGCATTTGGTTTTACGGTAAACAAAAGGAATATGAAATATTCGCTGTCTGCATTAACATTGAAGATGCCTTAAACAATGTTCGGATCGAAACACTCATCCAATCCGTTGACTAGTTACAGAATGACCGGTATCGACAAGATTGGATCAATCAAATGCTAAAGGAGTACTCGTATATGAACAAACTGCGGATCATATAGCTTAACATTAGCGCCAATCCCACGGCAGCCAGTTCTATGCTCCGGATTGACCCGGAGCAGCAATTCTTATGCCAGAGGCTGCCACCTCAGTATTACCTGTTTTATGCTCGTCCATTTGTTTGCCTTGGGAGAGGAACATCCAGGAGTGTCCCCTACGAAATGTTCTGGTTCGTACCGGGACGAATAAACTCCCGGCCAATGGTTCTGCTCCTTCTGCCGGAACGGTGGCTCTACGTTTTGCACAGTGAACGAGGACGCCCCCACACGAATAATAGTGATTGCAGCAGATCCCCAGATATCACCATCGTATCGCCTGGTCTGATAAATGATGTCACCTAGCTGCCCATCATTTCACAGGGATCAAACAACCTTCCAATAATCCTCTCCATTGATTGGCCATCCGATTTTATCATATCTGAACGCCGTACTTTCATGTATCAAAGGAAAGCTGACTGGAACGGCTTCTGAGAATTCACCAACCGCATATTCAGTCAACTACCCAATCCCTCAGATGTCCGGGTAGCTGAGAAGAAATTCCGAGACATCATCAACGCAGCAGCAGCTGGCTTTATCCCTGTTGGTCGAATACCCGAGATACGTCCTAATTTATCAGCAGATTCAGCGGGACTCGCAGACGAGTGTGATGAAATTCGTCGTTCTAACCTGCTGATCCTTGAATTAGGGAACTGAATCTAGAAATCAGTAGGAAAGTCGACGATCCTGTATTGGTAAATTGTCGGAAACGGTTAAGTCACTCTCGAATCCAGGCAGGAAAGACCACTGTGACTGACCCGAGGAGGTGTGCGCGTTATTTTATCCGGCAATTTATAGAGCACACCGTGAGTGACAGTGCAAAAAGGAGAGTAATACGTCGTATTCATTCTCTTCGAGCTGAAGAATTACTACCACAATTTACAGTTGGAGAAGTTGCAGATGTCATCCATAGCGCTAAATCATCCAAAGCGCTTTGTCCCGACGGAATTTCTATGCTTGAAGCAGTGGGGCATACCGGGAGTTGAGTATCTGACTAGGGTCTTAATCAGTCCCTGATCACTCGGATAATACCCAAAGCCTGGAAAGAGGGCCGAGTGGTCCCGCTACTTAAATCAGGCAAAGATGCAAGCAAGGGAGAATCGTTCAGGCGTATTTCCCTTCTCTCGCCAGTAGCAAAGGACCTTGAGGCGTTAATCCTCCCGAGCCTGATTGGACATTTTCCAATTGCTGATAATCAGCACGGATTTCGAAAGCAGCATAGTACGACTACTGCTTTACACGCCATATCCACACATGTAAGCCGCGGTCTTAACCAGAACAAGCCCGGTGACAAGACAGCTGGAGAAAGCAACAAAACTAGTGCCTCTATATCATCGTAGCATCTGGCAGGTACAAATAATATCCGTGAATAGCCATGGCTAGAATGATGTCCTCCTTGATCACCCTCAGTAACATTAACAAAAGAAAGACTACCGGGGCGAGCAAGATCGTGCAATCGTGGAAGTGCAGCCGTCTCAATTTATATTGGTCGAAAATTGGTTGGCGACAAAATACGACTTAAACATGTTGCGACCTTCACTAAATTGTAGATTATCACAGCACAGCGGGGACGAATACCCTCAAACATGTAAGGAAAGATATACCAGATCTAGAGAGAACCTGGACGTTTCTAGATCGCCGGGGGCATCTTGAGCCTGGATGTTCTCCACTGCGTGTCGCTCAGGTTGGTGGACCCAACTAGTGCTGCATAATTAGCCCCGAACCAACGATCTTTCACTCTGTAGGTTGAAAACTAGGTTTCTTTATCTGCTCCCCAAGTACTGCCGTCAAGTGACACGAGTCCTGCTACATCCAGAGTCAGTCTATCATCATTTCTGCTACACAAATCGTAAATAGGGTGAGGGACGATTTTAGTTCGGATATTTTCATATTCCTCGCTGTGAAGAATCTTGCAAGATCAACTAAGTACGCATATTCCATATCCAATTCTTTAAAATATTTTTTAGAATTAACTCCTAACTCAAAGAACACTTATGTCCAATTCCACAATCTCCGGTTATCCTACAGTTAGAGCTACTCTATAGTTACATCTGTCAAATTGTATGAAATTTTTATTTTTTAACTGTGAGTTAGCTCTAACCGGAGGTTGTGAAATTGGGGGTTAATAGTATTAAGCCAACGATATGTCATCGGTTCTAGGACCGAATGCCAGAATCGCGCAATCATCAACGCCGTCAGAAGGGCGTGGAATTCCGGAGAGGTAGAGCTTAAACAGTGCCGGAGATATCACCCCACCTGAGGAACTCCGTGTTTATCCCTACTGGGTCTCGATTTCTGTTCACGAAATTGCACGAACTAACGCCCATACAAATAGCTGAGGATCCAACGTTTGAAACTCGGTGAAATCGACACGACCAACCTTGTTAGTCGTACTATGCAGCTTCCGGAATCCGTGCTGATTATCAGCACTTGGAAAATATCCAATGAGGCTCGAGAGAAGCAATGATTATAATGACTTCGCTACCGGCCACAGAAGGGAAATCGGCCTGTAAAATTATCCAATACATGCGTCTTTGCCAGGTTTCAGTAGCGGGAGCACCCTGCCCATTTTCCAGGTATCGGGTACTACGAGAGTGGTCACGAGCATATGAAGCGTTCCGCACAGGTACTCGAATCCCGGTTCGTCCAAGTGTTCTGGATTCTGTTGTATTGGTTTCCAGGCCAAGGAAGGTTTCTGTTTCCACTGAATGGGTCCAAACAGACCTGGGAACAAGTTTAGTAGGTCTGTCGTGTCCCTGGTTGCATGCGGTTAAGATGTTTGACGTGTTACCATCAATTCTCGCCCAATACTAATTGAGGCGGCTACACCAGCCTGATCTTAGTTATCCCAAAACTACTCTTGTCTGTCGTGGTAATTCCGCTTCCTCCCAAGCCACTGATGAATGTTGGCCTGCCTTGTATGCTCTTTAATCTTGAGGTTTTCTCTTGCAGATATTGCTTCGACAGCCTCGCTGACATTCAGTGACCACACAGGTGCTGCATAGATAAACGGAGTCATACATATCGCTTTGTAAGAGATCAACAAGGTTTCTTTGTCAGTCCCCCAGGTGCTGCCGGCAGGCGACTTGAGGACCTTGTTCCTACTTCTCATTTTATTGCATATAGCTGTGGCAAGCGCGTTAGACCAAGAACCTTAAGAGTAATAGGTGATCGGAATTCTTGCGCCATCGAATATCACATTGAATTGTTCCTTCACTTGCGTAGTCCATGCAGTAAACAGTGTGGTAGATGATTTGGTGGCGGATGTTTTCAGGTTCCTCGCATCGAATAAACTGGTAATATCAGATATGTAGACAGTCAGCCTTGCACATGTCATCAATCAAAGGACCCGACTCCGAAATCGTACAGTCATCAGCATATGATACGATTTCAACGCCGTCAGGTGGTTGTGGAATTGCAGAAAGGTAGAGGTTAAACAGTGCAGAAGATATCACCCCTACTTGAGGAACTCCTTCACTCTGTAATTGTTCACGGCTTCAGCGACTGCGTTAGAGTGAATGTCAGTGAGGCCTGCCTGGTATGCTCTTTAATCTAGAGGTTCTCTCTTGCAGACATTGCTTCGACAGCATAAAGTTGTGTCGTGTTGCATCGGTAAAATCTTCGCCTCATGTAGGTGGTTCGCAGAACACATGAGGAGGCACTCTGTCGCAGTTCTTAGGACGGCATTTTGACAGGTCCGCAAGATCTTATACTGCGTCTCGCTCTCATTCGGTGAGCACACAGGTGATGAATAGTTAAACACAGTCCTACATGTCGCTTTGTTAGAAATCAACAAGGTTTCTTTGTCGGCTCCCCAAGTGCTGCCGCCAGCGACTTGAGGACCTTGTTCCTATTTCTCACCTGAGGCTTTAATTCGGGAGGATTAAAGCCTGAAGTGCCTTTGTTACTGGCGAGACAAGGGAAATAGGCCTGTACGATTCTCTATTAGTTAAATATTTTCAGGCTGAGGACACTAGTCGGATACTATGTCCAAGCATAGATATTCCGTCGGGACCATGCACTTTAGATGACATTTTCAACTTCACCAACTGTAAATTGTGGTGGTACTTCTTTGTCTGGGAGATCATGAATACGACCCATGACTCTCTTTTTGCACCTGCCACTCTCGTGGTGGTCTCTGAATTACCGGTTAAAATAACATGCACACCTCTTCGGGACAGTCACAGTGTAGAACAAAATGTGACTGCCGTTCGGTTGTCTCTTTTGTCAGGATTCAAGAGTGACATAACCTTTGCCCTCAACTTAACGTTACTGGAACTTAAATTGCTTTCGACTTTCCTACTAATTCATAAATGCAGTACCCTGATTTTATGATTAGCAGGAATGGGTAGATCACTGAATTTGCGTTTGGAGAATGACCTGAACACGTCCCAGTCAGTTTTCCTCTGGTTGAAAAAAGTACGGCGTTCAGATGTTGAAGTGTAAAGTCGGTCGATAGACAGAATTATGGGGAAGTAGTCTGATCCCAGGGAAATGACTGGCTGCCAGCTAACGTCATTTATCAGACCAGCTGATACATTGGAGCAGAATGTGGAGATATCCATTTGCTCAGCCAAAGCTATGTCAATCTGGTCATTAGCTAGGACATAATGCCATAACTCATGCTGCGCATTAAAGTCTCCTAATACCACGTGATTATTGCCATGAAACAGAGATACAACTCGGAAAACAGCTACCAATCTATATCGGCAGTTCCAGACTTGACCGCTAACCCCATACATTCCATATATTGGTCTCCATAGCAAAGATCAGGTGAGATAGGTAGGATAGCACATTGTATCCATTATAATTGTGAGGGCTGCAGGTGTCGGTCAGCTTTGTTTCTTGGATCGCACCGACTAAGATGCAGTGTGACTCCAAAAGTTGACTTGATCAATAAGATCTTGTCTTGGACCACGTGATTATTGCCATGCAACACAGAGCTTATGACAGGTTTACAACTCGGAGCACCCCTACCAATCTATAACGGCAGTTGCAGACCTGACCGCTAACACCATACATTCCATGTATTGGTCTCTATAGTCAAGATCGGTTGAGATAGGTAGAATAGAACATTGCATCCATCATAATTGTGCGGGCTGCAGGTGTCGGTCAGCTTTGTTTCTTGGGTCGCACCGACTAAGATGCAGTTTGACTCGCAAAGTTAACTTGATCAATGAGATCTTGTCTCGGAACTATTGCAGTTAAACAGAGGTGTTAGAGGTGTACCATAGATAGTCACTGATGAAGATAACGACAATGACAACGAATCCGCGGACACACTGCGGACCATGTCAGCACATCACCATTCAGATACATACGTAGTCCGTGTCGCTATCTCCCGGAAAAGGCCGAGCCAGGACAATTGCGAAAATGCACCCATTCTAGACATCTGGTGCACCGAAAAAATGTAGATCGGTGGTGAATTCTGTTCATGCACACTGAATCCGGCACGAACCAACAGAATAAGGAGGAAGCATTCCGGGATGTGCTGCTACCACGACAAAGAAATATATAAACACATGACATATATTGCTGAGACATGACATATATAGCGAAAATCAACGGCATCGTGGTAAATCCATTCTTCTAGGTAATCCCAGGTATACGTAGCTGTCGTTCTCAACCTGGGGCCTAATTACCGCATCCGTTTCGTATCGGAATTTTCGACAGCATAAAACGAGTAATTGGGAAATTATTTTTTCGCTTATTTTTTATAAATAAATTATAAATCACCTTTGGAACGATATGCTGAAATTGCACCAATCGGGTCTGTTCTGTAGCAAGACGATTTCAAATCACGGTGATTTTAAAATAACCGGCGACTTACAATCACTGTTGGAGTCCGAAATCGCCCGGTTCAGTATTCGTAGCCTCCCAAAAAAGATTGTTCGAAATATGTTCGGGTGATTTCGAACTCCAAAAGCGATGATAAGTCGCCGGTGATTTTAAAATCACCGTGATATCAAATCGCCGTGATTACAGAACAGACCCGAATATCTGCCCATAAATGTTAGAGTATTTAGATCTCACGCAATCGAATTACGATACGAAACGGATGCGGGAATTAGGCTCCAGGAGACTAACGAACGGGAGAACCAGACAGTTTCCAAGATGATCAGGGAATACAATAAAAACATTTCTTTGCCATCTTTGTTTTCTAACATTATTAAATTTTTATTTCGCTCTTTATACTACATTTTCGGGTTTTCGTTTTATTTTTAAAAATAAATCACTTAATTTTGATACAATAGTAAATCAAATATTATTTCAATTTTATTTTTTCCTTTGTTTCTGGTTAGGTTTCTTAAAAATTATTGC
The DNA here is from genome assembly GCA_963930755.1 of Eudasyphora cyanicolor. NCBI lineage: Eukaryota > Metazoa > Arthropoda > Insecta > Diptera > Muscidae > Eudasyphora > Eudasyphora cyanicolor. The sequence goes on along the minus strand of OZ005734.1, from coordinate 50,062,739 downwards.
GGAAAATTTCCATTTTTCGTTCAGGGATTATAGATAATTAATTATATGTCGAAAGAACAAAACTTATTTTGTTAAAACAATTTCGGGGGAAATATTATTGACCGAAAAAAAAAATGAGATGTTACATAGTAATGTAATGCCAAATAAAACAAATATGAATTTGCAAAATTACAATCTTTTTAAAGAAAAGTTGAAACCAATATTTCGAGTGATAATAATAATGCAAATCAATTTTATTAATACTTTGTGAGTTATGCTTGAGATGGTTTTTTTTAGGTTATGTTGAGTTTTCATTTAGCATTTATTTTGTTTTGAATTTTTTATATATATTTTTTGTATTTTTTTTTTGTATTCTTACTAAATGTATATGGTAGTGGGTATGCAATATGGTATTCTAATGAATGCTTGATATCTATTGATTGAAATTATTATACTTTTCTTTTGAGAATATGTTTTTTTTACTGTTGTTTTTAACACAATTATAATTTACTTTTTTTGTGGTTTTTGTAATATTTGTTTTTTTTTTTTGATGATTCGAAATTTGTATCTTAAGGTGTTTTATGTGGGCGGGGTAGGTTGGTTGGTTTGTTTGGTTGGCTTGATGTTTGATTTGATTGGATTTTTTATTTTGGGGGAGGAGGGAATTTCAATTTTTTTTTGTATGTATAAATGGGGATTTTGTAATTAATTTCTGGATTTTATGATTGTTTTTTTTTTTCATTTTTCCTTTTTTTGTTTATAACATTATGTTTTGTTTGTAATAAAGTTTATTTTTTTAAATTATTTCATTTTTTCTCTTCTTCTTTTTTATATTTTTATTATTAAACAATTTCTTTGATTTTCGTTAACTACTTAACAATAAATTATTTTGTTCTTTCTTTTGTTATACATATTCCAAATCATTTGTATTTTTTTTTTAATTTTTGTTTTATATTTAAAATATTTTTTGGTTAATTAAGGTTATCAGTTTGTTTGTTTTGCTGTTCTAGTTTAAATACATATATAGAACAGCCCGACATTTTTGTTTTTTGTTTAGAATTCATTTGATTGGAGGAGAAAATTATGGAAAAATGTTATTATAGTGAAGGAAGCTGTGCAAAAGATATAAAAACAAAAACTAACTAGAGAACAAGTTTGACGAGTAAAAATATTGCAACAAAAATCAATTAAAACATATGAGAAAAAATACAAGAACTTCTTCATCAGCGCCATCTACAGGAGAAATTCAAAAATAATGTCTTATATGTATTTGAAAAAAGTATAAGTATATATTTCAAGGATATCAATTGTGAGTGCTTAAATCCATTTTTTTATTTCAAAACAGTCTTGAGAAACAATTCAGATACTCTCAAACCCTCCAACTATGTGTGTGGATAATAATGTGTGGAGGGTTGCCATATATATTCCTGGCCTAGGCAACACTAAGTGTCGCCTGGCGCCATCTGACATTTCCATTGGAAAGTTTGACATTTTTTAGCATAAACGTACTCAGAACGTTTTGACGTACGACCACCATTTGTGTTGTTTACAGTGACTTGAAAAAACTCGTGAACATTTTCGTGCGATCATTTTTCACAACTTATTTTTTCAACTTAATAAGATCGTCACAGGTGACGAATCTTGGATCTATGCGTATGAGCCCGAAACAAAACAGCAATCGACCGTGTGGATCTTCGAAGACGACCCAAATCCAACGAAAGTTGTTCGTGGAAGAAGCACTTCGAAGCAAATGGTCGCCTGTTTCTTCGGCAAAACTGGTCATGTGGCGACTGCTCCGCTTGAGCAACGTAGGACGGTCAATTCTGAGTGGTATACCACAATTTGTTTGCCTGAAGTCTTCGGAGAAATTCGAAAAACGAACAAGAGAAGACGAATCATTGTGCACCATGACAATGCGAGCTCTCACATATCGGCTCAAACCAGCGCCTTTTTGACCGGCCAAAACGTCGAATTGATGGGTCATCCACCGTATAGCCCGACTTGGCACCCAATGACTACTTTTTATACCCGCACATCAAGAAAAAAATGCGTGGTCAGCGATTTTCGTCGCCAGAAGATGCTGTTGAAGCGTTCAAAAACCATGTTTTGGAGGTGTCTCAATCGGAGTGGAAAAAGTGCTTCGACAATTGGTTTTGGAGCATGCAAAAGTGTATAAATCATGCTGGAGAATACTTTGAAAAACAATAAAACCATTTTTGATGATAAATATTCGCATTTTCATTATTAGGCCAGAAATATATACAGTATTATTAATCGTCGTAAAATGCTAAGACGATTTAGCCATGTCCGTCTGTCCGTCCATCCGTCGATTGTCACGCTACAATCTATAATACTTGAGCTAGTTGGCTGAAATTTGGTACATATACCTATTATATCTGCAGGTATGTTGGGATATCGGTCCAATTTTGGATATAGCCCCCATATATGGCATCTCCCCCATTTGACTTCTTAACGTCATAGAGACCGCAAATGTCAACTGATGGGGCCGAAAGTTTGTAGCTGGGGTTTATTTATACCCTAGGTCCATTATGTTTCGGCATGGCCGAACTTAACGCTTTTACCTGTTATTAATTTTAATAGATTTTTTCAAATTTCAATTAAAATGGTGGTATTTCCGATGAAATTCTTTAATTTAAATTTTTAGGTTTCAAGAGAATCCAAGAAAAGATTTATTTTAAATTTCAATAAAATTTCTTCTAAAATTAAAAAAAAAATAATATGAAATATGTAATACAGGGTTTTCCAACAAGAGGTGTTATTTTGAATCACCCGGTATTTCGGTAGCTGTAATTTTTGAAGTTTTTGTTCTTTGACATTTGACCAGTAGAAACTACGCCATTACTAAAAATGGAACGATATACGTTTCAACAACGTATTGAAATTATTAAAATTCGAAATATCGAAAATCATCGAAAAATTATCTTGACTGATGAGGCCCATTTCCACCTCGGCGGATACGTCAACAAGAAAAAAAGTGGCATCTGGGGCTCGGAAAACCCAAGTGTTATTGTTGAGAAGCCTCTCCATCCTCAACGTGTGACTGTTTGGTGCGGTTTATGGTCCGGCGGGGTCATTGGACCTTACTTTTTCGAAAATGAGGTTGGATCAACAGTTACGGTGAATGGATTGCGCTATCGAGAGATGATTAATGATTTTTTATGGTCGGAGTTGGATGGTATTGATCTGAACAACGTTTACTATCAAAAAGACGGCGCTACGTGCCACACTAGCAACGAAGCCATTGCTCTGTTACGGGAAAAGTGTCCGGACCGTGTTATCTCTCGAAGTGGTGATCACAATTGGCCACCGAGATCTTGTGATTTAACACCTTGCGACTTCTTCCTTTGGGCCACGTGAAAGATGAGGTCTACGCCAACAGCCCAGCGTCGATTCAAGACCTCAAAGATAGAATTCGTGAGGCTATCGAGGACATAGGGCAGCCACCTTGCGATTTGGTTATGGAAAATTTCATGAAAAGGATATGGTCCTGTAAGCGTGGTCGTGGTGGCCATTTGGCTGATGTTGTTTTTCATTATTACGGGATACCTTCCTCTTTATTATGGAATAAGCATCCGATCATTTATTTAAAAAATTGCATTTTTCTTTGAATACCAAAATAATTTCTCTTGTTGGAAAACCCTTTATAATAATTCCATTTAAAATAAAAAATCTATTTTAATTTTAAGGAATTACATTTTAAACAAATTTCGATTTTTATTGTTGAATGAATGAATCTCAAATAGGAATTTTCGAATTACAATTGACGAATTTGGAATTTTTAATTTAAATACACTTTTTTGAATTCCAAATGAACATTCATCCTCTTTTTCAATTAAGTTTTTTTAAATTTCAATTGATGTATTTTTTTAAATTCTACTGTTGAAAAGGCAAAATGTGTGTTATCCATATTCAAAAAACAGGCACTGAAATTCACGACAAGTAAATTTGTATCCAAAAGATATAAATTGAAAACACTGTTAATTCAATAGTTTCTATTTAATATGTTGGAATTTGCTAAAATTTCGGAATTGCGTATGGAATTTTCTAAATGGAGTCCTTTGAATTTTAAAAAGTTTTTTTTTAATTCAATTAGATGTTTTGAATTTCAATAAACTTTGCTTTTAAATTTCAAATGGAATTTTTGAATTTAAATAATTTTTTCCATTTTTATTATTATATTCAAAAACTACTTTTGAAAAATGCTTTCATTGTTCAATTATAATTGAAATTTCTTTGAATTTCATTTAGGGCATTCTTCAGTTTAAATTGACGAATTTTTAATTTCAGTTTGAAATGAAATTATTTGAATTTCAAATGAAATTATTTGAATTTCAAATGAAATTATTTGAATTTCAAATGAAATTATTTGAATTTCAAAAGAAATTATTTGAATTTCAAATGAAATTATTTGAATTTCAAATGAAATTATTTGAATTTCAAATGAAATTATTTGAATTTCAAATGAAATTATTTGAATTTCAAATGAAATTATTTGAATTTCAAATGAAATTATTTGAATTTCAAATGAAATTATTTAAATTTCGAATATATATCAATATTTCTGATGAAATTCTCTAAATTTAAATTAAAATTTTTGAATTTCATTCGAAATTTTTGAATCCAATAAAATTTATTTTAAATTTCTATAAAATTTCTTCTACAATTAAAAAAAAACAAATCCATTTGTATTCAAAATTCGTCAACTGGAATTTTTATTTAAATTCTACTGTTGAAAAAGCAAAATGTGTATTATCCATATTCAAAAGATACGCACTGAAACTCACAAAAAGTAAATTTTTATCGAAAAGATATAAATTGAAAAGATTGTAAATTTAATAGCTTCTAAATATATACAATTTTGAAATTTGCATACATTTTTGAATTGCATGTGGAATTTTCTATAATTTAAATAATTTTTTTTATTTAAATTTTATGTTTTGAATTCCATTTAACTCTGTATTTAAATTTCAAATGGAATTTTTGAATTTGAATAATTTTTTTGTTTCATGTCGAAGCCTATTTTAATTTAAATATTTTTTTAGTTAAATTTGATGTTTCGAATTTCATTTAACTCTTGTATTTAAATTTCAAATGGAATTTTTGAATTTTAATAATTTTTTTGTTTCATGTCGAAAGCCTATTAAAGTAAATTTCTAAAAAATCCATGAAAAAGAGAAATATTAAATGAAATTATAGATCCAAAAATCTTTTCGTTATAGGGCACTTATTTAAGGAGTTATGTCCCCGTCTTAAATATTGCAAAATTATAAATTGGGTTATCTCAAGAAGTAGTGCCTTTCGCTTTATGATGGCTCTCATTTAAGAAGTTATAACTTCTAAGGTTTTTCAAATTTAAGGAATTATGGCCATTTAAAGTTTTTAAAAGAAGTCTAGGGGAACTATTTGATGAGATATATCTTTTGAAGGGTTTCAAATGTTGGTCCAAAAATGGTTAATCCCCCAAAATATCATTCTTCTCTCTCTTTACGGATCATATTTATGGAATTAGGATCATTTAAAGTTTCGAAAAGAGAATTCAAATTTTGGCCAAAAAATCGCCCTTTCCATTCCAGGGAAAGTTGAAATTTAATTTAACAATTCCATTTCAAATTTTTTAAAATCGTTTTTATTTTTTCATAAATAATTTAAAAAAAAAACATTTTTGAAATGGAAAAAAGAAATATTACATGAAATTATGGATCCAAAAATATCAAATATGGCAAATCCAATTTAAAAAAAAAAGGTTTCAAATGTTGGCCAAAATATCGCTCTTTCCTTTCTAGGGGAACTATTTAAGGAGATATGTCTTTTAATGGGTTTCAAATGTTGGTCCAAAAATGATTAGCCTTCCAAAATATCATTCTTCTCTCTCTTTACGGATCATATTTATGGAATTAGGATCATTTAAAGTTTTGAAAAGAGAATTCAAATTTTGCCCAAAAAATCACCCTTTCCATTCCTAGGGCTACTATTTTTAATTTAACAATGACAATTGAAATTTTTAAAAATACTTTTTCATATTTTTAGAAATAATTTCAATTTTTTTCCGTTATTGTAATGGAAAGAAAGTCGAATTAATACATTTTTTTAAAAATTCCATGAATAACTAAATGAAATTATAGATCCAAAAACATACACTTTTTTAGTTATAGGGAACTTATTTCAGGAGTTATGACCATCTTAAATTTTGCAAAAATATAAAATGGGTTATTTTTTTTAAATTAAAGGAATTATTATCTAAATGGTGTCCTTTGAATTTGAAATAATTCTTTTATTTCAATCGGATGTTTCGAATTTGAACTAACTATGTTGGTCCAAAAATGGTTAGTACCCCAAAATATCATTCTTCATATATTTAAGAAATTATGATCATTCAAAGTTTTGAAAAGAGAATGCGAATTTTGGCCAAAAAATCACCCTTTCCATTCCTAGGGCTACCATTTTTAATTTAACTATGACATTTGGAATTTTTAAAAATACTTTTTCATGTTTTTAGAAATAATTTCAAATTTTTTCCGTTATTGTAATGGAAGGAAAATCGAATTAATACATTTTTTTTAAAAATTCCATGAATAACTAATAACTAAATGAAATTATGGATCCAAAAACATACACTTTTTTAGTTATAGGGCACTTATTTCAGGAGTTATGACCATCTTAAATTTTGCAAAAATATAAAATGGTTTATCCCAAGATATCGTCTCTTTCACTCTAACGTTTCTTAAATTTAAGGAATTATTATTATTGTTAAAGAAAAGAAATTTAAATTTTGGTCAAAATATATCCCTTTCTTTCTAGGACTCTTACTAAAGGAGTTATAGTTTTTTAAGGGTTTAAAATGTTGACCCAAAATAGGATGGTCCCAAAATATCATAATTTTATCTCTACGACTCTTATTGAAGGAGTTATGTTCATTTAAATCGTTGAAAAGAAAATTCAAATTTTGGCCAATATATCGCCCTGTCCATTCAAGGGCTCTTGTTTAAGAAGCTATAACTTTTTAAAGGTTTCCAATGATGGTCGCAAAATGGGGGTCCCCAAAGATATGATTCTTTTCTCTCTATGGATCGTGTTTAAGAAATTATGTTCTTTTATACGTCTGAAAAGAAAATTAAATTAATGGCCAAAAATAGCGCCTATTCTATTTAATGAACTGTTAGTTAAGGAGCGATATTTTTTATGGGTTTGAAATGTTGTTCTCCAAACATCATTATTTTCTCTCTTTACGAATCATATTTTACGAGTTATGGTCATTTAAAGTTTTGAAAATTTAAATTTTGTCCAAAATATTGCCATTTCTATTCTAGGGATTTTATTTAAGGCTTTTTAAGTTTTGTTTCAGATGTTGATCCAAAAATGGGTTGCCCCAAAATATCATGCATTTCTTTCTATGGCTCTTATTTAAGTAGTTATGGTCGTTTTAAGTTTTGTTACGAAAACTCAAACTTTGGCCAAAATATTGTCATTTCCATTTTAGGGCTCTTATATATGGAGTTATAGTTTTTTAAGGTTTTAAAAAAGGGTGCTAATTATGCTCTTTCTACGGAGCATATTTAAGAAGTTATGGACACTTAATGTTATGAAAAAGAAATTCAAATTTTTTCAATTTCAGTCAATGAATTCGACATTTTTAATTTTTATAAAGAATTTTATAATTTTATATATATTATATAAAAAAAATCAATTGGATGTTTTGAATTTCAATTAACTTTGTATATAAATTTCAAATGGAATTTTTAAATTTGAATAATTTTTTTTTAATTTTTGTTTTATGTCGAATCATTTAATTTCAAAAAGGATTTTTGAAGTTCAATTTAACTTTATCGAATAATTTTGTTTTGTATACACCGAGTAGTTCAATGTGAGTCTTGGTTTCCGCCAAGGTTTCCAACATTTTTAAATTTTATAAGGATAATTCGATATAAATTCGATAAAAAAAACTTATAGAATGACGCTGATTATTTTTTAAAAATAAACGTTATAATTTGATTTGTGGATTCTATACTCTGTTTCAATCATAAATATATTTTTTCTGCCATTCAAGAAATAGAAAAGGGGCGGCGGAGGATTTTTCAATGCTAATGACACATGTTCTGGCTATAATTTGAGGACTTCCAAAATATGACATGACTTCCAAATATGATCCTTATCAAAAAATTTTCTTTTTTATACACCGAGAAGTTCAATGAGAATCTCGGTTTCCGTCAAGGTTTTCAACATTTTTAAATTTTATAAAGATAATTCGATATAAATTCGATAAAAAAATCTTACAGAATGACGCTGATTATTTTTTCAAATATAAACATTATAATACGATTTGTGGATTCTATACTCTGTTGCAATTATAAATATATTTTTTCTGCCATTCAAGAAATAGAAAAAGGGCGGGGGAGGATTTTTTCAATGCTAATGACACATGTTCTGGCTATAATTTGAGGACCTATAATACATGATATTTAATGTGTTGGTAATCCTCCATGTGAATAATAAATGTATTTGGTGTTAACATAAAAGTGATGTTGGATTTTGTTTAGTTGTTTTCTTTTTTTTCTCTTTTGTGGCGGAAGCATATTAGCTTTAAATTCATATAATGAAATTTTGTCACAAAGGACAATTTCTGTTTCCATATTTGTTATTTCTTTGTTTTTTTTTTTAGCTAAGATAAAATTCTTCTTATCTTTGTTTTCAAATATTATTTTTTTGTATTTTATATACGAATAAAATTTTTTTTATTGCACAAAAAAACTAATTTAAAAACTTTGTCAGCAGTAGCAGTGTGTGTAAAAAGTTACTTTTTGTTGTTTTTGCTGTTTTCTTCTGTTTTTAATGAACGGCTTCGAATCACAATCAAAAGTTTATATCTTAAAACAAATAAGAAAAAAAATAGATATATAGTATTTATACATATATGTAGTTATAAACAAGCGATCAAATTGGATGATACGAGAATAAAATATTTTTTTATAGCTAAAAAAATTACAAGAGAAAAGAGCTTTTATATTCATTCTTAAAACAACAATAATAATAATAATAGTAGTGGTGGATTGCAAAAAAACAAACGTAAAATAAATTTGTTTAATAACAAAAAAGAGGATTGCTTGTTTGTTTGTTTGTACATAGTGAGAGAATAAACAAAAAATAATACAAGAGTTTATTATTTGTAGTAGAGTGTGTTGCAGGTGTTGTGTGTAAAATATATAGGTGTGTAAAAAATATATAGTGTACTTATGAACAATAATCTCAGTGCAAAAAAACAATTATAATTGTAAAAAATTGTAAAAACTAAATACAATGTGAGAACATAGCAAATATGCGCAGTAGTAAAAAAATACTTAAATAATTATTTGTATTGAAATAATATCAAAAACAGGTTATATATATCTATGTATATAGAAAAAGTAATGTCCGACCAGAAGTTCACTCAAGAAAATCCAATTTTGTAATAGACTTTTGTGGAAAAATAACAATATTTTTATAGAAAATGCATATAATCTTTATATTTTGTATAAGAACCGCAACATTAGCTAAGGAGTTTTTTAAATTTCAATTTAAGTTTTTTTTGGAGATTCAATATAATGAAATTCATATACAAAAAAAGTAAAGCGATGCTCAAAATAAGTGTATTTAAATTAAAAAAAGATGAGCTTGAAATATCAAATTTTTCCTTTTGAAATTCAAAATATTTTTATTTAAAATTCCAAAAAATTTTCTTTTTAAATTCCATATTTTCCTTTTGAGTTTTTAACAAATTTTCTTTTTGAAATTCCAATTTTTTTTATTTAAAATTCAACAAATTTTCTTTTTGAAATTCCAAATTTTTCTTTTGAATTTCAAACAAATTTTGTTTTTAAAATTCAAAAATTACGTTTAAAATGTGATCACAATTTTAGCTTTTAAAACAATTTAAATTCGCAAAAAAAAATTGAAATATTCCATTTGAAAGTCGAAATTTAATTCAAACAATTCCATTTGAAATTTTTTAAAATAGATTTAAATAAGATTATTTTGAATTATCTTATTTTCCTTTTGAAATTCCAAATATTTTTATTTAAAATTCCAAAAATTTTTTCTTTTTAAATTCCATATTTTCCTTTTGGGCTTTTAACAAATTTTCTTTTTGAAATTCTAATTTTTTTATTTAAAATTCAAAAAATTTTCTTTTTTGAAATTACAAATTTGTTTTTTGAATTTCAAACAAATTTTCTTTTTAAAATTCAAAAATTACGTTTAAAATGGGATCACAATTTCATTTTTCTTTCAATTAAAACAATAATGGCATTTAAAACAAATCGAATTTAAATTCAAAAAAAGAAATTGAAATATTCCATTTGAAAGTCGAAATTTAATTCAAACAATTCCATTAGAAATTTTTTAAAATAATTTAAAATAAGATGAGTTTGAAATTTCAAATTTTTCTTTTGAAATTCCAATTTTTTTTCATTAAAAATTCCAAAAAATTTTCTTTTTGAAATTCCAAATTTTTCTTTTTGAATTTCAAACAAATTTTCTTTTTGAAATTCCAATTTTTTTTATTTAAAATTCAAAAAATTTTCCTTTTGAAATTCCAATTTTTGTTGATTTAAAATTCCAAAAAATTTTCTTTTTGAAATTCCAAACTTTCCTTTTGAATTTCAAACAAATTTTCTTTTTGAAATTCCAAATTTTTTATTTAAAATTCAAAAAATTTTCTTTTTGAAATTCCAAATTTTCCTTCGAATTTCAAACAAATTTTCTTTTTAAAATTCAAAACTTACGTTTAAAATGTGATCACATTTTTTTTAATTTTTAATTTCAATTAAAACAACATTGACTTTTAAAACAAATTGAATTTAAATTCGAAAAAAGAAAGTGAAATATTCCATTTGAAAGTCGAAATTTAATTCAAACAATTCCATTTGCAATTTTTTAAAATAAGATGAGTTTGAAATATAAAATTTTCCTTTTGAAATTCCAAATTTTTTTTATTTAAAATTCAAACAAATTCTTTTTGAAATTCCAAATTTTTCCTTTTGAATTTCAAACAAATTTTCTTTTTGAAATTCCAATTTTTTTTTATTAAAAATTCAAAAAATTTTCTTTTTAAAATTCTAAATTTTCCTTTTGAATTTCAAACAAATTTTCTTTTTAAAATTCAAAAATTACGTTTAAAATGTGATCACAATTTTATTTTACTTTCAATTAAAACAATATTGACTTTTAAAACAAATCGAATTTAAATTCGAAAAAAGAAATTGAAAGATTCCATTTGAAAGTCGAAATTTAATTCAAACAATACCATTTGAAATTTTTTAAAATAAATTAAAATAAGATGAGTTTGAAATATAAAATTTTCCTTTTGAAATTCCAAATTTTTATTATTTAAAATTCAAAAAATTTCTTTTTGAAATTCCAAATTTTTCTTTTGAATTTCAAACAAATTTTCTTTTTAAAATTCAAAAATTACGTTTAAAATGTGATCACATTTTTTTTAATTTCAATTAAAACAATATTGGCTTTTAAAACAAATCGAAATTAAATTCGAAAAAAGAAATTGAAATATTCCATTTGAAAGTCGAAATTTAATTCAAACAATTCCATTTGAAATTTTTTAAAATAAATTAAAATAAGATGATTTTGGAATATCAAATTTTCCTTTTGAAATTCCAAATTTTTTTATTTAAAATTCCAAAAATTTTTCTTTTTAAATTCCATATTTTCCTTTTGAGTTTTTAACAAATTTTCTTTTTGAAATTCCAATTTTTTGTATTTAAAATTCAAAAAATTTTCTTTTTGAAATTCCAAATTTTCCTTTGAATTTCAAACAAATTTTCTTTTTAAAATTCAAAAATTACGTTTAAAATGTGATCACATTTTTTTTTAATTTCAATTAATACAATATTGGCTTTTAAAACAAATCGAATTTAAATTCGAAAAAAGATATTAAAATATTCCATTTGAAAGTTGAAATTTAATTTAACAATTCCATATGAAATTTTTTAAAATCGTTTTTAATTTTTTAATAAATAATTAAAAAAAAATTATTTTTGAAATGGAAAGTCGAATATCCTATTAAAGTAAATTTTAAAAAAATCCATGAAAAAAAGAAATATTAAATGAAATTATGGATTCAAAAATATCAACCTTTTCGTTATAGGGCAATTATTTAAGGAGTTATGCCACGTCTTAAATATTGCAAAATTATAAATTGGATTATCCCAAGAAATAGTGACTTTCGCTTTATGATGACTCTTTTTTAATAAGTTATATCTCTAATTCAAATTTAGGGACTTATGGCCATTTAAAGTTTTGAAAAGAGGTTTCACATTTTGGCCAAAATATCGCTTTTTCCATTCTATGGGAACTATTTGAGGAGATATATCTTTTAAAGGGTTTCAAATTTTGTTCCAAAATGGTTAGTTCCCCAAAATATTATTCTTCTATCTCTCTCTACGGATCATATTTATGGAATTAGGATCATTTAAAGTTTTGAAAAGAGAATTCAAATTTTGGCCAAAAAATCGCGCTTTCCATTCCAGGGAAAGACGAAATTTAATTTAACAATTCCATTTGAAATTTTTTTAAAATCGTTTGTATTTTTTTTTTCATAAATAATTTAAAAAAATTCATTTTTGAATGGAAAAAAGAAATATTAAATGAAATTATGGATCCAAAAATATCAAATATGGCCATTTAAAGTTTTTAAAAAAAAGTTTCAAATGTTGGCCAAAATATCGCTCTTCCCTTCTAGGGAAACTATTTGAGGAGATATATCTTTTAAAGGGTTTAAAATGTTGGTCCAAAAATGATTAGTTTTTCAAAATATCATTCTTCTCTCTCTTTGCGGATTATATTTAAGGAATTGTGATCATTAAAAGATTTGAAAGGAGAATTCAAATTTTGGCCAAAAAATCGCCCTTTCCATTCCACGACTACTATTTTAATTTAACATTGACATTTGAAATTTTTAAAAATCGTTTTTCATATTTTTATAAATAATCTAAAATTTTTTCCGTTATATTAATGGAAAGAAATTCGAATTAATAATTTTTTTAAAAATCCGTGAATAACTAATAAATGAAATTATGGATCCAAAAACATCAACTTTTTTAGGCACTTATTTCAGGAGTTATGACCATCTTAAGTTTTGCAAAAATATAAAATGGGCTATCCAAAGATATCGCCTCCTTCACTCTAACGTTTTTTAAATTTAAGGAATTATTATTAACGTTAAAGAAAAGAAATTTAATTTTTGGCCAAAATATCTCCCTTCCTTTCTAGGACTCTTATTTAAGGAATTATAGTTTTTAAGGGTTTAAAATGTTGATCCAAAAAAAGGTGGTCCCAAAATATAAGAATTTTATATCTACGGCTCTTCTTTAAGGAGTTATGGTCATTTAAAGCGTTGAAAACAAAATTCAAATTTTGGCCAATATATCGCCCTGTCCATTCTGGGGCTCTTATTTAAGAAGTTATAACTTTTTAGGGGTTTCCAATGATGGTCCAAAAAAGGGGGGTCCCAAAAAATATGACTCTTTTCTCTCTATGGATCATATTTAAGAAGTTATGTTCTTTTACAATTCTGATAAAAAAATTAATATATAGGGCACTTATTTCAGGAGTTTCAGGAGTCTTACGATTTGCAAAAATATAAAATGTGTTATCCCACGATATCGTCTCCTTGGCTCTAACGTTTTTTAAGGAGTTATAGTTTTTAAGGGTTTAAAATTTTGATCCAAAATAGGGTGGTCCCAAAATATCATAATTTTATCTCTACGGCTCTTATTGAAGAGTTATGTTCATTTAAAGCGTTGAAAAGAAAACTCAAATTTGTGTCAATATACCGCCCTGTCCATTCTAGGGCTCTTGTTTAAAAAGCTGTAACTTTTTAAGGGTTTCCAATGATGGTCCAAAAATATGGATCATATTTAAGAAGCTATGTTCTTTTATAATTCTGAGAAGAAAATTAAATTAATGGCCAAAATATCGCCTGTTCTATTCAAAGAACTATTATTTACGGACCTATATTTTTATGGGTTTCAAATGTTGTTCTCCAACGCCATTATTTTCTCTTTGCGGATCTTATTTAACGAGTTACGATTATTTAAAGTGTTGATAAGAAAATTAAAATTTTGGCCAAAATATTGTTCTTTCTATTCTATAGCTCTTATTTAAAGAGCTGTAGCTTTTAAAGGATTTCAAATGTTGTTCAAAAAATGCATGGTTCCAAAGTAATATTATATTCTCTTTACATATCATGTTTTTGAAAAGGCTAAATATATCGCCCTTTACATCTTTGGCCAAATGTTGGTCAAAATATCGTTCTTTCCTTTCTAGGGCTCTTATTTAAGGAGTATAGCTTTAAAAGGATTTCAAATGTTGTCCCAAAAATTAGTGGATCTAATTTTCTATCATTATTTTCTCTTTACGGATCATATTTAACGAGTTATGATCATTTAAAGTTTTGAAAAGAAAATTCAAATTTTGGCCATTCTTGGGCTTTTATTTAGGGATTTACCGTCTTTTAATGGTTTCAAATGTTGGTCCAAAAATGGGTGGACCCAAATTTTCATTGTTTTCCCTCTACGCCTCTTATTTAAGGGGTTATGGTCATTTAAAGTTTTAAAATTTTTAACAAAAAATATTGATTGAAATTTAAAATACTTAAATTAATATATTAATTTTTAATTCAATATTTTTCCATTTACGATTCAAAAATTTCGCTTCAAATGTGCTTCTTTTTTTGAATTAAAATCAGATTTTTTAAAAGGAGTTCCTTAAAGTTCAAATAAGAGTTTTTCAAAGCGAATTTCTCAATTACAATTTGAGTTTTAAAAAAACTTTTTTAATTTCAAGAATTTTTTGAATGTTTTAATATTAAATGTTTTTTTTTTAATTTTAAACGGGTTTTTTGAATATCAAAGACAAATTTGGAACTATGGATTCAAAAATATCGTCTTTTTCGCTCTAGGAAATTTTTTTTTAAGGAATTCAAGCTAATTTTCTTTTGGAAAATTATGTTTGAAATGTGATAACAATTTTTAAATTTCACTTGGAACGCTTTGAATTTCAAATATCAGTTTTTAATTCCTATGAATTTCAATTGACGAATTTTGAATTTCTGTATACATTTTTGAACCTCAAAAGAATTTTTTTTTTTGCTTTACAATTAAAATGTTTAGATGCAATTCCTTGAATTTAAAATAAAAGTTTCTAATATCTAATAGGAATTTTTAAATATCATTAGACATTCAAAATTTTTCATTTGGAATTTAAAAACTGCTTTTGAAATGAGCCTTCATGGTTGAATTACAATTGAAATTCACAAAAATGTAATTCTATGAATTTCAAATAGAATTTTTTTTATGAAATTCCACTAACGAATTTTAAATTTTACTTGAGGAATTTAGAATTTTTTTTAGACTTTTATAATTTCAATTAGGGTTTCTTCAACTTCAACTGAAGAATTCTGAATTCAAATTAAAATTGTTTGAATTTCTAATATATTTTTTCGAATTTCTATCGATATTTTTTAAAATTCAAATAAAGAAAAATAAAAATACTTAAATTTATATTAAAAAAACACTTAAATTGAAACTCCGAATAAGTAAATGCAATTCAAAACACATAAACTGAAACTCATACAATTGTATCCGGAATTTTATTTTAATAGAATTTTTAATTCCAAAAAGGATTTTGGAAATTTGCCGGCTTATGAAATATAAAAACTGCATTTAAAATGTGCCTATTTTTTCAATTACAATTTACATTGCTTAAATTGAGTTCTTTGAATTTCAAATGAGATTTTTATAAATTTCAAAGAATTTTTTTTTAATTTCAATAGAATTTTTTAATTTAAAATAATTTTTTTTGGAATTTCAATTGACATATTTTGAAGAAATTTCACATCATTGTCGAATTCGAATTATTTTTCTTGCATTTTCTCAGGTATGGACATTTGTTGGCTCAGACGCAATGTAATAAAATATGTTTATTAATAATTATTAAAAAGATATTAATCCAAATGTACATATTTACTTTGGAGGGCACAATGACTCTTTTATTTGAGGGGCAGCATTGAACGGAGAAATAAACTTCAAAAATTTGGTCAAAATCAAATATATTATTGAACAAATCATAATAGAGTTGATGGCCCATTTTATAACGGATCAAAGTACATAATCTTTTGTATTCTTAGAATATTAAAGTTTCCACCAACTGAATTCAAAGATATTTGGGGATAGAGGCGGATTCAAATGTTAACAGACGCCCAAATTTAAGTGCCCATGTCTCGGATTTATCATACAGAGCTTGTCATATATTAGTTCATAAAGCAGTCAGCTCTGGTGTATATAGTGAACCGATGTAACGGGTTTTCCAACAAGAAGTGTTATTTTGAATCACCCGGTATTTCGGTAGCTGTCACTTATGAAGCTTTCATTCTTTAACATTTGACAAGTAGAAACTAAGCCATTACTAAAAATGGAACGATACACGATTCAACAACGCATTGAAAAAACTAAAGCATTTTTGGGTCGTCGTGATGAGGCCCATTTCCACCTCGGTGGCTACGTCAACAAGCAAAATTGTCGCATCTGGGGCTCGGAAAATCCAAGAGTTATTGCTGAGAAGCCTCTCCATTCTCAACGTGTGCCTGTTTGGTGCGGTTTATGGTCCGGCGGGGTCATTGGACCTTACTTTTTCGAAAATGATCAAATGGATCAACAGTTACGGTGAATGGATTGCGCTATCGAGAGATGATTAACGATTTTTTATGGTCGGAGTTGGATGGTATTGATCTGGACAACGTTTACTTTCAACAAGACGGCGCTACGTGTCACACAAGCAACGAAACCTCTCTGTTACGGGAAAAGTTTCCGGACCGTGTTATCTCTCGAAGCGGTGATCACAATTGCCCACCGAGATCTTGTGATTTAACACCTTGCGACTTCTTCTACGCCAACAGCCCAGCGTCGATTCAAGACCTCAAAGATAGAATTCATGAGGCTATCGAGAACATAGGGCAGCCACTTTGCGATTTGGTTATGGAAAATTTTATGAAAAGGATATGGTCCTGTAAGAGTGGTCGTGGTGGCCATTTGGCTGATGTTGTTTTTCATTATTATCGTCATACCTTCCTCTTTATTATGAAATAAACATCCGATCACTTATCTCAAAAAATGAAATTTTTTCTTTGAATAACAAAATAACACCACTTTTTGGAAAACCCTTTAGATTGTAGCGTGATTACAACAGATCGGCGGACATGGCTAAATCGTCTTGGAATTTTACGAAGATTAAGAATATACATACTTTATGGGGTCTAAGATCAATATTACCCATTCATCCTTTTGAAGATCTTCGGATGTATTTCACAGATTTGATTAACAATCTAAGAAGGCAGACACTATTGTCTTATAATTCTCTTATTTAGTTGACCTTTTAGCCTCCATGACATTCAATTTCAGTGGTGAAGTGTTATTTTGAAACTTTATGTATTTTGAATAGATGGATTGTTAATATCCATGCGAAAGCAGATGATGCAGTTCTTGCAGTATTCGAGAGGAAAATTCTTCGAAAAGTCTATGGACCAATTTGCGTTAACGAAAAATATCGGCGTCATATGAACCACGAGCTGTTTGAACTCTATGTAGACAGACATTGACGTAATCAGGCGTATCAAAATACAACGACTACGCTGGCTAGGTCATGTTCTGAGAATGGATGAAGGTGCTCCAGCTAAAAAATCATTTGAATACGTCTCCGGTGACGGTTCACGCTGAAGAGGGCGACCAAAACTTCGATGGAAAGACCAAGAGAAGGGGGATATCTCGAAGCTTGGTGTCATAAATTGGAGAAGAAGCGCTCGAAACCTATTTTACATTCGGCTAAAATCTTGTGGTAGCCACCTATGTATGTGAGTAAGTATATCTCCTGGGGTTTCGCTTACTCTAGATTCCAATTGGACGGTAAAACCGTTCGCATTGCTGGCGATCCGTTAAAGACAATTAATAATTGATATAGGTTTAAATTGAACTTTTTAGAGAAGGATGTCTTAAATCAATTGCCCCCTCAAACATACAAAGAAAGCTACCATTATATATTCCTAACAGAGAAAGAGATCTTTCAATAAAGCTGATAAAGATCATGGAGGGCGGTTTCTGTGGAGTTTGCCCTTGCTGTAGGCATGCCCCGTTGATTGGACAGTAGCCTGTGATCAATTTTGGTCCTAAAGTAACTTGCTATTAATCTCTCCTGTGTTTTAAGGAGAAACGACGATAGAAACGACTAATCAGCCTGCATGGGATGGTTTTTTTTTCGCTTTTGTGAAAATCTCTTGATTGATACAACATATGTAGATCTCTGTGAGCCAGGGGTCAATTGTATCAGCCACTGCCTGTAGCTCCGCCACCGAGACTTTGCCTGGTCATGACGACTTAAAAGGTTTAAAGTTTTTTTATGGTCCAAGGAATTCTAGCTTCGGTTACAATCTCGCTGGCGACCTCTAATGGCTGCTGGAGTAAGTATATCTCCTGGGGTTTGGCTTACTCCAGATTCCAATTGGACGGTTAAACCAATCGCATTGCTGGCGATCCGTTAGACACTTAATGATTGCTCTATTTTTAAATTAGACGTTTTACAGAAGGACATCATTAATTAATTTGACAGTTTTAAACTAACCTGCACTCTATAATAGATGAAAAGCTATATTTTTGAGAATCTAAAAAACAAATTGTAAAGTAAAATTGTCTTATATCAATTGCCGCCTCAAACATACCAAGAGCCGTGGTTTGGACCATCAGTGTAAGATTAATAAAAAAAAATATTAAGAAGAAACAAATTTATATTTTATCACTTCTTTTTTAGATAATCTGGTGAATTGTATAAACGACTAGATATTACAAAATTAAAAAAAAAAACAAAAAGTTGCAGAAATTTCTACATAGACATAGAATATCATTTGGATTTGGTTGCTAAAATTGTGAATTTAGTTAAGAGAGAACTAAAGTGGCGAGATTAGCGAGAGATAGAGCGAGAGCGACCGGCATAGTCGCGAAATATGTTGATTATGTTAATGTAATAATTACATTTCGCCTATTTTGTTATTTTGTAAATACACTATATGTATTTAGGTATGTATGTATGTATGTAAAGTTATGTTATATATTGTATGTATATAAATGGAAATATATAAAGATGTATACTTATATATATATGAATATATTTATAGATATATCTATAGAGAGGGTGTATGTTTAAAGTTAGTTTGATTTCTTTAGAATTGTTCGGTAATGACTGCAAGTGATTCCTTTTCCAAAAAAGAGAACACTCGTTTTTGTTCGCTCCATACATATGGATGTATGTATGTTTTTCTTCTTTTTTTGTTTCTTTGCAACACATAAAAAGTGTTATTATTTGTTCGAGTACTTTTTTTCTGTTTTACTTGTTTTAAATATTTTCCGGTTTTTTGTTTGTTTTGTTTTATCTAATAATAAAATGTAATAAAAAAGCAATTTACCATTAATTAACATTATTTTTGTTTTGTTTTGTTTTGTTCTTGTGGTTATGGTTGTGGTTGGTTTTTATTCTCATGACGACGACGACGACGATGGTAATAATAATAATAATAATGATGGCGGCGGAGGCGGCTCGGCACTCCCAGTCCAGGATAATTATCCTAAACAGTTGTACCGTATGGATTAAAGACAGCTCTTGAGCTGTCTGTATCTAATGAGATATCCTCTGGACTGGCTAAATCTACGCGTACATTGGAATTTGTACGTCTGCGGGCAGTTTGTGCTGCACCCCAATTGCTTAGGGTCCAATGAAAACCAGAGCTGGGCGGTTGTTCTTCGGCAACTTTAACTTGTGTACAGACCTGTCAAGAAAGAAAGGAATGATATATATTAATATATTTATTTATTATATATAAAAATAGGCAGCAATGTAGATTAGTGTTGAGGGGGCGGGGGAACTCGCCCCAGAACTCATTGTATTGTCTTTAGTTTACAATTTTATTTTATCAGATAAAGGCAAATATTATTTTCATTATATTATATTTCATTCTTATATACAGTTATGTCAAAAAAGTTTTTTTTACATCGCAAAAAATGTACCTCTGATACACTTTTTTGGAAAACCCCAATTTCGTATTATTTAAAAAATATTCTCTTTCGATATTTGTAAATAATTTTATTATTTTCTGTCAATAAGTTAGTCAAAAGCATTTCAACCATTACTGGTGTTTAAGTTCGTAACATTGTCGCGCAACTTCCCCAGCTTGTGCATCTCCTTCGTTGATTGGCAACCCTAGTGGGTTGAATGAGAAGAAGCCTCTGCTACGACACTCCCAGGACGATATTCGCTTGTACGGATTGTGAGAGGGCTTTTCAGCGTCTGGTGCTCTCCTTCGACTCTCTTGGGACGAATTCGCTCAGCACGGATCGTAGAGGGATTAAAAGAATCTCTCTACAAACTCTCCCAAGACGATATTCGCATGGCACGGATTGTAAGGAGAGACTTCCAGCGTTGTATCTCTCTCCGACTCTCCCGGGACGTTATTCGCATAGTTCGGATGTAGAGAGGGACTTCCCGCAAGCAGAGGCTGTTGCGGAAGTCCCTCCTTGCTTCATCTGGCTCTCGTATTGAAAGTAGTCTTTGTTAGGCGATACAATCGCGCACATCACTAATAGTCGTTGTTTCGCACTCGCGCATACATATATCTTGTCGGTTTGCTATCGTGTCGTTTGGATCTCTACGGATCCTACGCATCGCTACATGGTAATATACGTTATCATTAATACGAAATAAAGCTCTGCCTTTATCACTATCGAAAATACTAAACTCTTGTTTTATTTGATTCTTTCCTATTTCGCCCTTTGCATTACTGCATCGCCAACGTCGCTCACTACACACGCATGAATAAATGCATACGTAAACACACACACACATCGTTCCCCCAATACTGAGCTATCGCTGTTATTGGAGTTTGTCATAGAAGGGATTTCGTCGCCTCGCCTACCCTAACCTCCCTTGCTGACAAACCCCCCACCTTTACAACTGGTCTTATTCAAAATGCTCTTAGGAAGCTGTCTAGATGGGATACGGCGGCGAAGGGCTAGAAATTAATCCAACTAAGACAGAGCTAGTACTATTCACTAGGAAAAATAAGATAGAATTTGTCCATAAACCCATTCTCGACGGGGTGGAGTTGAAACTGTCCCCAGAGGCTAAGTACCTTGGCGTCATACTTGATCAGAAATTAAACTGGAAAAGAAACACTGATGAGGAAAGAGTCAAAAAGGGACTGAATGCAATCTACTCCTACAGAGGTTCCATAGGTAAAAGTTGGGAGCTCCGCCAAAGTACTATCCACTGGATTTACACCGCGATTGTGCGTCCCATCCTCACCTATGGTTCAGCAGTGTGGTGGAAAGCAACTGGATAGACACCAGCTAAAATCTTTAGAAAAAATTCAAAGAATCGCTTCTCTATTCATATCCGGCGCGAGAAGAAGTACACCGCAAGCGGCGATGAACACTTTACTAAACATTCAACCGATAGGACTCCGCGAATCACTTATGTGGCGCAACTCAGACTGCGAACACTCAAAGATTGTTAATAGGCATCTAACAGGCCCAGGCTGAGGATTCTAATAGGACATACTGATCATTTGCCACCCGTTCTGAATTTCTCCACAAGGGTGGACACGACGATCCCTTCTAGATCAGATTGGCTGGATGGTGATCTCCCCATCAAAGATGAATGTGGGAACGGGGGCTGGCATCATTAGTGAATCTCTTAGCATTAGTAGATCTTATAAGTTGCCAGACACCTGCAGTGTCTTTTAGGCGGAGGTTTTTGCCATCCTGGTTACCTTGCGTTTAATTAGGGAGGGTTTTTCCAGGCAGGGTGAAAACATAACTATCTATGTTGATAGTCAAGCTGCACTGAATGCACTGAACTCCAACGTCATTAAATCCAAGTTAGTGTACGATTGCATATTAGAAATGCAAAAAAAAACAGTTAACGTCAAGCTCTGCTGGGATTCAGGACACTGTGACATCGACGGAAACGAGAAGGCTGATGAGCTCACACGGAATGGGTCGGCGATGGAAACCACTAGTGCGGTGTCATCACTGTATCCGCCAATGTGTGAGTTCTTCGGCACCATAAAACGCTTCTACAGGATTCAAGTTAACCAGAATTGGTCAGCCAGATCGGACTGTAAAACCGCTAGATCTCTCTGGCCTCTTATGTCACAATCCAGAACCAGGGACTTGCTGAACCTCACAAAGAGGGATTTACGTCTGTTAGTGGGCGTCTTCACAGGCCACTGTAACGTTAAAGCACTTACATCAAAGTGGCAACGGGACACCGTGGACTACTGTCGTCTCTGTACAGACGAAGAGGAACTTGAAACGATCGAGCACCTTATTTGCCAATGTCTCTCAAAAGTTGGTGTCAAGAAAGTCTTTTTACACATTTTTGACGGACACACTCCGATATGGAGTACATTTATAGACAATTTTTGATACTATTCTGATGTCTACCTTGTGGACTACATAACGCAATTAAAACAAGTAAGAAAGTTTCAGTCGGGTAAACCGACTAAGGTATACCCTCACTTTGTGAGTAATGTAATATGCAATATTAAACGAATTATTTTGTCAATTTGTATGGGAGGTACCAGAATGTTTTTAACAATACACCTATTTTTCTCTGAATAGTAGATTCTTTAAATATTAACGTTATGAGATATTAAATTTGGTATGATTTGGCCATTTTGTGTGGGAGGTACAAAAAGGGGCGTGGTGATAACGGCCATTTTTTACAGGGCTGTAGGGATTTCAAAAGCGTTACACTGTGCAAAATGTTGTTGCATTTTCGTGCATTGGTACTCATGCTGTGAGCTCTTAACTTTGTGAGCTCTTAACCTTTGTGTGGGAGGTACAAAAAGGGGCGTGGCAATACCGCCCATTTTTCACAGTGCAAAAGACACTATAAAAGCATTACACTGTACAAAATTTCAAGTGCTTTTATACACTGGTATTAATGTTATAAGCTGTTATCTTTTGGTGCAAAATGGTACCTTTGTGTAAGAGGTACCAAAAGGGGCGTGAATATGACACCCATTTTTCACTGGACTGTAGGCACTATGAAAGCATTACACTGTACAAAATTTCAAGTATTTTTATGCACTGGTATTAATGTTATAAGCTGTTAACTTTTGGTGCAAAATGGTGCATTTGTGTGGGAGGTACCAAAATGGGCGTTGCAACATGGCCAATTTTTTCTCGAGTTGATAGCGACTAATAAACTAATGCTATGTGTGGAATTTCAGAAGATTCGAATAACTAGTATAGCAGTTATTAAAGATTCAATATTTCACAACATTTTAACACTTTGTGGGGGAGGTACTAGAAGGAGTGGACCAATATGGCCGATCTTCGAACTTAGCCGGAGATAGAAAAAAATATTACCACGTACCAAATTTGAAGTCAATCGGTTACTCCTTTCGAGAGTTATCGTGCGCACCAGCCAGCAGGCACACAGACAGACAGACAGACAGACAGACAGACAGACGGACGGACATTGCTCATTCGACTTAAAATGACCGAAAACGAATATCCGCCGAACATACGTAGGGTCTTAGATCACTCCTTCGATGTGTTACACTTTTTTTCGTAGCAAATGATATATACCCTCGTCACACTAAAGTGAGGGTATAAAAATTAAAAGAAAAACAAGTAAGAAAGTTTCAGTCGGGTAAACCGACTAAGGTATACCCTCACTTTGTGAGTAATGTAACATATAACATTACACCAATAAATCTGTCAATTTGTGTGGGAGGTACCAGAAGGGGTTTTCCAAAAACACGTATTTTTCGGTAAATACATTGCATTGTGCTGAACTATAAGCGTTTATGTGCACTGGTATATTAAAGTTACGAGCTATGTAATTTTGGTATGATTTGGTCATTTTGTGTGGGAGGTACAAAAAGGGGCGGGGTGATAACGCCCACTTTTTACAGGACTATAGGCACCATAACAGCATTACACTGTACAAAATTTCAAGTATTTGTATGCACTGGTATTAAAGTTACAAGCCGTTTACTTTTGGTACGAAATGGTCCATTTGTGTGGGAGGTACCAAAAGGAGCTGTACAATAATGCCCATTTTTTACCGGACTATAGGCGCTACAAAAACATTATACTGTAGAAAATTTCAAGCATTTTTATGCACTTGTGTTAAAGTTATAAGCAGTTAAATTTTGATGCAAAATGGTCCATTTGTGTGGGAGGTACCAAAAGGGGCATGCCAACTTCACCCATTTTTCTCGAGTTAATAGCGACTAATATACTAATATTATGTGCAGAATTTCAAAAGATTCGAGTAAGTAGTATAGAAGTTATTAAAGAATCAATATTTCACTAAATTTTAACGCTTTGTGTGGGAGGTACCAGAAGGAGTAGACCAATATGGCCCATCTTCGAACTCATCCGGAGATAGATCAAAATATTACCACATACCAAATTTGAAGTCAATCGGTTACTCCTTTCGAGAGTTATCGTGCGCACCAGCCAGCAGACACACAGACAGACAGACAGACAGACAGACAGACGGACGGACATTGCTCATTCGACTTAAAATGACCCAAAACGGATTTCCTCCGAACATACTTAGGGTCTTAGATCACTCCTTCGATGTGTTACACTTTTTTCCGTAGCAAATGATATATACCCTCGTCACACTAAAGTGAGGGTATAACAAGTAAGAAAGTTTCAGTCGGGTAAACCGACTAAGGTATACCCTCACTTTGTGAGTAATGTAATATTGAATATTACTCGAATTATTCTGTCAATTTGTGTGGGAGGTACCAGAAGGGGTTTATCTACACCTTTTTTTTTTGCTGAACATTAGATACATTAAATTCATTGCACTGTGCCGACTTATAAGCATTTATGTGCACTGGTATAAACGTTATGAGACATTAAATTGTGGTATGATTTGAGCATTTTGTGTGGGAGGTACAAAGAGGGGCGTGGCAATAACGCCCATTTTTCACAGGGCTTTAGACACTATAAAAACATTACACTGCACAAAATTTCAAGTATTTTTATACACCGGTTTTAATGTTATAAGCTGTTAACTTTTGGTGCAAAAAAGGTACCTTTGTGTGGGAGGTACCAAAAGGGGCGTGACAACAACGCCCATTTTTCCCAGGACTGTAGGCAATATAAAAGCATAATACTGTACAAAATTTCATGTATTTTTATACACTGTTATTAATGTTATAAGCTGTTAACTTTTGGTGCAAAATGGTGCATTTGTGTGGGAGGTACCAAAAGGGACGTGGCGACTTTGCCCATTTTTCTCGAGTTGATAACGACTGATAAGCTAATACTATGTGTGGAATTTCAAAAGATTCGAATAAGTAGTATAGCAGTTATTAAAGAATCAATATTTCACAACATTTTAACCCTTTGTGGGGGAGGTACTAGAAGGAGTGGACCAATATGGCCCATCTTCGAACTTAGCCGGAGATAGAAAAAAATATTACCACATACCAAATTTGACGTCAATCGGTTACTCCTTTCGAGAGTTATCGTGCGCACCAGCCAGCAGACACACAGACAGACAGACAGACAGACAGACAGACAGACATTGCTCATTCGACTTAAAATGACCCAAAACGGATTTCCTCCGAACATACTTGGGGTCTTAGGTCACTCCTTCGACGTGTTACACTTTTTTCCGTAGCAAATGATATATACCCTCGTCACACTAAAGTGAGGGTATAATAAAGGGTAATTTTTTACCAAGAAAAAATTTTATCTCAAAATACCTTCTTGACATACTATACATATAAAATAGAAACATAATTTTGCACTTACCTCTCTGTTCACACATGGCAAAGTTTCGGTCCCATTGCCAATACCCGAACCAGATCCTGTACCTGAAGCTGATTCTCTTGTACTTCCTATACTACTGCTGGATGCCAGCGAATCGTTACTAGATTCTGTTACAGCTCCACGATAAAGAGCCACAGATTGAGCTACAGCCTGAAAAGAAGAGAAAAGAAAAATATTTGTATTAATTGGTGTTCTATATTAACATTCAATGCAACTACCAAAGTTGCATGCAAAATATTTGCTAGTTTTTTGTATTGCCACCAGACTTAAACAATTTCTAGTAGTTTAGAATCAACTACTGTATTCTTGATCTTCGTTTCGGTCTCAATTGCGATGCTATAGTAGAGATATGTCATTTCAACGACATATAGTATTAGTATTAAGTATAGTATTAACACGAACACCGAGATGGCTGCGATGAAATGTATAAGGCCGAGAGCTTACCGTATGCTAGCTCCGAAATGACGAATAGTGAGGGAGGCTAGATGTTCTTAGACGTTCCTATGAAATCCCGTCGCATTGACCAAGAATAAATGGGAATAACCACTCGCGTATTATCTTTATTATAAAGATAATCCGCGAGTGGTTATACTCGTATACACACTGACGTCGGGGTAACTGTATTACAGACACAATAAGACTATATAGTTCATTGTACTACCACAAGGACGTGAGGAAAAATAGAATTTATCATTAGCCCCCTTACGTTCAACCAATTTTATTGCTTTAAAAAGCTCAAAATCTGGCGGATTTTAATATCTGCCAAGTTAACTAACTCCTTAAAGAAATGAGAGCCTAAGGTTGCATGGTGCCTTCTAGACATAGCTGGGCACAGACACAGAAGGTGTTCTATTGATTCCTCCTTCTCTTCGTCTCCATAGTTTTCTCAATAGTCATTACGCAAGACCTTCAATATGCATATTGGAGTTAAGGCAGGGCCACATACATCAGCCTGGAATGAATGCAGTGACCACTAGTCTTTTGTTGCCGTAAGGGAACTATATCTCGGATGAATATTGAAATTATAGTTACCGTTGTAATGATAAAACGTTCAGTTTTTACTTAAAACAACTTTTAATACTATTTATTATTTACTAAAACTGGTTCACAAAATCTGACGAAGTGCTACTAAAATATTCTACAGGTGGAGAGCGAAAACTTCTCTAACAATGAGTTGATGTTCTTCTTTTGTTCTTTACCAAATTGTCAGATTGTCTGCAAAACAGTGTTAGAGCTGCCACAAACTGTTCAGATTTGTGTCCGAACATTTATTTTCAACCATTCTGCTACTTCCATAATAGCTATGATTTCTGCCGCGTATACCCTACAGTGATCAGGCTGTCTTGTTGCAATGGATAGCTCATGTTTAACAGAAAGGATAAAAAGACCACTGGTTCTGGTATTTTGAACCATCTGTGTAGAAGTTAACGAATCTCCGATGTTCAGGGATACGACTATCCCACTCTAATATATCAGGAATAAGAGTGAGGTACTTCTTGTCGAAAGGTGGTTCAGTCATTGTGTAATCAACAATGCCCGGAAGGTCAGGGGCCAAATCACGGCATTCGATATCGAAAAGCCATTTTAATTTTTGTTAATAAGAAATAGTGAATATTGGAATTAATTAAAATCTATTCAGATAACCCATATAAGAATGTCTTTAAACAATCAACTCGAATTCGACAGAAGTTATACTCTTTTAAAGATCGTAAAGTACTCGATATCGAATGCCGTGATTTGGCCCCATGTGTGGAGTCTAGAATGACGTATCGATTTCCTGACCATAGTTACAGTTCCCTAAGTCTAATCGTAGTACATTCGCCATATTGCACTGCTATAATGTCCAGCGGCTTTAAATGTAGTATACCATTTAGTGCTATCTTTTTGCCATTGACCGATTCCCGATCCGACGTACCGTTAAGGAGAGCAAAAATAAACATTCCATTCACATTTGAAAATTAAGCTAAGTCCATTTTTTTTTAAATAAAAAAAAAACTTTCCAATCGACCTACGACATTCACACCCATGAGCAATATTTTAGCTCTCGTTAAGAGCTATATTTTTGCCACTGACCGATTGTGGCTACGTGCCACACAGCAAATGAAACAATTTTTGCGAGAAAAGTTTGGAGATTCGATTATTTCAAGAAATTGTGATATTGAATGGCCTCCAAGAAGTGAAGACATTGGTCTTTCAAAATATACTCTCTTCAAGCTTTACAAGTCAATATTGAACGTGCCATTCATGACAAACAACTTGATTTAGTGATTTTAGATTTAGCTCGAAAGTTGGGTTCATCGAATTCGTTCCTGCAGAAGAAACCGTGGAGGCCATTTAAATGACGTTTTATTTAGAACTTAATTGTATCGATTGTACTTCACATTAAATAAGAAACTTTTGAATTTCCTTAACAATAAGTGTGTATTTTTCAAAGAAATCATTTCACTCTTATTGGAAAATCCTGTATATATTAATCACTCCAGGGTTTTAAGAAGGAATGACGGAATCGGCCGGAAATCCGTAGCTCCTGTATGGGACGGTTTTCCCACTTTTGTAAAAACCAACTTGTTGGTATATAGGTCTGATTGATACAACATACATATGTAGATCTCTGTGAGCCAGGTATCTGCGATTTCGAATGAGCTTTCTACGAATTTACAGAAATCTATTCAGGATTTATTTTGAGCTTTTCTTAAATTTTTTGTACTGCATGAGTTCTTACTTAAATTTTGGGGGTCTTGTGGCATTTGTCTTATTAAAGAGCTTCCCACAGCACATCCTTGTTGTAGCGATTATCGCGGGAACTTTATGTTGTTTTCATTTTTACTCAGTGTTGTCCTAATGTTACTTAACATTTTTCTGTTAATCTCAGAGAATCGATGTTATTTGAGTTTTACCGTTTCTATTCTTTTCATTTATTCTCCTTATCTTGTAATAAAAAGCCATCATCCATTAGAAGCGCTGCATTTCTGTTAACAGTCCTCATGATGTTAAGTCTATTTTTAGCTTCCCTGTTCACTTGGGCGATAAGATGTTGTTGTAGAGACCTGTTGAATATGTCTCTAAATTTTCCTCAATTTGCCTTCCAAATATTTGTGGGTAGACGGAGTTGATGAGGCTGTTCATTCATGCAAAAGCTAATATATCTATGGTCGGAAATGCTATGAGCGTCTAAAAATTGTTCCAATCAGAAATCATTTCACTTAAATTCTCGGAGACAAGGGTGACATAGAGCACCTCTTGTCTGTTTCTAGTAATGAAGTTAAGTTCATGCTCTCTATTACAAATCAAAATGTTGCTTCAAATAATATATTCGATAAGTAATTCACAACTTTCGTTGATTTCAGTACTTCCTTTCCCATCCTGAGATACTATATCATGTGCACCAGCCAGACAGACTGACAGACGGACTCGGCTCAAATGTACTGTACTGTAGTAGAAACCTACAGTCAAATTATTAACGTAAACCAGTTATTTTTGAAGAATTTTGTAATTTACCTTTAATTGGCCTACTGGCTTTAAATTATATTAATATAATGAAATGAAAAATGAATTCAAACATACTGAAACGGAGTTGCACCAAACAAAAAATAGGGTCTTCGGTCATTCCTTCGATGTGTTACGCTTTTTTCGTAGCAATTTATTTGTATATACCCTCACTTTAGTGTATCAATATTTGGAATATATGCTTACCATAACATCACCACCCTGACAATCTTCGATTGATTTCAATATCTCCCACACCAATTCCGAATCCAATGGTATGGGATGTTCAGCATCACGATTGTATATACTAATCGCTATATGTACAGGATGGGGCACTGGCAGAGGTATTAGAAGTTTTTCCGTTACACTCTTCTCGTCGACTTTCTTCTTCCAGGGACGCCAGGGTTTTTTAGTTTCGGGCGTTTTTGTTTGTTGAGCTGCACGATGGGCACGAACGCGAGGTGTGGTTAAACCCACAGAAATGTCCCTAGAAATGAAAACAAAACAGAACAAAACATAATAAGTAAACTGCAATTTGTTTTGGTAACATTTATAATCTACCTTTTGTCGGGCTTTCTGAAGGTTAATGTTATTCTAGATCTGGGATTAAATGCCGTCACTTCCAGGAATGGTAAATGTACCTGAACATTACCACGCGGAGCATAGACATTACCCAAAAGATCCAAACCCTTTGAACCGATTACATCGGTGGCATTTTGTACCATTTCGGTGTAACGTGTCAAATCCAGCGTGGGATGAGGTTCCAACTTGAAATGGGTGTCGTTTTCCAAGAGTGGCGTAAGAAAATCTAAACTAAAGATTTCCGTATAGATAAGACCGGCCAAACCGGGCCAATCGTTAACAGTTAAGCCCTGAAACAAAAATGGGAAAATATTAGGAACTTTCTAGCTAAAACGGAGAGGTTTTTGACATACCTTATTATCCCAGAATTCATCTTCGGTTATGGATAATCTAGCTATAATATGAGACGGATAGTATTTCTCCAAGATATGGGCGGCAAGTTGTATGGCAATCTGTGAAAATACATAATTGAAGAGAGTGTTTGCCTCATCTATTAGGGATTTTTTTACCTTTAATTCCTTTGTGTTTAATTTAATGCGTGTTTTCACCTGAGACGTTAAACTTGTCTGTAGCTCTCGGCGGCGTTTCTCCAATTTCTCATGCAATGTGGCGGTCAAATCTTGAGCTTCACGATCCAAGGCCAAATAGGGCCCACTTTTCGACAGTTGAGCCGAAAAGGGTCCAAAACAAGCCTCTACAAATTGTGAGAAATCTTTTTGGGGCGTTAGTATAATACGTTCCATGGCATGTTGATAGGCCTGCAATTCATCCAATTCCATTTTGGCTTCAAAGGCAGCCAAAGCCTGTTCGGGTCTTATAACGAAATAATAGTCCAAGGCTAAGCCAGGGCCGGCGATACGTTTCACCACTAGACTATCGGAAGCCGGTATACGACCACATTTCTTGATGAACAAATGGAAGGTCAAAGAGTCCCAAAGCAGACGCAGGGAATAACGAATGACACCAACTGAAAATTGAATAAAAGACAAACAAATACAATTATTGTTATAGAGTTGTTTTAGGTATTTTCCTCCAAACTTACCTATCAATATTAAACTGGAGACCACCGGGCATACTATACTAGCCACAAATACCGCCACTATTGGCTGTACACAACCTTGTATGAGTATATTCCAGATTAATGCCTCCAGCAAAATGCAATAGCGATTACGTGTATTATCCGGTGAATCGAGATCATAAATCAAAATCATATAAATATGCAAAAGTATGGTGAAAATTGGAATCCAGAAAGGGGCAGTTAAGGCAAGTATAATGCTCAAAAAGCTCGTGGCCAGACAAAGCAATGGGAAGGCAAATAATATGACAACAGTGCCCAGGAAGCCTTTTACAAAGTAATTCCAAACACGATTTAGATTTCGAGTAAAACCTTTGCCAATAAAGCCTGAAAGGAGGAACATAATTGGGAGAATTGTTAAGAATGGTTTTAATTTTCTAATTATAGTAAAAACAAATTCTATTTTAAGATCTAATGTAACGAAAAAGTTATGAAACAATTAACTAATTTCCTTTTTAAAAAAAATATTAATAAACCCCAGAAAGTTATTAAAAAATTAAACAATGTTTAATGTTATACCATACACCACACTGTGGTACAGGGTATTTATTATAAGTTTGTTTCATGGCAGATTTTTGTACCACCTAGAAATACTACAGCTATACAGAATCACTAGCTGAGTCGATTTAGCCATGTCTGTCCGTCCGTCTGCCCATCTTATCTTGTTCGTTGAGTACAGGTGGCAATTTCACTCCGATCGTGCTGAAATTTTGCAGTTAGGAGTCTTTCGCACCTGGAAAGTACCCAACTGAAATTCGCTGAAATCGGTTGAAATTTAGGTATAGCTCCCGCATATATGTTTTGTCCGATTTGGCCCTTTAGCATTATAGAAGCTATAGTTTAAATCCAATTGTTTTTAAATTTAGCATGGTAGAGTTTATTGATCTATGGACCAACATTGCCGAATTTGAAGAAAATCGGTTCTGATTTAGACATAGCTCCCATATATACGTCTCGCCCGATTTGTCCCTTTAGCCCTATAAGAGCTGTAGTTTACATCCAATCGTTTTGAAATTTAGCATGGTAGAGTTTCTTGATCCATGGACCAACATTGACGAATTTGAAGAAAATCGGTTCAGATTTAGATATAGCTCCCATATATACGCTTCGTCCGATTTAGGCCTTTAGCGCTATAGAAGCTGTATTTTACATCCAATTGTTTTGAAATTTAGCATGGTATTGTTTTTTGATCCAAGGCCCAACAATGTCGAATTTGAAGAAAATCGGTTCAGATTTAGATATAGCTCCCATGTATATATGTTTCATCCGATTTGTCTACAGAGGCAGATACGTGCCAAATGTAAAATGTGTAAACAAATTTTAGTTGAAGTATACATTGGATATTTCATTGTTATCCCATCTTACTAGAGTGGTGTAGGGTATCATATAGTCGGCACCGCCCGACATTAGCCATTCCTTACTGGTTTTTAAATTTCGTAAGATCCCAACAATTAAAACTTACCCGTGTCCGGTTCCGTTTCAAAATGCGTTCTTGATTTTGATATGTGTCGCCATAACTCTATCAGTCGCGAAGCCATAGTCTGCGTTATGCTTGTCTTGCGCGGAAATAGAGTGCCATTAATTTGCGATAACTCTAAATCAGGCATGAAAGGCTTAACACAGAATAGGGCTCTTAAACTCAGAGGACTACACCAGGGCACCAAAATGCCCAGCAGGAACATCATGTTCCAGGTCCAACACCAGGTGCGTTGCATGAGATTCAACAAACGCCAAAAGGGCCAACGAGTGCTGGTGGTGCGTATGATTTCTTTCTCAACCAAAAATACCGGTTGCGAGGGATCCGAACGCGGTGTCACAATGGAGGTGGCTTGTTGACTGATGACTGTGGGTATGATGTCCGATTGTCCTTGGAAGTTGCGTTTGATTATCCACGATTTGGGTGACCAAATGCGACAGGCCCATTGAAAACTTCTCGTTGGAGTTTTAGCATTTTTCAATTCTTTCAGCAGCACTGGTTCTCTCTCCTTCATAAAGGCCAAATCACGGCTTAGAAAATAAGCCGTCTGATGGAGATTTTGTTTGGAGCACATTTTCAAAGCCTCCTCGTGGGCCGACCACGACGACTTGGAAAGTTTGTTCTCCTCGGCATGTCGCAATCGGGCACGTAACCAGGGCGCGACTCGCGACAGTACCGAATGATCATTGGCCAAACACTTTTGATGATCTTCCCGCGAACGTTTGATATCATTTTGTACTTTTTCCACCGCCTTGTACATAATGACTACCGCCTGGGCTTGTTGTACCAACAATTCGGGTATGCCAGGACCCAATTCGGCCAGTTTTGGATTAGACATTATGGACGTATAGACCCGTTGGAGATATTCCTTCATGACCGCCTCATTAACCTCTTCTTCGATTTCCTTGTCTGTCAATTTCTTATCTCTTAGTTCGCCAATTAAACGTTCACGAAAGTGCAGAAACCAACCACGAGTCTCACGCTCCAGAATGCCAATCAGAATAGGCAAAGCTTTGCGCATAACATCGCGACAAAAGAGACGCAAATCGATTTCTTGACCCTTGGGCGTGAGGAATAAATATGGCACAGGCTGTGAACTTTCACAGCTATTAAAATCGAATTTCTCCATGGTGGCTCGGCGTAACATTTTGCGAACATAAGAGCACAAACCGTCCAGACAATCCTCAAATTCAGGCTGTGGGAGAAAAAATAAGAAAAAAATAAATTAAACATAAATCATATTAATTGGTATTTAATAGAGTAGAGTGTCATTTTTGTGATATGGGAAAACAGTAATAATCTTAATTATTAAGCTTTTATGTTCTAAACTCGATAGAAACTATAGCGAAAAATTTAAATGGGCAAAAACAAATCTAAAAATTCTTTATTACTTATAATTGTACTATGTTTTAACCTACAACTCCTGATTAAGCTCAAATTGGATATTTGATAACTAAGCGGGTTACAAATTGCCCTAGTTTGCTGTCATTCACTTAGTCTAGTATAGAGGAAGACCTCAGAGGTCGACTCTAGTATAGAGGAAGACCTCAGAGGTCGACTCTGGTATAGAGGAAGACCTCAGAGGTCGACTCTGGTATAGAGGAAAAGCTCAATGGTCGACTCTGGTATAGAGGAAGAGCTCAATGGTCGACTCTAGTATAGAGGAAGACCTCAGAGGTCGACTCTAGTATAGAGGAAGACCTCAGAGGTCGACTCTAGTATAGAGGAAGACCTCAGAGGTCGACTCTAGTATAGAGGAAGACCTCAGAGGTCGACTCTAGTATAGAGGAAGACCTCAGAGGTCGACTCTAGTATAGAGGAAGACCTCAGAGGTCGACTCTAGTATAGAGGAAGACCTCAGAGGTCGACTCTAGTATAGAGGAAGACCTTAATGGTCGACTCTAGTATAGAGGAAGACCTCAATGGTCGACTCTAGTATAGAGGAAGACCTCAATGGTCGACTCTAGTATAGAGGAAGACCTCAATGGTCGACTCTAGTATAGAGGAAGACCTCAATGGTCGACTCTAGTATAGAGGAAGACCTCAATGGTCGACTCTAGTATAGAGGAAGACCTCAATGGTCGACTCTAGTATAGAGCAAGACCTCAGAGGTCGACTGTAACATAGAGGAAGACCTCATTGGTCGACCCTTGTATAGACGAAGACCTCAAAGGTCGACTCTAGTATAGAGTAATACCTCAAAGGTCGACTCTAGTATAGAGGAAGACCTCAGTGGTCGACTGTAATATAGAGGAAGACCTCATTGGTCGACTCTTGTATAGACGAAGACCTCAGTCGTCGACTTTAGTACAGAGGAAGATCTCAGTGGTCGACTGTAGTAGAAAGAAAGACCACAGTGATCAACTGTAGTAGAAAGAAAGACCACAGTGATCGACTCTAGTAGAGAGGTAGTAGTACTAAGTGTCCCTAGCCTATGTAGTAATGCAAACTACATACTTAAGACTAAAAGAAAAATAAATAAATACAAAAAATCAGTAATACTTACCCTACACACAAGTTCGGCGATTAAGAAACGACATCTCTCCTCTTTGATTTTATAATCTAAATTATGGGCCAACAAAGCCGGTACACCAATAAACATATCGATCACCTTGACGAGACCATGCAATAAGGCGTGCACCGCATGGCACACAGAGAAGAAATGCGAGAATATACGACCGCGGGCGGTGATCACCAGAAAGCGGGCGGCCAATGCCAAATCGCTCAAGAAGGAATCTTGGGCCCTTAAAGTGCCCTTTTGCAGCAGTTGAGATAAACGCCATTTATGGACTTGACCAGGAAAATGCAGACTAGGCACATTAAATTCTCTAAAGAAATAGGCAAATAAACACAACAACAAAAATATATAAATCACTTCACAGCAAAGGCACAGCGGGGAGAGAGAGAGGACATATAAAAGATCTCATTGAAAAAAATTTCAACATGCAATTTTTTTGTTTGAAGCTTCAAGCATTTAATTTTTCGTTTTCATTTCAATTATACATTATTCAATTAAACCAATAATTTTGTGAAATTTTGTCGGGGATAGGGATAATTTTAAGCAAATACAAAATGATTTAAAAGATTTTTTATTTATGTTTCAATGAAATACAATGAGGGTTTTTTTTTGTTTGCTTTGTTGGTTTGAGAGGTGTGTGGGGAGAAGAGGTGATGGATTTTACAGAAATCCTTATAAATAAATATTAATATGAATTTTTCTTTTTAGTACAGGTGAGAGTTAGTTTGGTAATATTAGTGGTGGCGGTAGTAGTAGTAGAGTTATAGACACATAAAACGTAAAAAGGGTAAACATTGAATTTTTGTTTTTTTTTTCTTAAATACAACAACCAAAAGGATAACATATACAATATAAGTAGTAATAATATAATTTAAAAATGTTAGTAGCATGCAAATATGGTCGAATTTTTCATTTTTTTTTTGTAAAATAAAAAGTCTCTTTAAATCTACACTGGGATGTTTGAATTGAATTTTAAACATAACTGAAAGAAAGCGCTTTCCCAATTTACAAAGAATTTCAAAATTATCAAAGAAAGAGGTTAAAAAAAACCTGGTCGAACATTGTTGATTTTGATGGGATGTGAAAAGGCAATAAAATGATAAAATATCCCCAAAATGTATTTAGCACACGGAGAGTTTTTATTTAAAAGCGGCTAACTTAAAAAAACACAAGATTTCAGGAGAGTTAAAAAACTGTTTAATTACCGCATTATTTATTCATGGTTTTGCAAATAGGGATTCTGTTAAAAAAAAACTTTTAGTTGATTAACAAATAAATGCAGGTGGTGTGAATTTTCATTGGCGTATTTAATAATTTGTTTTCAGGTTGTCACATTGCCCTTTTTGATTGAAAAAAAATTCTTCACAATTTACAAATAAGAGGAATTTGCGATTCGAAAATGTAATATGTAATCCTGAGAACGAAGAACTAATGTGGTGGACCTATTACACAAATAAAAGGATTTTATATAATTAAAGGACTATACTTTTTTTGAATTTCTTATCATTTTGCAATATATTTAAAATCAAGGAAAAGAGCGACGGTATTGGTGCCTGTGTGACAAGTATCGCCGTCTTGTTGAAATTAAATGTCGTGAAATCCGATCCCTTAAAAAATAGAATTTTTTAAATATCAATATGAAACA
Organism: Eudasyphora cyanicolor; assembly: GCA_963930755.1. Taxonomy (NCBI): domain Eukaryota; kingdom Metazoa; phylum Arthropoda; class Insecta; order Diptera; family Muscidae; genus Eudasyphora; species Eudasyphora cyanicolor. The sequence continues at coordinate 50,026,064 of OZ005734.1, read as the reverse complement.
AACTATCGGGTCTGTTCTGTAGCAAGGTGATTTGAAATCACGGTGATTTTAAAATCACCGGCGACTTAAAATCAATGTTGGAGCTCGAAATCGCCCGGTTTATTATTCATAGCCTCCCAAAAAAGATAGTTCGAATTATGCTCGGGTGATTTCGAACTCCAAAAGTGATTTTAAGTCGTTGGTGATTTTAAAATCACCGTGATATCAAATCGCCGTGATTACAGAACAGACCTGTATGGCTCCCCAGCCATTGTAGCAGATAACAAATTACATTTTAAGTTAGAAGTAATCGACCCCGTAAACAGAACACACATTTTCATGCAAGTATTATAGGCCACCTAGCAAATATTCAAGACATTTACATCTGAATACATGCGGAGTAAATGAGAAATTGCGCAAATATAACGGAAAATGGTTCCATATTCTAGCAACCCTTACTACAAACAATCTTTCGCCAACTGTCGATATAAAACGTGGTAGTAATAGTTGAGGATTACGGGAAGATCTACAAAAATTAAACATACAACGTAGAGAGGGTGAACCATTAGAAGTAACCGTTTTATAAAAACATTGTAGGATGCGAAGATCGACATATTTATTGAAAGGCAAGCCTAAAAATTTAACGACATAAGAAGAAGTATGATCATATCGGCGAAGATTATAAACATACCGCACAATCGAATTAACAATTCTCTCAATTCTCGACAATTGGACAGCAGATGTACCAGATACAACTTCAAGGCAATAGTTAAAAGGCATTTATCGAAAAAAATTGGAGCCGTATTGAAAAGGCTCCCAATTTGGAAAATTTTTACTTTGTGACTAATGGAAAAACTGTGAAGATCGCCCTTTAAAGTATATGAGAATACCGCTAATGATTTTCATGCAGAGGAATGGATTAACTCGAATGGCATTTTATTTGCCAAATCTTCATGCGACTTTATCTTTTTGAGCGTATCAGAGAGATACCAGGTTTGCTATATATATGTCTGCTAATATATATGGCGCCATCTGACATTTCCATTGGAAAGTTTGACATTTTTTAGCATAAACGTACTCAGAACGTTTTGACGTACGACCATCATTTGTGTTGTTTACAGTGACTTGAAAAAATCAATTTGGCAAAAAAATTGAACTTTTTCGTGTGATCATTTTGCACAACTTTCGACATGGATTATCACGACAAGAGTGAATCGCTGAACTAAAATCTTTGTATGGCGATGAAGCACCATCCTATAGCACTGTGAAAAACTGGTTTAATGAATTCAATCGTGGCCGACGCTCGCTCAAAGACGAAGGTCGTCCAAAAACGGCCGTTGTGCCAGAGAACATTGATGCCGTGCGTGAACTGATAGTGCAAGATCGTCATGTGACATACCGTGAGATAGAGGCATTCTTGGGCATTTCCTCCACCAGCATACATTCGATATTGCATGAACACCTGGCCGTAAAGAAAGGTTTGTTCTCGTTGGATTCCGCTCAATTTGTCAATCGCTCAAAAAAAAGGCTCGTGTCGATTGGTGCAAAGAAATTTTGAAAAAATACGTTACAAGTGACGAATCTTGCATCTATGCGTATGAGCCCGAAACAAAACAGCAATCGACCGTGTGGGTCTTCGAAGACGACCCAAATCCAACGAAAGTTGTTCGTGGAAGAAGCACTTCGAAGCAAATGGTCGCCTGTTTCATCGACAAAACTGGTCATGTTGCGGCTGTTCCGCTTGAGCAACGTAGGACGGTCAATTCTGAGTGGTACACCACAATTTGTTTGCCTGAAGTCTTCGGAGAAATTCGAAAAACGAACAAGAGAAGACGAATCATTGTGCACCATGACAATGCGAGCTCTCACACATCGGCTCAAACCAGCGCCTTTTTGACCGGCCAAAACGTCGAATTGATGGGTGATCCGCCGTACAGCCCTGATTTGACACCCAATGACTTATTCTTATTCACTCACATCAAGAAAAAACTGCTTGGTCAACGTCTGAAGCAGCTGTTGAAGCATTTAAAAACCATGTTTTGGAGATGAATTTTCAACACACTGTAACCAAAACAATTCGCGCTTATACGCATTCGCATATGCGAACGCGAAATATTCGCATCATTTTAACATTCGCTTTCGCATTCGCAAAAACCATCTTTGGATTATTCACTTTCGCAAAGATATATTTCAGTATTCGCTTCCATCTGTTAAAAGTGTTATATCTTCTTATTCGCTTCGCACATTTTGATGATATTAATAACAATGAAAACCTCTCTGCCACTTCTCTTCAAAACAGTTGAAAAATATTTTTGTCCTTGTGGTAACAGGAGGTAAAAATATGGAAACATTCTTAATACTTGAATATCCTGGAAAAGTATCAATTCAGTTCCTTAATTTTGTTGTGTCGCAAAAATGCATATTTCACTATTCGCTTTCGCAAGAATTCACAAGAATTCGCAAGAAATATATTTCAATATTCGCTTTGGCTAAAGTCACTTTCGTTACATCCCTACACCAAATATATCAATTCCGGCTTAATTTCTTCTATTGTTTATAATGTTTCTGCTATATTTTAATATACCTACATATTGTTGTTGGTTAGGACATTTCCTTATATAGTTTTATGTTATTATGGCTGGAGAGCCAATTGCATATTTCTATTTATTCAATATATTGTCATGTAATACATTTATTGGCCTTGAAGGTTTCAGTATTACTAAATAAGTGAATGAATAATGAAAAAAAAAAAAAAACAAAAACAAAAGCAGAATCATTTGTTTGAACCAACTTAACACAATAGCGTAAATCAATTACGTCAAATAGAAGAGTTTAAAATAAAAATCTAGTTTTTCAAAAAAATTAATATAGGCGCATTTGAAAATAATCCCTCTACATTGTTCTTTTAATTGAATTCTTTCAATCGCCTTTCTCAAAAAAATGTCTTAATACAAAAAATGTTCCATTAGCGACATTTTCATTTAAAAAAATAATTGATTAGAGTTAATTTCGTGATTAAAATCGATTTTGTTTTATGTATCAGCTGAGATTTGTCGACATATAATGGTTCGACCAGGTTTTTTTTTTAATTTAACACTTTTCTTTTCTATATAATACGTATATGATATATATCCGATTTTTAACTGAAACAAATTTTCAAAAAAATTATTTTAAAGAAAAATCTAAAGAAAAAAATCATCTAAACAAAGAGTAGTTACATACACATAGTAGTATCTAAAACATTTATATTTATAGTTATTATTATTAAAAACAAAATTTCAAGAGATCATTTTTGTTGTTGTCTGTCTATTGTATATTGAGTTTTGTGTATATGGTTTTTTTTGTTTTAAATATTTCATTATTACTATTTTATTATTGTATTTACCCATTTTTACGTATCGTTTCCAATTGTTCCAAAGTTAATTTCTTGGGTTTTCCATATTTGTCCTTTTGTAAGCTTTTGTATTTTGTTATTTTTGATTGATTTGTTTGTTTATTTTTTTTAGTTTGGTGGTGATTAATTTGTTGTTAATGCAATCAATAAAAATACATATAAATTTTTTGTTGTTTGGTTTGGGGGTGAATTATAGCATAGAAAGAATATGAATTTCAGTTCAGTTTTGGTTGTTTGTATTTTTTTTTTAATTCATTTGATTGTTTTCATAAAGTAATCATGTTAATGATGGTGATGACGATGACGACGACGATGATTATGGTTCATAATGGAGATAGTGTAGTAAGTTGGTGATGATGATGAATGAGTTGAGTTGGTGGGTGGGTGTTTGGGTGATAATGAACGGATAAAATACATGCAATGTGTGTGTGGGATTGTGATTGTGAAAAGGGTGGCAGTATGTGAGTGAGACAATGAAGGTGACATATTTTTGGAGGGCATAAAATACAGCAAAGCGATAGGGGAAATAAGGGTGGCGAATATAAAAAAAAAGATATTTAGGGAAACTTGTTTCTACAATTACTCTCGTTGTGCTATATTTTTTAGAAGGGAGATCATTGAAGCTTTGGAGTTGAAATCAGTTTCCAATTTTTCTTTATATATAACTGGTGTACAAAGCTTAAAACACAGTTATATTGAGTGTGTTGAACCCAGTTCAACCGTTTCAACTTTAAATGAATTCCACTATTAATGTGTTTTTTATCCTGAAATTATTAATCAAATCTACAGTCCACTCCACAGAAGGACTTCAGCGATTTGTACAGAGTGTATAGTGTAAACTGGCCAAAACTATTTCCATAAATATTATTAGACATGATTTGAACTGGGATACTACCTCCGACTCTAAAACTATTTGCTTTGAATAATGATTTGTTGTCCAGCCATATAGATTAGCGATGAAGCGTGTCATGCTCCAGAAATAATTATCTAATCTGTGGACAAGCAATTTTACCAAATTAGTCTAGAGCCGGGAGACTATTCCATTTCAAATCATAACGTCATGAAGTGATGACTATATCGCGAAATGGACACAATAATAAGAAATATATATATAGTTTTTCCCAAATATACATGGGAAAATTGACATTAAACTTGAGTATTTTACTCATTACTTGATAAATTATATATAGGCCCGCCTCTGTTCTGTATTCCGTGAGCGGATTGAAACCGAAATACTTGGTCATAAAACTTTCATGTTTTAGGAACTTGAGGAATATTCTCTGTAAATGCGGATTGTCTAAATTTTTCCATTCGAAGAATATATGATACAAGCAGAGCCATTTGTTTCAAAGAAACAAAATTAGAAATGCGATTCTAAGCGGGAATTTCGATTCAAGCCACATTCGGAATACGGAGCTGGGGTGATACTCTTACTACAACCTTTGAATTTACAGTTCGATAGCAAAATAAAGTTTCAATGGCGTTGTTCAATTTAGCCATAATAATATATTAATGTCTAGCACTTAAATCGGTAAATAAAGAGGTTTTGATATTCTTGCTAAATATCTGACAAGCATTATTTATCCATGATATTATTTCACATATCGCTTCACTGCATCTTTTAAAATAGAGATCGATTATTACAATGAATTTCTCAAATTTGAACGAATAAATGAGGATAATTCTTAAAAAATTAAAATATCAACAATATAAAAACTTACAAACAGTATCAAGCAAAACGAAAAAGTGAAAGTATAAAATTTTCAGTTGAGTATACCGAGATATAACCTAATTTTCCAAGATATTGCAAAAATACTTATAAAAATTCCAAATTAGAAGACTACTTTTTTAAAGAAAAAAAAAAACACAGAAAATTCAAATTGAACGGGGAATGTTTATTATCATTTGAAAGAACATTCTTTGGCATTTATTTTTTGAAGATTATGTCTATCAAATGTTGGCCGCGGCTACGTCTCGGATGGTCCATCCAATTTTCGATGACTCGCTCAAGCATTTTGACTGGTAACTAACGAATGACACGCGTGATGTTTTGCTCCAAGGCCTGAATCGAAGCGGGTTTGTCCGCATAAACTTTAGACTTTACATATTCCCATAGGAAAAAGTCTATCGGTGTGATATCACAGGACTTTGGTGGCCAATCGACCGGCCCAAAACGTGAAATTATCTGCTCACCGAAGTGTTCTCTCAATAAATCCATTGATTGATGCGATGTGTGGGAAGTGGCGCCGTCTTTTTGAAACCAAATGTCGCCGAAATCACGAGCTTCAATTTCAGGCATCAAATAGTCGGTTATTATGGCACGATAACGGTCGCCATTGACGGTTACGTTCTCACCGGCATCATTTTTGAAGAAATATGGACAGATGATTCCGGTACGTCGGATCGGGAATCGGTCAATGGCAAAAAGATAGGTCTTAACGAGAGCTAAAATATTGCTCATGGGTGTCATGGTCGTGGGACGACTGGAAAGTGTTTTTTTTATTTAAAAAAAATGGACTTAGCGCAATTGGCAAACGATTGTTCAGGCGTAAGTTTTTCCATGATGAAATGCCAAACAATACTTAACAAAAATAACATGACAGCATGACACGACTTACACGTGATCTGTCCAAAAAAGACTATTGAAAAAAGTATCTCTACTTAGATCACCCGTTATTTTTTAAATTAAATTGCCATAATTCTACAGAAATGCTTTGTACACAATTTGTAATATAACTCAATGGGCCTCATAGGCTTTTCATATTACGTTAATTATAAAATTATAAATTAATTAAATATATATATATTGATTTATATATATATATATATATATTTATATATATATTTATATTGATCTGAGACCCCATAAAGTATATATATTCTTAATCGTCGTAAAATCCTAAGACGATTTAGCCATGTCCGTCTGTCCGTCCGTCCGTCTGTTATAATCACGCTACAGTCCGTTATAATAGAGCTAGGTGGCTGAAATTTGGTATAGATACTTCTTATAGCTGCAGGTAACTTGGGATTGAAAATGGGCGATATCGGTCCATATTTAGATATAGCTCCCATATATAGCATCTAACTTGTTGAGTCCTACTACTCATCTACTAAATTTTGTGGTGTTCTTTGGTGTTATTTTCTTTAGGTTTGAGTTATTTTGTGTGGTCACATGCTATCCATGGTGGAGGGTATATAAGATTCGGCATGGCCGAACTTAACGCTTTTACTTGTTGTATATTTGATACATTATTTTAATAACACCATAGCAACGCCATCCATCTTGTGGTAACATTTTTCTAATAATTTTTGACAGAATAAAAATTAATCTTAGAAGGAGAATTTGGTCAAAACTTGACTCTTGACCATCAGCTACAGGACCCTAAAATAGCTACGAACCTTAATTTGGGCTATAGGAAAATGTTGTGCCAATATCAGCTCAATTGAGTCATTCGATTTGGAGATCATTGTAGACTAAAAAACGCACACAAGAACTGTATATGTATATTGTATAACGATTAAAATTGTATTTAATTTTGCTTGATACTGTTGCTTGCAAGTAAATGAGAATACCAAAATCAATGCTAAGATATGTACGATGTGTCTTTAAAAGAAAACGATATGTATTGTAAAGAACTGTTTTTATTGATTGATTTTTAGCTTTTATTACGCAAAAGAAAGAAATAAATGAAACAAATAAATAAATAGAAAAATAAAAGGTAGCCAAATAAAATTAAAAATCCTTTTAAGTTAAAAAAAAAACAAAAGAGTATAGTAGTAAATATCAGAGCACAAGTCTGCTTCATCTACTTACCCATTTTCACGCAATGATTTCAACTGGGAATTGGTTAAACGACGAGGTTCACCTGTACCGTCGGAGGCCACAGCATCCAACTCATCAAAAGGTGGTGCTATGAAAAGATCACGCAAATTAATGGGTCGCGTTTTACGATTTCCCACGGTATTCGAGCCATTGTGACCAGACCCGCCCAAGGTTAAGGCGGCAGCCGATAAAGGTTGTGGAAGAACTGATAGGAGAAAGAAGTTCAATTCAGAATTTAGAGAATCTGTATATGTATTGTAAACATACCTATTGGAAATGTTTTCCAATGATAGAGAAATTGTTCTGCAACCGTTTTTATTTGCTGTACCAATTGTTCGACCTCAGCTGGTGCCCCTACTAGATTGACCGTAAATTGTACGGGTTCACGTTCTGGTCCAGCCAGTGTTAGTGGACGCAGTTGCTGAGCCGATGTACTGGTAGTCAAAGGCATTTTATTTTTTCTCTAGTTATTTATAACTACTAAGCAGTGTTCGTCGAGGATTTTTTTCCCCTTAAATATTAATTGCCATTTTTTTGCAGTGGTGATTGAATGAGTGTAGACAAATCAGTCAAATCTGAAAAATTTAGGAAACATTTAAAATTAGTTTAAAAATAAAATTACAAATCGAATTTGAAACATTCCAAGAAGCAGAAATATGTAAAAGGTTCACAAAAGTTATCATCCAAAATGCATAAATTTTATATAGACAAAATTTAGTTTCTGGAGAAATATATAGAGGGACCTTTGTATCTGGAAAAAATAATATGTATATCGTCGTTTAAGAAAGTGTGCTTCGTTTGGGGTTATTATTAGTTACATTCATTATATAATTTTGTCTAACTAATATGTTGTTATCTATCAACATATAGTCCATGAAGGCTCAGTTTGATAAATAAATAATAAGTCAAATCTAATGTACATGTGTATATTAAGGCGGGTCAGAAAAAAATATCGCTGTTTTTGGCATCTCAAATGAAAGCTTGTTTTGTTTAGAGGTTATCCTCAAAATATTTCGCCTCTAAACCTCTAAAATTTATGTTTTAGATATCGGACATCTTAGCATAAATGGCGACATTTTTCATATGTTCAGCTAGAACTCGCTATTCTGCTTAAAATAGGACAAATATTGCGATTTTCGCTGTGATATAACCGAAGTAATTTACGATCTGAGCACGTACATCCAGATATAGTTTTCTAAAAATGGAGTCGTATTGGCAGGGTCATGCCGTTGGATTGTTATAACAGTGTATAGTGGGAACGTATAGTTATTTTTTACAAGAAATCTTTTTGCCGCATACATCGCCCAAAAATTCTATCGTTATTTTTGTAGGGAAATTATCAGGGGTAAGGGAATGTGCGGGGGTTTTGGCGGTTTTGGGAGAAATACACAGTGGTTTGCTGCATTTCTTTTTTTAATACTCGTATTTAAAGAAATTAAAATAATATATAAATAATTTTTAAATCGCTCAAATCGGAGAGTACAATATATTTAAAAAACAAAATTTAGACTACAACTACTACTAACCTCCACCATGGATCGCATGTGAATGGTAATGGGTACCAATAAACTCACTCACTCACCAAATTTCAGCCCAATTCGTTGAAATTGAGGTTTTTGTGGCTTTACGAAGTCGAATCTGAGGGACCTTTGTATGGGGGCTATATCAAAACATGGATCTATGACTACCGTTGTTTGTGTGAAAGATACCGGGTATAAATAAACCCCAGACACCAATTTTCATCCCGATCAGTTGACATTTGTGGTCTCTATGACAATAAGAGGTCAAATCGGGGAGATGCTATATATAGGGGCTATATCAAAAAATGGACCGATATCGCCCATTTTATTATCGCTCATTTAGAAAAAGAACGTAACAACTCAAGATTTGAAAAGTTCTAAATGCTCAGACAAAAATGTCCTGCTCTTCAATATGTAAACATTTTTGATGGATATTTTGGATTTATGGGTTAGGCAACTATATTTTACAAACATAGTAATTGATTTTGTATTATTCGCTTGTCAGCTTCATTTTCTATAGGCTACACAGATCGTCCATAGGCGAAACTTCCGATTTTGAGTTGTAACGTTCTTTTTCTAAATAAGCGTTTTGTATGTATTTTTAATTTGTTCTTTTTAATTCAATAATAAGTCAATGTGGACTAAAATAATAATTGATTATCTAAAAAAAACCGCAACAAAATGTAGGCAACAACACAACCCAAAGAAGGAAATTGTAAGCATTACCTTAACGTTAAACTACAGATTTTATAAAAAAGGTTTTATCTACAAAAAGTTTATTTGTTTATTAAAATATACACATCCCTCATCACATTTCACCCACAATTACTCTTCCCTCTTCGATAGTTCCTCTACAAGTTTAGCACTCTGTGCCTTAAGTTGTTTGCTATTGGGAACATTATATGCCATTTTAGCATCCTCGTAAGGTTCCTCCTCCACCTCCATGGGTTTGATAGCGCCCTCCTGAACATCTTCGACTTCCATGCTAGTCAAATACTTCTGATGATATTCTTCGCACAGATCCCAACATACCTGCAGATATAAGAAGTATATGTACGAAATTTCAGCCACCTAGCTCAAGTATTATAGATTGTAGCTTGATTACAACAGACGAACGGACAGACGGACATGGCTACATCGTCTTAGAATTTTACGACGATTAATAATACAGGGTTTTCCAATAAGAGTGATATGATTTCTTTAAAAGAAACACTCATTGTTAAGGAAATTTAAAGGCTTTTATTTAATGTGAAGTACAATCGATACAATTAAGTTCTAAATAAAACGTCATTCAAATGGCCACCACGAATTCTTCTGCAGGAACGAATTCGATGAACCCAATTTTCGAGTACTTTTTCCACTAAATCAAGTCGTATGTAATGAATGGCACGTTCAATATTGACTTGTTAAGCTTGAAGAGAGTTTGTTTTATTTCGAAAGACCAATGACTTCAAATAACCCCACAAGAAATAGTCTAATGGTGTTAAATCACAACTTCTTGGAGGCCATTCAGTATCACAATTTCTTGAAATAATCGAATCTCCAAACTTTTCTCGCAACAATTCGGTTGTTTAATTTGCTGTGTTGCAAGTACATAGAAACAATCGGCCAATGGCAAAAAGATAGCTCTTAACGAGAGTTAAAATATTGCTCATGGGTGTCAAGGTCGTAGGTCAACTAAAAAGTGTTTTTTTTTATTTAAAAAATGGACTTAGCGCACGATAAGTTGCAATTGGAGAACGATTATTTTGATAATAAAACTGAATAATTTGTAAACGTTGTTCTTGCGTATATCTCTCCATGATGAAATTGTAAACACTACTGAATACAATGAAAAACAAATGACAGATCATGACATATTACAAATGGCCGAAACGTCACTTCAAAATGATATCATCCATATTGGAAAAATCGTTATATACTTAAATATTCTTAATCCTCTTAAAATTCTAAGATTATTAAGCCATTTCCGTCTGTCCGTCCGTCCGTCTGTTGTAATCACGCTACAGTCTACAATAATTGAGATAGATGACAGAAATTTGATATAGATACTTCGTATATCTGCAGGTAACTTAGGATTTAAAATGGGCAATATTTGTTATAGCCCCCATATATAGCATCTGTCCGATTTGACTTCTTAATGCCATAGAGACCACAAATATGAACTGATCGGGCTGAAAATTGGTAACTGGGGTTTATTTACGCCAGAAAACCTTTCACACGAAGAACGGTAGCCATAGGTCCATGTCTTGATATAGCCCCCATACAAAGGTCCCTCTAGATGTTACTTCTTAAAGCAAAAAAAACACAAATTTCAAAGTATCGGTCTGAAAATTAGTAATACGATATATATACGAGGGTTGCTATTTATATTTCGGTGCTGGCAATGCTGGCGTTGCAAGATGAAAACTGGAAGTTCCATTAGAAAGTATGACATTGTTTAGCATAACTTCACTCAGACCGTTTTGTCATTTGAGCGCGAATTTGTTTTGGTTACAGTGTGTTGAAAATTCACCTCAAAAACATAGTTTTTGAACGCTTCGACAGCTGCTTCAGCCGTCGAAAAACGTTGACCAAGCCGTTTTTCTTGATGTGAGTGAATAATAATAAGTCATTGGGTGTCAAAGCAGGGCTGTACGGCGGATGACCCATCAATTCGACGTTTTGGCCGGTCAAAAAGGCGTTGGTTTGATCCGATGTGTAAGGGCTCGCATTGTCATGGTGCACAATGATTCGTCTTCTCTTGTCCGTTTTTCAAATTTTTCCGAAGACTTCAGGCAAACAAATTGTGGTGTACCACTCAGAATTGACCGTCCTACGTTGCTCAAGCGGAGCAGTCGCCACATGACCAGTTTTGCCGAAGAAACAGGCGACCATTTGCATCGAAGTGTTTCTTCAAAGAACAAATTTCGTTGGATTTGGCTCATCTTCGAAGACCCACATGGTCGATTGCTGTTTCGTTTCGGGCTCATACGCATAGATCCAGGATTCGTCACCTGTGACGATCTTATAAACGTCTTTTGAAGCACCGCGATCGTATTTTTTCAAAATGTCTTTGCACCAATCGACACGAGCCTTTTTTTGAGCGATTGTCAAATTGTACGGGATCCAACGAGAACAAACCTTTTATACGGCCGGGTGTTCATGCAATATCGAATGTATGCTGTTGGAAGAAATGCCCAAGGATGCCTCTATCTCACGGTATGTCACATGACGATCTTGCATTATCAGTTCACGCACGGCATCAATGTTCTCTGGCACAACGGCCGTTTTTGGACGACCATCGTATTTGATCAAGCGTCGGCCACGATGGAATTCATTAAACCATTAAACAGGGCGATAGGATGGTGCTTCATCGCCATACAAAGATTTAAGTTCATCGATTGCACGAAAATGTTCACTAATTAATTCCATTTTTTTGCAAAATTGATTTTTTCAAGTCACTGTAAACAACACAAATGATGGTCGTACGTCAAAACGTTCTGAGTAAGTTTATGCTAAAAAATGTCAAACTTTCCAATGGAATGAAATGTCGCATGGCTCCAGGCAACACTTAGTGTAGCCTAGGCCAGAAATATTCGGCTTGGCCGAACTTAACGCTTTTACTTGTTTTTATTGGATTGCAACCCTTTATAACTCTAAAGGTGAGTATATAAATACATTGCTTCACTAAATGTTTCTTTTTGTTCCTTCCTGCCTGACATAATCATATCGTGATCTTGTAGAATTTTGCTAAATGCATTCAAAGAGTTTTGTTTATCATTATTCAAAATCATTGATGAGTTTTTCATCCATTGGCCCATAACATGATTTTTCTTTTATTAAACTTTCTTCCATAGAGTTTTGATTTTCATCGGCGAGTTTGTCTGTGTGATCGTGTGTGTGTGTGTGTGCGTCGAGTACATAAATTCATACGAGAAACATCTATAAATATTTGCATGATATCATACAGAAAAGAACGCAATTAAAAATTAATGAAATAATTAACTATAAACAACAGACGGAGGATATGAATGAATACAGCGAAAATTTACGAGTCGTACACTACAAAACAAAACCAAAAAAAAACTAAACAGTAACAAAAGAATTCCACACAAAAACACAATTATAAACAAATATATTTAGTTTAAAAGCAAAAACATAATTTCGAAATTCGGCAAAAACAATAATTATTGTTCCCATAAAAAAACAGGTAAAAACGAATGAAGTCGATTGAAATGGTGGGTGCACTGTAAGCGATCTTTCAAAGGAATTTAGGAATTAAGTAAAGAAAAATATATTTAAAGATGAAGCCAAAATATGTCTTATAATGTATCCTAAATAAAAATCATGACTTCCCAAGCATGGAATTTGGGTCATAGAGAGAAAAGTAAAAAGGCCCTATATACATGTGTGTAAATAGGGCCGCCACATTGTTTGTCACTTTTCCTTTTTCAGTCGGTTTTTTCAACAAAGAACCATTGATACTCATGAAAAAAAAACTCCACATGTAGCAGCGGGCTATTACACTGAAATTAGAACGTTCCAATCAATTCCAAACATACATATGTAACCATATATGCAATAGAGTAGACCGACCCTATTTTATTGTTGGATTGGAAGCTGTGGTCTGCTGCTACTGATGATTCCTATACAAGTCTCTCGATGAAATGTCGTACAATGTGTTCTTTATCATTTTTAAGCAACAATAGTATTTATTTATTACAAAAAAATGGGATGACATGGAAACTTCAAACCAAAATGGGTTTTTAACAAATAAAAACAGAGTTATGTTCGGCCATGCCGAATCTTATATACCCTCCATCATCATGGATCACATTCTACAGTATAATATGGAAAATGGATATTTTTTTGTATGGGAGACATATTTAAAAACAAATAAAAAAGAAAACCATTAAGGAAAGGCTAAAGTCGGGCGGTGCTGACTATATGATACCCTACACTGCTCTAGTAAAATTGGATAACAAAGATGTATCCAATGTATACTTCAACTAAAATTTGTTAACACAATTTACATTTGGTACGAAACTTATATATGGGAGCAATATCTAAATCTGAACCAATTTTCTTCAAATTCAGCAATGTTGGTCCATGAATCAAGAAACTCTACCATGCTACATTTTAAAACAATTGGATGTAAAATACAGCTTCTATAGGGCTTAAGGGCCAAATCGGACGAAACATATATGTATATGGGAGCTAAATCTGGACCGATTTTCTTCAAATTGAGAAATTTTGATGCATGGATCAATAAACTCTACCATGCTAAATTTCAAAACAATTGGATGTAAAATACAGCTTCTATAGGGTTTAAGGGCCAAATCGGACGAAACTGTATATGAATATGGGAGCTAAAGCTAAACCGATTTTCTTCAAATTCGGCAATGTTGGTCCATAGATCAATAAACTATATAAATTGCAAAAGAAATGGATGTAAAATACAGCTTCTATAGGGCTAAAGGCCCAAATCGGACAAAAAATAAATGTATATGGGAGCTAAATCTGACCCGATTTTCTTCAAACTGAGAAATGTTGATCCATGGATCAATAAACTCTACCATGCCGATTTCAACCAATTTCAATAGGCTTCTTCCCAGGTACGAAAAACTCCTAACTGTCTAAATTTCAGCACCATCGGAGTGAAATTGCAACCTGTACTCAACAAACAACATACGATGGACAGAAGGGCGGAGGGACAGACATGTTTAAACCGACTCTGCTAGTGATTCTGAATCGATCCATATACATTTAGGTAGGGGTAGCTGTTGCTGTTGTTGTGGCAGCTTGGAGACGCTGAGTTTATAATCCTTAAGTCTATTTCTATTACAGACTTCGTTCCGGCATATATTTGATTATCGCGGGAACCTTATGTTGTTTCATCTACTCAATGTTGTTCTGTTGTTAATTAACATTCGTCTGTTAATTTCAGGGAATGGAAGCGCTGCATTTCTGTTAATAGTCGTCATGGTGTTATGTCTATTTTTAGCTTTCCTGTTGACTTGGGTGATCAGATGTTGTTGTAGTGGTAGTGCGACCGGTGAGTTATTATTAGGTGCAGAAACTCAATTATGATGAAAACATGAAATGTTGATGTTAAATTTTGCCTGTGCTTTGGCTGGGAATTGAATCCAGCACCTTCGGGGTCGAAGTCTAATGCACTAACCACTGAGCTACCGACGGCCACGGGTCCAGTTGTAGTATTTCTAGGTGTTACAAAGATCTGCCATGAAACATACTCATATTACCCTTCACCGCAGTGTGGAATAATTGTGGAAAGCTAGACCTTTGTATTGGCGCTTCGTGTGAATATTTTCGGTTGCAAATAAAGTCATATTACCAAGTTTCAGACCGATTTGTTGAAATTTGTGGTTTCTATGAAGTGAAATCGGCAGGAACTTTATATGGGAGCTATAGCTCACCATTGACCTATGAAACCCGTTGTTCGTGTGAAGGTTGACTCAAATTAAATCTTTTTAATTAAAATTAAAGCTATTGGATTTATGTTATTGAACCTCCCTCTATATCTAAGAAAGCGACCACAGTATATTCTTTAACACAGAGAGATATCCTCGCTGGCAACCTGTGCTGACTGATGACTTCAACGGAATCTTCAACTGAAGTATTCAATTCCTCTTCAGATTTTCCTGGGTAATATGTATCCAGGCGCAGGCTCACTAATTCTTCACTTCACGTATTCCAAGAACTATAATTTTCTGATCTACCTAATAGTGCATGCTTGTGGCTCTGGATGAGCTTTTAAGCCTTTTTCAACTCATTTTTGTACTGGTTGAGTTCTTCCTTTTAGATGCCCCAGTCTTGTGGAATTTGCCTTATAAAATAGCTTCCTGCTGTACTTCCTCAGCATAACAAATTGAGGCGACCATAGTTTATTATACCTAAGATGATAGAATCAAAATTTGAGTCGATTTAGCAATGTTTCATCTGCAAGTATATTTTTGTGATCAAAGTGCAGTTGGCAGATATAAACCGAACTTTACGAAAATTTGTATTAAAAAACGGCTGTACCATCCAGATCTCAACTGTGTCAGAAATACTCTTGTTTGTTGTGACAGTCTCTTCTCTCTGCTTTTGATGCCATTGGTGAATGATGCTGGCTAAAATGTAAGCATTAATAATTCTACTTCTTTAAATCGACTCTAGTAAAAATGGAATACTTTGGTTCATTGTTTTGATATAAAGGGTGGGCCATTTACTTTGACTTGTGATTTGAGCCCTTTGGATTATTTTCTGTGGAGAGTCATTAAGGATAAATGTTACGCAAAGCATCCAGAGACAATTGAAGCGTTGAAACATGAAATCGAAGTTGCCATCGAGTTTCGAGCTGAAACAATCGAAAACTGCCGAGCCAGTCGTGGTAGTCATATACATAATTTATATTGTGTTCCATTATTAAATGTCAAAGTTCAAACTTCCCAACAAAATAAGAAATTTGAAATTATCAGTACTTTTTTATAGCCAATTCAAATTTTAAATTTTAAATGTAGTATACAATTCCGCTTGAACTGCGGGCGATCCTATTGGAATATGTACATATCGGTCAATGTTTTGTGAGATCCCCCAAATAAAGGTCCCTCCTTTTGACTTTGACTTCTTGACTATCCAGAGAACGCATTTTATTAGGCATTTATATTTTATATAGCTTGAAGTTGTGCCTAATTGTGTCTCTTAAAATAATACACATCACATCGGTTCATAACGGGTTTTCCAATAGGGATGATATGATTTTGAAGTGACGTTTCGGCCATTTGTAATATGTCATGATCTGTCATTTGTTTTTCATTGTATTCAGTAGTGTTTACAATTTCATCATGGAGAGATATACGCAAGAACAAAAAATTATTCAGTTTTATTATCAAAATAATCGTTCGCCAATTGCAACTTTTCGTGCGCTAAGCCCATTTTTTTTAAAATCAAAAAAACACTTTCCATTCGACCTACGGCCTCGACACCCATGAGCAATAGTTTAGCTCTCGTTAAGAGCTATCTTTTTGCCATTGGCCGATTGTGGCTACGTGCCACACAGCAAATGAAACAATTGAATTGTTGCGAGAAAAGTTTGGAGATTCGATTATTTCAAGAAATTGTGATATTGAATGGCCTCCAAGAAGTTATGATTTAACACCATTAGACTATTTCTTGTAGGGTTATTTGAAGTCATTGGTCTTTCGAAATAAAACAGACTCTCTTCAAGCTTAACAAGTCAATATTGAACGTGCCATTCATGACATACGACTTGATTTAGTGGAAAAAGTGCTCGAAAATTGGGTTCATCGAATTCGTTCCTGCAGAAGAAGTTGTGGAGACCATTTGAATTACGTTTTATTTAAAACTTAATTGTATCGATTGTACGTCACATTAAATACAAAATTTTGAATTTCCTTAACAATAAGCGTTTTTTTCAAAGAAATCATATCACTCTTATTGGAAAACCCTATATTTTCGCATATCTCTAGAGAACACTCTTCACAATTAATTTGGTTGAAATTTAAACATTTATGTTGTTGTCATCAGAATATGTTATATATTCTTCCACGAGATGTTGGGTTATCGTCTGCTTAGGGTTCTGCTTCATTGGTATTCCAGGTTCGGGAAATCAACGACATCAATGGGGTGCGTTCATAAAGATCTGGCAACAAACTGAGTGGGTATGGTATATCGTATCACGCTGGCCAGGTATTCGCCACATTGCCATCAATATGAACTAAGGCGGCTACACCATACAGAAGTGCCCATGAGTTCGTCCGCATTGAATAACGTTCAAACCTGCTTGGTACTTTCTGATCTAGAGGTTCTATTTTGTACCGTTGGACCTCGCGCTTTTGATTGTTGTTGTATCAGCTAAATGAATGTTATGTTCGATTGCTAATCGTATCCACTTCCATATCCAGGTTCAAGAAGGTGGCAACCGAATATGGCGCACATCGGTCCGGAGTGACTCCGGACTGAGGTGAGTCGGCTTGACAAGGCAGTTGAAGAGGTGCAGCGTGTCATGCGGACCAGTTACGCACTCAGGGCAGGTGTTCTGCGTTATGCTATAAATTCGCGCCCTATTGGAAGTTGTGCTTATGCGCCATCCGGATCGATCTAAGTTGTGCCAAGACCACTCTGATTTGTCTGGGCAGACGGCGTTCTTTCGCTGCAGTCATTTCATTTTTATACCCTCCACCATAGGATGGGGGTATATTCATTTTGTCACTCCGTTTGTAACACCTCTAAATATTGATCTGAGATCCCATAAGGTATATATATTCTTATTCGTCGCAAAATTCTAAGACGATTTAGTCATGTCCGTCCGTCCGTCTGTTGTAATCACGCTACAATCTATAATACTTGAGCTAGGTGGCTGAAATTTGGTATAGATACTTCTTATAGCTGCAGGTAACTTGGGATTGAAAATGGGCGATATCGGTCCATATTTAGATATAGCATCTTGTTGTTATTCCTACTGTTCTCATCTTTTCGCGCTTTTCGGTGTTATTTTCTTTAGGTTTGAGTTATTTTGTGAGGTCACAGCTATCCATGGTGGATGGTATATAAGATTCGGCATGGCCGAACTTAACGCTTTTACTTGTTCATTTTAGGATGACCAGATATGACCCTCATTAACTAAGTGAAATGTTCGATATAATGTTTATGTTCGTAATAGTTTGTCTGGTCACCCTAATTGAACGCCTACTGCATCAACAACATTTTGTTCTGTTGACGCACAGGTATGATCTTAGACTTCTGACGTAAATGGTCTCCTGGGGACATGAGGAGAGAACCTATTGCTATTCTCAGGAATAGGAACTATTCTCGGTGTAGTTCCTTAGCAAATAATGATGGATAGTGTTATACAGTCGGCCCCGCCCGACTCTAGCCTTTCCTTAAGGATTCGCGATTACTCAGATGTGCCGGTTTTTTATGCTACTCTAACTGAGAGGCTATAATTCTAAACTCATCATCAGCTGAAGTTATCGCCACAAAACAGGTGATCAAAGAGGTGCGGTCAAAACTAGTAACTGTTCGATTTCTTTGGTTATTGTTGTATTTATTAATATATTTTTTAAACCAAAATCTGCTGCTCGTCTCTTAATCGTTTGTTATTCGCAATGACAACTTAGACCAAGAGATTTTGGGAGATGACTCACAAGGAATGGTCCCAAATATATCTAGCTGCTGCTTTGATGTTCCAAGAGAAACTCCAGTATATCTATACTTGAAGTAGTAAGTACGTGAGGATGAAAGAAATAAAAAACTACGTATAACAAAAACAACACAGACATCATAAGGCATGAAGCTGTAGCTATAGCTTTAGTAGAATAAACGTGGATAGGACAACAATTATCTGTATGGGACTGTCACTTTTCATTGTTGCGAGAAGTTAAATTCGATATAACAACAACAAATAACTTACGGCAATGACGACGATGAAGATGATGATTATGATGATTGAGAATGGTGGATGGAGATTGTTTGGGATGTGGATGATGATTTTGATGATGATGATGTTGCTGTTGTTGCTATGGATGTTACTCTTTAATGCTCTGATGAATCTTTTCTTATTGGCACAACAAAAAACAAACGAGAACAAGAACAAATATACAACAGCGCAGCACAGCAGCTCAACTATTCAGCTCTGAGCTCCAACAACAATGAAAGTAAAACGAAATACCGTATTGTCTGTTGTCTGTGACACAAAAAACCCCCCACCAACAAAACGAAGACAAGAACAACGATGCACAGGGTCGTTTTGCTCGTTGCGCTACATGTGTGCCAGGCCAAAACAGGGCATGGCACTTTCTAATAGCAGAAGAATATGGAGTGTATAGGTACTGCATTAGCTAAAGCTATGTACAGACGATTGTCAGGTCGGACATCGTTATCAACCCTGTTAATGGTGCCCTTCGGTAGCTTGGTGGTTAGTGCATTAGACTTGGATCCCGAAGGTGCTGGGTTCAACTCTCAGCCAGAGCACCGGACAAATTTAACATCATCATTTCATGTTTTCATCATAATTCGAGTTTCTGCAGCTGAAAATAAATCACCGGACGCACTACAACAACATCTGATCACCCAAGTCAAGTCAACAGGGAAGCTAAAAATAGACATAACACCATGACGACTATTAACATAAATGCAGCGCTTCTAGTGGAGAATAGAAAACGGCCACGCTCAAATAACATCCATTCCCTGAAATTAACAGACGAATGTTAATTTACAACCGGACAACACTGAGTGGATGAAAACAACATAAGGTTCCCGCTATAATCGGATATATGCCGGAACGAAGTCTGTAATAGAAATATACTTAAGGATTATCAACTCAGCGTCTCCAAGCTGCTACAACAACAGCCCTGTTAAAGTGCTGCAAATGTACCGACCATTACAGATTGTTAGGCAAAGGTGAATTGACAGTTCAGACGATTGCAAGAAAACCTTATAATTTCATATATTTACAATATAGATACATACTACAAATTATAGTCTCCATTTTTAGGAAGTTTTACAATAATTTCATGCAAGAAATCTTCATGGAAAGTCTTAGTAATCTGTGCCTATTTGATTAAATGATGAATGTAGGTCCCAAAAGATATAGGATTAGATTTGAATACTTTCGTTGTGATGTTATAAATCCCTGCTGACTATCAATGTCTTGATGGCGTTAATTATTTCTTTCCTTTCGGCTATAAATTGTCTTTGACCCATTAACAGTCATCAGACAGTAATTTGTACGACACATGGTCGCATGGAAGGCAAGCGAATGTCAATGTTTGACATCGTGGGTCAGGCAGTTAGCGAATATCCTCCATTAGAGATAAAAGAAACATTTTCAAAAAAAAAATAATAATTTTGAAGAGACAGCGGACCGCTGTCAAAGTTAAAAAATCAAGCGATTTACTCCTGTCCAGCTCTATTACATCTTTATTGCAATAACTAAAATAAAGTAATACAGTGTAATATAAAATTGAAGGCCCAATCGAAAACATTTTCTTTAGGGCGCACAACATCCCGCAAGCCGAAACAACTACAATAGGTTTGTTCGCGTACATCATCGCAAATAAATATTTTGCTTGAAATGCGAACAGCAGATTTTTGTTTACATTTCATGCTGCCATTTTTCCAGCAATAATTTATTTATACATTTTCATGAATGACACATTATCGAATGAATGACATTTTTGGACTGCTCTTTATAAACTACTACTTATTATAATTCATGCGAAGTGAGTCAATTATTAAAACCGAAGACTTCTGATCGGGACGAAACCTGCACCAATTTTAGGTTAGGTTAGGTTGAATAGAGGAGACGTTTAAACGTCTCATGTCCATGGACATACACTTAAGCCAGTGGTTCGGCCTGTTGTGCGCCCCTTATTTATGATTTTTATACCCCACTTTTTACCGAAAATCGTTACTAGACACGTATTTTCTCAGTATTTTCCAATCATATTCTTTGAGATGAGTCAAGTCTGGCAATATGTCGGAACCGAAATATCGGGATCTTGCATGTGTGAAAGCTGGGCAGTGACACAGAAAACGTTCCATCGTTTCGATGTGTTCCCTGCGTGCCCTGCACTCGTCGTTTTCTGCTAGTCCTATGCGATGTAGACGTACCTGTAAGCTAGAGTGTCCCGTTAGAACACTCAACATCTTACTAATCTCGATCTTGTTTAATTTCAGAAAACTACTTGTTTTCTTCTCATTTGGGTCACCCCACAGTATCTTTGCAGTTGCTCCTGCAGTTGCTCTATTCCACACAGTTTTGTGAGCCATCACTGCCTAGTGCTTTAACTCATCCTTCTTGGCTTCCAAAGGTTTCCAATTTTTCAAGTTTATTACTCGAAGTTCTCTGCCATTTGAATACAATTTTAGTCTTATTGAATAGTCGTTACAACACCAAATTTCGTACTAGTTCGAACTAGTTCAATTGAACGGGTCACTTTATCGAATGGTAAGCACTAGTTCATTTCAGCTAAGTAGTTCAACCATGTAATTTCGTCCTCTCCTCTCAGCTGTTATGTTGTTTCCATTTTTATGTCATCATGAATGTAGGATTTTCCTATACAAACGTGTTTGTACTTATATTCAATTCATTCAATTCATATTCCAATCAGATTCCTTTAAAAGCGGCTGATCTGAAACGGAATAAACTGCTGAACTAAAGAGCTGTTTAAGTAAAGTGAGCTAAAGATCTGCTGATCTAAAGAGCTTGTGAGCTAAAGAGCTGGCGAGCTAAAGAGCTGGCGAGCTAAAGAGCTGGTGAACTAAATGAACGAACACTCAATTGAACTGCACTTAAAAGAGCGATCACTTTAAAGAACTAAAGTGCCCAACTCTAGTTGGGGGGTGTTGAATTTTGACATTTTGGCCAAAAGGCCCTATTTTCCCATCCAAAAAAATATATAACCTATTGAATTTAGAAAATTTTGTCCAAAGTGTTTTCGACAGTTTTTTCTTCAAACTTTTTAATTTAAAACATTTTTCAAAATATTTTTGTGTGATTTTTTTTGCGTAATTAAATCTTATTTGGACATTCATTTCAAAAAATCCAGATTTTTTATTTTTGCTCAAACGAAAGCTTACTCCACTTCCTTTAGGAGTCAATTATTACATTTTTTAAGAGGTTTTAATTAAAAAATTATTAAAATATTCTCAAGATAATTTGATTTTTACGACATCTGCAGCCGCGTATGGGACGATATTAGAAGAAGAAGAAGGCTGCCTAATTTAGGAGCATTTAAAGCATTCATTTCATTTATTAATTTGTAATTTCAAAGCCCATTGGGCAGTTACTATAAATGGGTTTCCAGTTATGCTAACTTCATAACTGGAGGTCACATCCCACTAATAGACCAAAAAACTCTTAATCTTAAAGCTTTCTTTTGAGCAAAAAAATAAAAATTTAAATATGGGTTTTTACAAAAATGTCAAGTTTTAATTTCGCCAAAAAAAATAAATAAATATATTTTTGCGAAATTGTTTATCTTACTAAAAAGATTGAAGACAAAGCTAAAAAAAAACTATGGCCAAATTTTACAATAGCTAATTAGTTATATGAATGGGAAAAAGGATCATTTGGCCAAAATGTCAATACTAAACACATTCCAATTTGAACAATGCTTAACCAAACTCGATTAAATTTTGTGTCATAACTACTATCCAATAGGAGAAAACATGATGCAATTTTCAGTACGATCACTTGCAATTGAAATAGCCCATAAAAGAAATTATATAACATTGTATGTCGACATGTCGGGGATCGGGTGCATTTTTTGGGTCCTGAAAAATCCCAGCCACAAATTTCGACCCCATTTTCGTATTCCTTAGGTAATTTATAGGGTGGTTCAAAGCTTGTTGATCTTGTAGTAAGATTTTTATTGTCCTGCAATTTTGTCCGTTAAGAAATATGTATAAGTCCAGATTTACACTTGGCAAGTTTTTTCAGCAGCTTTTCATCAAATTCCCTTTTGAACTTGCACGAAGAACTCAAAACGTTCAGGGAGAGCTTTTTCCTCCCTCTTGTGTTGTTGGTCAAGTGACTTTTCAGTGCTCACTGTTACATGGTTTGGTAGTAAAGAACCACTTTATTCAAAGCTTTATTAATAATTATTGAAAGTTTTCTATTTTTTTAAGTCCGCGAACAGACCTAATATCACACTGGGGATGAGAGCAGCAGTAGTATTTCCAACAACAACAAACACACACACGACTACACTCACTTGCTCGCGCACAGCTAACCAAGCAGGCGAAACAGTGCGACAGACGAACGAAACAAGAAAAACACAACATACCACACACAACAGAGAATCAATGAATGAAGTAATACGAGACCAAGAAGAGTATAGAGAGTAAACGACGACTAGAGACCAGAAACCAAAGGGAAAAAACATGAACTTTTTGCTGCTACTGCTTCTCTGCTCACCACACACAAATTAGCTTTTAATTAATTTGAAAATTTTAAATTGCACTGCAAGTATGTTTTTTCCAGATCTATTAATTTATACTATAGAACACCAATTCATATATCGTTTTTCAATTAACTTTTCACTTTCTGATCACCGTCGTGTATTGTATTACCGTGTATTTTGTCGTATTTGTTACACCTCAAGAGAGATTATAGATTTTTTCCCATAATATCAATCGCGAAAGCAAAAATCCGTGTGTTAGAATTCGGATTTTCAGCTAGATTTAACTCGATTTTCATTGAATTCGTTTCTTCATTTTATGGAAAACATTGCGAGTAATGTTTTCTGCTGGTTTTTGTTAATTTTTCTGTTAGATTTCTATTACAAATTTTAAAATTCTTTATGTCTCTATGTTTTAGTGCTATTTTGGTGAAAAAGTTGTACAAAACTACGCCGTCGATGAAAAACTATCGCCGTTGATGGCAAGGAAACCGATAACCATAGCGATAGCGATATATTTTAAATTGATTTTTCGATACACACACAGATTTGCATTTAAGTGAGAACAAGGATTTCCTAAAAAAACAACTCTGGGGCTTCACACATTCACTGATTGATACACCAGAGAGGAAATTTAAACCGTTTAAAGTTAAGTTTAGTGGTATCTGTTAAATTTGAATTTGACAGACGTCGGACACTTTCACTGGTAAGCTTGAAAAACGTGCTGCATTACTCAGACATTCATAACAAATTAATTTTATTTTATATTTATTTGCTACCAAGTTACCATTTTATTACTTACTTATCATTACTTACTTATCATTACTTTTAAAAAGTTTCGCATACATTTTGTTTTCATTATTTTACTAATTTTGTTTGCAAATGCACGTAAGCGTACAGTCCAAATCAAATTTCAGCAGATTTAGCCGTCCGCTTACGTTTCCTTTCCGTTGGCTAATTGTTTACACTGATTTTCATGTCACGGCATCTCTTAAATACCGGTGAATGCGTCCTGCGTCTATCAAGCTCAATTTCAAATGTATGAAAATGTACTACAACTACCCAAATAGGCACACGAATACGCCAGATAATTTCAAAAAATCCGAATTTGACAGTGCGCTTACAACTACAACGAAAGAAAACAAAACAACAACAAAAGAAAACAAACAAAAACAGATGACAAGCAGCATTTCATTTTTATACCCTACACCACACTGTGGTACAGGGTATTATAACATTGTGCATTTGTTTGTAACACCCAAAAGGAGAAGAAATAGACCCATCGTTTATTATACCGTTCGACTTATGGTGTTTTATTTTCTAAAAAAAAGATGTTGCCCTGCCAGAGAGCAGCATTTTAATAATGTCGCCTATACCCTCTTGTACTGCTGCATTTTTCATGGTCAGAATCGATAACAAAAATGCAAAAAAATAGCCTTTTAACTCACTAAAAGTAAACTAAAAACAAAGAATACTCCACGGCGCCGCCTGAATAAAGCATCTGACCAAACTTCATGATAAAAAAGCACGCACGGACACACGCGGTTATTTAGGCTATTCGCTCGACGCCGAAAAACATCTGTTTTGTAGGGCAGCGTCCACCCCTTCGATAAAATACAGGGCTGAAATGTTGCATTGTTGCCCCGTGCAACTGCGACATTTTTTACAAAAGAAAACGAAACCCTTTCACAGTGCAGCATTTATTTTACAATCGAAGACAAAAAAGCATTTTTGGGGCGAAAGGCATAAAAAATGTAGCATTTTTTGGCACAAAAGAAAACACCATTAGAATCACTTTCTGAGTTGATTTAGCTTATTGTTTACACTGATTTTCATGTCACGGCATCTCTTAAATACCGGTGAATGCGTCCTGCGTCTGTCAAGCTCAATTTCAAATGTATGAAAATGTACTACAACTACCCAAATAGGCACGCGGATACGCCAGATAATTTAAAAAAATCCGAATTTGACAGTGCGCTTACAACTACAACGAAAGAAAACAAAACAACAACAAAAGAAAACAAACAAAAACAGATGACAAGCAGCATTTCATTTTTATACCCTACACCACACTGTGGTACAGGGTATTATAACTTTGTGCATTTGTTTGTAACACCCAAAAGGAGAAGAAATAGACCCATCGTTTATTATACCGATCGACTTAGAATCACTTTCTGAGTTGGTTTAGCTATGTCCGTCTGTCCGTCTGTGCATGTATTCTTGTAATCAAAGTACAGGTCGCAATTATTATCCGATCTCGACGAAACTTTACACATATCTTTTTTTTGGCCCAGGGACGATCCCTATTGAATTTGGTTAAAATCGGTTCAGATTTAGATATAGCCCCCATATATATGTTAACCCCGATTTGACATGTAAGCGCTGTAAAAACTTTATTTTATATTCGATCAGTATGAAATTCGGCAGAAAAGGGTTTCTTATTATATGAATGAACACTGTTAAATTTGGAAGAAATCGGTTCAGATTTAGATAGAGCCCCCATATGTACGTTACCCCCGACTTGACATGTAAGCGCTGTAAAAATGTTATTTTATATCCGATCAGTGCGAAAGTCGGCAGAAAGAGGTTTCTTATTACATGAAGGAATACTGCCAAATTCGGAGAAAATCGGTTCAGATTTAGATATAACTCCCATATATATGTTACCCCGATTTGACATGTAAGCGCTGTAGAGAGGTTTCTTATTACATGAAGGAATACTGCTAAATTCGGAGAAAATCGGTTCAGATTTAGATATAGCCCCCATATATATGTTACCCTCGATTTGACATGCAAGCGCTGTAAAAACTGTATTTTATATCCGATCAGTATGAAATTCGTCAGAAAGAGGTTTCCTATTATATGCATGAACACTTTTAAATTTGGAAGAAATCGGTTCAGATTTAGATATAGCCCCCATATATACGTTACCCCCGATTTGACATGTAAGCGCTGTAAAAATGTTATTTTATATCCGATCAGTGCGAAAGTCGGCAGAAAGTGGTTTCTTATTACATGAAGGAATACCGCCAAATTCGGAGAAAATCGGTTCAGATTTAGATATAACTCCCATATATATGTTACCCCGATTTGACATGTAAGCGCTGTAGAGACTGTATTTTATATCCGATCAGTACGAAATTCGACAGAAGGAGGTGTTTTTACATGAATGGGTATTCAGGGAAGATCGGTTCAGATTTATATTAAAGCTCCATATATATGTTCCTCCTGATTTGGTATCAAACCGCTATAGAAGTTGAATTTTACTTCCGATCATTAAAATTTTCCAGAAAGATGTTTCTCAATTCAGGAACGAATAGTGCTTAATTTAGCGATTATCGTTTCAGAATTAGATAATATGTTTCTAGTCATTTACCAATTATTCCAAATTATTATGGCAATGACCCTTATCGCATTGTTAGGGAGGTGTAGGGTATTATATAGTGCCCCGCCCGACTTTCTGCCTTTCCTTACTGGTTTTATTTTGGAACAGTGTACGAAGTAGACAAATATTAAATGTTGAATTTGCTGGAAATACTAAATACAAACCGGTAAGAATTTAATATTTTACTATTATAATTTATATTCAAATGTGCTTTTCAGATTAACAGTGAAGAAATGATAAAAAAAGGCGGGGACACTGCCCACATATGGAATACAAAGGATCCTCTCAACAAATGTGTAAAAATCAAGAAGGGCACATGGCAAGCAATTTCTCTGGAGTTGTCAACACTTAGTAACTTCCAAAACTTTAAAATATGTACCAGCATTTTTGTCTTAATGTTTATTCAATCAACAGAAACCTGGGGAAACTATTCATGCTGCTTGGACGCAAGGAATCCATTTTGAAGAACACATTTTGATTCCGGTCGGATCGAACCCAAGAAAATCGTTAGTCCAGGTGTTTGTTTTTCCTACAATGAGGCATGGGACGCGAGCTTGTTCCGAACAGTTTTCCATAGCTTTACGATGCTGCAACGCATTTGAATTCCATGTTCAACGAAAACATTTGGAAATATCAATTGAAACTGGCCAATAACAATTCTCTACTTTGAAGCATGATTATAAGATATAATTTGATTTAATAGCGACACTGCCATGTGAAATAAAACACGATTTATTCCCAACATGGCAAGTGCCACCAGGGAACCGACAGCTTCGATAGATTTGGATGTCGTTTACAAACTCAGGAGTCTTTACATTTTGCACAACCAATAAAGAGTTTAAGAAACATAATTTGACTTCGGTGGACAAAACCAACATCTTTAGATACTCCACGATTAATAATATTTCCGTTCTTCCTAATGAAAACCAGCATCTTGCATAACAAACAAATTAAAACATGATTCCAATGCTATGTAAATTTTGTAGTAAAAAAACGTTGTCATTGGGGTGTACATATACACAATAATACTGCTCAAATGCAAACTATCAAATTGCTTCAGTGCAGTCCGGTTTCTACAATCTATCCG
The DNA here is from genome assembly GCA_963930755.1 of Eudasyphora cyanicolor. Classification (NCBI taxonomy): domain Eukaryota; kingdom Metazoa; phylum Arthropoda; class Insecta; order Diptera; family Muscidae; genus Eudasyphora; species Eudasyphora cyanicolor. The sequence continues at coordinate 49,997,967 of OZ005734.1, read as the reverse complement.
TACGAAAACATAGAAAGTTGAGAAGGCGAAGAAAAATTAATTGCTCTGTCTGCAAAATGTTTTAAATACGGATGCCTCCTGGTTTTGGAGTAAATTTCTATTCCCTCTTGTTTGTGGTCTGTCCAGAATATTTTCAAAAAATCATCCATAATATCGATATTGCACTGAATATCCACTACAAATGTAGAAAAACAAAATTTTTCTAGAATGGAGATGATTACTGCGTATTTGGGTACAGCGCGCGTTAAAAATTATCCGTAGTGTGTTTTTTTGACAGACGCATTCACTGATATTTAAGAGACACCCTCAGATTCACAGACCTAAAATTATACAGATGTTCCGTCCGGACGAAACGTCAAAATCTATCAGCTACGAACGAATAGGAAAAAAATATCACACGCGAAAAAACAGGTTTCCGCGAACATAGTTTGAACTTTTTTAATAATTTTTTAATTTTGACAATTACAAAAAATTCGGTAAAATCGGTCCGAAATCCGCGGAAAAACTCACTCTTTGAAGACCTACTCGTTGAAATTTCTATTCGTTCGTAACTGATATCATACTCGCTCCGGGATGACATATCTTATTATTTTTTTTTGTTACTCAGATTGAATCAGTTGATTCGTTGATCCCTATCTATTGCTAATGGGCTACTGACTGCATCCTCGTGCCCTTCTTCTTCATTTGGGCCTTTCCTGTCCTGATTAACATGGGACAATTTTTTCCAAGTGTCAAAGTTGGTAGGAGAGAGACGCAGGCGGAGCTCTCTCTCCTACAAACTTTGACACTTACTTGTGAATCTGGACTAAGTCCCCCTTTTACATAAATACTCTCATGGACTCTTTGAATTTCCTTTGAAAAACTTAAAATGGCTGTAATTCTTTAAATAACCATGCGTTTACACAGGACTATTGACAGAAGACAATTGAGAATATGTATTGGTTGTCAAAAAAGGGGAAAAAATTCATGTGACGTAGGCGTCCAGACAATAATGAAGAAAATACACTTTAAGAAACCCCTGTTAGTGTCGTTTTGTGCGCTGATTGGCTGCTTTCGTCAAGCCAATTGCCGAATTTACTGTCATCAAAAATCAAAGACAATGTGAGATGTGTAAGTATGTTACTAAAAAAGTGTAAATGTATTGCTATTGTCGGGTAAGCCCCTAGAGCGGAAAAGGACGATATATTGATATAACTTATATTTGGGTAAAAATGTCTTCAACTTAAAATGACTGCAGTTTAAATTGGGCGCCTAGTTCTGATCCACGTGAGCCAATTTTCTGTCTCTCCTACAAACTTTGACACATGCTTGGAAAAATTTGCGTCGTGCGAATCACAACCCAGATGACAAAAGGAGCAAATTTTGATAGTACGAATCACACGAGGCTACAGTATTTGCGTCTGATTGGAAGTTCGTTGGTGAGAGAGGGTAAGGGAGGAATTCCCCTTACTACTCCTCCTGCCACTCTCTCCTACGAACTTCCGATTAGCCGCAACTACTTCCGATTAGCCGCAACTACTGTTGCCTCGTGTGATTCGACACTAATCACTTATATTTTGTTCAAAATTTAGATTTTTTGTTCTTGTTTTTATTGTTAAAAATCAAGCTCGAGGTCTTTGTGTTGGCTTATTTATAATTTATTATAATTTTATTCGATATTTCGATCTTCTTTAAAGATCATCTTTAGGAATTCTACAATTTTATTGAAAAAAAAAATTAAATTGTATATAAAGTATTAGTTATTGCAGACATCTAAATATGACACTTCACAACGTTCTAATAAATAAAATAAATAACGCATAAACTATCACTATTATCTGTTGAACTATTTCGAATTTACATAAGTCGTGTACGCACGGTGGGCAGATCTCACAATATTGTCTGCAAAATGTCAGAATGCTACCCTGTGAACTTACAACCATTGCCATTGTCAGCACATTGGCATAGCTTTGACAGAGTTGATAACATTGTAAGATCTGACAACTGTGTGTACATAACCTGCAGGAAGACGGACTTGTAAATGCAAAGACATGGAATTGGCTATCCACATAGTCGCAGGACTAATTCCGCTTCTATCTCCATCCCATGTATTCAACTGGCGAATTTAACATGGGGATTTCATAGGACGGGGATAATTGTCCCCTACCTGTATTACCTTCGCTAGGCACATTATGTGCTACCCATATCGCTAGTCAGATTGAGCTATCCACGTCTCCAGCCATACTGTACTAACCATGCCGCTAGTTAGTTCGACCGGGGTGAATCTTTTAAAAATAAAAAATTTACAATGATTTCAATAACTATTAAATTTTAATTTTCAGTTTGTGAAATAACACAATAGTTATAGTATTTTTGCAATAAAAACAACAAAAATACTTGTATAAGATTTGTTCCTTTACTTTTTTAATAGTAAAACTAGAAAAAGAGAGTTTTGAACAAATTACTCTCTGAGAAAAAATGTTTTCAAAAGTACGGGAACGAAAAAATAGTAAAAACTTATAAAACTGTCAAACTTAAAAAATACGTTTAGTTGTCATTAAATTAAAACTGATATGCGAGAATACTTGTGGGTAATTATGGACGGAAACTAATTTTATTTTTCCATTCATTCCTCTTTAAATCAGTATTAAATATATGTTTTATAGAAGAATTTATTGATTACACAGAGGAGGATTGCATTATTCATGATTTTGAAGAAACATCGACTCCGGTTAAGCAAACATGGCTGGAAGGTCCAAAACGGATGATGATTTCAATGTTAGAGGAATTTTTGCCCAAAGTTGGGAGAAGTGCTAATTTATAGAATAAAAGGAAAATGTGGCAAGTAATTTCTGGAAATTTGAAGATGAATTGGTAATTTAATTGGCTACATAATAAATCTCTTAGAGCATTATTTGATGGGATATCTTGACTATATACAATTTCATCATTTGATACATCTAGATTTGTATTCATTTCGAAATCATCTTCATTTGCAAGGTTGTGTAGAACGCAACATGCTCTTATAAAATGGCATAGCTTCTTAATTCCTCGTAATTTGCAGTAGTAGAGCTGTCTAAATCGCTGTTTCTAAATACCAAAGCATGCTCTATTGTAACACGCCCTGAACTCAATTGTATATTAAATTGCTTTTTGGCACTGCTCAAATGTCCATTATCCCTGTAAGGTGTTACAATAAACTTGTTGCACGGATATGCTGAGTCACCGAGAATATAAAAATCTGCAATAAAATTATAAGGGTTATAAAAGTATTGAACAAAACTAATTTATACCTCCACAGTAGTGGTTTAGTTTATAGAATATTGGGGAATTTTTAACACCCAACTATCATGGGAAGACCCCGGATACCCAACAAATATGTTGATAAATTTCCTGTTTTCATTGCAAATTCCTTGCATTACAATTGAAAAATTTCCTTTGCGATCAACATAATCATTTTTAAAATTCCTAGGTGTGTCTATGGTGATAAGTGTTCCATCTATGCAACCTAGTATAAATATCGTCATTAATGTTTGTATCTTGCTAAACAATTTGGAATATTGGATATCCGTACTTAACAATTGCTCCGGAAAATCCACACTTTGCACTAAAATAATCGCTTGATTGTTGTTTTTGTTCTTCCGTTGGCCACTATATAACTTCAGGGCTCAAATTGCTCAGATATTGTGACACTGAATCTATCAGAGAGGCCGCGAAACCCGCAAGCCAAACCAAAGGGAAATTCCTAGATGATCTTCCGCGGAAAGTCTTTTGTCTGCACAATAGGCGTGTTTTCGTTACACCATAAGTGCTTAATTTGTATGGGGAGCTAAGCACTTTTAAGCACTATTAGTTCCCGATGAAGTTTGGTGCTTGTGTTCATGTCTTAATCGAGTATGATGTTGCCAGATTGGGCACCCTATATTTAGCAATATGGCATCCCATTTTTGGAGAGATTTTATCAATTATTGTGAATTAACGGGAAGAAGAACAAAAATGGGAAATTATTTTAATATTTGCAAAAGAGTGTAAACAATTGAACATAGAATAGTAAATATATGTTTTATAAATACTTTTCACGAATTTTTTGTATGTTTCGCACTGTTCTTTCTTCGCAACTCATGACACCATTGCTACCAGATAGTGAAAATCCGCCACTTATTGCTTATGTGCCAGTTAGTGGAAGTCAGTTGTTTTCGTTGCAAAGTGCTAAACTAAAAGTGCTAGCTTGTAACGAAAACATGCCTAATGTTTCTGGAAAATTGCACTTTCCTCAAACTTTTCTGATATACTTGAAAAGGCTCCGCGAAATACGGAAATGCATTTTAAATTCCTCTTCAGTATATGTTGAAATGACATTTGTCCTATAATTTGGTATTGAATTGCTTTAACCTTGAAAATGAATTTGTATTCATACATATGAAATACAACATCCACCAATGCACTACGCTTATCTAGTGTACATGGCTGGGTCGATGTTAGAATAACTAAAAATGGGAATTTATTGGAATTCCCTAATAATTTATACACACACATTTTGTCAATGCATAAAATAATCTACCCGACTTTATACAATTCAGTTCAGATAACTGCAGTCGATTTTTTAAAACAATACCTCTTTCGGATTTTGTAAGGAGTTGTAAAAGTTCTTCATCATCCGATTCGCCAAATATCACGTCATCGTCGCTACTGGAGTCAGCCACAAGCGAAATTAACTTATTTATTTCCATTTTCAATATTTTCCCAATACAGGCAATATTGTTCATTTATGTTTCATTTGACACTATATTTGTCGTTTGTTTTAGTTTGACAAATTTACAACTTTTACTCGACAAATTTTTAGTAAAAAAATTTTTAAAGAGAACAAAATATTTTCCTGTACTCTCTTAAATTTGCCTACTATTTTTACTAGCTTTTTGATTACGGGAACGCTTTTTGGAGTAAAACTGGTAATAATGGTAAAATTAGTAACTTGTAATAAGTAAAGGAACAGAACTATAGTCTGCAAAAAAAAGTTGTACACTAACCGAAATCAAATAAATTTAAACTCGGTATGAAAAATTTATAGTAAATATGTACATATTTATTGTAAGTCAAATTAAAAGTTGAGATCCATATTATTATATTTTAAGATAATAATTATCATCATATTCTTTTGAAATAACAAAAATAAAATTTGTCGAATTAAATATTAATAATACCACAATACTTTTTTAAAAATAATATGGATTTCAAACTTTAATTTGATATAGAATAAATATATATTGACTATGTTTTTCATACTGCGTTTAAATTTATTTGTTTGTTTTCAATTAGTGTACAACTTTTTTTGTGACTGTATATGGCGGAAATATTACATATTACCTCCGCTTTAAAAATATATATGTAAATTATTTATTGTGACAGTCGGATATAAAAAATGTTATAACTATAAGGTTATCGCAAATAATATGTTTTCTTGGATGTATTAAAACTTATTCTTCTTACATTTTTATGTTTAAACTCGCAGATATGTATTTATTTTCCCTTTGGGAATATGTAATAAAATGTACACAAAAAACACTTTTGTTCAACAAAATATCCAAGAAAATATTTGAATTGACCACCTCCTGCATTACCTTTTGTTAGTAAAGAGGGTAGTACAGAAGGCCTAGCTACATTACTAGTAATTTTGGAGACAATTGCCAAACTTAAAATGGCTATAGTTCCTTAAACAAGCCTCCTTGAGCGAAAAGGACGAAATTTAGCACCACATATCAGTGGTGCTGGAGGGGTTGCTGGCGGTGGTGGGGTTAATAGGGCAATTTTATTGGCTTGGGTTGGTTGTGGGTGTGTTATTGGCTCGGCGGTATAACGTAATTTAAAAAATAGAAAAAGTTTTAAATTTGCAATGGTATGTATTAGTATACATACCGTCATCCAGCAACTGCTGCAATAGCTATTCTACTGCTTTACCTCATAACTACACACAGAAAAATAAAACACTTTTAGCACTTGATCGTAACAAAAAATATTTGCGGTAACAGTTGAATTCTTATTTTAATAACGAAATCTTAATTTCAACAACATTAATTCTAAGGGCAAATATTTTTCGGAATTTCGAGTCGAGGCACGGTGGGGTACCAAAACTGTGGATTAATTCAATTTTTTGCAAGTAACTTATGAGTCTTTGGTACCGATTAATAGCAGTTCTGCTCCGTTAACTGAAAATTGTATCATCGAAGTTAAGATTTCATTCGCTTTTCGCTATGCTCTGTGTAAAATTTATATTTACAACCTTTTTAAAGCGCTTTTCTTGAAAAAAACTTTAAGTGAAATTAAAATTTGAGTATGGGATCTTCAACTTCATATATTTAGTTAATTTTAAATTGGAGTAAAAAAGTAATTAGCTAATTTAAAAATATAATGCCTATTTCAAAAGACATATAGTTAATTATTGTTAGATTAAGCTCTAAAATTTGTTTCTACTCATTTTGTGGATTGTTTACAGTATCCCAGTTAGGCTGCCCTTTTTTGCCTTTTTTGATTTATTTATCAACAACCTGTAGGGCAGAAATGATGAGTTTTATGTGTTGTTGTATACTCTGATTTGTTTTACTTAATTAGCTACAACACACTTTTTCCTGGTAAAAAAAACATAAAAAATAGAAAAAAATCGAAAAAATTATTTTATCACATTTTTAAAAAGCCAGCATGCCACCGAAGAAAACTCTGTCTATTTCAAAATCTATGGATAGATGTAAAAGTTATTAGCCATTTTGAAATTTGAAATTCAAAAAAATCTTGTTTCATATTTTTGTTATCGTTTTTGAATGATGTTTTTGCTTATATTGAATTCGCCATATGTGAGAGAGACATCTAGGAGACATTGCACTTGCATTTTAAGGCCCAATTATGCAAACTTAACCGTAACGCCCCCGTAGCGCAACGAAACAGCTGATTCAATCTGTCATATGGAAGTCGGTGTAAACGATTAGCCAACGGAAACGAAATGTAAACGGACGGCTGAATCTGTTGAAATCAGAATTGGACGTTCCGTTTACGTACAATTTGACAACAGCTAATACTACATGTTGTTTACAATTACAATTGTATGTTCACCGAGAAAAGTAAGGAAATAATTTATTGTTTAAAAGTGCAAATAAACATGAAAGACGAATATTTGATTTCATTGGTGCAGTTGCACGAGCATTTATACAATAAATATAATCCAGCATATAGGATAGCTTGGAAGCAAATTGGCAAGGAGCTGGGCGTCACAGGTGAGTTTTATGAAGATCGCGGCTGACTACATTAAAAATTAAATTTATAATCTGCTTCAGAATTCTTTTGGCGACAGTACGAGACAATCATTGCGCCAATCTTCTTCACTGCGGGTGAATTTGACAGCAATATAAGCGTCTCTACAAACGTGGACTTATTTATAGATAGAGATTGGATTTGGCTGAGTCCCTCTTCAATGGAAATAGACATAAGTAAAAGTATTAATAAAACACAGAATATTTAAGATATTGAGTTCAAATTTATTCCAAGTGTAGTGCAAATGTTACATTTTAAGAATGAAATTCAATTTCGGTCATAGGTAGACATATGCCCGAGCCCGTCAACAGCGACATTTCGACCGGAACGTTGGCAATTTCGCGTTGGTTGTTGTATCTGAGCTCGTCTATAGTTGTTGACTTAGACCAAGGATATTCCTCAGGGGAAACGCCGCATCGCCAATAAAGAAATGAGGAAAGGCTTCAGAGGATGCTGACGATATTGGTTTACTAGGAGGTACAGGTATTGTACCTAAAATAACTGAATGGCCAAACGGAGAGTACTGGAATATAGCTGTATTTAATTTAAATTAAAAAAATGGAATTTGTTTGTATTAAAATAGATTATAAGTAAATAGAAGTTTAATGGACATACCCCCATCGTGTTGGCTGCCATAACTTCCAACATTAACTGATATGAATGTATAGTTAGCATCGCAGATTCCCACACAAATCGGCATATCCCACATTCGTTGAAAATCATTGGCAATGTGTTTGTACTGCTGTGTAGTTTGTCCACTTAAATAAATCGGCGAAAGCAAGCGCCACAAAACTTCACTGCATTCTAAAATAATATTTCGAATTGTTGTTTTCCCCAGCTTGTGACTCCATGCAATCGATTGTATGGAACAACCGTGACCCAAATATCTACAATTTTAAAGAATAGAATGTTAATATTTCCCAACTTGGAATCATAGGATAAAGCAATATTTGACATACAGTGGTGTTATTGCTAGTCTCTCTGCCGGTCAATTTTTCGATTTTCTGAAAAATATTACAATGTTACATATATTTCGAAGTATGAGTAAAGGTTTAGGTTTAGGTTAGGGTGGCAGCCGTATTTTTTTACAAGCTCACATAGACCAGTTTAGGTCCCTAGTGTTACCACGGGCTGAAATGCCCCTCATCGAAACCAACCTGTTTGATATATAAATTTATCGATAGTTCGAATATCAGTACTGGAAAGATCTGTTAGGCTGCCTAAAAAGGCCGACCCCAGTATATCCAGTCGTCGTTTACTCAAAGCGGGACAGTCGCAAAGCAAGTGCTCAATGCTCTCCACTTCTTCCTCATCACCACAGCTTCGGCAGAAGTCATTGGAGTCAATACCCAATCTTTTGGCGTGTTCGCCGATCAAGCAGTGTCCCGTCAGAACCTGTACTAACGTAGACAATCGTTTCCTCTCTAGTGCGAGGAGATATTTTGACCTTCTCAGGTCATACCTTGGCCAGATTTGTCTAGCTACCCTGCAGGTGCCGATTTCTGTCCATCTATCGTTGGACTGCCTGATTGCCTCTTGCCTAAGCCAAAGCTTGCACGTGGATAGTGGCGCACCAATATATGCAAATTCTTCGAGAATTTGTAATGTCGTCCCTTTCCTAGCAAGTTCATCGGCTTTGCAGTTCCCCGGGATATCCCTATGCCCAGGCACCCATATGAGGTGTATATTAAACTGCTCAGCCATCTCGTTAAGAGATCTGCGGCAGTCGAGGGCTGTTTGTGAATTTAGGGATGTTGCCTCCAGAGAATTGATGGCAGCCTGGCTGTCCGAGTAAATGACAACGCCATTGTTGGTTACTATGTTGCGACTCAGCCACTTGGCGACTTCCCATATTGCCATTATTTCGGCTTGATAGACACTGCAGGTATCTGGTAGTCTGTGAGCTATATCCAGACTAAGTTCTTCACAGTGTACTCCGAAGCCAACCTTTTCATCAAGCTTCGAACCATCCGTGTAAAAGTGGAGATGGTTTATATTACCTGGTATTCTGCCGACCCATTCATCTCTGGCGGGAATCATAGTGATGTAATTTCTCTCGAAGGTGTACACTGTTGGTATATAGTCCACTCGGTCGGTTACCATAGCACTACACTTTGATATCCTCATGTGACCATAGTTCTTGTACCTCCACATTGATAGGCAGTTTAATCTTATTGCCGCTTTGGTTGCAACTTCTCTCGCCACAATATCAATCGGCAGTATATGGAGTAGGGCTTGTAGAGACTCGGTCGCTGTAGTCCTTAAGGCTCCGCTTATGCTCAGGCAGGCAGTCCTCTGAACCTTTGTTAGTAGGTTGGTAATGGTTAGTTTGTCAGTTGCCGTCCACCATACCACAATACCGTATAACAGTATTGGACGAACTACTGCTATATATATCCAGTGGACGATTTTAGGAGAGAGTCCCCACCGCGACCCTACAGCCTTTTTGCAGGAATATAAGGCGACGTTGGCCTTCCTTACACGTTCCAATACGTTAAGTCTAAATAACATTTTCCTATCTAGAATTATTCCTAAAAATTTTGCACTTTCAGAAAAGACTAGATCTGTTCCATTTATCCGAGGTGGAGGGTCCACATGTGGGACATTATTCATCCTAGTAAAGAGAACCAATTCTGTCTTGTTGGGGTTAACGCCCAAACCGCTGCTTCTGGCCCATCTAGCCAACTTGTTCAGAGCCACCTGTAGGATGTCTCTGAGGACGTTTACGAATTTGCCACTCACTGCGATTGCCACGTCGTCCGCATATGCCACGACCTTGCAGCCACAACGTTCTAGATCTAGCAGGATTTCATTCACCGCTAGGTTCCAAATTAGTGGAGACAATACTCCTCCTTGCGGGGTCCCTCTGTTTACATACCTTGTTAGAGTTGTGGACCCTAGACATGCTGTTATGCGTCTTCTGGTGAGCAGACTTTGAATTAGTCTAATCAAACTAGTGTTAACTTTTAGATGTGAGAGTGCCGCAATTACCGCATCGGAATGAATGTTGTTAAAAGCCCCTTCTATGTCAAGAAATGCCACCATGGTGAATTCCTTGAAATGCAGGGACGATTCGATAGTGCTCACAAGTTCGTGCAGGGCTGATTCAGTAGACTTGCCCTTGTTGTAAGCATGTTGGTTCCCCGACAGGAGTTTTGTATCCAGGTTTTCCCTAATGAAATGATCTAAAAGTCTTTCCAGACCTTTCAATAGGAAGGAGGATAGGCTAATTGGTCTGAAGTCTTTTGGCCTAGTGTGTGATATCTTTCCCGCTTTAGGTATGAATACCACTTTGGTATCCCTCCATCGATTCGGGACGTATGAAAGCCTGATACAGCCTACATAAATTTTCTCCAGCCAGGGGATAATGTACTTTAACATTTTCTGCATTTCTGCTGGAGTGATGCCATCTGGTCCAGGTGACTTGAAGGGCTCAAAGCTGTTAATAGCCCAGCTTATTCTGGATCTCTCAGTCAAGAAGCTAGCGACGCTCGCAGTCCACTCGCACTCTTGTTGGTCCTGCTGATCCTCGGGTTCTGTTATAGAGTTCCCCGGGAAATGTGTGTCGAGCAGTACATTGAGCGACTGCTCGCTGTTTTTGGTCCAGTTATTTGCTTCATCCTGTAAATATCCCACTGTACAGGGTGAAGCAGATAATATCTTCCTCAGCCTAGCGGCGTCGGAGACCTTTTCCACTTCACCACAGAAGGTATACCAAGAGCGCCTTTGCGCCTTTCTAAGCTCCTTCTTATAGATCTTGAGGTGCTCTTTATAGGCATCCCAATCATTAGCGACCCCAGTAGATTTAGCCTTATTGAATAGCTTGTTGCAGGTCTTTTTCATAGCCGTTAGCTCAGAAGTCCACCATTGGGGTTTAGTTTTACCCTTGTACCTTGTTTTTGGACAGGCTTCTTCAAGGGATCTATTGAATGATATGGTGATATGATCGACCAGATTATCCAAACCGGCTTTGTCATTCGGTTCGTACGGAAGTTTAGAGTTGAGGACTTTCTTGAAATTCTTCTCATACAGATGCCACTTTGTCTTCCTTACATTTCTGTGGACGGCGGGTTTAGGCGCTTTTTCCGCGAGTTTGAACTCAATATAATGATGATCTGAGAATGAGTTGTCGTCCAGTACATTCCACCCAATAATTTTGTCTGACAGCCGGTCAGTAGCAAACGTTACGTCGAGTACCTCTTGTCTGTCTTTAATTGTGAAGGTCGGTTTATTACCTATGTTACAAATACTAAGATTGGTAGTTAGAATAAAGTCAAGAAGCGAATCACCCCTATTGTTTATATCCGTACTACCCCAGATAGTATGATGAGCGTTCGTGTCTGCGCCAATAATCAGCTCGAGCTCGTCAGACGTTGCTTCTTCTACTACTTCCCTGAATAGAGCAGTCGGTACTACAGATTCATAAGGCAAGTAGCTGGAGACCACCCAATATATGCGATTACAGATCTCCAGGCTAGCAGCTGTTTGGTCTTTACCACTTAAATTAGTCAGGAGAAAGATACTTAGATCTTTCCTGGCCAAAATGCAGGTTCTTGGAGTGCCTTCACAGTTGGCCACAAGCAGTTTAAAGTTGGGTGTCCTAATACCGCACACCCTTCCTCCCACTACGTAGGGCTCCTGTATCAGGACGATGTCTACTGCGCCTGTGGACAGGCGCAGCAATAGAGCCGCTGAGGCTGCTTTAGCGTGATGGAGGTTAATCTGTAGAATTCTTACCATCATTGGTAATTGACAGATTAACATCCACCCCAACAAGGGTGTTATCGAACTCTTCGTCCGTATCGTCGAGAAGCATGTCCCCGCCAGATGCGTCAAAGAGTCCGGAGACTCCCCTCAGCCTCTCTGTGTCAGAAGTAGAGCTTTCGTCCTCAGAGTAGGACGTTACAGATCTTCTGTTAGAGTTGGAGTCACCAGAAATAATAGGCGTGGCTACCTCCGCACTTACAGAAAGTGCCACGGTGGACGACTCACCTTCTGCAGTGGGAGCTATATCCTGCTTGTATATCTTCAAGATTATAGTCTCGAAGCCATATTGTAGGGTTGCACTCGCACTTTGTATATGGGAGGTGGATTCAGCGTTTAGGATAAGATTGACCTGCCGCTTTTTACCATCCGCCTCACCCACCTTGCTGATTCTCCAATTATGCGCCGGCAGACCAGGATTGGAATCTTTTATTATTTCTAAGATGTCAGCCGGGTTGGAGGGCTCTTCTGTAACCCAGGTGATGGCTCTAGGGTGACTAGGGATGTTGTTTTTTTCGACAACATCCAACTGGGCACCCGGCCACACCTCACCCGCTCGACTCAGAGCAGCCTTATAAAGGTCTACTGATCTGGCATCACCGAAATATAAGAGCTTTACTCTCCCCTGATGCCATCCTGCATCGTTGCAGATTGGTGGTTTGCCCGGCATTTCTTTACGGACATCGAGGTAATGAGCCATAATGGCTGATTGTACATGACTCCATTTGTCCTTGAGGATGGATCCATCCTCACTACTTCTGTCTATAACAGCCATCACTAGACTCTCCTTCGCCACTTCATTGAAGGGCTTGGTGAGTGTCCTGTTGATGGTGACATTAGGGCCTCTTGCCTTTTTCGAAGGCAGGGGTTCATCAGGTGATCTGATTCGTTTTACTTTATTAGCCGTTAACACAGCTGAATTTGTGGCTCTTTCAGCCGACTCATTGGCCTTAGAAGCATATATGACGCCTTTAGCCCAGGTAAGTGACTCTTTTTGTTTTTCGGTAAGAGCCGAAACCTCAACAGCCTCCAACTTCGTCAAAACTCTGAGCGCTACACGATGCTCATTGTGCTTCCGTTTTGACGGTCGGACATGACGTTTTCCCCTCACCGCACCACCTGTTGTGAGTACTTGGGGGAGATTTTCACCATTTTTGGTGTGGTCGGCTTTGGCCAAGACCAACGGACGGACAGTCGGACGACTGGGGAACCGCGCTCCATCGGAACACGAAGGCATCCCCGACAAGAGAATTTATTTTAATTTTGTCTGTATTAGACCGTAATAGGTACTACGATGTAGGCCTTACAGACTTTGTACAGATTTTTGCTATTGCGTAATAGGTACTGGTAACTATCCGCTATGTGATAAACACGTCCGTTCACTGCGAATGATATATCAAGTATGAGTAAAAGGCAAAAAACTTTTCAATGTGTAAATGGTCCCGAAAATTTCTGCTACATCTGCGGATAATATGTAATTAAAAAAATCAACGTGCATTTAGTAAAATAATAGAAGAAATATATGTGTAATATTTTGGTATACGAGTTAAAAATATGAACAAACCGTGGACACCTAGTATTTTGTGTAATTCGTGCCATGTAAATCTTACTCGATGGACTAGTGGAAGATGCGGTAAGTACTTTAAACTTAATGTATTACAATGTTTTGTGGAATAAAACGTTTTAATTTTAGACATCACGTGCAATTTGGAAAGCCAATGATTTAGAGACAAGCATTAATTCACCATACGGACTGCTATTTTTGTCTAAGTAAACAGATTGGAGTAGGAAGGAGCATTCGCTGGAATTACGGTGAAGTAAACTCTGTCACTTTGCCAGTTGCACATTTGGAAACAATACCAATTTCCAAGTGTCCAAGCTAACAGCCTAATTAAGGAAACATCATCAAGTTCAATTGAGTACTCAACTCTGAGCGATTCAAGTTTGAGTCAGAAGTCATCGCTTTTAACTCAGTTTCAACTCATTGATCTAGATAGAGATTTGGATCTGACCAAAGATAAGGCAGAACTACTTGCATCTGGGATGAAACAGTAAAATTTTTGGCCCCAGATGTTAACATATCATATTATAGAGTCCGTGATATACCTTACAAACAATTTTGTACAACTGTGGAAAACAGATGCTTTTGCAAGGACATTCCCGGATTGTTCGAGGAACGTAATCAAACATACAATTCAAAGGAATGGCGGTTACTTGTGGACAGCAGTAAAGAAAGTTTGAAATCAGTACACTCAGCGAAAAACAAAGCACATACGTGCTTAATCTTTGCAAATTCGTTTATGATAATGAACCAACCCCGTATGTTACGAATTCAAGCAGGGCGGTGCATGGATAAAGCATCAAAAATCAACAACGCTTGGTTGCAAAATGAATACCAACTGGGGATAATTTAAATCAAGTGTTGGGGACAACTATAGAACGTGCGGGGGACGACTAAAGCACTTGCTGAGGACGAATAAAGCACGCGCTGGGATAACTTTCCATTCTAACATGGATTTTGCAATCACCGTATCCTTCTCATTCCATAGCCCAAAGAATCATCCACAATATCAAATAGGTCATTAAATTCTATTTCTTCTAAGAACAGACAATAACAAATCCAATGAACAACACAAAGCCGAACAAATAATCATCAACCTTACGGCGACAATACATAACGCAACGCCGGTCAAAAAATCACCCCCGTTTCGTTGATAATTAATGAACGAATCGGTGGCGATTTTTCATGCACGTTACGTTTATAAATTGGTGCCAAACGGTGTTTATTTTGCAACGTCTTTTTTCCCTCAGTGTACTTTTACACAACGGAAATCAGAAACCGTCGATTCCCATTGCTCATGCTGTCAACACTAAGGAATCATTCCAAACAATGGCTAAATTGATAAAATACATAAAATATGAACATGACTGGAAAAGTTTTTGCGATTTAAAAGTAGTTGGTATGTTATGCCTCTGGGATAGCCGATATTTTGCCACAACAGCATATTAAGCTGGAGCTCTTTAAAAATTTTGTAAAAGCCTTAAGGAAAGATGGCAATTCACTCTCATATTTAAAAAGTTTATTTAAAAGTCTTTCTTTTCAAAAAATCGAAGAAGGAGTTTTTGATGGGCCTAAAATAAGGAAACTGATGAAAGATGTGAATTTCGAATCCTATTTGACGTCGGATGAAATTGCAGCATGGAGGTCGTTTAAGCTTGTAGTTTCAAATTTCCTTGGATCCAATAAAAACCCGCAATATGAAACAATGATTAATGATTTGCTAAAAAATTATGGAAAAATTGGTTAGAAATATATTTTTTTATATTTATGTATGTATATAACACATATGTATGTATTCTTCCAACTTATTTTTCGCTTTATGTATTCCAACAAGTGTAAATATGTCCCTCAAAATTCATTTCTTGCATTCTCATTTAAACTTTTCCCCCGAGAATCTTGGCGACGTAAGTGACGAACATGGCGAAAGGTTTCACCAAGAATTGAAGTCCATTGAACGGCGTTAGCAAGGGCACTGGGATGAAAGAATGATGGGAGATTGTAGTTGGTTCCTCATTAGAGAAACCGATTCCGAAACCTACAAAAGTCAACAAAGAACTCACAATAGGCATGTTTTCGTTACAAGCTAGCAATTTTAGTTTAGCACTTTGCAACGAAAACAACTGACTTCCACTAACCGACACATAAGCTATAAGTGGCGGATTTTCACTATCTGGTAGCAATGGTGTCATGAGTTGCGAAGAAAGAACAGTGCGAAACAGACAAAAAATTCGTGAAAAGTATTTATAAAACATATAACATCATACTCGATTAAGACAGGAACACAAGCACCAAACTTCATCGGGAACTAATAGTGCTTAGCTCCCCATACAAATTAAGCACTTATGGTGTAACGAAAACACGCCTAATATAAATAAAAGTAATAAATAAAATCGCTATTTAAACAGAAATTAAAAAAAAGATTTTTTGAAATTCTCTTACCTTTACCAAAAGGATTATAATTCCTACATTTATTCATATTTTTTTTGAAATAGGCATTATTTTCTTCGCTAGGATGCAAACTTTTAAAAAATAAAATAAAATATTTTTTTTTATGTTTTTTGTCCCAGGATTTTTTTTTAAAATCAACTTTTTCCAATTTCTTTAATGACTGTTACTAAACCACTGTTTCTAAGTGAAAGAGATATTTCCAACATAGGTAGCCCACATTAATAGCTTCAATTTAACGTATAAGTCGACCTGATTGGGCATATACTCCAAAAATTATAGTGCAAATACTAAGGGTACCTTCGACGATAAAAGTATTTTTAATAAAAAATTTAAAAAAAAAATGTATCCATAAACAAATTTTTGGTTTTGATTTTATATAACAGTATGCCACAATCTATACAAAAAAATAATTTTTAGGTCTGGGACACAAAAAATTTTTTTTTGTTGCATAGTGTAATCAAATAATTATTGTAGACTGATTTGATGCAGCAGATATGTGAAGTGGAAGCAGTTCCTGTTCCTGCAGTAAGTGTGCTTATTACAATCTATTTGACTTTTTTTACATTATTGTATACGTTTTATCCAAAGCACCGCGATTTAACAGTAGCTGAAAAAACCGGAAACGAACTAGATTAAAATTTCCGATTAAATAACAAATTTCAATCGCAAAATTCTTCCATCCCAGAAAAGTTGGTTATGGGATGGAGGGATTTCCTATTAATTTTCGAAGAAGATGCAAGGCTGGAGGAAATTTTAAGAAACCTAGTGGAATCCATGTCCGTAGTAGACAAGTATATTATAATATCATTTGACCAAACGAGTATCAGGCATAACACGCATAGCTTTGTCATTGCATTTGTAGCTCAAGGTGAGAGGAATTAACTTTTTTAATATTTTAATTATTATTCTTAGTTACAATTATCAATTTATATATTTCTAATCCACAAGGCCTGTTGTCGGAGTGGCACTTTTGTAGCTATTTTGGATATTTCGAAGATTTCGACTACAAGGATGTAATTGTTGCGTTGGCGAAGGCAATAAATATTGCCACAAGATGCGGCCTGAGAGTCTGCGATGTAACCTGCGACCAGGACCAAAGACAGCGGTAGTGGTGCCTTGATATTGAACCGAAATATTACAAATCATGAAGTTGTGCTTTTATTCGATGTGTATCGCCTAATGTAATAATAATGTGCGAAAAGCTTTTTTAAACAACAAATTGGAAAATGGAATAGAATTCGATCATTTGCAGTTGATTATTCAAGATCGTTTTCGAAATAACCCAGAATTCCAATGGGAAATATTTGAATACAGTGAAGGTACCGCAAGAATTGAATTGTCGCAAAAAATTGAGAAACTAAGGAGGTAAATTATATATTTTCAGCGTATTCTAAATATTAAATAAATGTTTTTCATAGGTATTCGGAGCTAAATGTGGACGGTAGGGAAACCCTTAGTTTTGTGGAGAAAATGATAAATTTCCTGCAAGAGTCTTATCGGAATTTCTTCCCACCGTTCTTCATGGACGAAGAGTTAAATCTATTTAATGTGGAACGCAATAGCTGGACAGCTGGGTATTGTTGAAAATTAAGCAATACATCAATATGTTCTTGCAACATGGTTGTTGCATTTACATTTAGCAAGACATTATTCGACACACAATCATTTTCGTAGTGAAATTTGTGTATTATGTCTAACAAGGATATAGATATCTGTTGCTATGCATTTTCAACTTCATCTTCTTGCTTCCAACACCAGTTTTCGGCTGAAGAAGTCAGCAGACACTTTGAAACTTCCTATGCCGCTATCACAGAAATAAGCAGATGTGCACCAATGCCACATTGTTTGGCGGCGAAAAATGGCCTTTGTACCAGATCGCAGTTGATGCTACTATTCCACGTTCCATCGCAGATGTGACACTTTATTGTGTGCGACAAATGTGTCACATACAACAAGCAAACAATGTCGGTAGTATATCCAGCCACTCTCGGTAAAATCCTAATATTGCTCCTTTGTACAGATTCTTCTTTATACAGGGTGAGCCTAAAGAAACCAAGGGGTGTAAAAGTTTAATAACTTTTTCGTTTATTAATTTTTTTTATTTTTTTTTATTTTAACGTCAGAATTTCGCCCTCTGAAGCAATGATTCGTTGCTTAGTTGATCGTCATCACCAACATGGCAGCGTAAGAGATTTGCCTCGAACCGGTAGACCACGTGTAAGTCGCACTGCGGAAAATATTGAACGAGTACAGCAAAGTGTTAACGAAGCACCAGAAACATCTGTCAGAAGGCGTTCTGCTCAGCTAGAAATGTCTCGTACGTCACTACGGCGCATTTTAAAAAAAGATTTACAGTTATACCCATATAAGGTCCAATTGGTGCAAGAATTAAACCCGCAGATCATCGGCAACGTCAAAATTTTGCAGTTAAATTTCAAGAGTTGGCCAGAAATGAAATCAACTTTATTAAAAATTTGATTATGAGTGATGAAGCTCATTTTCATTTGAATGGCTTTGTTAATAAGCAGAACTGTAGGTTCTGGGGTTCTCAAAATACAAGAGCCATTCATCAACGCCAATTGCACCCCATCAGGTGTACAGTATGGTGTGGGATCACATCTGAAAATGTCATTGGGCCTTACTTCTTCGAGAATGAAGATGGAAGTGCTGTAACCGTAAATGGAGAGCGGTATCGGTTTATGATAGAAAAATTTTTTACGTCCTGCTCTTGAAAACAGACCATCGGAAAAGGTCAAATCCAGAACCGTGTTAGACTGTAAAAGAACGATAAATAATTACTCAGTCCATGGTCAACTGCGTATTTTCTGGGTACCGGGACACAACGGAGTGATTGGAAATGAACGAGCAAACAGCTTGGCTTCAAAGGGCAGAGAACTTCGAGTAATAAACTTGGAAAATTGGAAACCTTACGAAGCCACGAAGGATGAGTTGAAGCATTGGGCAGTGATGGCTCACAAAACTGTGTGGAATAGAGCAACTGTAGTAGCAACTGCAAAGATACTGTGGGGTGACCCAAATGAGAAGAAAAACCAGTAGTTTTCTGAAACTAAACAAGATCGAGATTAGTAAGATGATAAGTGTTCTAACGGGACACTCAAGCTTACAGGCACATCTTCGTCGCATAGGACTAGCAGAAAACGACGAGTGCAGGGCATGCAGGGAAAACATCGAAACGATAGAACATTTTCTGTGTCACTGCCCAGCTTTCACACATGCAAGATCCCGATATTTCGGTTCCGACATATTGCCAGACTTGACTCATCTCAGAGGATATGACTGGAAGATACTGAGAAAATACGTGTCTAGTACCGATTTTCTGTAATCCGTGGGGTATGAAAATCATAAATAAGGAGCGCACAACAGGCCGAACCACTGGCTTAAGTGTATGTCCATGGACATGAGACGTTTTAAACGTCTCCTCTATTCAACCTAACCTAACCTAAAACAGAAATGGTATGTGGTTTCAGCAGGACGGAGCCACTGCCCGAGACACAATGGCACTTTTAAGTCAAATTTTTGGAGAGGGAATAATTTCCAGAAATTCGGAAATTATTAGGCCAGCGCGATCGCCAGATTTGACAGCACCCGACTATTTTCTTTGGGGTTATTTGAAGGAGCGAGTGTATGTGAACAAGACAGAGACAATCGTTGAACTCAAGGCAAACATTGTTGCAGAAATTCGAACGCTACAGCCACAAGTTTTGAAAAGTGTTATGGAAAATGCTCTAAAAAGAGCCCATCAGTGCGAAGCTGAAAACGGTGGTCATTTAAGAGACATTATTTTTCATACGTAGTGTAAAAAAATTTGCCTTTTGTATATTTTATAATCTGGAAGAAAAAATAAAAAAAAAATAATAAACGAAAAAGTTATTAAAATTTTACACCCCTTGGTTTCTTTAGGCCCACCCTGTAGAACTTTATATTCGTTGAGTCCGATTCGAAGGACACGCATTTCACAGTTACTTCCAAAATAAATAATCTAACCATCATCGTCATGAGATTGCTTTTAACTTGATGATGGTCCCTGGCATCGTAACAGCATTTTCATCCAGAAATGACCCCAACCATATGGGGGCCACATTTAACACATCCCAGGAGCAGGCCACAATCTTCTTTCTGGTGTTGTCGAAAAATTGTTTTAAATGGTTCAAATTCATTTAAAACAATTTTTAAATGAATTTGCTTTTTATCATTGATGAAGAACTCTGTAAAGCTATGTATGTATGTATATACGATTGTCAGATCGGACAACGTTATCAACCCTGTTAAAGTGCTGCAAATGTACGGACAATGACAGATTGTTAGGCAAAGGTGAATTGACAGTTCAGACGATTGCAAGAAAACATTACAATTTCATATATGTATTTATAATATATATTTTGTAAATATTTATATGCAGGATTACCAATAAAAACATTTTATAGACAGTGCTGCCAATAAAATGTTTTTCTGACAATGGCGCCGTTGTCACGTGCATAAACTTCGCACATACAATATGCAAATTATCCCACAATGACTTCTGCCAACGTTACAAGACAAATATTGTATGTTCACACTGTTGTACTTTTACAGGGTTGCATTTTTCTGGCAATATTTTCCGATCTGGCATTCGTCTATACATAGCTTATATAAGGGTATATCTTAAATAACAGTGAATGCGTCCGACGCCTGTCAAACTCGTTTTTAAATCTATTTAAATATACTAAAGCTACTCCGCAAATACAACGAAACATTTTGAAATTGTTCGTGGTATAGGGATAAGTTGGACGACATATCGCGGTGAACATTTTAAAAATTCATTATTAGTCCAACGTGGCAACGATGATTTTCGCGTTGAAAAGCCGATGACGTGTACCATCATTTAACAAATTGAAAGGCAAGCAAAAAAGAAAATGAGCAAAACACAAATTCAATTGTATTTGCCCAAGTCAAAAAAAAAACAAAAACTTACTATATTGATGATGATAATTTTTATATTAAATCATATTTTTAAGAAAATATTAACCGCCTTACACACGATG
Source organism: Eudasyphora cyanicolor (assembly GCA_963930755.1). Classification (NCBI taxonomy): domain Eukaryota; kingdom Metazoa; phylum Arthropoda; class Insecta; order Diptera; family Muscidae; genus Eudasyphora; species Eudasyphora cyanicolor. The sequence goes on along the minus strand of OZ005734.1, from coordinate 49,976,874 downwards.
TCGAACGTTAATGTTCGCATAACTTTTATGCGAACAGCTGATTTGCTACCAATATTTTTTTTTTTTATTTTTAAAAATCACTTTCAAATTTGTGATTAACACTTGCACTTCGAATAGAATAAGATAAATAAAAAGAAGTCACACATGAAAAAATAAAAACAAGTACTTATTCACCCGAGGCAATTTCGGACAATATTGTCAGAAAAATGACCGAAAAATTCAACCCTGTGAACGTACAACCGTGTGAACATAGAATTTTTGTCATGCAGCGTTGGCAGGAAAGTCATTGTGAGATATTTTGCAGATTGTTTAGATGTGCGAAGTTTGTGCATGTGACAATGGCGCCATTGTCAGAAAAATTTCTATAAAATATTTGTATTGAAAATATTTGTATATATAAATATTTACAAAATATATTGTAAATATATGAAATTGTAAGGTTTTCTTGCAATCGTCTGAACTGTTAATTCACCTTTGCCTAACAATCTGTAATGGTCCGTACATTTGCAGCACTTCAACAGGGTTGAGAACGTTGTATGCAATTGCACGTTAATTAGGCGCTGACAGCTCTCATTGTAAGTTCATATTCACACTTGCACTACCAGGATCCGACAGCTTCGATATATTTGGTTTGCGTTTGCAAAGTCAGGGGGGAATTACATGTCTTTACATCTTGTAACATCAATAAAGAGTTCAAGAAACATAATTTGACTTCGGTGGACAAAACCAACATGTTTAGATAATCCACCATCACTAATATTTCGGTACTTCTCTAATGAAAAACAGCATCTTGCATAACAAACACAAGTAGACAACTGCAAATGTATATATGAATATATTTTATGAACTCATATTGTTGATTAAAACATATAACTGCAATGCTATGAAACTTTTTGTAGTTAAACAACTTTGTGTCGGATTGGGTTGTATACACAATACTACTGCTCCAATGCAAACTATCAAATTACTCCAGTGCTGTTGGGGTTCTACAAGTAATTTTCTATTTCCTCTTCTTTGTTGTTTTTCCAGAATATTTTCAAAAAATTTAAATCTTCCATACAATCGATATTGGTCCAGATTCACACTCGGCAATTTTTCCAAGCAACTGTCAAAGAGCTCCCTTTCCGCCTGCCTCTCTCTCCTACAAACTTTGGCAGTTGCTTGGAAAAAAATTGCCGAGTGTGAATCTGGACTTGCTCTGAATATCCACTTCAAGTGTAGCAAAACAAAATTTTTCTGAAATGGCGATTAAAAGTCAGTTGTTTTTTGTTTACGGCGTATTTGAGTACAACGCGCGTTAAAAATTATCCGTCAGGCGTTTTTGACAGACACTGGCACATTCACTGGTATTTAAGAGGCGCCCTAACGGCGTTGTGACTGCTTCGCCTCCGGCATTTCATCGCCGCCGCTCGTTTTCGATCGACCGACTTCATAATCGTTACTCTGTTTTCGTTTCTTAGGTTGGAGAATTGTATTTTTTTTTGGTCTTAAAAGACCGGAAAAATCACACGAAAAACGTTGAAAAATGGTAATTAGGTGGACCAAACAATCTGTAAAATGTTTGTAAAGTGCCGGGAGTGATAAAAAAATGCTTTTTTAAACAAGTTTCTCGTTTCCAAATGATTTCTGCTGTGTGGTTAATGCAAGAAAAGTGTTAAACTTCGGCCAAAAAGAAAGAAGTTGATATAGCCCAATGTAAGAGTAAAAGAGAGCGCTATAGATTTGTGAAATGAAAAATGTTGTACATACAGAAAAATTACTGTGTGAATATGAAAAAGAAAATTGAAGAAACAAGTGCAAAGTAAAATGGAAAAGATTTTGTTAATAAAACGCGAAGATGGTGTGGTGTTAAATGTCGTTTAATTTTCTTGTGGAAATGACAAGAAATCGGGAATTGTTAAAGAAATGTTATTAAATGTTATGGCTACCGGCATTCATTAGTGCGATGGTAACTATATCTATACTTGTCGTATTCATCACACTCTCACACACAGGCATAGATACTCTGAATAAATATATCCTTACGTATGTATGCATAGATGTGTACACCCTGTAGGGAAAATGTCTATTATAAGATAAAATGGTTTTAACAGGACTAAGGTTATTTTAACAGATTGCAAAATAGATCTGATGTATATAAATACTGTCGATTTCTCTTCTGGCAGAACATTTTCTTTGTCCTTTACGCGGAAAACAAATCACACTTAAAATAAGACCACGATACGAGCAAGTATTCGATTTCATTTATACGGGGAAGATAAACTTCGGCTTAAGTTTACATTACCACCAATGCTCGATTATGTTCCAAAATTTCGGGTATAATAAAACTTGTTGCTACGAAAAGACATTTTTTATTGGGGATGGTATGATATCCGAGGCACCATATTTGTATAGAGGATCTCAAAAAAGAAAATAATATACATTTTTTGATAACTCGCTGAATTATCGAATTATCGGACTTGAAATTGGAATAGAAACTACTCACAAGGGCAATGAAACCTAGCCACTTTAGAAAAATCGATAAATTTATAACGAATTATAACCAAAATATAAACCGAAAAATAAAGAATTTTGGAATTAAATTTTGTAATTTTGCGTCATAACTACTGTCCAACAGGACTAAACTTTGTGAAAGTTTCATCCCGATCAGAAGACTTGCTTTATAAAAATGGCACATTTGACATGTAATCCCCCATTTATTTTAAAATATTACAAGTCTATAACAATCCTTGCTGTCATCTTCAGAGTTATCCATCATTTTTTTCTCATCCAAAGTCTGTACACCGCGTCCTCTTAGTAGATGTTACAGTCTAAATATGCTCCATATTCTCAGAGTATGCAGTTGGCTCATCCAATATAAATAATTCCAAATGTCGACTTTGCTGGATCTGATGAATGCTGAATTGTGCTTTTTGGCCAATCATATTGAACATTATAAAAAGTTTGCCTTTTTTTAACTTTTTTTTTGAATGTTCTATAATAAATCTAAGATTTTTGGGAACATTGTAAAATTTTTCTGAATGTTATTATACACGAGATATTTTTACTTTAGTTTTGCTTGCATATTTTAATTCAATAACACGAAACCTACTAAAAAGGTAGGTTTTTCGAATTCAGTTATCTAAGGTAGTTATCGAAAATCTTTATTTTTCCGCCTTTCTTAATTTTTTTCACATTCAATATGAGCTTAAAATAGAAAGAAAAAGAATGATTTTTTTTATTTTCGATAACTAATATCGATTTCGTTTCTGAAAAAATCGTTGCTCCCTCGAAGTGAAGTGCTGGGAAATAGTTGCACGTTTTAGCCGAAAAAGTTCCTTCGAAACTAATTTTTATAATTTCTGTAATGTGTTAGAAAAGGGAAAGATTTCGTGAAAAGACCAGAGAAAATGCTACGCTTTTTCCTGAAACGAAATCGCCATAAGGTAGTTAGTTATCTTATGTTTTTTATATTTTCTTTGCTCATAGAGCCATTTTATAAAAAACATAAAAAGCGAGTTATCAAAAAAAATTTTTTTTTTTATTTTGAGGTGCTCTATCCACTCTTGTCAGCAATGTTCAACTTTTTTGTGCGGTTTGTTTAGTGTATTGTAAATAAAGTTTTCCCACGTATATCGCTTACTTTTTTGCAAGATTTTCAGACGAAAATTAGCACTGCTTTTTATTTGAAAATACAAATATCCAATCAATTTGATGCTTTTAAAGATAGCCTGAATAACCGATTAAACATAGGCATTTTTTTATCACATTTACCCCCATTAACACAAAGCAAAATAGCCGAGCGGTATAGCTAACGAAAGTTAAATTGTATAGAAATTGCCAGCTATAACCCATAGTTAGCTTTAAAACGTGATTTATATTCTTATTGGTAGTGGCCCTTAACAGAATAATTAAATTAACAGATACTTTCTTGTTTTTTTTTTGTTGAACTAATGATATTTCCAAAAACTAGTTGCATTCCCTGCACGGTATAGTAACGCGTAATATTGTTTATGTCGACTTCCAAATATGTGTTATGTTATTTAATTGATTTCGTCAATATTTTTATTCAAGAAATAGAAAATATGCATTTTTTCTTTTATAGCAGAAAGATAAGAATATCAGATATTTTATTTGACAGATTAGTACTGGTGGTATTGTTGTGTTTCCATATTTTTGCAACACTGATGTCTGTCTTATTGGTTGCTGCTATTTACTGCTCATACATAAATGTGACGAGTGGCAACTCTTTGTTATGTGAATATTGCTATTTGTCAAGAGAGCGACGAGACGAGAGACAGTAGCGATTATTGAGAGTTTTTTGTAAGCATATAAAGAAAATAAGTAAAATCGGAAAAATAAATGTAGAAAGAAAATAAACTACACCCCTGACGGAAAAGTGTCTGACTGCCGTATGTTAAAGGGACATCATCATATTGTACTTGCTGAGAAAAAGAAAAACCCTATTCTAAAATCCAATTAAAAAATATTTGCAAAAAGCAGCAAGCTGTGTAAAGGTGAATATTGACAAAAGAACGGAAGAAATGCAAAAAAAGAAACATTTTCAACTTCAACGATGGCCTAAATTTCTTAACAAAAAAAAACGACGTGCTGCCACCTATGAAAATGTATTCATAACACCGAAAATTGTGTAGATAAAATCGGTGCTTTAAGAAGTTTATTGGAAATAACCAAACAAAAGAGTTTAAAAATACACTTTTCTGTTATAAAATAAAAGAAATTACCAAAAGCAGGCAATTTTGAAAATCAATGAGCAATCATTTATACTTTCATAAGTATTAAAAAAAATAACACACACACGCACTCACCCGACATACATATATTTTTGTCGATAGTGTCACATAGTGTTATCTCTTTCGGTTTTATTCGGTTACATACTGCGGTCGAATGGTGGTAAAGTCACGCCTGTCTCGTTTGTTTTCTTCTGTGGTGGAACAAAAAGAAATGTCAAAAAATAAAGAGAGCAAGTTTTTTTTTGCTCACTGCAAAAGTAAATCTAGTGAATGTGTAAAAAAATCTAAAGAAGAGAGCAGCAAAAGTAGCAGTGATTAAAAAGCCTTCAGGTGTTTTATTTATTACAGAGATTTTTTATATACGTGCTGCATTAAATAACACAAAACAAGTGTTTTTTTTTTGCTCGTATGAACTATGAATGAAAGGAATTTTAGAACTAGTGCAGCAAAAAGTATCGATTATATTTGCTAAAATCGTTGCCATACATAAATGTGGGAGTTTTTTTTGTGAAAATTTTCATGAGAGTTTTACACATCCAAATGTATATCCTCAATAAAATCCTGATTAAAAAGAAAGGGAAGAAAATGCATGGATATTCAAAATTATTTATTATATGGTGGATTTCATGTCAAGTAAGTCAATTTTTAAAAGCGATGTCTTCCGGGATGAAACTTGCACCAAGTTTAGCCCTATTGGATAGTAGTTATGACACAAGCAGTTAACTTTTGGTACAAAATGGTTCCTTTGGGTGGGAGGTACAAAAGGGACGGGCCACTTTGCCTATTTTTCTTAAGGTGATAGCAACAGATAAACTATTGCTATGTGTGGAACTATCTAACTTTCGGATGGTAGTATTGAATTTATTACAGAATCAATATTTTACTAAATGCTAACCCTTTGTAGGGACTATATTTGATCCATTGATATTCCTCGTACTTCTTTTCTTCTCCAAAGTCAGTTAAGCCAGTTGTTCCTATCTGCTCTCTTTATGAATTGTAGAAGTCTGTGACGGTACAACGATTTAAGTTCAACCAACTTCAAGGGAAAAAATTCAAGGGGAATTGTATACATATGCTGACGCTGTTACGCCGTCATAATTCTTAAATCAATCGTAGATGCGATTTATCTGTATTTAGCAGTGTCTCCGCATAGACATTTTGTCCGAAACAGCTTTTGTTTGATCACGCCCATCTGGTGAGTTCCATCTGTAGTCAAAATTTTCTGTATTTCGATTTTATACCAAATAAAGATTGAGAAAGGTGTAGGTGTACATCTATCTCAACGTTGCTGGAGGAAATGACTCCTGCTTATATTTCCGCTTTAAAGATACTACTTCAAGATTATGGTAAAAATGTCAAACTTTCAAATTATCAGCCGGCTCTCAACAGCTGTTGCTGTTAGGAATGCCAATACTCACTATATAGTAAATATCGAAACACATCCCAGATTTCTCATATTTTGGGCGATTTTGTCTCTATCTTTAGAAAGTTCATTAACAGCCTATTTCTCTATTTTGCACGAAAGCGATGTGAAAGAAGAACAGCTGATTTTAGACCTACTAAAATGTATCAGAACGACAAAGTGACTGCAAACATAATGGCTGATGCCAGTTAGTAAAATCAGCTGTTCTTCGTTCGCATCGCTTTCGTGCGAAATAGAGAAACAGGCTGTTAATATGAATTATTTGTGATCAAAATAAAACCAATCGTATATTTGGACAAAGCATTTCAAAATAAGAAGAAACAGGAAGGAACGGTGGTATGTTCGCCTGGGCTGGATCTTTTATAACAGATTGCATTCAGTTCTATAATGGGAAATATTATAGAGGGGTATATTAACTATTAAATCATGAATCGATATGGTTCTTTTTGTAGCGAATTATGTTAAAAATTATACTAAAGCTGAAGTTTTAGCCTAATTGGTTAGAAAATGTGGCATCTATAGCTTAACTAATGATATTTTAGGGCGTTCTCTACATGGGGACTATATCAAAACCCAGACCGATATGTTAAATTTTCGTTGTGTAAATTTTAGTATAAATAAAACACGGCTATATCAAAACATTGACCGATATGTCTCATTTTCAATCCCACACTATCTGCAACTACATATAAGACATATATATCAACCACATATTATCAACCTATATTTGATATTGCTAAATCGTCTTAGAATTTTACGACGATCAAGAATATACATACTCGTACATATGTATGTATTTATATTAGAGTGGCTTCTTTTGTGAGGATGAAAAACAAGTTCGCGTTGATCAAAGCTTGTTTGCAAAGTTGGTTCGTTTTAAGTATTTTAGCAAAATATTTCGTTTATGCGACCTCGAAATTAGGGACTATTTGAGGTTAAATAACCTCTAAAAATCCGGTTTTCCCTCAATAAAATTGTCAATTTTTATTACTTTTTGGAATTGACCACTGGACATTAAAATCTCGACCATCATTAATAGGGCGACGTGACTTCCATTAAAAAATTGCAATTTAAAGTCAATTTTTCTCGATTTTATTGAAATTTTTAGTTAATTTTTTAAAGATTCGAAAACAATTTCCACAATTTTGGTCCTATTTTCACTTTTGTGGCTTGTTATAGAACAGCTGATCTCTAGATTTCATTTTTATAAAAAATTAACCCTTTCAAGGGCTAAATTTTGTTGTTGTCGATAACTCGAAAGTTATCGACAAATGTTATCAGATTTTTTCACTCGGATTGAGGGGACACGGGTATCATATCCTTGCCTGTCTGACTGATGAGCACGATAACTCAAAAGAAGCAACCAATTGACTTTACATTTGAATGTGGTAATATTTGTTTCTATTCCAATCTACGTTCGAAGAAAGGCAATATTGTGTCCACTCCTAGTACCACCCTCACAAAGGGTTAAAGTTTAGTGAAATATTGATTCTCTAATAAATTCTACTCTTCTCATCCCAAACTTCTTTAATTCCACACATAGCTATAGTATATATGCCAAATCAAGTCATACCAAATCATGGTTTATAATGTTAATACCAGTGCACATAAACACTTACAATTCAGTACAGTGCAAAGTCTTTGAAGTATCTAAAAGTCAGCGCAAAAAATGCGTATTCGTCAAGTCACTTCTGGTTATTCCAGCACAACAATTCCATAAGTTCTGTAGCAATCATTTAAATGCTTTCATTTTTGTAAATTACATTAAATTTCTAATGGCTTTAGACTGAGCAGCTTTTAACCATCTTTCTGGCTCCCAGCAAACGACCATATTCCATTACTCACAAAGTGAGGGTATACTTTAGTCAGTTTACTCGACTGACATTTTCCTCCTTATTTTACTATAAAAATGTCGTTTTTAATTGCTCTATTGTTGGCAACCCTGTTCGAAACAGGTGTTTAGATAGAGTCGCTTTGTACCATTTTCATTCGTGTCAAATACATAGTTACACATCGTTAAATGATGCATAGAGCCGTTAAACCATTCCAGCAAACGAAAAAGAAATTAATTTAAGACTAACGAATCCAAATAATAAATGTATATGTGTACATACATAATTATACACCACAATATATTTATCTCAGAGATATCTAATGTTATTCTCCTTTTTTTCTTGTCTCTTTGCAGCATTTATGAAACAACTTTACAAAATTAAATTGAAATACTTTACTCATCACAAACCTTTTTGTAAAAGAAGGGCCCAAGTGCAATTAACTCCTTAAGCAAAAAAAGTCAACGCATAAGCCAATCATAAAAAATAGTAACAGACGTAAACAGAGAAGAAAGAGTGACATTACACTTTCCCACATCAAATAATTTGAACAAAAAACACAACAACCAGAAATTCCTTAAGACAAACGAACACTTTGAAAACGCCTACAGTTATTCTTGGTAGAAACTCGAAACTCCTCCAGAACTTCACAATTTCATAAAACAATCGATTTCGATACGACGGCAAACCAACCAAAATCTACGGTCTAACGAAAAATCTGAAAAATGAAATTGATAAAATCAAATTAAGCAGCAGACACCGGCAACCACATACCACCACAGCACAGCAGCAGCAGTCAAGCGATCATTGCTCGCGCCGCCAAAACAAATTCTATTTCAGCAAAAACAAAAATATAAGAACAACAAACAGCCGCAATGTTATAAATTACTTAAGAAAGCTTTGATTAAATCATTATTCCACAACCAAAAAAAGGAAAGATAGATAACAAGAAGAGATTCAAAGTTCGACGAATACACGAATAACGACAGACAGCACACACTACCGGGGAGCGCAGGGTAGCAGAGAACTAAAAAAAGAAATACGATAAAGAAAAACCACCAAGCGTAAAAATCAATTGTTTTGTTTTGTGTAAATATTTTAATAAATGAAACAACAAGACGCTATCAATGAAATGACCACCACCAACACCACTATAACACATCCTACTACAGTTTGCAGTTGTTGTTGTTGTCATTGTCGTGTTCAATAAATGTTCATAAACATTTTGTTGTAAATATTCATCGTCGTCGTTGTTGCAGTCGTTGTCCTCTTAGCCGTTGCCCATAGCTGTCGTCAGTTTTTTTCATTTCTTTTCGTTACGTTACGTTCCGTTTCAATTTCTTCTAAGCCAATTTCAAACAAAGAACTTTACAAGACACAACACAACAAACATTGTTAGTAACATCATCATAATCGCCAAAGCTAAGCCACCAATCCCCCCAGCCCCTTCCATCATTTTCATCAGCGCAAACAAGTACCCAACCAGCAACAGCAACACCACCATCACCACACCACCTCCTTCATATAACTTAACTACTCAATTCAATCCAAACCACCACAACATTAGTAAGACACACCACAACAAACAACATCAACCAGAAACGAATTCAGAAACAAAACCAGCAACAACTACAGAATAAAACAACTAATAGTACAATCTTTTTTTTTGAAAAAAAAAAAAAAAATAAACCAAATAGAACACATCCACAACGTGGCCAAGTGACAGTGACACATCGCGTACTTTTTGGTTGTCACTACAAAACAAGTGAAGAAAAGCTGTTTATTGCTTACTGGAGCGCGCACATAATTCGGAATTGTGCGAATATAATACCCATCTTGGTTCCTTAGTTAGTGTTTCTTTAGATTTTAGTGTGCATTTAAACAAAGAAGAAGAAGTGAAGAAAAAAAAGAAAAAAAAATAACCAAAAAATAATATTTAATAATAATTTTCGTTTTACGGCTCCAATATTCGAAAACAAACTAACAAACCAAAACAACGTTTTGTATTCACCTAAAAGTCAATGTTGAGAAAACGTTATCGCTCCGTTGTCGTCGTCGTTGTCGCCGCCGCCATCGTTCACAGTGACTGAGACGAGGGTGTAGAATCAGGAGTGAGTGATTCTTTTTTTGTTTGTTTTGAGAACCGTGACGTGAGCCATAAAATTCAGTTACGCACATAAAAGTAATATCTCGTCGTCTTCGTCATCGTTAAATCGGTGAATTATCGGTGTGGTCGGTGTGTACGAAATGCAGCGACGTGAACCACGACAATCAGGGTAAGTCCATCCATCCATTCAGGCATTTTTTTTTTTTTAATTTTTCATCATTTCATTTGTAGTACAATCCTAGATTTTATATTTTTCTATTTTTTTTAAATAACCTAGTAAAAAAGTTCGATTTGATCAGATGTGATAGCAGATCAATTTAGATCTAATCTGATCCTTAAAATGGTTATATATAATAAGATGTGATAATATTAATCGAAGATACGATTAAATTTAATTATAGCAAAGTAAATACGAAAATGGAACGGATATTATCTGATCAAAGTAGATATGATGAGATCTAAAAATGTCTACAATTGTGAAATATATGACCAATATTTGCATCGTGAATGTATCTAGATCTCATCAGATCTACTTATGTTCACCACGTAAGGAATTTATAGATGTTTCTTAGAACATTCACATATTGTAACAGTAGGCATGTGGCATCTTGCTGAATTAAAACCACAGATGAATTTGGACTTCAAATGGCCAATGCTCCAACAAGAGCAACCAAATATATATACGTTATTTTTAATGACAATTTTTTAGTGCTAAGGAAATGAGAAAAGGAAGCTACCTTGCTCTTCCTATTCTAAATTACTCTAACAATGTGTTTTAAAAATATATTAATAAAAATATATATTGACCCCATTACAGAAAAAAGTGATTTTTCTCGAAAGCCTTTTGCAGTTATTGCTTGTGAACACAGATACATACATATATGTATGTTCCTATATACTATTTTTCAATTTAGCGGGTTTGTGTTTGCACCTTTCACATATCAAGAGAATGGCGGAACAACCAGTTGCGACTTCTGATTTAAATCAGATAGTAATGCCCTTATTCATAGGATAGAGGTCCTACGCATGTCCATGGATCGGTCTGTTGTGTGTTCCTTATCTACTTAGTATTTATACCCTACACCACACTGTGGGACAGGGTATTATAACTTTGTGCATTTGTGATCGACTTAGAATCACTTTCTGAGTTGATTTAGCTATGTCCGTCTGTCCGTCTGACTGTCCGTCTGTGCATGTATTCTTGTAATCAAAGTTCAGGTCGCAATTATTGTCCGATCTCCACGAAACTTTACACATATCTTTTTTTTGGCCCAAGGACGATCCCTATTGAATTTGGTTAAAATCGGTTCAGATTTATATATAGCCCCCATATATATGTTAGCCCCGATTTGACATGTAAACGCTGTAAAAACTTTATTTTATATCCGATCACTATGAAATCCGGCAGAAAGAGGTTTCTTATTATATGAATGAACACTGTTAAAATTGGAAGAAATCGGTTCAGATTTAGATATAGCCCCCATATATACGTTACCCCCGATTTGACATATAAGCGCTGTAAAAATGTTATTTTATATCCGATCAGTGCGAAATTCGGCAAAGAGAGGTTTCTTATTACATGAAGGAATACTGCTAACTTCGGAGAAAATCGGTTCAGATTTAGATATAGCCCACATATATATGTTACCCCCGATTTGACCTGTAAGCGCTGTAAAGACTGTATTTTATATCCGATCAGTGCGAAATTCGGCAGAAAGAGGTTTCTTATTACATGAAGGAATACTGCCAAATTTGGAGAAAATCGGTTCAGATTTAGTAGCTCCCATATATATGTTACCCCCGATTTGACATGTAAGCGCTTTAGAGACTGTATTTTATATCCGATCAGTACGAAATTCGACAGAAGTAGGTCTTTTTACATGAATAAGTATTCAGGGAAGATCAGTTCAGATTTACATTAAAGCTCCATATACATGTTCCTCCTGATTTGGTATCAAACCGCTATAGAAGTTGTATTTTACTTCCGATCATTAAAATTTTCCAGAAAGATATTTCTCACTTTAGGAACGAATATTGCTTAATTTAGCGATTATCGTTTCAGAATTAGATAATATGTTTCTACCCATTTACCAATTATTCCAAATTATTATGGCAATGACCCTTATCGCATTGTTAGGGTATTATATAGTCGGCCCCGCCCGACATTCTGCCTTTCCTTACTGGTTTCCTCTTAAAGTTGTTATTAAGGTTATAGGAGTAGAGGGTTTAAAAGTACATTTTAACGTGGGAAAAATCAGTACAATCAATAAACCTTCCAAGACTTTTTATGAATTGGATCAACACCTTAATAGTTGCACATATATCCCCATAAATACCCATATTCCATAAACTGACCATTTAAAATTTATAACAACTTTCGTTATCGTAACTTAATTAATCTATGAATTAATATAGAAGTGCATTTATATAAATGAATAAAAAAGAAAAATATATATAAAAATACAATTTGTAAAAATTTTGTGTTTCTAAAAAATTGTTTTAGAAGTTATTTTTTTTTTGCAAAGTGAATCTTTCTTGCCACCAAATTCTGTGAAAGTTTTTTTTGCTTACTTATTAATGGAAAATAATTAAATTTTTTACAAATATGGAAGAGTTATTATTTAAAAAATAATACAAAATTTTCTTTTTCCAAAAAATTGTGTTAGAAGCAAAGTGAAAACACTTTCTTGACACACTGTATATCAATTAACAGTACAACATTTTGTCAGCTCATTGATTTGGGACTCAATTCTGAGAATTGGAAGTGAAAGTAGCCCCAAAAAAAGAACTTCTGCATAATTCGTTTATTCTAGATGACTTTATTATTAATTTAATGGCTATACGAATTTTTTTGCCCCAGGTGGATTTTTAGCATCTTTTTTATAACATTCTAAGAAATTCTTAAGAATACCAGGTCCAATCACAGGTAGGGTCAAAGAACATAAATAAATAAATAAAATTGTGTGAATTATAAAAAAGAACTTATTCAAGCGGTGATTTTATTCAAATTGACATTAACGTACTATAAAATTGTCCATTGCATAAAAGATTTGCTACAAAATTTATAATCGATCTTTGTAAATTCATACTGGCAAAACTTTCTCCAATAAAAATTTGCAAGCTCTCTTGTATTGAACTGTAAAAATGGCTCCTTCTGGATATCTGGCCTTTTAGGAGTAAAATAATGATTTCCAGTAAAAAGAAATCTTCGATTAAGGGAACAAACCTAATATTATAGAAACAAATAGAAAAAAAGGCAGCGAGTTTCAATTGCATGGAATATCTCGGAGCACTATCTGCCTGTATTTTCGATATACGTCTCTCTGTCATATTCAGAGTCTAATACCAATATGTCCTTAAATTAAATCGGTTATAGAAAATGTGCGTAATGAGATCCACTGACTATATCAGCTGATCGCAGTACACCCACACGACGCAGAAATCGCACACACAGCAATTCAATTGATAACACCTGCGATACGTTCCAAGTATGTACATATATGGTTGTTGAATTAGCTTTTTGCGATTGGTGGTTGAGTTGGCTTCAGTGTTACCAATTTTGCTGTTATCTCGCTAAATCTGGCGATTGTTAATGTCCATCGCGGGATGATGTGAGTTTTAACGGCTAAAGCTATGTACTAACGATTGTCAGATCGGAAAACGTTATCAACACTGTTAAAGTGCTGCAAACCGATTGTTACGCTAAGTGCACACGATTGCCAGGTTGGACAACGTTATCAACCATGTTAAAGTGCTGCAAATGTACGGACAATGACAGATTGTTAGGCAAAAGTTAATTTACAGTTCAGACGATTGGAAGAAAACCTTACGATTTCATATACATATTTACAATAAATTTTGTAAATATTTATAAGCAGAATTGCCAATAAAAATCATTTATAGACAGTGTGGCCAATAAAATGTTTTTCAGACAATGGCAACATTGTAACATGCATAAACTTCGCACATCTAACAATCTGCAAACTATCTCACAATGACTTTTTGCCAACGTTGCAAGATACAATTTGTATGTTCTCGCGGTTGTACGTTCACAGGGTTGCATTTTTCCGCCATTTTTCAGATTGTTAGATCTGTCAATCGCAGAAGATACAATTCTTTAAATCGATACCTCCATTCAAAACAATGCAAAGTGCAAAAAGGGAAGGCGATAAAAGTTTGATAATTTTTTAAATTTGTGTGAAATTTCCCTTTGTAATGCAAATCGAATGACCTGTGCTGTTTTGTGAGTATCTTTTGATTGGTTTGACGGATAAACACCGAATTTGACTGAGTATAAGTCGACTTACCATGTTTTAGAATAGAGGTATCGAAATGTGAACGGTGCGGCATAAATATTATTAAAGCAAAAACCATTTAAGGCGATCAAAATTCCGACTTTAAATTAAAAAAAGGATAAATATGATGGCATTTTTCTAGAAAAACATTAAAAAAGTCTCAAATACCACCGATTCGGAGGCCACTCGATCTGATCACACATTAGCATAGAACTGCAAGATAAGTAGAAACAAGTAAAAAAAGCGTTAAGTTCGGCCATGCCGAATCTTATGGCGATTTCTTTTCTGGTAAAAAGTGCAACATTTTCGTTTCCCGATAACTAGACTTCTATGCAATATTTTAGAATTTTGAAGTAAAAGCTATGTTTAATTCGAGGGACTACATCAGTTCCACCTAAAAAGTGCAAATATTTTTCAGAAATTCCCTTTGACGAGGCAACATTTTTTTCAGAATCGAAATCACCATTATATACACTCCACCATGGATCGCACGTGAATGGTTACGGGTTCTAATAAACTCACTATACCTAATTTCAGCCCAATTCGTTGAAATTTGAGGTTTTTGAGGCGTTACGAAGTCATATATGTATAGAGTGACCTTTGATGTTGCCCATTTTCAATCCCAAAATACCTGCTGATATAAGAAGTATATGTACCAAATTTCAGATTCAGTATTATAGATTGTAGCGTGATTACAACAGACGGACGGACATGGTTAAATCGTCTTAGAATTTTACGACGATTAATAATATACGAGTATATACTTTATGGGGTCTCAGATCAATATTTAGTGGTGTTACAGACGGAGTGACAAAATGAATATACCCCCCATCCTATGGTGGAGGGTATACAATAATGTGCGTGTTATTGATATTTCGCTTTTTATGGTATTATCGGACGTTAAAGTTGGAAAAAAATTTCGTTACAATGGGCGCAAATTAGAAGGAAAAAGTCTAAAAAAAATCTATAACTTTTCAGTTATCGATAACTTTGATTCCAATGACACTTCAGCTGTGACACTGTGCGTAGCTGCCTTTGGACATACCCCTGAGGAGGAAATCTTTAAAACCGGCGAAGGCCGGTCACCCAGAAATACTTTGGTCCACGTTGCCGACTTTGGACGTGCCCCAGTGGATAAAATCTTTAAACCCTGACAATGAACATTGCAATAAATCGAAAGTTATCGAAAAATTTTATCCGATTTTCTTTTTTGATTTTTTCATTCAAAAGAGTTCAAAATAATAAAAATAATAAATGTACAAATAACGGGTTTTGTAATATGTCATGATCTGTCATTTGTTTTTCATTGTATTCAGTAGTGTTTACAATTTTATCATGGAGAGATATGCACAAGAACAACGTTTACAAATTATTCAGTTTTATTATCAAAATAATCTTTCCCCAATTGCAACTTTTCGTGCGCTAAGTCCATTTTTTTTAAATCCAAAAAAACACCCGTGTGCAATATTTTAGCTCTCGTTAAGAGCTATCTTTATGCCATTGACCGATTCCCGATCCGACGTACTGTTAAGGAGCTAGAGCAAAAATAAAATTTTCGTTCACATTTGAAAATGGTGCGAAGTCCATTTTTTTTAAATCCAAAAAAACACTTTCAAGTCGACCTACGACCTTGACACCCATGAGCAATATTTTAGCTCTCGTTAAGAGCTATCTTTTTGCCATCGACCGATTGTGGCTACGCGCAACACAGCAAATAAAACAATTGAATTATTGCGTGAAAAGTTTGGAGATTCGATTATTTCAAGATATTGTGATATTGAATTGCCTAAAAGAAGTTTTGATTTAACGGCATTAGACTATTTCTTGTGGGGATATTTGACGTCATTGGTCTTTCGAAATAAACCAGACTCCCTTCAAGCTTTACAAGTCAATATTGAACGTTCCATTCATGGCATACGACTTGATTTAGTGGAAAAAGTGCTCCAAAACTGGTCGAATTCGTTCCTGCAGAAGCCACGAATGACGCTATATTTAGAACTTAATTGTATCGATTGTACTTCACATTAAATAAAAAACTTTTGAATTTCCTTAACAATAAGTGTGTTTTTATTCAAAGAAATCATATCACTCTTATTGGAAAACCCTGTAGTTATCAATCTTAGGTTTTAATAACTAAGGTAGTTATCAAAAAAAAGATTTTTTTCATTTTCTTATATTGAGAATGAAAAAAAATGTTTTCAATTTTTTTTAAAGCTTAATAACTCGATAACTAAACTAGATGTCGATAACATGCAAATTATTTTTTTTCTTATTTTGATGTGTTCTATCCAAATATGTGTTCAGATCGAGGGGCCTCGGATATGATACTCTTACCGAAATTTTACTTATTTTTGGTTGATTAATATACACATTCCTTGAATGGAACGCTTTTTATTTAAGTGCATTTCTAAAATTTTCACTTCTAATAAATATTTAAGCACATTATGACATTTTAGCAATAATTTAAAGGTATTTTGAGGTTACTACATAGTGGTAAAGTCATACACTTTAATCTATTAACGTCCTCAAGATTCATTTCCCCGACGTGAAATATCTATTCCAAAGTCTTCACAACCTCGAAAGCAAAACTGAAAGGTTAGTCACCTTTTTTATTTCCCAGCTAACTTGTCACCAATTATGTCAAAAAATGACGTGATAAATGGAAATAAATAGTACAAATAATTCTGCAGAACATTTTGCTTCACTCAAAAACAAACAAAAAATATATTTTCAAGGATCAATTTTCACACCAGACTGTTGTAATCCTCAGTTGTTGTAATATTTTTTCCTTTTCCATATTACAATAAATTTTTTACTACACAAATATGTATATGTACGACTGGTAGGTACATTTATTCCCTTGCCCATGCTATAATCTACGCTGGATTAACAAACTATTGGTTTGTAGGAAATAAAAATAAATATTTATTAGGAAATATCTTATACATATATACGATAAGTACATATTTCAAATGTAAGCCATATCAAGTGAACGTTTTGATGGAATTTGTAGGTGGTAGCCTTTGTTTATGGGAATTCTTCACAATGACGTTCCCAATGCGTTTCCCAACCTCAATCAATGGCTCACTCGCATCAACATTGCCCTCGCCACCACTTAGCAACAATTTGGCTTCTACACTTATGCTATTCTGTGTTCAGTTTATGACTTCAGAGCTGCGGAACTCAAATACTAGTAGTATTAAAGCTATTTTTTCTCTTCTTCTGTTGGATGAAAGTAAAAAACTTTCTGGGCGATATGTTATGAGGTTATTGCGTGCATAAAACTTTTTCTTTTTAATTTATTATAAAAAAGGAAAATGAATGTGTAGTTTAATATTCTAGAAGTACACATACACATATACACACGTATTATAGTAGATATTCTATGTTATGGATTTTCAATAAAAAAAACATTGTATATAAAAGACAATCCAATAAGCAAATCCCTAGAGGCAGTTGCGTCATTAAACAGTATATGTATGTATGTATATTCGTTTTTCGTCAAATCTACACTGGCTTCTTTTGTAGCGAGCGACGTAGGTGTAAGTGTCAATGTTAGCTTTAATGCGTTCATAAGAAGGTATCAACGCTAATATTCATAGATTTTGCAAAGCTTTATTTAGTATAACTGAATTAATATGTGTATTAATGTATTTCTCATTTTCTGCTATACATTTCGTACGCAGAAAGAAAATATGGAAGATGGGACCTGCGAGTCAACAAAACGAAAACGTTTCCAATGTTTGAATTATGTCCGAATGGGAAAATAAAGGCAATCTACATTTAAAAATAATCTTCAAAAGTCCTCAAACAGAATTTATGGAAAGTTTTAAGGCTGGGTTAGGCAAACGTAGCCGTAACGCCCCCGTAGCGTAACGAATCAGCTGATTCAATCAGACATATTTAAATCACTGTAAACGATTAGCCAACGAAAACGAAACGTAAACGGACGGCTGAATCTGCTGACATTTGATTTGGACAGCACGTTTTCGTGCATTTGCAAACAAAATCAGTAAAAAGAAAAAAATTATGCGAAAATTTTGAAAAGTAATGATGAATAAGCAGTAAAATGATAAATTAGGAGCAAATAAATATAAAATAAAATGAATTTGTTGGTATTTTTGTTGTGAATGACTGTGTCATATGCACGTTTTTGAAGTTGTGGGTAATAGCTCCAGCGGGCAACGTTACGGCTTCTAAAGTTAAATTACGGTTAAGTTTGCCTAACCCGGCCTTTAGTAACACCACTGTTCTGTATTCCGGGAACAGTGGTGTTAATTTTAGCCTAATGCTATCGTTTCCCGCATTGATCAATTACCGAAAACTTGAAAACGAACATTTACAACATATGCAAAGCAACAATTCCATGTCTTATTTTACAATGCATTACAAATGTTTATCATAAAGTTCTTCTATTTTCATTGTTTTCTGATTTTATGGGCATTATAACCTCACTTTTTAATCAGCTGTTTTGCAAATGCACATAACGTCCATGGTACAACAACTAAAGGTAAAATCAGTTGCCCGATGGCATATCATATTTGATTAAAAAAAAAAACATAACATTTAGAGAAATGTATGAAATCTTTATTTGAGACGATGGAATGGTCTATATAATTCAATGCTGAAAGATGAAAATCAATGTTTAAAGATGAAAACACGAAAACAGCTGAGCTACCAAGAACAAAAGAAAGTTGCAAAACAATCATCCATTACATTCAGCAAAATCGAGCTTAAGATGTGCAGAAGCTAAAAAAGCCCCCTCCAGATAACACTGGTAAAGATGAACCTACCTTATTGCAACTGTTCTACCCTTTTCCGATGTGTTTAGATGCGTAGGCAAGCTCTTCGTCACGGGATCGGAAGAACCCTGTGAAATATGCCGCATGAACTGCGATTAGACTTATGGAACAGTCCCTATGGTCGGGAAATGGCTACGGACCTCTAGACACAATGCCTGAGATTCCGGGCACTGTTGATTACACTATGATTGAAACTCTTTTTGACAAGAATTACCTCACTCTTTTTTTAAGCATAGCTAATGATGCATCCTGGCAGGTTTGGAGATTTTTCCACTGCGTTTTGCTTCCGCTAGCTGTCCATACTGGTGCAGCATAGTTGACCCCTGGCCAACCAATCGTGAACAGTGTCTCTTTGTCCATTCCCCCAAGAGCTGCTGGAAGAGAGATAAGAGATAAACAAGGAGCTGATTCCACTGGCGTTATGAGCTATTACATTTCTGTATCATTTGGCCATTTTGTGTGGGAGGTACCAAAAAGGGAATTTTTCGTGAGGCGAAGTCTAATCTAAAAGCATTATACTGCGAGAAATTTTGTAGTATTTTCGACTATTGGAACGAACCTAAACTTTTGTACAGAATGGTTCTTTTGTGTAGGGCGTACCAAAAGAGGCATGGAAATAACGCCCATTTTTTCACTGGACTGTAGGCACTATAAAATTGTTACACTGTATACATTTTCAAGAATTGATATGTTTTGCTATTAAAATTTTTAGCAGTTAAGTTTTTGTACAAAATGGTACCTTTGTGTGGGAGGGGCCCAATTTTCGACCACTTTTTGCAGCATTTGGGGCTGTATGTCTGCAATAACGCGTCGAATATTCTCTTCCAAAGCTTCAATCGTGTCGGGCTTATCTGCGTAGACAAGCAACTTTACATAACCCCACAAAAAATAGTCCAGTGGTGTTAAATCGAACGATCTTGGAGATCATGCCACAGGCATGATCTCCATGTTGGCTGTAGCGTATGTTGTTTCGTTGGCTGTAGCATATGTAGCGCCGTCTTGTTGGAACCAAAGGTCGTACACATTAACATCCTCCAATTCAGGCACGAAAAAGTCATCAATCATGGCTCTACGAGGGTTGCTATTTATATTTCGGTCCTGGCAATGCTGGTGTTGCCAGATGAAAACTGGAACTTCCATTGGAAAGTATGATATTTTTTAGCATAACTTCACTCAGACAGTTTTGTCATTTGAGCGCGAATTGTTTTGTTTACAGTGTGTTGAAAATTTACCTCCAAAACATGGTTTTTGAACGCTGTGGATTGTGCTCATCGAGACCTATCCATCAAGTGGTCATAGTATAGATTAACCCGATCTAGTTTTCGATCTATGGTCTATTGAATTGTGTTATGAAATAGACTCAATTCGCACGTTGAAACATGTATATTTTTAATTTTTTTATTAAATCGACTTTAAAAAGTTTTGGGTTTTTCAATATTATATTTTTTATTGTTTTATATCATTTAATTGTTAAAAAAAACTAAATATTTATTTTTTTTGTTTGTGTATAACAGTTTCCGAAAACGGACTATAACTTTAGATTATAAGTATAACAGGTTATTGTCTTGGCTAAATAGACTATAACTTTGGACTCTATCTTCACTCCCTTCTCTATCTCACGGTATGTCACATGACGATCTTGCATTATCAGTTCACGCACGGCATCAATGTTCTCTGGCACAACGGCGGTTTTTGGACGACCTTCGTCTTTGAGCGAGCGTCGGCCACGATTGAATTCATTAAACCAGTTTTTCACAGTGATTTAGGATGGTGTTTAATCGTCATACAAAGATTTAACTCTTGTCGTTATAATCCACGTTGAAAGTTCTGAAAAATGATCGCACGAAAATGTCCACGAGTTAATTCCATTTTTTGCTAAATTAATTTTTTCAAGCCACTGTAAACGACACAAATGATGGTCGTACGTCAAAACGTTCTGAGCACGTTTATGCTAAAAAATGTCAAACTTTCCAATGGAAATGTCAGATGGCGCCAGGCAACAGGAAGTGTCGTATCAGTTATACATGTTGTTAGACGTCAGAAGAAGCAAAAGTTGGCCTTCGCTAGCTCGGTGGTTAGTGCATTAGACTTGGGCCCCGAAGGTGCTGGGTTCAATTCCCAGCCAGGGCACTGGCAACATTTAACATCAACATTTCATGTTTTCATCATAATTCAAGTTTCTGCAGCTAAAAATAACGCACCGGTCGCACTACCACTACAACAACATCTGATCACCCAAGTCAACAGGGAAGCTAATGCAGAAATGCAGCGCATCTAGTGGAGAATAGAAACAGTAATACTCAAATAACATCCATTCCCTGAAACTAACAGACGAATGTTAAATAACAACCGGACAACATTGAGTAGATTAAACAACATAAGGTTCCAGCGATAATCGGATATATGCCGGAACGAAGTCTGTAATAGAAATAGACTTAAGGATTATCAACTCAGCGTCTACAAGCTGCTACAACAACAACAAAGTTATTGCAACAAATAGATTAAGTTGACAATATCTTGTTGAATCCATATGTTCCCCCGAGGAATAAATTAAGGAAAACATGGATCTTGCTAAGATCGGAACATAAATTGAGAAAAAAATTACAATGTTTATTAACTTATTTCTTTACTAATTTTAGAAGATGTCTTCATCTGAAAATTGAAAGAATAATATGACACTATTTAATCGTATCTTGTAAATCATAACTTTTAATTTCGATAACAAGTTTTTATCAAAAATGCAGTATGATCTTTTTTGCAGTTTACATCTATACCCTCGACATTTTGTCCTAATCCCTTTACAAATTGGTCATTGCCATTAAATCGTATTAAAAAATATCTATTTTTCAATTACAAAAAAATATCGTGTTATTTTTGGTTTAGCCCACATAATGTTTGGTAATGTTGTCTCTGCGTTTTTGTTTATATATTTTCTTGTGTTTCTTCATTTCTAATTTTGTTGTTGTTGCCGGTTTTTTTTTTTGCTAAAGCCAATTTGTCTTTGTCCCAACTTTCTATTGTGTGTTTTGGATTTTCCAAAGCGAAAAAAACTGGAGGAATACAAGAACAAAAATAAGACGGAGCGCGTCAACACCACATCGGCGGCCATAAAAATAGAACATTTTAATTTAATTAGGACAAGTTTTCCCATTAAATGAGAACAAATACGAACAAAAAACCAAGAAATAAATTGATTAATACAGTCTCAAAAGGATTGAGTTAAAGCGGACTGTTACCACTAGTTCCACTAATAATAATTATGAACGAAAAAATAAAAATATTGTATATAGCCTGGAAAATGATTACCTCTTGAAGAGAAAAAGTGGGGGAAAGGAGCGACGCGACAGACAGGCAAAAGACTCTGATGCCGATGCGGCAATGGGAAACAAATGTCATGACTCTAACGAACGAACGAAGAAGAATCAAGTTTGAATGACCTCTTTTACGATGAAATGAAATTAAGACATCTTTCACAACTATATACTCGCTCTCTAGTCACTAGTCACTAGCCTTACAAAAACACACGCACACATGCATTTTCCACAGAAAACTTCACAGAACTGTTAGATCAAAGAGGACAGAAAAAATATACAAACAATTTAATAAAGTTGGGCATTAGTTACAGACTGCCAATGTTCGGTTTTGGTGGGGATTTTGATCTAAAAACTCAAAAGAAATTCTTTAAAATTATGGTCAAGTATTTTTGTTAATGAAAGAGTTGTAAAACTAATTTTCAATATACGAGTATTGTAAATCATTCAAAGTTATTTTGAATTAGTTCTTATTCATAAAGTTTATTAGAGGTTTAAAAAACGTCTTCTTTTCAAGTAAAATTTATTACAATTTTTTGTAAATAAATAAGCTTTGATAATAAATAATATTTCATAATATATTATTATTTTTTTGGTTGAGTAGATAGATAACGACGCTACCAATTGCATCTCTTCTCTATAACTCTTTGGACCAATAGCAAGTGGGGGGAAATAACTGTGCCTGGAAAATACCATCACTTCCCCATTTTGATTATTTCCTCAGATACCCACGAATCCGGCCACAAGTGGCACATATTGCATCTCTTCTCTATAACTCTTTGGGCCAATTGCATGTTGGAGGAAATAACTATGCGTGGAAAATACCACCCCTTCCCCATTTTGATTATTTCCCCAGATACCCATGAATCCGGCCACAAGTGGCACATAAACTGTACTATTTCTATACGATATTTTGTGAGAAAAATCTCACTCAAAATTTTTGGATAATTTCTCAAACAGCTGATTTGTTTTGGTGCAACCTAATTAAAGAGCGTACGGTGAGGAAAACTTTAGAAAAACGTAAATATTAAATTTATTATTATTTAAGGCTGTAGTTGTAGTAGCAGCATATGTGTTTGTTGCCCATTAGGTGTTGTTTTTATTTGCCTTGTATATTGGGTTATGCTGTATTTGTTTCCAGGCCAAGGAAGATGGTTGCTTCCACTGGTTGGGTCCAAAGAGACCTGGAAACATGTTGAGTAGATTTGGCAGGGCAGTTAAAAAGGTGTACTGTGTCGTATGCTTGTCCAGTATGAATTGAGGCGGCTACACCAGCCTGATCTTAATTGGGCCAAAAGTACTCTTGTCTGTCGTGATGCATCAGAGTGCATGTCAGCCAGACCTGCCTGGTAAGCTCTTTGATCTAGAGGTTCTCTATTGTACCGTTGGACTTCGCGCTCTAGATCATGAAGGTCTTTCATTATCTGCCTGGAAGGTGGACGCCTATCCAAAGGATGTTGGTTTGGATGGCTGGGACGGTAGCAACAAAGCAGATACTGCTTCGACAGCAAAAAATTGTGTCGTCGCGGGTATGATCTCCGTCTCCTCATGTAGGTGGTTCACTGAAGACATGAGGAGGCACCCTGTCGCAGTTTTCTGGCCAGCATTTTGTCCGGTCTGTATATTCTTCGCTCAAATATATACAGACCTTCATAGTCGTGCTGCATAGTTTACCACAGACCGACCTATCGCTTTGTAAGAGGTCAACAAGGTTTCTTTATCTGTTCCCCAAGTGCTTCTGGCTAGCGAATAGAGGACCTTGTTTCTACTACTCATTTTATTGCAGATAGCGTTAGACCTGAAGAGGCTATCAAATGTGACACCAAGAGCCTTAGGGTAGTTAGTGGTCGGCATTCTTGTGTCATCGACTATCTCATTGAGTTGCTCCTTCACTTGCGCTGTCCATGCAGTAAATAGTGTGGCCAGTGATTTGGTGTCGGATATTTTCAGGTTCCCCGCAGCGAAGCTATATCATCTCAATGATAAGTGTAGTGCAACCGGGTCTAGGCAATTCTGGCCTTAAAATAAATGCCAGCAAAACTAAGGTAATGTCCATCCATGAGGACATTTTAGAATAAACAAAGCTCGAGCTG
Organism: Eudasyphora cyanicolor; assembly: GCA_963930755.1. Lineage (NCBI taxonomy): Eukaryota > Metazoa > Arthropoda > Insecta > Diptera > Muscidae > Eudasyphora > Eudasyphora cyanicolor. The sequence goes on along the minus strand of OZ005734.1, from coordinate 49,952,278 downwards.
CAATTGGAAGACTCGAACCACTATGGCAGAACAACAACATCAGTGTACCTACGAAACTGAGAATAATCAATGCACTACCTGGCGCATAACAAGAGCCGCAATAAATTCTCTTCCAATATTTGTCAATAGATGTTTTAGAATAATATTGCATATCTTCTGACCAAATACGATCTCCTGATACGCACTAGACAAACAAGTTTAGATTGCAAAATTAAAGAACGCAAATGGAGGTGGATCGGTCACACATTAAAACGTAACGACGACAACATCGCCAAGCAAGCGTTACGATGGGCCGACGAGGCTAGCAGGCCAACAAGAGGGCCGACGAGCTTGCAGACCCCAAATAGCACGACGGAAAACCGTGCTATACAGTAGCTAAGAATTTTCGGCAGAGTCTAAAGTCATTTCTCCTTAAAATACTTAGGACTAAAATTGACCACTACTGTCATACATGCTTGCCTACAGCAAGGACTAATCTACCGAAACCGACCTGAATGACCTAGTTAACTTTATTGAATCCTCTCTTTCTGTTAAGGAATATAAAATTGTAGCAGTCGTAGATATAGAGGGGCCCTTCAATAAAATAAAACCAGCCGGAATATTTACGTCTATGGCAACCCTGGGGGTTGGTTGACAACAATATTCAAAGGTTCATTCATAGGCTTCTGATTAAGAGATGCATTCTAGCTAGCATAGGTTAAAGTGATTTCCATAGATTTGTTAGGAGGAGAACATCTCAAGCGTTTTTTCTCCTCAGCTGTGGAATCTCCACATGAACAGTATTCAGCCTTTTCTGCAGAAGATGGTTCATATGGCTATTGCCTGCAAAGACAAGTAGAATGTAAGAAGACATTCCTTCAGGCCGAAACTTATAAATCTATCAGTTACGAACGAATAGGAATGAATTGTAACACGCGAAAAACAGTATTCCGCTAACATTGATTGAACTTTTTTGCACTTATCGATTAATATTAATTTTTTAATTTTGACAATTACAAAAAATTCGGGAAAAAAGGTCTGAAAATCCGCGAAAAAACACACTCGTTGGAATCAAATTCCTATTCGTTCGTAACTGACAATTAATCGCTACAGGAGGAAAGTCTTCTTAAATTATATTGTTTTTGATTGCCTGTGCAGATGATGTGTTTCTACAGAGTTTTCCAACAAGAGGTGTTATTTTGAATCACCCGGTATTTCGGTAGCTGTCACTTTTGAAGTTTTTGTTCTTTGACATTTGACAAGTAGAAACTGTAGTAATGACGTAGTAATGGAACGATACGAGATTCAACGCATTGAAATTATTAAAATTCAATTCCGGTATTTCGGTAGCTGTCACTTTTGAAGCTTTTATTCTTTCACATTTGACAAGTAGAAACTACGTCATTACTAAAAATGGAACGATACACGATTCAACAACGCATTGAAATTATTAAAATTCAAATCCCTCGAAAAATCGGAATTCCATCGAAAAATCATCTTGACTGATGAGGCTCATTTCCACCTCGGTGGCTACGTCAACAAGCAAATTGTCGCATCTGGAGCTCGGAAAACCCAAGCCTCTCCATCCTCAGCGTGTGACTTATTGGTGCGGTTTATGGTCCGGCGGGGTCATTGGACCTTACCAATTCGAAAATTAGGTTGGATCAACAGTTACGGTGAATGGATTGCTCTATCGAGAGATGATTAATGATTTTTTATGGTCGGATTTGGATGGTATTGATCTGGACAACGTTTACTTTCAGCAAGACGGCGCTACGTGCCACACAAGCAACGAAACCACTGCTCTCTTACGGGAAAGTTTCCGGACCGTGTTATCTCTCGAAGAGGTGATCACAATTGGTCACCGAGATCTTGTGATTTAACACCTTGCGACTTCTTCCATTGGGGCCACGTGAAAAGTAAGGTCTACGCCAACAGCCCAGCGTCGAATCAAGACCTTAAAGATAGAATTCGTGAGGCTATCGAGGACATAGGGCAGCCACTTTGCGATTTGGTTATGGAAAATTTCATGAAAAGGATATGGTCCTGTAAGCGTGGTCGTGGTGGCCATTTAGCTGATGTTGTTTTTCATTATAAACATCCGATCATTTATCTCAAAAAATTTTATTTTTCTTTAAATACCAAAATAACACCCCTTGTTGGAAAACCCTTTATATAATACTCTAGGGCTTGCTAGACTATGAACTACATTTCACGCTTCAGGGGAACTGGAAAATCTTGTCATGCCTCTAGCGACCGGCAAGCTCTGCTTAAGAGATAGTGACATTACGGCAACAATTTACAGGTGGTCACTATTCAGTAACAGCAGGCTGATTCCAGGCTGATGTGGCCCTGTCTAAACTCTAAACCCACCAACGACCTGCTATCGTTATCGAGACTGGATGTTTCACTTATCGTGTCTGTGATGACGAGTCACTGATTTATTGGTCGGCGCGGCTCGCACAGATTTTGGAGAAACTGTGGAGACGAAGAGGAGGAGGAATTAAAGAACTCCTTCTGTGTCTGTGCACCACTCTCTCTAGAAGGCGTCATTAGGCTCCCATTTTTTTGGGGAGTTAGCTAACTTTGCTGATGCTTAACATTGCCAATTGTTGAGCTTTTTAAAGCAATCAAATTGGTGTAACTGAAGGGCGATGGATATCCTATGTTTTCTGTGGTAGGACAATGAATTATATAGTATATGCAAGTCTGTTATCCTAACCTAACCTATCCCTGGATGTGGACGATTAGTGAACTTCTATACAGAAGTTTCCAACCTCAACATCCAAGGTATTTTTTTGAAGTCTGAATGATCACATTTTCCAGGCAGAAATCTTAGCTATTAGAGGGTTAGCAGAATGACTGAGAATTATGTTTTGACTAATGTCGGTATCAATATTTTATCTGATAGTCAGATTGTTATAAAGTCCATTTAGGCGCTATATTTGTGGCAGAACTAAGGCTGCACTCTTAAACTATCATAACTTAACGTACCCTTGGAAATGGTCGATTAGTGAACTTCTATACAGACGTTTCAGTCAATCTTCAATCAAAGCCTAAATACCCAATCAGGTTAGTTTAAGGTCAATCGTTTACTTCGATATAACAAAAAACCATCAATTGAATCGGAAAAATAAAAACCAAATTAGAAATTAAGACATCTCGTTAATCAGTCAATTGTATGTGTGTCTCTGACGAGTTTGTAAATGTAATTGAACGATTTCAATGACAATTTATCTCACAAACACCTACCACATCCAACCTCAATTCTCCTCCCGCCCAAAAACCTAATTTATGTAAAAAAAACAAAAAACACAAACGGAAGATATCCGTATTCGAAATTGTGTCGTTTTGTTTTTTCTTTCTCTCTAAATACGCTTGGTATTCAAACACTTTTCCTGGCAATTAGTGGCCGCTGCTGCAATATCGCTCGCTGAATAGGTGCCAACAAATTAAATAAGTTCGAATCGGCGAAACCTCACTTCCACCAGTCAGCAACCAATCAGCACGAAAAATAAATACAATCTTAAAAATACCTTTAATTTGATTTCTATGTGTAAAATTAGATTTACTACAACAACGAAGAGGAATACAACAAAAAAAAAAAAACAAAGTCAGAAGAAGCGAAAAACCTCTAGCAATGTGGGGTGGTGGGTTGATAGGTACGCGCGTATTTTCGATGAAATTTAAACAAAAAAAATGACGTTTTGTTTTCCTATTTTGTGACACGTTTCGTACGTTCGTTGGTTGGATGTTGGCTGGCTGTCTGGTTGGTTGACAGGTGGTCGGTCATGTGCTATCCATGCATGTACGTATACCTATGTAAATGACTTCCTAGTTATTTTTGGTCCTGGTTGTACAAATTTCTACAATGAAAATGAGGGGTACGAGATGTGTTAGGAAAGTTAAATCAGTTCGATCGATATGTACATTCCATAGCATTTTAAGAATATACATACATACCTTAAACGATTTTAATTTTCGAAGAGATTTAAAAAAATTAACTGAAGAAGGGATAAAGTTTTGAGGAGCCTATGATACCATACATCACCCTGTGAATAATTTACAATATTATCAAATGTTGCAAATTACATGTCAAATTGGAAGATTCCTATATGGAAGAGATATGCTGATATCTGTCAAATTTTATAAAGACCTGTTCCAATTTTAACAACATTAAACTGTTAGTTGTCACAATGTTTTTTTTCAAACAGCTGGTTAGTGTCGTGCAACTTAATTGAAAAGCGCTTCGTCTAGTATATCTCCGAAATATATTTTGTTATATGGATATGATCCTTCGGTTCCTTCTTTTTTAACATGTGTTTTCTTTTCTAACAATAAAGTTTTTTTTTTATAATTTTCGACAACAATTTAATGCACATCCATTTCGACAAAAAATTTTAAACTAGTGTAATCGTCGTGACCACAAAATATTCACGATAAACATCATCATAATTACCGAATATAATATACATAATTATTGTTTTTCACAATTATCTGCAAATATGTTTGAGCTTACTACACGCTGAAAAAAAATCGCTTCTGTAGTATATTGTCCTAAACATATTCGGCTTGAAACATTTATATGTTTAGGGTACACTATAAACATATAATATTTGGTACACACAAACATTTTGTATTTGGGAAGATGTGGTTCTAAACAAATATTTGTTTACATCCCAATGCGACTGTTATTTCCGAAACCAATATTTATTTGCATTTAAGTATTCATAAAATACATAAATTGTGTTAAATTTTTAGTGTTCGTAAAAATAATAAATAATAATAATTTAAATCGTATAATCTTGGATCAATATAAAGTACTTAGAGGATTAACACCTAATGATGGCTTGGAATACTCAGATATTTGAAATGATTGATTTAAAACAGAAGTTAATGCTGCATACGGTATCATAACTGGGAGGTACAATTCGAATCCAAGGAAAAATAAAAACTGAAATTGGAAAAAGTCAGCAAAACTTTTGGAAATCTTTTTTAAATAAAATTAATTTGGAAACATTCCTAAATAATAATTTTATTTGTATTTAAACACATATTTTATTTGAGAAAATTAGTTTGCAAATATAATTTGTTGTAATATATTAATATATGATTTCCAAATATATTTTATTGATTTTCAAATAAAATTTATTTGCTAAGAAATATATAATATTTAAAAATTAGTGTTTCAAATATATTTTCTTTCGATTCAAACATATCAAAAAAGGCGATTTTGCCCCGTATAGGTATAATTTATCTGCGTTTAGTTGTCCAAAACATTGTTTCTGTGAAAATATTTTTTTCTTTGCGTGTAGTTACTTTGCTCTTTAATCATATAATATGTAAGTAGTGTACCGCAATTAAATGATTTTTAAATGAGAACATTTAAAATCAGTTTATAACACTGATGCCAGAGAATGACAGTCTGTCAGTTAATTAAATGAAAGCATTTATTTGACATTCTGATCCCGATAAATTTTCCGTGACTCCTCACCTAACGGCACAGCTGATCTTGGTAAACCTAAGTACTTAAAGCATAAGGTACATAACAAACGTTTGAAGCGGCAAGGAATTTTCGCCTGAATACGTTTGAAACCTTTAGGGGGTTTCTGATGATTGTATATTAACTGATTTTATATGACAGAATTAACGTACTTCAACCTTTCACTGATGTATTTGTCATACAAGAAAAAATAGCCCATTTTGTGAGACTATATATATATATACATATATATTTAGGTAAACCAAAGAAAACAACTAATTGTGTTTATACTAAGCCAATCAAGAGAGAGTATTGTTGTACATTGTTGTTGTTGTTGTTTTGGAAAACAATCAATGAAAATATTGTTTAAATGTTAAAAATAAATAAATGAATTCAATTGAAATGTGTGTAACTGTGTATTCTTCCCATTTTGATATTAGTATGACGATTGATTTGATGTCTTATCAAAGTAATTTTCAGTCGTCATACGCCCAGCCGACCGGACGTCTATACATACATATGTATGTACTTCTCTTCTCCTTAAGAGGGTGACCAAGAAGAAGAAAGACACTCTGAGCAATATACATATATGTATTTACGTATGTATGTAAGTGCTTCTATATGCATTACATATATATACACACTTATCTACTTTATACGTAAGTATGTATGTAGATATACACTACTTTGTCAGATAATTAAGATACGTTGCTAGGTTGTTGAGTATGGCTTCTCGGACTACTTTGACCGTGATTCCACTTTGTTGCTATTTACATTAGTAATTAAATTCATGCGAATTTCAACAGTACAATACAAAAAAAAAACGATAAATTTAATGAACCATTTGCTTTAAAACAAAATTGTGCTTTTCGCAGGGCTTTTCAGTATTTTTGGCTCTGCGGCTCCCTGGAAGCCGTGCGAACTAATTACATTTATTGTTTATACACGCTGAAAAAAAATCGCTTCTGTAGTATATTGTCCCAAACATAATCGGCTTGAAACATATATATGTTAGGGGTAGGCTCTAAGCATGTAATATTTGGTACACACAAAAATTGTGTATTTGGGAAGATGTTGTTCTAAACAAATATTTGTTTACATTCCAGTATGTTTTTATTTGGGACCATTATTTCCGAAACAAATATTTATTTGCATTTAAGTATTCATAAAATACATAAATTGTGTCAAATTTTTCAGTAATTCAAAGTTAAATTTTTAGAAATTTTTAATGTTCGTAAAAAATAATAATTGAAATCATATAATCTTGTATCAATATAAAGTACTTAGAAGATTGACAACTAATTATGATAATGATTTGAAATGAAGGTAATGCTGCATATGGCATCATAACTGGGAGGTACAATTCGAAACCCAAGAAAAATTGAAACTGAAATATGAAAAAATCAGCAAAAGTTTTTGAAATATTTTTTAAATAAAATATATTTGGAAAAATTCCTAAATAATAATTTTATTTGTATTTAAACACATATTTTATTTGAGAAATTTAGTTTGCAAATATAATTTGTTGTAATATATTAATATATGCGTTCCAAATATATTTTATTGATTTTCAAATAAAATTAATTTGCTAAGAAATATATAATATTTAAAAATTTATGTTCCAAATATATTTTTTTTCGATTCAAACATATCAAAAAAGGCGATTTTGCCCCGTGTATTTATTATATTTATTTGGAGAAAAACTTATCAACCCTATCGATCGGTTTTCCGAAATTCTTACTTTTAGAATGATGAATTGGGCAAAATGGGAAATGAAAGGCAAAAATATAAAGCCATGAAACCTTATCGAAATGGCTAGAGCTAGGATCGTGAAAGTTGATTTATTAATTTAAGCAGGGCATCCCATTTAGTGCAATATGAAAATAGCCCAAAAAAATATTAATGGCTCACTAAAAAATGGACTTCAATAAAATAAAAAATGAAATAAGATTAAAAAATTAATGAAAATCAATTGAAACCTATAAGGTTATGAAACGGAAATTGTTCCTGCATTCACACATATTTTTTAGACGATTTTTCTTAGACATCCCCCACAAAAATCCAATAAGAATTTGTGCAATAAAGTGTTGCCAACTAATAATATTAATAGCTGAAAATTAAAATAAAATAGTAAATATTGAGCACACAAAATTCATGCAAAGGATGTTCAAAAGATTTGAATATTGGTATCACAACTGACGCTTTTGTAGATAAAAAACTAAAAAATGACGTATGCAGTAGAGACTGAAAGAGATAGATATATTTATAATACAATTGAAAATTTCGTAATTTTGTGGAAATAAATGGGGACGAAAGAGGCAAATATATAGTCACCGTCTAATTGTATTAGGTTAGATCTAAGATCACGAAATTTAGTGTGAAAATAGCCTTTGGAATAGGTTTAGGTTTATTTTATGAGGGACAGCCTATATAACTGACTCACTTATATTATTTAATCCATTATCCTACCACATGGACGTAAGGAAAGATATGTCTTTCCCTAGCCCCTCCTGTTCGACCAATCTGATTGTTTCAGAATGCTCAAAAGTCGACGGGTTTTAACATCCGACCAGCCTGTTAGATCCTCAAAGAAAAAAGAGCCTAGGATAGCTAGCCTGCCGCCTTCTAGAGAGAGGGGACACAGGTACAGCAAGTGTTCTATTTAATCCTCCTCCTCTTCGTCGCCACAGCTTCAGCTTAAGTTATTTCGCAAGAGTTTCAATCTCTCTGCGTGCCGTCCAATAAAACAGTAACCCGTCATGATATATGTACACGATAAGTGAGACGTCTGGTCTCAATAACGACAGCAGGTTGTTTGGAGTTTAGGCATGGTCACACAGCCTGGAATGAACGCAGTTCCTCACCTGTCATTTATTACCATAAGGGCACTATCTCTCAAGAAGAGCTTGCTGGTCGCCAGAGGCATGCCCATATATTCCAGTTCTCTGGAGCGGGTAAGGTAATTGCTAGTCTTGCACGTTCATCTGCTTTGCAGATCCCTCCTATGTCTCCGTGACTCGACATCCATTATAAGGTCAATATTGAACGAGGGCATTTTTTGAATTCAGTAATACAGTTTCCAAGGATTTTATAACAGTCTGACTATCAGAGAAAATATTACTATAGACTTTGGTCAAAAAATAAATTTCGGCCATTCTGCTGCCTCTTTAAGAGTTAAGATTTCTGCCTGATAAACACTACAGTAATTCGGCAGCCTTTTTGCAATGGATAGATCAAGTTCCTCAGAAAAGACATAAAATCCCACTTGGTATTGAGTTTGGAACCATCTGTTTAGAAGTTCATGAAACTTCTATGTGGTGGAATGCAATCATTCTATTTTGATCTGTCAGGTATAAAAGTGAGATACTTCTGGTCAAAAAGTGGTTCAGACATAGTGTAATTAACAATTGTTTGAAGGTCAGTCATTGTTTCAAGAACGACGCTTTGTTCATAATCATTTTCTCACTAGATCGACAGTTCCATAAGTCTAATAGCAGTACATGCTATAATGTCTAGCGACTTTAAATGGAGTATACCCTTGAGTGCCTCATTTGGTGTCGTTCTCACCGTAACAGTGCTACATATAGCAGCCATTTGCTGAACTCTATTTAGAAGGTGGATTTCTGCATTGCACTCTATTAAACAACTATAGTTATATTTTCGTTACAAGCTAGCGATTTTAGTTTAGCAATTTGCAAAGAAAATAACTTACTCCCACTAACTGGCGTGGCGGAGTTCCACTATCTGGTGTCAAGAGTTGCAAGGAAAGAAAAATGCGAAACAGCAAAAAAAATCGTAAAATGTAATTAGAAAACATATATGTATTTACTATTCTATGTTCAATTATCTACACCCTTTTTGCAAATAATAAAACAAATTCTCCATTTTTTTCTACTTCTTCCGGTTGAACCAAAAATGAGATGCCATACTGCGAAATATACGATGTCCAATCTGGCAACAGCATAATAATATTAAGACAGTGTTAAAATCTATCGCGAACCCCATACAAATTAAGCAGCTATGGTGTAACGAGAACAAGCCTAATATTGGTCTAACAACTGCCGTGTACAACCAATAAACTATAGGGTGATCTATGTAAAGATACTTTTTTTAGTAGCCTTCTTTTTACAGATTACGTGTGAGTAGTGTCATGCTGTCATGTTATTTTTGTTAAGTATTGTTTGGCATTTCATCATGGAAAGACTTACGCCTGAACAACGTTTACAAATTATTCAGTTTTATTAACAAAATAATCGTTCGCCACTTGCGCTATGTCCATTTTTTTTAAATAAAAAAACACTTTCCAGTCGACCCACGACCTTGACACCCAGGAGCAATATTTTAGCTCTCATTAAGAGCTATCTTTTTGCCATTGACCGATTCCCGATCCGACGTACCGGAATCATCGGTCCGTATTTCTTCAAAAATGATGCAGGTGAGAACGTAACCGTCAATGGCGACCGTTATCGTGCCTTGATAACCGACTATTTGATGCCTGAAATTTAAACTCGTGATCTCGGCCACATTTGGTTTCAACAAGACGGCGCCACTTCCCACACATCGCATCAATCAATGGATTGATTAAGAGAACACTTCGGTGAGCAGATAATTTCACGTTTTGGGCCGGTCGATTGGCCACCAAGATCGTGTGATATCACACCGTTAGATTTTTTCCTTTGGGGTTATGTAAAGTCTAAAGTTTATGCGGACAAACCCGCTTCGATTCATGCCTTGGAGCAAAACATCACACGGGTCATTCGCCAGTTACCAGTCGAAATGCTCGAATGAGTCATCGAAAATTGGACTCAACGGATGGACCATCTGAAACGTAGCCGCGGCCAACATTTGATAGACGTAATCTTCAAAAAATAAATGCCAAAGTATGTTTTTTCAAATGATAATAAACATTCCTCATTCAATTTGAATTTTCTGTGTTTTTTTCTTAAAAAAAAAAGGAACCTCGAAATGGATCACGCTATACTAGGTTTCAGACCCCATGATTTTCCTATTGCTTTTTTACTTTCTTTACTCTTTTCAAAATGTTGGATTTTAAGTTCAGCTACCTGTCTAGTAAAATTATTTGCGCTTTCAGAGAAGGGAATTTCAAATACACCCAAGGGGATAGGTGCAACTGTTGGTACCTTCCTGCTGAAAATAACTAGTTCCGTCTTGGTCGGGTTAACACCAAGCCCATTTTACGGTTATATGAAGGGCCTGCTGTATGATGTTTCTAAGAGTACTCGCAAACTCCCTATAAAAGCTTTTGTCAGGACGTTTGCACTAATCATCTCCAGAGAAAGCAGGAACAGAGAGAGATTCCAAAACAGAGGAGACACACTCAAAAAAAAGTGAACCCTAGAGCAAGTTAAAATGAACTTAACTGTAGGAATATTGAACTTCGTATTTCGCTAAAGCTATTTTTCCTTATATCAAGTTCATACATTTCCTCACAATTATGAAATATTTTTAACTTATTTCTAGTTAACTCGTACTTCCTTTAAGTAACTATTGAAATTAAAATAGGGAAAATTAACTCAATACTAGCAAAATTGGGCTTGAAATTATGCAAATTCAGCATACTTTTGTCCTTATTGCAAGTAAATTTTTACTCAAATTTAGGAAAATTTAATTAAATTTATGCAAAAAGAAAAATTAAAATTTTTCTTGGACTTTTTAGTCCATGATTTTTTTTTTTGCGATTTTTGATCCTACTTCATCGTTTTCCTCCTCCATTTATATGTTGGAATCTTTCTCTTACCACTTCCTCTTTGGATTGCTCTCTTCTGCTTTATTTTAGGAATTGAAATTTATTTTATTAAACATTATGTATATAAAATTTTACCTCCGAATGCGATTCGATCCCAGAACCTTCCGTTTTATGAACCACGTGTTTACCAACTGAGCTACGTAGACACTTAAATTTTTATGAAAAATTTGTTTTTATATACCAATATTTTCGAAACAATGTATTTTTATGTACACATGAATTTGATAAAAGGATTGCCATCATTGAATGATAAATAAAGTTGCCATATGTATACTATATTTATTTATTTATTTCGAAGAAATTTTATTATGAATGGCATTTTCATATCAATCCCAAAAGAGTTTCGTAGCTCGATATATAGTGTGTCTGGCTCACTATCATAAGGTTGTCGGTTCGACTCTCGTCCCGGGGGTAACATTTTTAATGTTTCTATACAAATTTAAGTTTCGAATTGCGAAAAAATAAAAATTGCGGAACGAAAAAAACAGAATTTTTTGTGTTTTTAGCACTACAACATAGTCCGAAACTAGTTAATTTTTCCTTGATTTTAGTATGTTTTCCTAATTTTGAGTTCAAATTCATGGACTCGAAATAAGGATTCATGATTATTTTTAGTTAAAATTTCCTAAAAATCATGCTTTCCATTATTAGTTCATAATTTCCTTATGTCTATGTTGGGTGTCCACCGCATATGTTTAAATTTGATAAATATATGAATATTCGAACTTTTTTCAAGAAATATTATTTTAGTAAAAATATGTACTCATTTTTAGTTAACGAACTATTCTGCATACCCCCCAAAAAAATAAAATTTGGTAGTACTAAATAAAATTTCCCAGTTTTAAGAAAAAATTAACTCAATATGAATAAAAACATTGAACTAAATTGTAGTATGGATTTTACTAAAATTTAGGAAATATATTTTTTTAAGTGCAGAACACCCCCTTGGGGCGTTCCCCTTCTGACAAATCTATGGAGGTTAGTTGACCCTAAGCTAGCTGACACTAAACTATGTAATCAGAACGTTCTGAATGTACCTAGCTAGAGGCCCAATTATAGTGGCTGGATTTATGTTATCGAATTATTATTATCTATATCTGAAAAAGCTACCATAGGGAATACCATACCATATAAGGAATATATCCTTAACAGAGAGAGATCTTTAAGGTATATATGCTGTTGATTGAACAGTAGCCTGTTATCAATTTTAGTCCTAGGGTAACTATCGATTAATCTATCCAGGGCTTTAAGGAGAAATTACGATAGACTAATCGGCCGGAAATCCTTAACTCCAGTATGGGTCGGCTTTTCCGCTTTTAGGATGAAAACAACCATGGTTTCTCGCCATTTTGTTTAACCTTTTTTGACGCTAAAATTTTCTGTAACGTTTTTGATCAGTTTCAATAGGGTTCTTCCCATGTGTGAAAGAGTCCTTATTGCCAAATCTCAGCAAGATCGGGGTGAAATTGCGACCTGTACTTAACGAACAACTTAGATAGACAGACATGGTTAACTCGAACCATCTTGTGGTTCTGAGTCGATCGGTATACTTTAAGGTGGGTCTAACTGTAGGTGTTACAAACATCTGGCACAGTGTGGTGTAGCGTATAAACAGATGGTTGCCCGCGAAATTTAAAAATACTCCTTATGTTTTTCTATCTTTTATATCTATCAAAAACAAACTATAAATGCAAAATAGCTGATAATTTCATCAAATATTGGGTACGTTATATTTTGCGAAATTTGAAAATACTCCTTATGTTTTGAACAAGCCTCGTTTGTTATGATTTATTCTTGACTTCGATTTTTGGGGGAGTGTTGAGTATACGCGGCAACCACATTAAACATTTCAAATTAAAATCAGCTGAGTTGTTTGCATAAAGGTTCAATCTTTAATTTTTTGCAACATACTGGTTCTGCAAATCTAACTACTATTCCGCAAATGTCTAGTATACTCGTATTGTAAACTTTTAGACGTCCTGAGATTACCACTTTTTTTAAATCGGTCGCATTGTGCATCCCTACTTAAAGCCTATTTACCGTGATTTTTACGAGTATTTGTGTATACTAACGAACCTATCTGTATAATATGGGTGGAAGAGGAAATATAAATACATACATATCTATATATCCATTCTAAAAGTATGCTAAAAGGTGGATTTTCAGGACAGCTAACTATGGAATAATTTAAATCGAAAGACGTTTACTGTTTCGTGCATAATTTTTGATTTTGTTGAGGGATATTTTAGAATTTAAAAATTCAATATTCCTTAAAACATGCCAAGTCGACTTATCATACTTTGGAATGACGTTCTCGACATCTACATAAGAGTATATAGTATGTAATGCCTGGCAGTTTGCATTTTAAAATAACTTTGAGTGACCAAGGCGCAGTGGCTGGCCCCACACCCATTCTCCTCCTTTTTCTCTGCCATAGAATGTAGAGAAGATTGTTCTATATTTACATCGATATTGTGTTGGTTAAATAGAAAAGCTCCAACTGGAATGATGGCTGGAGGAAATTGAATGTACATACGAGTATAACGCTTGCAAAAGGTTCACTCGGCTCGGAATTTGATTGTGGGTGGATGGATTGGTTGGTTTGCTAGTTGGTAGGTTAGCTGGCTGAATAGGTGGGAAGGTGAGAAGTTTAGAGAGCGCTTTACTTGATTGCACCGTTTGTGTGTGTTCGGGTATACTTTCTAACAGCGATTCATCCATCCATTCAACCATCCATCCTTCCAAGTCAATCATCATGTGCACATTTTTTAAATTGACAGTCATTCACGATAATGAGAAGTAATTCTTTGCCGTCAAACACACATACACACGCACACGCCAAACATCTTTTGGTATTTTGTATTTAAGTAAATAGTTGTGTATCACTCTGTCAATATCTATAGTGATTCGCAAAGCCAGCGCGGCTTGTCAATTTGTTTGCGATTTTTTGACATTGAAAAAAATTCACGATTTAAGCTGCTACAGGTGTACATTAGAGTGTATCAAGGGAGAATGTTCAGAAAAATTAAAAATGTGAAAATATTTCATAAAACGTCTATATGGTGTCCCAAAATCCATGCAACATTTGCAACTCTTCCCATTTGTAAGATAAAGTGTTGCCAACCAAAAAAAGGACCTTACGTTATCGTAGTGGTAGTAAACGCTACCACTTCGTTATCGTAGTGGTGGCGTTCGCGAACAGAAAAACACTAAAAAATAAATAACGTTTGTGTTCGCTGAACGAACAGTTCGTATAACGTACTGTTTTTTCTGAACACTGCCCAACACAAGTTTTGCCAATCCGACTACAAAAGAACCTAAAATCGAGTGTATTTGAAACATTTCCTTTTTTTGAACAAACCTCGTACATAGATAAGTTCATCGCTGCAGGTTGCATATCTATCGAAGACCAACCAACAGAATTTTATTTTTATAAAAGGCGTCCCATCACTCAAGATTATAAATCCCCGTTAATTCTGAATCTCAAGTATTGCCAACCTAAAGAAAAATACGTTTTCAGAGTTGGCCATAGATCCGTGCATTTAAGGATAAAAATTAATGCGGCTTTTTCGACACGGTCTATGCTAATCCATACAATATATGTTTATAAATGTTTGCAAATTGTATTTTCAATCTATTTTTAGCCTCTCATAAATTATTATTACCTTTATTTATATATTGTCATTGTATAGATATTATAAACAATTAAAAAATATATTTTCTTTTCTTCTTTTTAGGTAAGTTTTGCCACAATTACTACCCTACAGTTTAAGAAATCTATTGGTAAGCTTGTATACAATTTGTTCTTTTATTAGAATAAAAAATTTTGTAGAAAAATGGAAATTGAAACAACGAATATTTTTAGTTGCTAAAAGTGATACTTTATTTGACGAGACAAATTTTCCATGATATATACTATCTACAAAAGTGGAAAATTTTTATTTTGTTTTTAATTTTTGGAAATCATATGCTATATAAAATAGCTATAAAATACTATCTACAAAAGTGGACAATTTTTATTTTATTTTTAATTTTTGGAAATCATATGTTATATAAAATAGCTTATGGTAAAGGGCCAATGAAAGCGGAATGCGGCGCGGCGTGTCAGTAAAGTAGAATTTTATTCAACTTCTCCGCATCGCCGCTTGATTTGGCATTGCCAGATAAATTTATTCTCAATCTGCAACAATTTCTTGTTCAACTTTTATTGAAAACAACCACATGTTTTGTGTACGGGCAATGCTGAATTCGCATCGCGCCGCATGACGCGTGCATTGGCTCTTCACATTAGTTTAAACAGAAACCTGCGAAAAAATGATATATTTCTTTAGTTACCCATTTACCTAAAAATGCCACAAAAACCAAAATTTTTATGAAATATTTTCAGTAAATGTAATTTTGAAGATTTTGATTTCGCAGTGTAAAGAAAAAACACCATTTTATAAATCGTTTGACAGCTATCCTTGCTGTCATTTTCTGTCAAATTTCAAAACAAACCATTCAATTTTTGTAAATTATTCACCTAAAAATGGCACTAAAACTACAGCTTTTGTGAAGTATTTTCAGGAAAAACGATTATTTTGTAAAATGTTTGACAGCTTTTAGTGCTGTCATTTTGTTTCAAATTTCCAGACAAATCATAAAATGATGATGAATATCGATACAATTTGACAACATCATCCGATATGAAAATATTAATTTAATCTAATAGTGCTCTATTCTTTAAATAGAGCAGATATCTTTTTAAATTTCAGATTTATGTCAGATTCACTTAAATATATATTGTCAGCAGCGTTACAACTAGAGATAGGGGCACTCTAACGTTCGAGTAGCTTCGTCATTGATTTTCAGTGATTTGTCAACATTTAAAATAGCGAATATGATAAGTTCTTAAAAACGGATACACTTGTAAAGAAACGCACATAGCACACACTCTCTCATATACATTATCGGTTGTTATCAGGTCAAAAGTCTATAAAAAAATAATGTATGCTCTCACATTTGCGTCACTGCATTGGTGAAATTTAACCAAATCGTCTATTGAGAAACCAAGAAGCTTGAACGAAAAAATTTATTGACAATTAATAAAGAAAGCAAAGGGGTAACACTGTTGATCAGCTAATTTTTAAGAATCTCCTGATTGAGCGACCCTCTAAAATATGGCATCATACCGGGTTTTCCATTAAGGACATACCATTAACCTTGCCAGAGCCCCGTCGGGGGAAGTTTCGGCGTTTTAAATGATCAAGTGGCTTTAGTTCTTGAGTCAGTTTGATCTTATAAGGATGAAGGCCAATATCTTTTCGCAAAATACGCTCAGAGAGATGCCCAATTCTTGAGAACGACGTGGAATCGACTGATTTGGCTCATTTTGAATGGATACACTTACGGCTGCGAAATTTTCGTCGCTTCGAGTGAAAACCCTACATCACAGTGTGGCACATGGTACTATAAGTTTGTTTTGTGGCAGCTGTTTGTAACAGATATTACATCTAGAACCACCTTAAAGTATATCGATCGACTCAGAATCACCAGCTGAGCTGATATAACCATGCATATCCGTCTGTCTGTCCATCTGAGATTTGCGAATAATAATTCTTTCACACCTGGGAAGAACCTATTGGAATTTGTCAGTATCGGTTTAGATTAGATGTTTCCTCCGATTTGAACTTTTAGAGCTACATAAGCTTTATTTCATATCCAATCATTTTGAAATGTAGCAGGGTAGAGCTTTTTCATCTATGGACCGTTACTACCGAATTTGAGGAAAATCAGTGCAGATTTAGATATAGGCTCTATATTCATATATGTTCCTTCCGATTTGACCTTTTAGCGCTGTGGAAGATGCATTTCACACCCAAGCGTTTTGAAATTTACCAGGTATTCACATTGCAGAGTTTGAAGAAAATCGGTTTAGATTTACCTATAGCTCCCATATACGTATATGTTCCTTCCGATTTGACCTTTTAGGTACAGAAGCTGTATTTAAGATCTAATCATTTTGAAATTTTTACGGCGTAGAGTTTCTTCATTAATTCCTTTTGAAATTTAGCAGGCTAGCGTTTCTTCATCCTCGGACGCACATTGCAGAATATGGGGAAAATCAGTTCAGATCTATATGTAGGCTCCATATATACTCGGCGTATGTTCACCCGATTTGGACTTTTAGCGCTACACATTAAAAAAAAATGTGTCTTACAATTTAAGATTTGCGCCAAAGATGTCCTTAATCATTAAAATAAGAACATTTTTTACCTAAAATATAGATAATTTAATTAATATTAAGTACATTTTTTTATTTTAAGTACAAAACGTATTTACTTCAAAGATTAAGGGCGTCTTTGGCGCAAATATTTAATTTTAAGACTATTTTTTATGTGTTAAAGATGCATTACACATCTAATGAAACAAAAGTAATGTAAACTATTGTTATCTGAAGTATAATCGGAATATTTCAGTGTTATTCTCTTTCACGTCCAATTCTCAGAATTGAGTCCCAAATTCATGTGACGTACTGCGTAAGTGTGCCTGTGTTTTCTTGAATTTATTTTTTCGCCTCTAATAAAACGCCTATCCAATGTATGTACATTAAAATAAAAGCAGGAAAACTGCATTATCTGGTCAATTCAAATCTGGCGTAAATCTCTCTGGTAGATTTGGCATATCCCCAAAAAAGGTTGCCGTGTTCGTTTGTGTTTTATTTACTAATAGAGCCCGACCGAATGTTTGGCTACGGCTACGGCTTCAGCCGAAACGTGAAATTCAGCGAATATTCGGCCACCAAATTATTAGAATTTGGCCCAATTTTTGTTCATAAAATTCTATTATGGTCCTCATAAGAGCAGCAAAAATAATTGGAGAAAGGTCATAAAAGTATCATCAACTAAGAAAAACATGACCCAGTTCCTCACCTAAAACTAGTAACTGGCGAATGACATGCGTAAACGATGTTCAGGCGTAAGTCTTCCCATGATGAAATGCCAAGCAATACTTAACAAAAATAACATGACAGCATGACACATGTGATCTGTCAAAAAAGGCTATTGAAAAAAGTATCTCTACTTGGATGACACGTTAGTAAAAAAACATAATAATGATCCATTAAGTCCAAAAATCATTAATATTTTTTAATACTGCAACCCGAGATATTTCAAAAATTTGGAAGTGGTGGTAGAAAAGTACTTGTCAGCACCACCAACAAGTGTGCTAGGGAGCAGTTGTTTAATACTGCTGGGTAGCTGTATTAATGCAGAAAAATTACTTATTTGTCTTTATAACATTAAGATTTATAATTGTATGTAATAGTAAATAAATACGTAAACAGTAGACACAAACCGATAAAAAAAACAATTTTTTTGTACCACGTAAAAACAGTTCTTTAACAAATATCAAAACATTCGGCTTCGGTAGAAGGTTAAAACCTATGCCGAAGTTCGCCTATGGCTTCGGCCTATTTGTCACAAATCGACCTTACATTAAAACACGCCAATCGCTGACATTACGTTTTCAGTTCAGTTGGCAACTCTGTTACCACAAACGTACATATTACCATCTTTGGATAAATATTTTGACTTAACTGTGTTAGTGAATTGGTTGTCATTAATCTTGCAATTGTTAAGCTTAAAATTATATTGGTGATTTTTTTGTTTTGGAAACTTATTTGTAACACTAAATTCGTTGAAGTGGCAACTGTGGCGGTGTAGCAGAGGTGCAGTGTTTATTGACCAAAGAGATTTGAGAAGTTTGGTTGGAATCAAAACGAACGACCTCTTTTAAAAGCAAAATAATAAAAAAAAAAAAACAACAACAGGAGCAACAAAAACAAATGCAACATTTGTTTGCTTTGTTGCTGTTGCTGCCGCTGCTTGTGGTAACAGCAGCAGACAAACCAAGCAAACAGAGCAAGGCGCATAGCCAACATCAGTAGCAGCAGCAGTGCTAGCGACAGCACACAAACAGTGAGACAACACTCAGCCAGCCAAGTCAGTCACTCGTAAATGTGTGTTTTCTTTCACATTTTTAGTACGTTTTCGATCGTTCGTCAGAGTGGATTTGTTTTTCATTCCCTTTTTCTGTTCGCGCTGTAAAGTTTAAATAATAAAAAAATAAATAAGGAACAAACAACGATAAAACGCAGTGGTATAGCATTGGAGTCTTGTAGAGATAGAGAGAAGTCAGTGTCTATCTACAAACAAATAACATTTTGAACGTGTGTTTTAGTTAACTTTGGTTCATCACGGACGGTTGTCTGCTAGTTTTTCTCGCGACGGCAACGCGGACGACGTCGAAGACATCAACGGAGGCGGCGGCGGCGGCGGGCGCTTATACAATTTGTGTGTTTTGGCCATTTTTTCCTTCAGTTTCATTTCTATCTTTATCGTATCTCTAAAGATATATGCTTAAAAAATACATACATGCATACATGTTGAGAAGAGTCGAGTCAGATATACATAAATTGTCTAAAATAATTTCATATCCATTGGATACAAACAAACAAGTCCATGCTAAATATATGAGCATTCATATGTGTGCGAGTGTGTGTATTTAAATAAATGTGAACAAACATAAATAAATAGCTGTTGTTGCTGCTGCTGTATAGTGTTATGGTCGGTCGTGACTACGTCAGAGAAAAAATAAATCATTATTAACAACAACAAAAAACAAAAACAACTACCTCAACTCTCAACTGCAAAAAGGAACGAGGAAAGAAAAGTTTTTTTCATTTTGGAAACAAAAAAAAAATCCAAATAAAATGTTAGTAAAATAATGAAACGAAAAAAAGATATGTTAAGAAATTTATATTAAAAAAATAAAATATTACGGTTGTGTTATATCTAAATGCACAAGTGATGTATGTGTCTGTCTCCTCCATTCCCCACCCCCACAAATAAAATGTTATGTGGAATGGAGAATACAAAAATGGTGTAATAAATAATAGAGGAGAAAAAACAAGTGTTCACAAAATTTCAAAAATTAAACCACGCAAAGGAGAGCAATTTTGAATTAAAAAAGCCATAGAAACAGAAATACCTACATACCTATAACTAAACTCTTTATGTTATACGTTCGTTATCGTTTCCATTAAATGTTAACGTTTTCAACAACGTAACGTAATTGTGATTAATTACTGGAAATGTGTTGTTGCTACTGCTACAGCCGCTGCCAGCTACAAATACTATGACAACATCTCACACATCGTGACACACACAATCCCACGGAAAACAAAAAAGACACTCATATCTTCTTTTTCTTGAGTTTTGTTTGCTGTCGATGATTAACGTTGTCAAGAAGAGATTTTTTAATGTTTTTTTTGTGTGTTTATTTGTCTTCTTGCCTTAAGTTTTTCTTGTGTATTCATTAACTTACCACCAACTATTTTTCTTCTTCTTTTTGTTTTTCAAGACATTAAGTTTTTATTTCTTGTAACTCTTACCTTGCCTCTTACTGACCATATTACCTCCAAAATCTGTACGAAAGCAAGCACCAAAACGAAATTAAAAGATAACATAAACAACAAAATATGAATTGTATCAATGTTCGTGGGATTTCTTAAACGTGACTACTCGTATCTACCTATGTGCTGTGGATTTATGCAGTGTTTCCTACGAACAATAGATTTACTATCTATCCTACAGTGCATTACTTTAAAGAAATTCGTTTGTTTTCTGGAAGAACCTCCAAAGTCTGAAATTTTCGATATCGGGATTTTAGCATAAATGTGGGTTTTCGGCAAATAATTATCTATCGATCCCTATATGACACTCCTATGTGTGCATGTCTAATGTTTGTCGCATTTTTCCAATACTCAACTATGAACATTACTATCAAATGTAATCCGCGAGATTACTGAAAAATTGGATATTTTGAGATGTGTTGTTACACACAGAATTAAAGTATAAAAACTTTGAAAGAGAAAAGGTAAAATTTTAATAAGCCGGTAAAATATTTTATGTTCAATATTGCCGTGCTTTCCTCAAATGCTAGCGATTTTATTTGAACAATTTACAGCGGAATCAACGTATTTCCACTAAACGGCACATTTTCGTTAACTGGTAACAACGTTGGCGTGAGTGCAACGAAAAACAATGCAGAACTGGCTGATAATTTAGTAACTCGTAAAATGTAATTACAAAGATTATATTTAATACTCTAGGTTTTATAATTTAAACTATTTTTGCAATTTTCAACACAGTTTTTCCAATTTTGATGATACGAGGGTTGCTATTTATATTTCGGTTCCTGGAACTGGAACTTCCATTGGAAAGTATGACATTTTTTAGCATAACTTCACTCGGAACGCTATGTCATTTGAGCGCGAATTGTTTTGTTTATAGTGTGTGAGAAAATTCACCTCCTTTTTGAACGCTTTAACAGCTGCTTCGGTCGTCGAAAAACGTTAACCAAGCAGCTTTTTCTTGATGTGAGCGAATAAGAAGAAGTCTTTGGGTTTCAAATCAGGGCTGATCGGCGGATGACCGATTAATTCGTGCTCAAATAGTCCATTGTTTCAACTGATGTGCGAAAGCTCACATTGTCGTGATGCAGAATTATCCGTCATCTCTTATAATTTTTCCTTATTTCTTCGAACACTGTTGGCAAACAGGTAGTTGTGTAACACTCATAATTGACCGCCCTACGTTTATGCTAAAAAAATGTCAAACTTTCCAATGGAAATGTCAGATGGCGCCAGGCAACACTTATGGCGAATTCTTTTCAGCAAAAAAGTGCAACATGCTCTTTGCCCTTTTTCCGAAAACGGCACTTTTGTGATACTTTTTTGAAATTTGTTAATTAAGTTACTCGAATTTAGCACAACTAAAATTTCAAAAAAGCGATATAATAATGCTGTTTTCGGAAAAAGGGCAATGCAAGTGTTGCACTTTTTTGCAGAAAAGAATTCACCATTAGTGTTGCCTAGGCCAGAAATATATATAGTAACCCTCGTAACAATTTCTCCAAAAATGTGTTCCCATACTGTACTGTATAAAGAAGAATTTCTAATAATTTCCCCCACTAGCAACACCGTACTCGTTTAAGTCAGACATACAAGTGTGAGACAATATCGAGAACTAATATCTCTTAAAAGTAGCATAGTTATCCGTACAAATTAAGCGAATATGGTGTAACGTGGCTTTTATTAACAAATCATTAAAGTTTTCTCAAACCAGTAAGAAAGTTTCAGTTGGGTAAACTTTCTGAGTACCCGACTGAGTAACGTTATATATATATTACCAATAGCGGACCAATATGGTCCATCTTCGAACTTAGCCGGAGATAGAAAAAAATATTACCGTATACCAAATTTGAAGCCAATCGATTACTCCTTTCGAGAGTTATCGTGCGCACCAGCCAGCAGACAGACTGACGGACATTTCTCATTCGACTTAAAATTACCCAAAACGAATATCCGCCGAACATAGTTAGGGTCTTAGATCACTCCTTCGATGTGTTACATTTTATGCCTATAACAAATATATATACCCTCGTATCACTAAAGTGAGGGTATAAAAATGGGACAAAAATATTATTTATTGATACTTAAAAAGACTGAAGAAAAAGCTATCGAAATACTTTTCTAAAAACAATAGGTAATTAGTTATATGAATAGGAAAAAATGGCCAAAATTTCAAAATTCAACGCCCTCCAACTCGGACAGTTCTTAAACGATCTCGTTGACATTTTGTGTCAATGCTATTATCCAGTAGGACTAAACTTGGTGCAAGTTTCATACCGATTAGAAGATATCGCTTTTAAATATTGACTCACTTGACATGAAATCCCCAAAATATGTCGTATTTGCACTACACATTTTTGGAATTTTTTTCAAATGTTTATGAACAAATTTCTTTACTAAATTATTGTATACAACTTCTTTGTTTAAAATGTATGATTGTACCTATAATAATTATTGGAGAATGAAGAGAATTGTCCAAGGTACCAACCCAAAATATGTACGACGTGAAAGATTTTTAACATAACACAATTATTTTATTTTTTAAGGGTAAGATTCCCTTTTGATTTCCCTTCGAACACAAAAACTTCAGCTCCAGTCCTGCGAAAGACATTTCCTGCCTTTAATGTTGATGGGTGAACTTATAAGTAATGTTAATGTCAAACATTCTTCAACCCTCTCTAGGTTGCATCAAAATTGATAAGTTTGATGCCCCACCCCTGCTAGTGGGATAACGAATGTCATTTCCTGCCTTTAATGTTCTAATCTCAAACATCCGTCAAACCTCTCTAGGTTGCATCAAACTGCAGAAGTTTGAAGTCAATATTGTCTAAGAAAAGTCCACTATTTTTCGAATATCTATGTTCAAGAATTGGCTTTCAATTGCACTTCAAAGGTTTCTATAGGTTTTAGAGATTTTTTGGATATATTGCCGTGTCTGTAAGCTGACGTTATTTTTACTGGTTGTAATTCCGAAGATGGAAATCACGACTTTACTTTTCGATAACAAATTGTATCTAAATTATCACATTTTAATTACCGATTATCTTATTAGCGTTCTTATCTATTCTCGACTGATTTACTACCACTTTGGGATGCGAGGTGTCTGCTTGTTCGTTCACTTCAAGAGTGACATAATTCAAAATTTAAAATGTTTGGGGTTGACTTATAAAAATGGGAAGTTTGCAAATATCCGTAAATTAATCTCAACGAAATTTAGTTTGTAAGTAAACAACCATACTTTGGATTATTACTGCGTTTTTTTATCACCTTATTTCTTGATACATAACTTTTTATACGTACATAAAATTACACATCTTGTCAATTTTCTATTCTGAATTATGTTACTCTTGAAGTAAGTGAGGGACATGTGTGTGGGAGTCAACGGAGCTTTCTCAATGCATTACTGGAATTAGTAAGGTTAAGATACGTTTGTATAATTAATTTGCTCATCATTTGGGTGAATAATGTCAAATACATTTCTTGCAATCAGCTGATTCAAAAGAGTGTTGCTATGTTTGTAGAATACTCTAAATAAATAAGTACGCACCATCATTAAAACTGGGCTCCTACCTCGATATAAGAAGAATTGAATGAATTTGTGTTTATTTGTTTGAGAAATTATTTTCCTGTTTTAAAAAAGAAGGTTATTGCGGGGCACACAACATTAATATTATTTCTTTGTGTTCGATCTCTACTCTGTCCTCTGTTCGTATCTTTAGAATAAAAAATGTATCCTTGAATACAGAAATACATATGTATGAACTATCGTTCATTGCTGCAATCGATGACGATAGCGACGACGACGATATGACGACGGCAACGAGTGCTTGAAGTGCATGCACTCGCTCGCCGTCGTCACTCTCTCGTTAAACATACCGTTGTGTGCATATGCACTTGTGTGCATGTGTGTGACGAGGTATGCACATGTTTTGTTGTTGCATTCTCGGCAACTGCAGGCCGCGCAGCCAGCAGTTTAACGTTTTTTATGGCAATTATTTGTTTTTTCCATTCTCTCTTGGTTATTTTTTATTCATACTCGGCATTCTGTTTTTTTTTTTTACTTTTTTGTATTATTATCTTTTACATTCAATCCAAATGAGTAATATGTATGAGAGTGTATTACACATAGGCACAAATGTTTTTTTGTTCAGCATTTAGTTGTGGCTTTTCTTCTTCCTTGCGTCGTCGCCTTTTCTCACATTACTTGTTGGTGTTCTTTTTCATCTACAATATATTGTTTTTATTGTTGTTTGTGTCGTCAATGTTTTTTTTCATTAATACTACTACTCATCATCATTGTCGGAGGAGAATGAGTGGTGACTGTGGGCTCTGCTCTGCTTAGTCTGTCTGTGACTGACAGCCTGTTAAGTCTTTGACTTTAAAATCAGCTGTGGTGGCATTTCTTTCTTATTATTCGTTACTCTTTTTTTTTCGTCCAACACATGGTCGTTGTTTTGAACTTGTCGTCGTCGTTGTGTTGTCGTTCTTCTTCTTCTTAATGTTTTCCTGAATGTTGTTGTTTTGAGAAAAAATATGATTGATTAGTTAAGTTCCTTTTTTAACTCATTCCCAGCCCCAGCTACAAGGAAAAGACAAACGACTGCCTGCCTCTTCCAAGTAGTAGACCTTTTAGCAGGTTCCTCCGGTATTGTACGACTCATTCCCTTGTAACTAAGTACACTAAGTTGAGCGGCGTTTATGTAGGCACGTACATTCATAGTGGTTGTCTACAAACTGAAACAGGTTTTCCAAGTTAGTGCCATTTTTAATTAATACTACATACATTTTGTGTGTTTTTTTTTCAAGTGCGACAATTTTAAGTATTTCCGGTGTATGTAGTTTTGTTTGAAAATAACAGGAGTAATTTTATTAGCACTTTAACAAAGGCAATGACAGTTGAAATTAATAGATATTTTTTTTTAAAACAAAATATGTGTTTTCCTTGTTGGTAAAGAAATAAAAAAATTGCACCTATAAAATAAAGTAAAAAATTGGATTCAAATAGAATAAAATAAATTAAGGCAAGTATATGATATTCGGGGCCTTTCAATCTATATAAATTATTTCGATAACTTCTTTAGTAATCGAGTTATCGGACAATAAAGTTTGAAACAAATCGAAAAATTTGTATTTTTTGTAAAATTGATTTTTTTGTAATATGAGTAAAATAAAATAAAAATAAAGCTTTCGATAACTACCTTAGTTATCAAAATATTGTAAATCAGAAAAAAAAATTTTTAGTATTTTAAGCTCATTTGAATGTAAAAATATTGATTACTTTTTTGCTACAAAGGCCTCAGAATTGAAAAAAAATCGATAGCTTTTATTTATCGATTGTGGAAATTAGATAGAAATTATGTGCATTTTTATTTACCTATTGCTAAATTAAAAATTACATGTACTTTATAAAGGAATTCATTTAAAAAAAATACCAGTACCTATCGTTCGATTTTTTTTCCAATTTTCAATTTTAAACTCATTGAAGCAAAAAAAAAAAAACATTTTTTTAACTTTAACGTCCAATAACTCGATAACTAAGCGAGTTATCGAAAAATTCATCTTATTTGTTCTTCTTATTTTGAAGTCCTATAGCTTCGGATATAATGTTCTCCCCTCGGATATCAAACTCTACCCTAAATTAAAATGAAAGAAATTACAAAAGTGCAAAGAGAATAATAAAATAAAAAATGAATTCAGATAAATAAAACAAAAGAATAGATCATTTGGTACCATAAAAAATTTAAATAAATATATTTTCAATAGTTTTTGTGCCAATGTGCAAAGTATTGCCCTGCTCAATATCTCTCTATAACATATGATTTACTAGCAGTATTGCCATTTTGCAAAAAACAAGTCCCACTAATTTATCAGCAAACAACGACGTGGGTAAACACTGATAGAATAATAATAAAAAAACAAATATTGAATTAAACTACATAATGCAATAAATTTAATAAATATGATGAAGTGTTTTGTTTAAACAAGACTGTGTTACCACTAAACAAATATTTTAAACGAAAAAAGTGCTTTTTTTAAAATAATTAATGTATTTTTGTGTGTTTGTTTTATAAAAAAAAAATCATATTAAAGATATGCAAGATCTATATGTGCGGTGGTATTTCCCCATTGATTTGTCATTGTTCGTGCAACAACAACGTTCAGATTAACACGAAACCCATCCGATTATTGTTGATCGTCATCATCAGCATCATCGTCGCCAGTTTCCAAGAAGCGTTAGCAGAAAATACATCTAAAGGAGGTCATCACAGTTGAGTATGTATACAAAATATAGGATACGATATATAACAATTTTTGCTCACTTTTGTACTCAATTTCTTAGATTGGTTTTATCTAACTGAACATTAAAAAAAATACATAGATGTTTAAATAAACTACACTGAACAATAAAAAATTGATAACAGTATCTAAGCAACTCTAAATCAAAAACATGTCATAAATAGTGGGCAAGTGAAAGGCACAGTTTTACAATATCAATTTTTTAATGATATCGAGCTATTAGATAACGCTAGTTGGCAAAAAAGCAAAACTATTATAGGTACCCTTCAAAAAAAAAAATAATAAAAAAATATAGGTATTGTAAATTTTTTTAATTGTGATTTTCATTAGAAATCGTTTAGTATTTTATTGAAAATGTAAAAACAAATTTTACAAAGTTTAACAAACTGTTAATTAAATTCTTTCTTTACTACACGGCAAAAAATGTTGTCCTAAAATTAAAGATTGGCACCAATGACGTCCTTAGTCCCCGTTCGTATGTAGAAATGTAACGAAAAACGAAATTGTAATTTTTTTAAGATTTTCAATAACTAAATTTATCAAAATTTTATCGACGATATTTTTTAAACTCATCCTGCATTTAAATATTTGTTGTTATCTTTTTGTGTCTTTTCTTTCTTTTGCTAAATTATTTCTGGATTATATTGATTAACCTTCATCACTCCACATAATACATATATTTTTATTCTGACAATGCCAAAGCTTGGGGTGGAAAGTCGATAACAAAGAAAAGAGGGAGAGACAAAGTACTCTGTCCATCATGGTCATTACATGCTCTAAAGGAGGAGAATCACATTTACAAGACAAATGAACGAAAGCTTGTTGAACGATTCAAGAGCGCACAATATCCTCGCCCCTATTTTTTTTATTTGTGTATTAATGTCATCTAAGGAAAAGAAGAAAATGCAAAGGAAGTCGAAAAAATAAGTATTAATTCCTTGAAATAAAAAAAAGCCTTGCAATGACACAATCTCAAGTTTAGCAAAGTTCATACCTAGAGACTATTCGGATGTGAATGTATGATGCGGCAACCCTTTAAGGGTTCTCAGGTCAAAATTGTAAAAAAAAAATTCATGACTTTAATGACATAAACAGCTGTTAGGCATATGTTCAGATTTCCTTTAAAAGCCTTGTCTTGTTTTTTGTGTTCATCTTTGGAAAATTAAGCAACTATTACTTAAGCGACATTTGTCATGTACTAAAACCAAACCAAAGTGCAAAATGTTGACAAATATTTACATATATGTATATGTAATACATACATAGGGGTACTACAGACCTTAGGAGCTTTTTGTTTGAATGACCTCAGAATTTGTTGCTATGAGAGATGGTAACATATAAGCAAACATAGTAATTTTAGTTACACTAATCTACCTTTGGACGTTATTTAAATAAGTAACTAATTTTGTGGAATGTTTTTTGTATATCTCAAACTCCTAAAATGGGACAAATTAGAATTATATATAGGGCATTTTTCCATCAACATATACAGGGTGATCTAAGTAGAGATACCTTTTCCAATAGCCTTTTTTGACAGATCACGTGTGAGTCGTGTCATGCTGTCATGTTATTTTTGTTAAGTAATGTTTGGTATTTCATCATGGAAAGACTTACGCCTGAACAACGTTTACAAATTATTCAGTTTTACTATCATAATAATCTTTCGCCAATTGCACAAAGACCATTTTTTTTAAATCAAAAAAAAAAACACTTTCCATTCGACCCACGACATTGACACCCATGAGCAATATTTTAGCTCTCGTTAAGAGCTATCTTTTTGCCATGAACCGATTTCCGATCCGACGCACCGGAATTTTCGGTCCATATTTCTTCAAAAATGATGCCGATGAGAACGTAACATCAAAAACCACGTGGGTAAAATTAGCTCAATCGACTAGTTATATATTTAAATATGGATAGCTAATGAAATGTACGTGATCGGATTATGAAAAGTTTCTAGGAAAATTAATGTTCTTCACAAAAAAATAAAACAACTGCTGGGAAGGCGGTGTTGTCCCGTATTATGTTTTTTGAGCCACAAGAAGGCTTAAGGAAGTCTTTAACCATTATCGAGTCTCTACAAGCCCTACTCCATATACTGCCGATTAATATTGTGGCGAGAGAAGTTGCAACCAAAGCGGCAATAAGATTAAACTGCCTATCAATGTGGAGGTACAAGAACTATGGTCACATGAGGATATCAAAGTGTAGTGCTATGGTAACCGACCGAGTGGACTATATACCAACTGTGTTCACCTTCCAGAGAAATTATATCACTATGATTCCACTTTTACACGGATGGTTCGAAGCTTGATGAAAAGGTTGGCTTCGGAGTACACTGTGAAGAACTTAGTCTGGATATAGCTCACAGACTACCAGATACCTGCATTGTCTATCAAGCCGAAATAATGGCAATATGGGAAGTCGCCAAGTGGCTAAGTCGCAACATAGTAATCAACACTGGTGTTGTCATTTACTCGGACAGCCAGGCTGCCATCAATTCTCTGGAGGCAACATCCCTAAATTCACAAACAGCCCTCGACTGCCGCAGATCTCTTAACGAGATGGCTGAGCAGTTTAATATACACCTCATATGGGTGCCTGGGCATAGGGATATCCCGAGGAACTGCAAAGCCGATGCACTTGCTAGGAAAGGGTCGACATTACAAATTCTCGAAGAATTTGCATATATTGGTGCGCCACTATCCACGTGCAAGCTTTGGCTTAGGCAAGAGGCAATCAGGCAGTCCAACGAAAGATGGACAGAAATCGGCACCTGCAGGGTAGCTAGACAAATCTGGCCAAGGTATGACCTGAGAAGGTCAAAATATCTCCTAGCACTAGAGAGGAAACGATTGTCTACGTTAGTACAGGTTCTGACGGGACACTGCTTGATCGGCGAACACGCCAAAAGATTGGGTATTGACTCCAATGACTTCTGCCGAAGCTGTGGAGATGAGGAAGAAGTGGAGAGCATTGAGCACTTGGTTTGCGACTGTACCGCTTTGAGCAAACGACGACTGGACATACTGGGGTCGGCCTTTTTAGGCAGCCTAACAGATCTTTCCAGTACTGATATTCGTACTATCGATAAATTTATATATCAAACAGGTTGGTTTCGATGAGGGGCATTTCAGCCCGTGGTAACACTAGGGACCTAAACTGGTCTATGTGAGCTTGTAAAAAAATACGGCTGCCACCCTAACCTAAACCTAACCATTAATAGGAAACCTAGCAGTGGCAGAAAATGGGCGGTTTTCAGACCCCAGAAAGGTTAAGAAAATAATAGTCATTTTGAAAAAGATGCCTAACGTTTCGGTAAGAAATGGTGCATATATATCAAATTACGCCGAAACTTTTGTAAAAAAAATGAAAAAAAGAGACGCATAAGAAGACGTGCAAATTCAAATGGCGCAAAGTAGAAATTAAAAAAGAAATATGGAGAAATTCTTAGCAGTTTGAATACTGCAACGGTATTTTCTGTCAAAGTATGATTGCTGAATTACGGATGATGAGATTGACGTGTTATCTGACTTTTTGCAATTACTATGGCAGGAGTTTTATATTGCTGATAGTAGGGAGAATATTACAGAAGAGTTCCGTGTACAAATGAAGTCAAAGTTTCCCAAAAGGTTTTTAGTATAGCTAGCTATTTGCACATGAGTAGAAAGAAACAGCATATTCCTAGCCATAGAAACCATGAATACTGAATGGTATATCAAAAACTACCTACCAAAGGCAGGTATTTTTGGCCCGATCTCTCGTCGCGAATATACAGCAAAAGGGCCATTGAGTGGTACCAGTACCAAAAAAACAAATTATGGCACTTAGGGCCGTTAATAATAAATAAATAAACTAGAGTTAAGGGCCTGTTTCTGTAACTTATTTTCGTTCGTCTATGGCGAACGATCAAAAATCACTCAACTATTACTTGAATTCTATAAAACGCAGGTTAGAAATATTTTGGGTGCGCGCTTTTTACGTGCTTTTCTATAGACACAAAGAATTATAAACTCCTGTGACTTATAGATTTCTCGGAATAATTAAGAGATTTTTGATCGTTCGCCGTAGACGAACGAAAATAAGTTACAGAAACAGGCACTAAGAGCTAACTGACGGTTATACCTGTCAAATTCCATACAATTTAACTTTCGTTAGCTCTAACGCTCGGTTATTTTGTTTTGTGTTAATGGGGGTTAGTTGAAAAGAATGTGTGCCACATGCTCCAATAATGTACAAAACACCACTATTAAAGTCTGATGGTTTCTGCAAAACTCAAATTTTTCTAAAAAAAAAATAGTTAATAAATGTAACTCAAAATTTATAATAAAAATTAATACTGTTATATTTATAAGAGTGTAAATTCTGGATTAATCAGTCCACTCAAAAAAATTTTAAAAAAAAGTGTGTAAATTTTTTTTTCGTGCGCAGTCTTTAGTCGTTGTAAAGACTGAGCTAGACAAACGGAACCGTTTCTAAAATTTGACGTAACCGGTTATGTTGAAAAGAAAAAGACTATTAAACTAGTTAAAACATTTTTGCCGAAGGGCTCTGCATTGCATTTTCGTTTGTGATATGGTGTTACAAACACGAAAAATGTATTAAGAAATTTTATGACAATTTTTCTATTAAAATTCAGATTTTATTGGATGTTGCTTTTAGTATTTGGGCAATTTTTTTTAGTAAAGCTTGATAAAGCCGCGATGTCATTTAAATTATGATGCCTTCAAATGTTGAAAATATCACCTTCACGTAGAAACAAAAGATTAGTAAGTGTCGTTAAAACAATTAAAAAAAAATTGATTTATTTTTCTTCAAAAAATCGTTTTTTTTTTTCGGGCACAAAAAATCGAGAAAATCGATGAAAATCTCAAAACAAATAGACTGTATTTGCACCAAAAGTTAACAGATTATAATTTAAAAACCAGTGCATAATTTAAAGTTATTAAAAACAATTTAAATTGCTAGTAATTTAGTAAGTACCATAGCATAACAAAATTTACGAATATTTTTTCGTAAGTCGATTTAGCCGGCTGAACTTTCTTACGTGTTTTTGTTTGTCAAAAATCCGGGGTTTTTTTGTTAACAATATTACTGACATCACACATTTCCTTTTGATAGATATTTGAAACATTCCAACTATTAGTACGGCTAAACTTAATTAGTTTCAGGGCTATTCGTTTTGGTCAACAACCACCAACACAGAACACCACCACCACTAACAACAACACATTGTTTACAACAACTATTTTGTATTTAACAGTTTTGTTGCCTTATTTTTTTTGTTTGCGCTTCAGCTTTCCTGTTTTCCTCCTCTTTATAATAATAACACAGACACATGCCTTGCATGCGCCCCTGTGATGGGCAGCACTGGAGACACGCCAATATGTACATATGTTTACATACTACACATGTTTTGTGGCAATGTAGCAATGTGGCAATATAGCCCGCAAAGTGTTCTCTCTATGAGGGAGTGATTATCTCTCTGTGTCTGTCTTCCTCTCTATCATTATGAATGCAAATGTATGTATGTCTGTATTCGTATGTACAATAGCCTAGTGATGCATTAATAATCTACTTTAAGCTTTATTAGGTCTATAAGGCATGCAAAGGTCAATTTAAAAAAAAAAGACGTACGGTGGGGTAATTGTTATCAAAACTGTGGATTAATTAAATTTTTTTGCAAGTAACATTCGAATATTTGGTACACGTTAAAATCAGATATAATTCTGCGCCGTTATCCGAAAAAACCCTTCTAGCTTATATAGGGTAGCTGTATTGTATCAATAGATCACGTGTGAGTCGTGTCATGCTATTTTTGTTAAGTATTGTTTGGCATTTCATCATGGAAAGACTTACGCCTGAACAATGTTTACAAATCGTTCAACTTTATTACGAAAATTCACGTTCTGTGAGGAATGTGTTTCGTGCACTTCGCTCAACTTATGGTCAACATAATCGGCCTACTGAGCGTAATATTCGCAACACCAACACCCATCTTGAGACCCAGCATTCATTATTGGATAATATTCGACCGAATAGACCACGTCCAGCACGCAGTGAAGAAAATGTAGCGGCCGTAGCTGAGAGTGTACACGAAGACCGTGGAGAGTCGATTCGTTCGCAGCAACTCTGACTGACGTATGGAACGACTTGGCGCATTTTAAGTCGAGATCTTAATTTGAAAGCATACAAAATACAGCTTGTGCAAGACCTGAAGCAGCCCGACCTTCCCAAGCGACATCGCTTCGCTCTATGGGCTCTTGAAAAGTTCCAAGAAGATCCGACTTTTTCGAGCCAAATTTTGTTCAGCGATGAGGCCATTTCTGGCTCAATGGATATGTAAACAAGCAAAATTGCCATTTGGGACGAAGAGCAACCTGAAGAGATTCAAGAGCTGCCACTTCATCCAGAAAAAACAACGGTTTGGTGTGGTTTGTGGGCCGGTGGAATCATCGATCCATATTTCTTCAAAAATGATGCCGGTGAGAACGTAACCGTCAATGGCGACAGTTATCGTGCCATGATAACCGACCTTGCCGTGCCTTAACCGATCTGGTTGAAATTTTGTATCATAACTACTACCCAATAAGACTAAACTTGTTGCAAGTTTCATACCAATCGGTTTCAAAAGTTCTCTCACTTGACATGAAATCCTCATTTATTTCAATTTTGTCACAATTTTTTTTTTGTGTAAAATGTATTGGTATGTTTTAGTATGTCGATTTAGTTCGGCAAAATACGGTTTTGGTTAGTAGTTCTTGTTAAATTCTGCTTCCATAAGTATTACAGCTGATTTAAGTCAAAGACATTCAATATTGCTATTGAATTTTGAAGGTGATAGAGGGATGTCTATCGAAACTGCAGTCAATTCTACCAAACAATTAAAACTCTACCAATCTTTGTATTTCTATTACATTTTTGCAATAGACAGCAAGTAACTGAAACATATGGTCTTGAACCGAATGAATTCCTACTGAATAACAAAAGCACGGACCAACAATAAATAACAACAACACATAGTTTTTTTTTACCTAATACGTTGTAAACGTTGTCTGAAATAATCCCCAGTTTTGATACCAAATACCCCAGTGTGCGACGTAAGCGTGGCAGTAGCAACCTACAGATAAATAGGAAAATACATTGTACATACGATGATTATACATAGGAGAGGAGGTTAGCTGTAAAAAAATAGATTGTTTACTACAGCAAAATGAACTTGGTTTTTTTTGTACCGTATTGCCAACTATATATTGGCAAGCAAATACTCTTTGCATGGGTTGTATTCAGTTAGAAACAATAATCTATAAAGGAAATGCCCCACTTGAGCTGTTCACATTCATTGATTTGTTGTGAATTATTAAAGAATGAAACTTTTTTTTTGTAATTTTTAACATGTTCTTCCAAAGAGGGTGTCTTAGGAGGTTATCAATTACACTACGCGAACATGTTTTTGTCCTTGTCCTAAATTTTTTTTTTCAGATTAGGCATAGATACTATTTTATGAAACCAAAACAAACAAATTTTGTATGGTAGGAGGAATCGTAGTTATAAGCCGTAAACTAGTTGTGCACAATGGTCAATTTGTATGGGTACCTAAAAGGGCGTGGTAATAACGCTAATTTTTTACGGGACTATAGGTACTTTAATAGCATTACACTCCACAAAATTTTAAGTATTTTAAAGGACTGGGTAATGAAAGTTATAAGCCATTAACTTTTTGTGCAAAAAGATCCAACTGTCAGCTGTCAATTGTTTTCTCTTTTTGGTTGGTAAAACAATAAAGCACCGAAAATTCAATTCGATTTTTATCGAAATTTTTATTAATTGTTTTCCTTACTTACTTCATTGTAGAGGATGCTTTCCTCTATAAATTACAGGAAAAATATGTTCTGACATGTCGTGTAAATTTCGATAACAAAAATTCATCGAAAATCGATTTGGTAATTTTATGCAGAACTGAGGCCCATTCATAAGACAAAACATGATTAAGTTTCATTTTTCAATTTATTTATGTCATAATTACCACCAAATTTGTACTAAATGTATTTATTTGTATTCTACATACAAAAATGAAACATTATCAAACGTATAGAAAGTAATATCATATCATTTTGTTTGTTGCTCAAGCACGTTTTGTCGCTCGTATTCGTTTTGTGTTATCGAAACCAAACAAAAAGTTAAAAAAGTGTATATTATTAGAAGTATGATTTAACTCTTGTTTCCCATACATACAATGAGCCATAAACGTTCAAATGTGACATTTCCATAATTGGCAGTGAAATATGAGTATACGATTCGAAGATACCGATTGATTTTTTTGAAATAAAAATTTCTGTCGTACGTTGTTAGTATGCAAGAATTCCGTGCGGTGCTATCGTAATTACTGGAGTTTTTAGCATTGAAATTGAATGTCGAACAAGTCTCCGCTTGCCAACTGATTAAAATAGTCGTTTAGATTTCGAAGTCGATTATCTTATAATGAAAGGGTGTGAGTTCTCTATTACAAGTGTGTTGCCAACTTAATGGACATTGTTTGTGTATGTGCTCTATAAAACAGCTGTTTGGTACGTACAACAGACAAGCCATATTTTGATGACGCTTATGTATCTACAAAACAAATTGCACTGGTTTACAAAAATGTTATACCTAAACCATGATATATTTGTGTACTCTCTCCTTAATGTTAATCCCCCTAAAACTTCTGTGAAATTGTATATCACTTTTAAATTTTATAACACTTAGCGCAATGTTCTGCAAGTTGACACATCGCAAAACATTTAAAGAAAAAATAATTTTCTCACAAACGAAATTTTAAACAAATAAACTGTAAATTTCTTGTAAACAAGCATAAATTTCTCTTGCTGTCAGTTTGACATTTGATGGAGAAAAATAATTTTCAGGTTCCACAAAGGCAATTTGTTGAACCGGGAAATGAAGTGTCAATTTATCTGAGTCTACTGTTGCCAGTATTGGTAAATTGGGACCTATCACTCACTGACTTGATGACATAGTGATTGATTTGTATCAATTATTTAGTATTCAATTAACCCAACAGTGTTGCTGCATGTAGTAGTAGATTTATCTGTGTATATCAGAGAAATCTACTACTTAGTAGCCGACCAGTTATCTACTCCTTAGATATGATAAGTTGGGTTACCCAAGGGAGGGGTTTCCAACTAGAGGTGTCATTTTGGTATTCAAAGAAAAATGCATTTTTTTGAGATAAATGATCGGATGTTTATGTCATAATAAAGAGGAAGGTATGCCGTTAGTAATGAAAAACAACATCAGCCAAATGGCCACAACGAGCACGTTTACAGGACCATATCCTTTTCATGAAATTTTCCATAACCAAATCGCAAAGTGGCATCCCTATGTCCTCGATAGCCTCACGAATTCTATCTTTGAGGTCTTGAATCGACGATGGGCTGTTGGCGTAGACCTTATCTTTCACGTGGCCCCAAAGGAAGAAGTCGCAAGGTGCTAAATCACAAGATCTCGGTGGCCAATTGTGATCACCTCTTCGGTCCGGAATCTTTTCCCGTAACAGAGCAATGCTTTCGTTGCTTGTGTGGCACGTAGCGCCGTCTTGTTGAAAGTAAACGTTGTCCAGATCAATACCATCCAACTCCGACCATAAAAAATCATTAATCATATCTTGATAGCGCAATCCATTCACCGTAACTGTTGATCCAACCTCATTTTCGAAATGGGCCTCATCAGTCAAGATGATTTTTCGAATTTTAATAATTTCAATGTCTGGTTGAATCGTGTATCATTCCATTTTTAGTAATGCCGTAGTTTCTACTTGTCAAATGTCAAAGAATAAAAACTTCAAAAGTGACAGCTACCGAAATACCGGGTGATTCAAAATAACATCTCTTGTTGGAAAATAACATCTCTGTAGTATGTCAGTTGGATTATCTACTCTCTGATAGAATTTTATTCTACTTAGTCCTTGAACAATTGGGTTATCTACTTCTGAGTGAAGGATCAGTTGTGCTATCTTATCCTTAGTAGAAACAATTGGGTTATCTACTCCTTACTTGACGAACAGTTGTGTTATCTTTTCCTTCGCCGATGACCCATTGGGTTATCTAGTCATTAGCAGGTGGCCAGTTGGGTTATCCATTCCTTAGTAGAGACCAGTTTAGTTTTCTACTCACTAGTAGATGTCCACTTGGGTTATATACTCCTTCAAATATTCATTATTACAGGACCAGTTGGATTTTCTACTCCTTTGTAGATGACTAGTTGGGCTATCTACTCCTTAGATGACGAGCAGCTGCGCTATCTACTTCTCAGGAGAGGACTAGTTGGGTTATCTTCTCCTTTGTAGACGACCAGTTTGGTATTCCTTAGCATGTAGATGACAAGTTGGGTTATTTACTCCTCAGTATGTGGCCAGTAGGGTTATATACTCCTTAGTATACGAGCATTTGCGTTATGTATTACTTAGTAGAGGATTTGTTTTAGACCAGCTCTCGAATTTCAACCTTTGCATAGTAAACATCCAGTTAGTTTCAAATCTAACGTATGCTCTATTTGACATTGAAAGATCAGATTCTGTAGATATTCTTTTAAACAAGTGCATGCATATGTCACAAGGTCGCAATTCATCACCTTCAATGACAAAATAATGTTAAATTTACCGGTTATTTCATATAAAAGGGCAATCTGTGAACCCCATGCCACTGCTCAGCGGACCTAGCACGCGTTTGGTTTTGTGCAGGTCCAACACAGGTAGAGAAGCTTTCCAACAAAATAATCAACTTTTTGAAAATCCGTCAAAAATTGCCTATTTTGGGGCCGATAACTCGAAAACAGGGCTCGCCGATATAATTGGCATATCGCAAATTGTTCTATTTTTGGTCTCCCCATATTGTTTTGCGACATACATATGCAGAAAAAAAGTTTTCCATTTCTCATTTTTGTATTTCCCAAAAACAATATGTGATTTAATAGTCCATACATACATTTCTTTGTGTTTCTTTGTGTTATACATATACATTAAAGGTTGGTGCCAAAGAGGTCCTTAGTCTTTAACATATGGAAATTTTGTATTTTAAGTACATAGATAATATCATTAATATTAGGTAAACTTTCTTAGCATTAAGTACAAAATGTACTTATTTCAGATTTTAAGCACTTCTTTGGTAACAATCTTTAATTTTATGACAACTATTTCTCAAACATTCATTTTAAATAGAGGAATCTAATACGAGTATATGCACCAGGAACGCTTTTCGTTTTGGTTTGTCTGGCTATGAAATCGCATATTGGTTTTGTCAATCACCAAAAAATTAGAAAATTCTCATTTCTCATGACAATCATCAGTGTTTTTGACTGACCGCACGGCATTTTTCACATTAACGAGTTTTTCACATAAGCGGATTAAATTTATCCAGCTTTGATTCGATATTTATTCTCTAAACATAATCCGCAGATGACCGGATAATCTTATAACTTATCAATTTAGTTACATTTTTATAAATATACATTTATT
This sequence comes from Eudasyphora cyanicolor, assembly GCA_963930755.1. Classification (NCBI taxonomy): domain Eukaryota; kingdom Metazoa; phylum Arthropoda; class Insecta; order Diptera; family Muscidae; genus Eudasyphora; species Eudasyphora cyanicolor. The sequence continues at coordinate 49,913,790 of OZ005734.1, read as the reverse complement.
TTGCAAATAAATAAATGCAATATCAACACATTTGTGGTAAAACACAACATTTGTATTTATACAAAATTAAATTTTAAATAAATTCCATGCGTTTTTCGTTGTTGTTGTGATAATTTATGATAATTGGCCTGAAATCTTAATTAGTAATTGAATTTAAATGTTTGGCTGGTTGGCTTTTGTTGTTGGCTGTTTATTTTGTATATTTGGGCGGCAGTGGCGCGGCCGGGTAGATGTACTGCAAACGACGTGCAATGTTCCCATAAAATAAGCGAAGGTATGTACTTACGTATTTGCAGTACATAAATATGTACATACATAAATACACATTTGATCAATCTAACAGAGACCCCACCAAACACGTAGCAATTATGATATTGAATTCCAACCTTGGAGAACAACAACAATCACATACTACTCTAGCATCAACTAAACCTTCTAATTACGTACAAGTATACATGGAAGATGTGGTTGGTTGGTTGGTGGTGTTCTAATTTGTTGTCTCCACCATTTTCTTTGAAATATTCTTCAGTTGTTCTTTTTCTACTTTTATGTTTGTGTTATCATCTTGGGATTCAAATGAAATTTAATTTGCTTGAAAGGTGAAAATTTTTCTTTTTCAAAGAAGCGCATTTTCCATGAATTCAAACAGATGATAAGGATGCTATGTTTCATTTTTATTAAAAAATCTAATAAAACAAATTATGTTTAGGTGATTTCTTGATTGTTATTATATAGGGTTACAAAAGATTTGAGCTTCACGTCAAACTTTGGAGTTAAACTTTTTCTGACATTTTGACAGCTGATAGTTAGGCTTCGTAAAAATGGATCCAAAATCCACAAGACCAAAAAATGTTGACATTAATTTGATAGAAAGACAATACAAAGCAAAAACAGAGTCAACTCAATTTTCGATATATTTTGCTATCGAATATATTGTGAAGGACATCCATCTTCTATAGATTAGAAAAGATAACCCAATTTGTCGTCTATTAGAGAGTAGATAAACCAATTCGTCATCAACTAAGTCGTAGATAACCCAACTCGTCATTACTAAGGAGTAGTTAAGTCAACTGGACGTCTACTAACGACTGTGTAAGCCAATTTGTCGTCAACTATTTCGTAGGTAACCCAACACTTCTTAACTATGAAGTATATAACTCAACTGGACTTCTACTAAGTAGTACATAACACAACAGGACGTCTACTAATAGTAGATAAACCATCGGGGCGTATTCTAAGCATTAGAAAACCCAACTTGTCTACTGAGTAGTTGGTAACCCAACTAGGCGCCTACAAAGGTGTAGATAACTCAAGTGGTCGGCAACTAAGCATTAGATAACCCAACTTGTCTACTTAGGAGCATATAAACCAGATATCCGCCCACAAAGGAGTTGATAATCCAGCAATAGATAACCCAACTTTTCGTCAACTACGTCGTAGATAACCTAACTCGTCTTTACTAAGCAGTAGACAGTAAATAACCTAAATTGTCGTCTACTGAAGAGTAGATAACCCAACTATCAGCCTACTAAATAGTTGATAACTCAACTGCACGTCAGCTAAGCAGTAGATAACCCGTATACTAAGGAGTATATAACTCGAATCAGTTATAGGTCTCAATTTAACAATTAAATGTTTACGTACTATTTTACCTCTGAAATTCGAAAACTGTTCCCATCTTTTCCTCTAATAAGTAGTGTATAACCCAATTATGTGCAGATAATCCAATTTGTCGTCTACTAACGAGTGGATAACCTAATCTGTTGTCAATTAAGTCGTAGATAATCCAACTCATCTTTAATAAGGAGTAGATAACTCAACTAGACGTCTACTAATCAGTAGATAACCCAACAGGATGTCAACTAAGCAGAAGATATCTCAACTTGTCGCCTACTAGGTAGTAGATAACCCAACTAGCCGGCTACTAAAGAGTAATTAACCCAAATGGACGTTTACAAAGCAGCAGATAAACCAACTAGCCGTCTACTTAACAGTAGATAAACCAGCTGGCATTTCACTATGTAGTAGATAACCCAACTTGGCATCTACTAACAATTATATAACCAACTGTTCGGTATAGATTTATCTGATTTAGATTTCAAATCCATCAATATTGGTGCATTTAATCCTAATTAAGTGATTCCAGTCATTCCCAATTTAACCTGTACTTGATCAGTAGACTCTGGTAAATTGGCAGAATTTATATACGGTTTTCTATACTATAAATTTAAATCATAAAGTTTACCATTGCAAGAGATAATTTTTAAAAGTGTCTCGTAACTGGATAAAAATATATCGTCGACATACTGGAAACCTGACCAAGTTAATTTTCCATAAATTGTGTTATTGAAATTTAAAACCTGGATTTACACGGTATAGCAGGTGATACCATTACAACGTTCTTTTTAACTTATAAAAGACAAATCTTCTATATATTATTAAAGAAACAGTAAATAAACATTTCGATTGATATTTAAATATTGGTGTTGAAATTTCAATAAAAATGTATATTTTCCACTAAAACTTGAAAGCAAGAACACGTTAGTGATTCTGATCGAAATGGACTTGTCCAGTTTTCCTATATACCGATTCTACCAAAATTTCAATTATATGTACCTTTATCAATTATAAGTTTATTGCAATTGTTATAATTTTTCATAATTAAATTTCGATAACAAATCAATTATACGTTTATTGATATTGTTATAATTTGTCATAATTAAATTTCGATAACAAAATTTATCGAAATAGATACTGATGGACATTTATCCAGCGTTGCCATTTCTTGACCGTCAGAACGGGCGAAAATCTGGTATAAAAAGCGAAATGCTTATGTTCTTTGTGAATTTTTTTAAATACGTACATAATACATATTAATAACAGTTTCTGCAAGTAACGATTTGCGAAAAAATAAAAATTGCGGAACGAAAAAGAACAGAATTTTTTGTTTTTTTTTTAGCACTACAACATAGTCCGAAAATAGTTAATTTTTCCTTGATTTTAGTATGTTTTCCTAATTTTGAGTTCAAATTCATGGACTCGAAATAAGGATTCATGATTATTTTTAGTTAAAATTTCCTAAAAATCATGCTTTCCATTATTAGTTCATAATTTCCTTATGTCTATGTTGGGTGTCCACCGCATATGTTTAAATTTGATAAATATATGAATATTCGAACTTTTTTCAAGAAATATTATTTTAGTAAAAGTATGTCCTCATTTTTAGTTAACGAACTATTCTGCATATCCCCAAAAAAAATAAAATTTGGTAGTACTAAATAAAATTTCCCAGTTTTAAGAAAAAAATAACTCAATATGAATAAAAACATTGAACAAAATTGGAGTATAGATTTTACTAAAATTTAGGAAATACATTTTTTTGAGTGTAAAAACGTCGTTTTTACCTTGCATCACCCAATTAGAGCAGAAGAAGAAGACATATTTTCAAGTTTTGTCAGTGTTGTTTGTCTAATGTTACTGATATGAAAAATGGATATTTAATAAATAGCGCTTGTATTCAAAATCGGATATAGGGGATATACCTAAATCTGGAAAGCATTTCTTGACATTAGGCATTAGTTTTTTTGTTACAACAAATTTTATAAGGATCTATTGATAAATAAGAATTTTTAGCGAACAGAAGAACAATTGGGATACGGATATATGTATATGGGGGCTTTATCCAAATCTGAACGAGTTTTCTTCAAATTCGTCAGCGTTCGTCTCTCGATCACGAGACTTCACTATTCCAAATTGATTGGATGTACAATATTCAATAACGATCTGGGTGGCATATCGATTTATTTTAATTTCGTCACTATTTGTGCTGGGTTTAAATATTTCTTTGTTTCGAATTTTATACACGTCGGTTGAAAATGTGTGATATAGCGCTTAAATGTCAAATCGAAGGCTGTAACCTGTAATTTACAAATTTACATGGTCAGACGGATGGACAGACATGGTTAGATCGAAACTGCTAGTGGTTCCGAATCGATCGGTATACTTTAGGTGTTAAAGATCTAGCCCCAATATTTGTTACTTTGTTAAGGCCCTATATTCCATCTAGGAACTTTTTATTCGTGCAAAAAAGGGCACATTTTTGTGATGAAAATATAACTTTCAAAGATTGATTTGCGATGTCCATCATAACTCGGTGATGGATCATCTGAAATCAAAAAACCAAAATTATTCCGTTAGATAATTGTTTTCCCCAGGTAACCCTGGGAGTATTTTATGAAATTTATATTTTTAAATTTTTGGGAACTTTGAAGTGAAATACGTAATTTTAGCAAAAAATCGACGAAGAAAACTCTAAGGCGTTACTTCGTAAATTATGCACAAAAGATCGATGCAGTAGTTTTAGTGTTATGATGGACATCGATTTTGAAAACGTGGGTTGGGGGAAAAACGCTTTAAAGTTTTTTCTGATAGACTGCTGTATCTTCTTTAGTTTTGCTCCGAAATTTAATAAAAAAATGTTCACAATATTTTTAAGAAGTTTTCCGTTCAAAAACTAAAATAAAAAAAATTAAAAAAATGTTTACAAACGTTACCCCTCCTTAATGTGTTACAATCATCTGGGACAAAACAAACTTATAATTACCTGTCCCACAAAGTAGGGTATAACAAAACGGAGATTTAGGTGAGCGGGAAGGTGTTGAAAAACCTAGCAGCATTGCCTCTTAGGGCGTAGAAGTAAATGTAGTTAATGCTCTAAAAAGCGCCAAATGCGCCAAAGCGTTCTGGAAAATCGCGTACATAATAAAAATTCGCACATTAGCAGATCCGAAAAAGTGCTTTTAGCACCAAAATGGCAGCGATGCCAACTTGGTGATTTTTCCGCTACTTGTGGTGATTTTTAATCTCCAAATACCACTGTTTTGTAAAAGTGGTGATTTTTCAGAAAATCCACTACGGTAGCGTTTTTAACAATTTTTTGTAGCGCTTTTAGTGATTTTTTACATATATTACATTAAACAATTCATGTATTTTACGCAACGTATCGTCGCACTCTTTTAGAGCACACATAATGTAAAAACAATGTCGCTTTCATATATGTTTCTCCATATGTTCTTATGTGATTTGTGCTCGTAATTCACAACTTAGCGTTATGAATTTCTTAAGAACAACGTTAGTCCTGAATCCAAGCAAGTGTCAAAGTTTGTAGGATTATTTAATATTATTTATACAGTAATTATTTAATGCAAATAAAATATGTATTAAAGTTTCAAAATGTTTGCTCCTCGAAGTATAAAATACGCAATAATTTATGTTTGAAAATAAATGCCAATGAAACATTTAGAAATCAAAATTTTATGCACAATTAATATTATGGCCAGAAGAGATAGAGGAAAATTATACTATTTTATTTGGCCAAGAACAAGTCATTTATTAATAATTTAATCCTAAGAATGGAAAACAAAAAAGCCTGTTACGTTTATGTTATAAATATAAGTTCTTATATATGTTTTCATAGAAAAATGTTACAAACATTATCTATGTAAATGTTTAAAAAATTAACACTGCTGAAGGGGTGCAGTTTCTGAAGTGGTGCAGTTATGATTGATACATCAAGAATCGTGTTCATTTCGATAAACATTTACTTTATTGATACTTACAATTTTATTTAGATATTTAAAATGTTAACACATTTATTACAATATTTATTTATTTTTCTTAACTAATTTTTCTTAACTTAATCATCATAAAAAAACGACGTAATGACATGACCCCATTTTGAGTGTAAATTATGATTTCATATTGACTTTAATCAATTTTGTTATCGAAATTTAAAGTAATGATTTATAAGGTAAATGCGGTCATATATTTACAACATTTTCATTGGATTTATGTGGAGGAAAACATCTTCCACAAATTAGCCAGGAAAAAATTAAAAAAAAATTGATAAACGTGTAAAAATTCCATTTGAAATTTCGATAAAAAATATCTATCGAAATGGACTTGCGTCCAAAGTAACCCTGAAAATATAACAAGTCAAATATTGCTTAAATTCTGCTCGCTTTATGTGTCTATACATTTTGATTTTATTCAAAATGTATACCTACATTTATTTTTCGATAACTGTTAACAAAGAAACAAAGTAAATCCGTACCGACATGCCGCGGGTCAGCAATATTATTGGACTAGAGAGAGAGAGCGAGAGGAGTGTAAGTCATAACGACATCGGTAGAGGGAGTATAAAATGAATTGTTTCTCATTTCGATCCAAAACAGGTTTCTTTGACAGTAATACAAGAGAAACCACAGGATATTTTATGGCATCAAAATTGCCAGCCAGCCTAGCGGATGTCTTTACAACGAAGTAGTACGTTACGTACTCGTACATACATACGTATAACAACCATAAAACTGGTCTAAAACAAAAACACCATTACACTCATTTTTTCGTACTGTTGGAAAAAGCAGGATTTTCACCGTCCATCCCAGAAACCAAACAGCGACTAGCCAGTCAGCCAGCTAGTCAGTCAGCCACATGTTCTTGTTTTTTCTTCTCTTTTGAGGCCGACAAACTTAACCAACCATAAAGACAGCTGAAAATTGTAACTTAAAAGAAACACAAAAAACTCCAACAATTGAACTTTACCAAGGCACACACAAAACTCGTTTTCTTTTTCGTTCACTATTTGAACTTTTTTTTTCCAAATAAGACTATTATTACTCTGTTCCTGTGTTGTGTTGTGTGTAGTACTCGTAGGTATGCTTTTTCCTTGACGAAAAAAAAATCGTACCGGTAAAAATTTTATAAATAGAGATATGAACATTATGAAGTATTTTATATACACGTACACCCATACATATTTATGTTTTTATATTTATATGTATGTGTTTTGGATAATGAACCCAATTTTTATAATAGTCATTATATTAACTCCCTTCTCGGTCTTGCAATAGATAAAATACATATGATAAATTTTTTTTACCGTGTTTTTGGTATGCTTTAGTCAAAAAAAATCTTTGACATAATAGGTATCACAAGTTCATTGCAAAACGTTTAAAATTTCAATCTGCTGTCTGTTTGACGTAAACCTGTGTTGCCACATGCTCAGCTTCTACTGGGTGGGGAATTTCACAATGTGTGGCAATTCAATCTTTTTTTTTTTGTAAAAATACCGTTCTTATACACAATTTTTAATATTAACCTACGAATTTTATTATTGAAATCAATTTATAGCATTTAGCCACAGTGGGCGCTTTATTCTCTGGGTGAACTTAGTGCATTTTACCTGCAATTACAGGCCCTCAGAAGATTGTCTGGGACTTGGGATAGAGCGCGCTATATATAATACAGTTTTGCTATAAATTTTGTATGTCCAACTTTTTACATTTAGCCACAGTGTGGGATATTTATGTAATATTGGTAATATACGACATCGCTGTATGATTAATATTGTTGTAAAATGTTTTTATGTTCAATATTTGCCTCAACTTCCATGTAGGTGGCGCCAAAATGATGCCTCATGGTTTGCATCTTTGATAATTATATTCGAATTTAATTTCATGTACATTTGGCAGGTCCGTGGTATGCAAATATGGTATATCTAACTTTTTACATTTAGCCACAGTGGGGACATTTCTCTCTATACGAATTTTGTGTAATTTTGCCAATTTACCATATCGCTGTATAGTTGTAAAATATTTTTTCAGTATTTTGAATCTTATATATGTTAAAAATTTTAATATTTGCCTTAACTATGCCATAAATAAACACGGGGTTTCCATTACCTCCCTATTGGTATTCCAGGCCACTCAGTATCACAATTTCTTGTAGTAATCGAATCTCCAAACATTTCTCGCAAAAATTCATTTGTTTCAATTGCTATATGGCACGCAGCCATAATCGGTCAATGGCAAAAAGACAGCTCTTAACGAGAGCTAAAATATTGCTTATGGTTGTCAAGGTCGTGGGTTGACTGGAAAGTGTTTTTTTTTATTTAAAAAAAAAATGGACGCCATCATTTTCAAATGTGTAAAGTCACGATTAGTCGAATCATACACATCTTTCATAAATTAAAAATTTGAATGAAAGTTTTAATAAAAAACATTTTAGGAGTTTGATTGGACAGATTATCGCTTACAAATTCGATATCGTTCCTATGAAGAATGCATACTACTAACAAAGGTTCAGAAAACAGCCTGCCTGAGCATAAGAGAAGCCTTAAGGACTACAGCGACCGAGTCCCTACAAGCCCTACTCCATATACTGCCGATTAATATTGTGGCGAGAGAAGTTGCAACCAAAGCGGCAATAAGATTAAACTGCCTATCAATGTAGAGGTACCATAACTACTGTCACATGAGGATATCAAAGTGTAGTGCTATGGTAACCGACCGAGTGGACTATATACCAACTGTGTACACCTTCGAGAGAAATTACATCACTACGATTCCCGCCCGAGATGAATGGGTTGGAAGAATACCAGGTAATAGAAACCATCTCCACTTTTACACGGATGGTTCGAAGCTTCATGAAAAGGTTGGCTTTGGAGTACACTGGGCAGAGCTTAGTTTGGATATAGCTCTCAGACTACCAGATACCTACAGTTTTTATCAAGCCGAAATAAATACAATACGGAAAGTAGCCCAGTGGCTGAGTCGCAACATAGTTGTTGTTGTTGTAGCAGCTTGGAGACGCTGTGTTGATAATCCTTAAGTCTGTTTCTATTACAGACTTCGTTCCGGCATATATCCGATTATCGCGGGAACCTTATGTTGTTTTCATTTCTGTTAATAGTCGTTATGGTGTTATATCTATTTTAAGCTTCCCTGTTGACTTGTAACCAACATAGTAACCAACACTGGCGTTGTCATTTACTCGGACAGCCAGGCTGCCATCAATTCTCTGGAGGCAACATCAATAAATTCACAAACAGCCCTCGACTGCCGCAGATCTCTTAACGAGATGGCTGAGCAGTTTAATATATACCTCATATGGGCATAGGGATATCCCGGGAACTGCAAAGCCAATGAACTTGCTAGGAAAGGGACGATATTACAAATTCTCGAAGAATTTGCATATATTGGTGCGCCACTTTTCACGTGCAAGCTTTGGCTTAGGCAAGAGGCAAACAGGCAGTCCAACGAAAGATGGACAGAAATCGACACCTGCAGGGTAGCTAGACAAATCTGGCCAAGGTATGACCTGAGAAGATCAAAATATCTCCTCGCACTAGAGAGGCAAAGATTGTCTACGTTAGTATCAGTTCTGACGGCACACTGCTTGATCGGCGAACACGCCAAAAGAGTGGGTATTGACTCTAATGACTTCTGCAGAAGCACTTGCTATGCGACTGCCCCGCTCTGAGTAAACGACGACTGGACATACTGGGGTCGGCTTTTCTAGGCAGCCTAACAGATCTTTCCAGTACCGATATTGTATATCAAGCAGGTTGGTTGCGATGAGGGGCATTTCCGCCAGTGGTAACAGTAGGGACCTAAACTGGTCTATGTGAGCTTGTATAAAAAAATACGGCTGCCACCCTAACCTAAACCATGTAATCAAATAACTTTTATTACCAAAATGTAAAGTCACGATTTACATGATAAATAATATATAAATTTCAATAATAAATAAAACATATTCTATAAAGTAAAACTTGAATGGAAATATTAATAAAAACAATTGTGACGATATAATTTTTATGAAGCATACATAAATTTCGATAACAAAAATTATCGAACAATATTATCCCACAGATAATAATATATCAGATATTATTATTATCTGAGGGAATCTTAGATTTGTCGTATTGGATTCGATTGAAAAAATCTATTTATCGAAGCCAATATAAATATCGATAACAAAAAAATTTAGAACTATTCTGTTTGGATTATCAATTATAAATAGAGAGTATTTTACCGTTTTTAAGGGAATCTTTGATTTATCGAATTTTAATTGGATAAAAAATATTTATCGAAATGGACTTGATCATCTTATGCCGTATATTGTCGCATTCCTATTTAAGAAAACATGCCTAAATTTCGATAACAAAAAATATCGAACAATATTGGTTGGATTGCCGATTATAAATATATACAATGTATTATAACGTTTTGTCTTCACAATTAAGGAAATCGTGCATTTATGCACGTTTCGTTAATTGACGTATTATCCCCAACAACAACAAAAAAACAATACCAACATCAGCACAATGGCTTTAGCTAATACATACCACCAACACCAAAAGAAGTCCACAAAACAAAATGTTTTGCTAATTAGTCAAGCATTAGAAATTATTTTCACTTTCTTTTCCCCAAAAACGTTGTCTGTCGCTATTTTGTTGTGTAATCTACCACCACCGCCATCCATAAAATAATAATAATCTCAAAATTGGATAACAGCAATATAGTAGTGGCCCATTAGCGGTAACTGGGTGGTGGTGTGGGCTAAAACAAAATGAAAGTTGCCAAAATTAAATGTTATTATCATAAGTGTGTGTTTAGACGTTTTGCAGTAAACCCTGTTGTTAATTAATACATTAATAATACTGTATGACACTTGACAGATTTTAATAAAACATTTTGTTTAAACGCAATGTACGACTGAATGAATGAGTCTATACATACGTATTTATACAAATAATTATCATCTGTTTAGTGCTAATAGTTTTTTCTTATGTCTCTCCACATTTTGGGATACATGCTCTCTCGCTCGCCGCCATACATTTTTCTCAAATACCGGTTTATTTTGATGTGTTTGGTTGTTGTTATTGTTTATTCATAACCCGGTCTGTTGGCCGCCGGTCATTGATCAGTGATTGTGGGCAAGAGTAAAGGTAGAATGTTACAAAAAAAATTAACAACAACACCAAAGACTCGAAAAAATAACAATATCCAATGTCCCTTATCTAGTAGTAAAGGTGTGTGCGCTGATGAATCATAGTCATCAGACTAGATATTCCAGTAACCGGCATATTAGTTCAATACGTACTCGTACATACATACATATACATATATATGTATGCATATATACAGAATGCAATTAATGCACTAACCCTCATTTTACTAGTTATACCTGTATCTATTGGACACAGACCTTAAATTATACAGATGTTCCGTCCGGACGAAACGTCAAATTCCGAATACAAAATTTAATAAATATGGCGAGTTTATGCTGTATGCCTATTCTCTATAACACTGAACATTTGCGATTTTTAAGGCGCTGGATGCATTTTTCTTTTTCGGGTAGGCTTATTCAGCTTTTTTTTCCTATTCAATATCTACATCTTTGCTAAACGATTGATGCAGAAGTTCTTATTTTTGGGGCTACTTTCACGTGCAATTCTCAGAATTGAATCCCAAAATCATGTGTTGTACTGTGTTATTAAGTCACATTTATTTACTCTTGCCTAACACTGAGGGTTGAATTAGTGCCAAACGTATCGTAGGCAGCGTTTTGTTTTTCATTATTTTCTACCACACTCACGCAAGCAATTGATTACACCATTTGTAATGTGTCATAGCATTATGACACATATCATACACAGTACACAGTGAGGAGCAAAAGTAATAATAGTACGCAGAAATAAAAAAATGGTAATACAAATTATACTTCATTGATTAAAATAGTTTTGCTTTGCTTTAAGGAGAGGGGTAACGTTTGTAAACTTTTTTTAGTAAGTTTTTTTATTTTATATTTTGAATGGAGAACCTCTTGAAAATATTTTGTGAAATTTTGAGACGAATCGGAGCAAAACTAACGAATTGGCTCAGTACATCAAAAAAAAAACTGTAAAGCGTTTTTCCCACAACCCACGTTTTCAAAGTCGGTATCCATCATAACTTCAAAACTACAAGGTGGCGCAAAAGTAATCCTCCTATCAGAAAATGCTATAAATTTTGCGATTGCCCCCTAATGTCAGTTCTGTTTTGACATTTGTGTAGTAAACACATGCGAAATACACGTTAATAAACAATGTTACGCTACACTGCTCCAGAACGCGGAATATTGCTGACTATTTATTTGACCAATAATCGGTCGGTGACTATGGCACAACGTGAATTTCGTCGCAGATTTCCTGGCCGTCCAACGCCTACTGGTGAAACACTGCGACGTTTAGCCGCTTGCCTCGAAGAGACTGGCACAACACGAGATGCTGCCAGGCGTGGCAGACCCCGGAGTAGCAGTTCTGCAGAGAATATTGCTGCTGTAGCCGAGAATGTCATGGAAGCGCCGTCGACATCGACCAGACGACGTGCCACGCAAATGGGTATCAGTCGACGGTCTCTACAGCGAATTTTGGTACAAGATTTGAAGATGTTTCCGTACAAAGTCCAGACGGTGCATCAGCTGTTAGCTGCTGACCGCCAATCGCGTCTAACATACGCTCAAGCCATCCTTTATCACCACCAAGAGGAAGATGATTTTTCATCAAAAATAATCATGAGTGATGAGGCCCATTTCCATCTTAGCGGGTACGTAAATAAGCAAAATTTACGCTTCTGGGGCACTGAAAATCCGCGTGTAACCCACGAAGAGCCATTACACCCGCTCAAAGTCACTGTATGGTGTGCTGTTTTCGCTAGAGGAGTCATCGGACCTTTTTTCTTCGAAGACGTCGCTGGCCAAACGGTTACAGTGAATGGTGAGCGCTACAGAGCAATGATCAACGAGTTCTTTTTGCCGCAACTTGATGAATTGGGATTGGAAAACATGTGGTTCCAACAGGACGGTGCAACGGCACACACTGCACGTGCCACAACCGATATGCTGAAGGATGCATTTCCCGGGCGCCTAATCTCCGTTTTGCCGATTTGCACTGGCCAGCAAGATCGCCTGATTTGACCGCTCCAGACTTCTTTTTGTGGGGCTTTTTGAAGTCGCGGGTTTATGTCAACAACCCTCAGACTCTTGCAGCTCTTAAAGACAATATCCGTCAAGAATGTGAGGACCTATCGCCGGAAGTTTTGGCCAAAGTGACGGAAAATGCCATAAAAAGGTCTCAAATGACAATCAACTGTGGCGGCGGCCATTTACATGACATCATATTCTCGACTTGATGTAAAAAAAATTAAAAGACCAAAGAAAAATAATCCACAAGAAGAATCAAAGTTTTTCATTTTTTTTTAAATTACAGCCAAAAAACATCGAAAGGTTACTTTTGCGCCACCTTGTACTACACCAATCGTTTTGAAATTTTTAACACTATTTCTGTACATAACTTACGATGTAACTCTGGAGATTTTTTCGTATTTGCTAATATTTTTTATTTTACAATTAGCATTTTTTTTTAAATTCGCGTTTTTTACTTCTATAATTAAAAAATAGAAATTTTTAAAACCCTTCCAGCGTTACCTGGGGAAAACGATTACCTAACGAAATTAAATTTGTTTTTTGATTTTTGATTATCCATCACCGAGTTATGATGGACACCGCATTTCAACTTTTTCCGAGACGCTTCTGAATAATTGCTGTCGTTGCCATATTTTTTTAATATTTCTTCATGAAATTTTTACACAATATACTTCAAAAGTTGTACTATAATATACCGTTGTTTTAAATCAAAAGATTTAACTCTGTAAATTACAAATATGTGCCTTTTTGCATCAGTAAACGAATTGATTTGTCACTAGGATATTATCCTAGCATTAGTCCAGCTTTGTCTCTATTATGTATTATAGAATGCAATTTTTTTAGCTTCTAGAAGCTATGCCTTTTATAGCTGGATTTGTGACCGAATAACCACAGCCAAACCTCGCTGAATGATAGGAGTAGCATCCATAATATAGCTATACGTGGAGCTGAGCTGTCAAGTAATTGTATTTGGCTCACCGTTTATAAAAAATTAGATTTTTAAAAAAAAATTTAATTTTTTTTTAATAAAATTTAAAAAAAAAAATCTATACAAAAATTTAAATTTGTCTCTCATTAATACAAACAAATCTATATTTACGCATGGATTGCCGATATGTTACTTATATTTTTCAAAATAAACTTTTTTGAAATATTAGTTGTAATTTGATTATTTGTTTGCTTCTAATCGCTGTGATTCTGTTTAATTCTATGAAACATGAAATTCAATTTCTGATCAATTTTTTTTTGCGGAGAGGGCCATACGGTTTAGTATGGTTGGGAAGCCTTGATTTACATTGTAATCCGTTGATATGATTACAGAGTTTTCTTTCAGTTTATATAGAAATACCATTATTTATTTATATATATATTTATATGAATTACAATACAAAGTAAATTTATATTCTAATTTTACGGATCGGCAAAAAACCGGGTTACAAAGACCATGCGAACCCACGACCCCCAAACTCATAGGTGAGCACGCTACCTACTTACCTACTGGGCGCATATAGAAGGACCATATTCTTTAAATAGTAAAGAAACAAATTATTAAACGTTTCGATAAAAGTTCTAATCGAAATTTCCATAAAACATAAACCGAAATTTCCATAAATAAAACCTGTTCGTATAAAAACTTACATTTTTCAAATTGCGATAACAAAAACCTATCACAATGAAGTAGCTTCAATTTATTCAGAATATCGCCGAAGGCATTGCAATATTTCAAAATAAAATAATAATAATTCTCTTTGGCATCACAATCATCACCATTACGTTTATGATAATTTTCTTCAATGACGTCTGCTACAATAAAATACAATTGCAAACGCTGATCAAAAGCTCCTTCTTTATAGTGCCGCCGCCTACAATTACATTCACATGAAATTATAATCATCGGGTGTTGTGTGTTGTTGGTGCAGAAAATGTAAATGTGATGTTTAAAAAATTCATGGAAATACGTTAACTTGACAATTTACATACTACATTTCATATGAATATTAAAAAGTTTGTAAAAATTCGTACTCAAAGATACAAAAAGCAACTCCTTCAATATTCTGTGCTACCTCTTTTCATTTTTATTTCGTTTTATTGCAAACTTCCGTAGGCCTATGACACAGTACAGTGGCATGCCAAAATATTGTGATTAAATGTTTTTGTCAATGATATGCAAAATTATATCATCTGGGTAGACGACGCAGTTTACTGACCAAGTAAATTTTCGATAATTGTTTGTTATTTCGATAATTACATTATAATTGGGATCATATCGTTGGCATACTGTATGTTATCGAAGTTTACGATCATCATTTCCTGGATTGGGTCGGCGGGTAATACACGTATAATATATGGAGCTGTGCATTTTCTGTGAGTTAGTAAGGAAATAAAATACATAATATGTCGATAAATATGCAACTTCGATAATCGCTATTTCGTTAGATATCTATTATCGATTACCCTATTATCGATTTCTATTATCGATTACCCTAAAATTAAAATAAATTTTGTTATCAAACTTCAAAGACATCATTTAAGCGTTAATTGGGTCGTATCTGTGCAACGTTTGTTTCCAACTAATGGAGGTGGGCAATCTCTATAAATTAGCAAAGACAACTAATTTTTATAAAAAGGAAAAAAAAACTTACGTTGAAGTTTCGATAAACATTTTCATCGATATGAACTTTACCATTTTACCCTGTCCACTCTCCATACTATTGTATTCAAATCGATAGATCGTTGATATACTGCGTAAACTAGCAGTATATTTTTTATTCCTCTATAAATTGAAATAAATGATTTTCCCTGTAAACAGGGACTTATTAGTACTGCGTTTAATTTAAATTTACGGAGGCCAAGGACATTTTTGCAGGGCAGTTTTTACTTTCATTTTATAGAGAAAAATATCTTATGTAAATTTGTAAATAAACCAAATAATATTAACAAATAACTGAAGTTTTGATTAAAATCGATCGATATTTGTATATATTTATCGATATTTTTATATATTTATCGATATTTTTATATATTTGTCGATATTTTATATATTTATGGATATTTTATATATAGGGTGATCCAAGTAGAGATACTTTTTTCAATAGCCTTTTTTTGACAGATCACGTGTGAGTCGTATCATGCTGTCATGTTATTTTTGTTAAGTATTGTTTGGCATTTCATCATGGAAAGACTTACGCCTGAACTACGTTTACAACGTTTTGACAACAAATTGACCAATTAATTAGTGTAATGTTAGAACGCGTGATCCAAGTAGAGATATTTTTTTCAATATCCTTTTTTGACAGGTCACGTGTGAGTCGTGTCATGCTGTCATGTTATTTTTGTTAAGTATTGTTTGGCATTTCATCATGGAAAGACTTACGCCTGAACAACTTTTACGCGTGTCATTCGCCAGTTACTAGTCGAAATGCTCGAACGAGTCATCGAAAGAGTAGGGAACCTAGAAATGGATCACGCGATATTTATGGATATTTTTATATATTTGTCGATATTTTTATATATTATTCCATATTTTTCAATATTTTTATATATTTTCGATCACGATGAACGGGTTTGAAAAAATTAATAGAAATGACTAATAAAATGGTATGTCATTCCCCTTAAAAGTGCTTGTGCATAAAACACCAACAATTGATAAGAACGCAAATTGTCAACTGTTTTTATTCTTTTACAGTTTCCTTTACCATGTTAGGAAAAACGTCAGCCTAGATACATTTGTATCTTATTTGTCATCCATCTAGCATATTTTTAGCTTGTCGAATAAATCTTGCCCTGTAGCAGCTGTTTTTATGGCATTCGTTTTTTTTTGGCATAATCGTTTTGTCAGCATAAAACTTCATTTAACTAGCTTTAAATAGTTGTCAGAAATATTACATGATTTATGATGTGTTGGCCTAAAACTGTAGGTGTGCTTCATATGTGTATATACATACATACATACATATGTATGGAAACCAACCAGCAACTCTTCTAAGGGACAATGACATTGCTACTTACCCATACGGGGCAAAAAAAAACCACCGCCACATCTGTGGAATATGAAAACATGCTACGGGTACGTATGACACAAAAACCAACAGCAGCCACCAAAAATATTCACAAGAAGAATAAATAAATGGAGAATAGCGAGCGAATAGCTGCAGGGTTCCGAGCATTTGCGCTTGGTTCACGCATTCGCTTGAATGTTTGGGTCGGTTGATTGCTGCTGCGGCGGCGGCGACGACTACGGCTGCGTCAGTGATGGCGTCAAGTCAAGTTAACCGTCAGCAAACTACTGTAGTGAGTCATCAAAAATATCAGCAGTGTGACCGTGGCAGCAACAGCAGCACATGAAACTGAAATGAAACCACAACAATAAAAACAACTACAAATAGGCGACAGAAGGAGAGTAGTCAGAGAGAGAGAAACATTAAACAAACATTTTATTGAATCGTAAAGTAACGAAGCAATTAAATGAATACAAAACAACAATACGTAACAATACAACCCTGAGAGTCTTTAGCTAAGCACCACCCACCGCCGCCTCTAGCACCACCACGCAAAAGGGTGAGCTTGATGTTATGGTGCATGTTTGTGTTGGTGTGCCATAATTGAAAGTCCCAAGAAACTCACAAAAATCTCCTTCTCATCCCCCAGTCGTAGTAAAGCAAATAATGTGTAGGTAAATACAGTAGAGGGATTCACAATACAATGCGAAGGCTCTAGGAAAGTTCCAAATGCAAATTAGTTTGCAAAATCGGGTTATAAAATGTAGTCTAACGGAAATTCGCCAAAAAAAAAATTATAGAGAAATTTCTCAAAAATAGTTCATACAAAAGTGGGCGAATTTCATAAGGAAAAAGGCATGAAAAATTGGTCATTGATTTCAATTTTTGGGTACATTTTAGGAAGAATTGTGAATTTTTTGCTTATACTAATACATTTATAAGCCGAGTTTTTAGAATGGAAGTTAAACTTGGTTTGAACATTTGTTAGTTAAACCACAAATAAATATAAATTGAGTTTTGTCCGTCCTCATGTTTCTAAAAAGTGGTTTAAGCAGCTTTCGATCATATGGAAACATAACCCCAAATGTCAAGAAAAGAAACCAAAAGGAATATATATTTCCAACCAAAAAATAGCATGTAATAGCAATGTTGGTATCTGTTTAGAAAACATATACCATATGCAGATAAAATGCAGTTGGAAAATTTATATTAACATCATCTTTATGTGACGCTCTATGTCAGCTTTTCCATCTTCCCATCAGAGTCTGCCAAACCCGCCCAGTTACGCTGACCTGATAAACTACAATTGAGAGACAGCACTGAAGCTTTAAACAAAGTTTAACCAGCAAACAATGCTAAACTTAGTTTCAAAAACTCGCCCTATGTGAGAAAAATTTAGTTCAATGTCAAGGAATCCATATAATATTTATGTATGTGTGAGTAAATAACAATTGTATTACCAAATACGCATGAACGTATTAAGCAAATTATGCAACTTCAAAGGTACATACAATACATACGTATAGTTCGCTAACAATATAATAATAACACGCACTCAGTAACAGTTGCCACAAAAGCATTAATAATTTTATCACTTTTGATTTATTTGAATTTTATTTGGGATTTTATGCATTAAAAATTAATCGTGGAAAGGGTTAATGTCTATCTTATCGCATCAATCTTACACTACGTTTCCAAAATGAGTTAATCTATTTCGAAATCTATTCGATTATTTTCATCAGTTGGCAAACAAAAATCCTCTTGCCCTTTGAAATGCAATGTCAAAGATGTGTGTCGTTGCCAACTGATGAAAATAATTAACTACATTTCGTCGAAGCCTATATCATAGTGTAAATATAGTAAAGGGTTTTCCAACAAGAGGTGTTATTTTGGTATTCAAATAAAAATGCCATTTTTTGAGATAAATGATCGGATGTTTATTTCATAATAAAGAGGAAGGTATGCCGTTAATAATAAAAAACAATATCAGCCAAATGGACACCACGACCACGCTTACAGGACCATATCCTTTTCATGAAATTTTCCATAACCAAATCGCAAAGTGGCTGCCCTATGTCCTCGATAGCCTCACGAATTCTATCTTTGAGGTCTTGAATCGACGATGGGCTGATGGCGTAGACCTTTTCTTTCACGTGGCCCTAAAGGAAGATGTCGCAAGGTGTTAAATCACAAGATCTCTGTGCCCAATTGTGATCACCTCTACGAGAGTTAACACGGTCCGGAAAATCAGAGCCCGTAACAGAGCAATGGTTTCGTTGCTTGTTAGACACGTAGCGCCGTCTTGTTGAAAGTAAACGTTGTCCAGATCAATACCATCCAACACCGACCATAAAAAATAAAGATTTAGTGCAAACTCTTTAAAATTGACTAAATTATTTTCAGTGCAGGAAAACTGCTGGAGAGAGTATGATAACCTATCAGACCAACTTTTTAGTTATCGATAACTGCCTTAGTAATCGATAACTTCAATAAATATCGATTCCGCACAGAAGCATTGGTCCGCGTAGCCGGCTTTGAACATACCCGGGAGGAAAAATCTTTAACACCGGCCGAAGTTCTGGCACGCAGAAACACTTCGTCCGCTAGTCGTCGAAAGCTACCGATTTTTTTAGCCTTTTTCATTAAATTGAGCTCAAAGCAACAAAAAGTAAAAAATCAATTTTTCCAATTTTTATTTTCGATAACTAAGGTAGTTATTAACCAATTTAATTTAATTTTTTTCCGATTTGTTATTTTCATTACAAAAATATGTTATTTCAAAAAAATTTTAATAAATTTTCGATTTTTCATTATAATGTCCGATAACATAGTGAGGTTTCGATAGAGATGCCCCAAATATGTGGTCAGATCGTCTCGGTTATCACATTTTTAAAACTTTCACGTCCGATAACTCGATAACTAACCAAATTTTACTGCTTATTTTAAGCTGTATACAAATCGAGAGGTCTCAGATAGCAACTCTTGTCCTAAAGGTAAACAAAAAACAGCTGATCTATTCAGCTTTAATAGTAGCAAAGTCAGCCGATTTTTTTGTAATTATCACGTTTAGAAAATTAATATCGGTACGTTCCAAAAAATGCAAGAAAAGACAGTGGAAAACTATTTTTTTTTTGCGTTTGAAAAATCATTTCTATTCGTTCGTAACTCGAAAAATGTAAACAAACATGCGATGGCACATCTTCTATATTCATTGACTTTGAATAGTAGAGCATTATTGTATTGAATCCACTGTGAAAAGCCAACCATATCAGAGATTGTCGTGGGCAGACAGACAGACAGGTGAATGGATATTTAAACAACAATAATTTCAAAAACTTTCAATATTTTTTAGATTTTTCAAACATTATATGTCCGATAACTAGGTATCGATAGAGATGCCCCATTTCTTTGTCTGATTGTTTTGAGGTGTTGTATCCAAATATGTTGTCAGATCGGCTAGGATATCATACTCTTGAAAATTCAATATTTTTTTCAAACTTTAACGTCCGATAACACGATAAATAAATGAGGTGTCGATAAAAAGCCCCTTAATTTTACTGTTTATTTGTATCCAAATCGAGAGGCCGCAGATAGCATACTCTTGCCCTGTTCTTTAAAAGTAAACAAAAAACAGCTGATCTGTTCAGCTTTAATACTAGAGCAGGATTGTATTAAATCCACTGTGAAAAAACCAACCATATTTCATCAAGTTGACATGGGCAGACAGACAGGCAGGTGAATGGATATTTAATGTCATTAATAAAACGTTTTGGACAATAGCAAAATCGAACATCAATAATAAAAATTATTTTTTCATAAATAGTAAATTTCATTATTGTGAAACAAACAAACCAAAATAGGTAGTTTGCAATAAGTTCGTCTCTAAAAAACTATTGATAATTAAAAGCATAATAAAATAGAAATTGTAAATGCATTTTTTTGACAAAAAGTTATTTAACCACTTTTCAAAAAAACATCTCTCGTTTAAAACACCTCTGTACAACCCGTATGTCATGTCATATCGTATGAAAAATTCTTTGTTAAAACTGTCAACATTTTGAATGATTTTTTGTTTATTTTGAAATTTTCCGTTTCCATTTTCAATCTAATTCACGAAAAAAAAAGTTGACGAATCATCAAAAAGAAAATAATTGAAAAAGTGACCCAAATTATATTATATACTACTCCTCCAGCTAGTAGAGAAGAGCCTTCAAAATCTTGCAGTATATTTACCTACGATGTTGCGGCAAGAATTACTTTTCAACCACCACCACAACAACAACGCCGCCACCAGTAACAACAATGACAATATGGCGTTGCCAATGAAAAAGTGGGTAGCCAGTGTTGACGTTAAATACCTGTTTTTTTTCATTTTTAATCTCAATTTCCTGACGTTTTCTATTTCATTCGAAACATTTTTTTTATATTTACAAATTCATTTGAATGCCGCCACCCAAGCTATTGAATAAACTGAAAAAATATTGGTAATAACATAAGAAAAAGAGCAAACCTAAAGAAACCCCCTATTTGTCCACTCACTCAAGTCAAGAAAAGACCCATGATATTGTTGATGTCTGTCAAGCATTCAAATTTGAAAATTTTTCTATTGTAGCTTTTTTTTGTTTATTTTATATGTCAAAATCGTAGATTTAAAGATTTATTTTGATTCAAAAAAAATAACAAATGTTTCGTTTATTTTTCAGTGGTGGTGGAACACAGCCTGCAGGGACATCCGGAGCCGGTGGAGGCGGCGGGGGAGGAGGAGGCGGTGGCGGGGGTAGCGGCACAGCTCCTGCACGAAACGCAGTCAGTTCCGGCAATATGTATTCCGCCCGCCAATCAGTAAGCACCTCAACCGGGGTCCTTATGGTCGGACCAAATTTTCGTGTCGGTAAAAAAATTGGCTGTGGTAATTTTGGAGAATTGCGGTTAGGTAAGTAAATATTTTTTACCAGGTACACATAAAAAGAAATCAAAAATTCCTTATCCTTGGTTTATTTGTTCATATTGTATCATTTCAGTTTTATCTTTAGTTTTTCTTTTGATATTTACAACGATTTGTGGCGCTACTTTTCAATGCGAGATAATCTAGTTTGAAATATAGTCTGTTATTTTTATCAATTGGCAGTTATTTGGAGCTTCATTGGAATAGGCAAGAGGTTTAGCGTTGCCAACCGATGGAAATTATGGACTAGATTTCGAACGAGATAATCTCCACGTGGGCACATAGTTTTAAGCTTAAAACCTTTTGTGATACCACAGGGACGAAACGTGCACTGAACAAAATACAAGGTGGCGCAAAAGTAACCTTTCGATGTTTTGTGCCAAAGTCACCGACCGATTATTGGTCAAATAAATAGTCAGCAATATTCCGCGTTCTGGAGCAGTGTAGCGTAACATTGTTTATTAACGTGTATTTCGCATATGTTTACTACACAAATGTCAAAACAGAACTGACATTAGGGGCCAATCGCAAAATTTATAGCATTTTCTGATAGGAGGATTACTTTTGCGCCATTTATAGCATTTTCTGATAGGAGGATTACTTTTGCGCCACCTGTTATAATAGACATTGGCATTCATTTGGTGCAAAAGATCATAAAACATTAAAACAAGTTCATTTTGTCCTTAAATTAAATATCGTTTAATTAGTATCTAAAGACAAACAAATATTCGTTCTTAAATTTAGGATCGTTTAATTAGCGAAATTTCTTCATTTCGAAATTCCTACTTATACTAATGTTTTATTGTCTTAGAGCCAATTCAATGTCATTTCTTTAATAGTAGAACATTTTTTCAGTGTACTATTCGGCTATAACTTATCTTTTTTGTAAGCATTGTGTTCTATTCGGCTCATTAGAATAAAGATCTAAAATTTTTAGGAATGAAATATCCAGGATTCTTATTGTATGAACAAGAACATTACAACATTTTGTATTCTGCACACAAATTCCTATTTTATATTACCATTATCGGATTTTTAATGGTCAATCACAGCCAAATGATTGGCAGCCTTATCGATTAGCTGATGTACACTTTGACGAAAGACAATTTAAGGTTTAGACACCTCAAAGGCCTTTTGCAGATGTACATTCGCATCTGCAAACTCTAGATGGCTACCTTGTGGTAAAAATGTGCAAAAACACGTCCCATAGTCGTTTGCAGACGTATGTCGTATCTTTAAACTTTAGATGGCTACCTGAAAATCTTCTAATTGCCATACAAATGTGTGACAATTTGAGTTTTCTCCCCCTTTTAGTGGTTTTAAAGTTATAGCCTTCTCAAATAATTTTCACATTTTTCACAAGATGGAAAAGTCAATTTCTTATACGTTATATGCGAGAGTGAGAAGATTTGTAGGCTGATACAGAATTTGCAGATGAGACATAAATTTATATTGTCTTTACTTTGACATGTGATTATGCAAGCGGATCAGAATTGTTAATAACGACAAGATTTTAAATAGAAAAAAAGCTAATAAATATAAAGGTCGAATACTAAAAACAACAATAATATCTTAATGAAAAAATATATCTTTAAATTTTTTTGCCAATGGTCGGGTTTTTTAATAATCATATGAATATGCCAAAATTAAATCCTTATATAAAATCAAAACTTGTACTTAACACATTCAATATGGATACTCATTTTTGGTAAAACTTTAAATGGTCATAACTCCTTAATACGAGCTCAATCATTAAATACGGGGGATGGTCAATAAGTCCATGGCTTTTTAAATGAACTCTGGTCAAAGTGTATGTCCTACGTTTCTTTTATCCCTTCCAAAAAATAAGATTTGTCGAGCGCATCAAAATAGATGTTTGTTTGTGAAATGATTTCTCTCTGGGGTGTTGTGGTGGATTCACGTTGTGTCGACGTTTACAAAACGTAACAAAAATTCGTTCATATTGCTGTTGAACAACGCCAAACACTCCTGCGAAGTTGTCGCACGCTTTTGTGTATGGTCGACTGTGAGCAATCGCGGCAGCTATCGTCCGGAATGCTTTTTCATATCCAAAAATTCTTGGAAAACGTGATGTACCGCCTAGTTTGAGGTGCCTAGGGCCTCAGCCACCTCACCCAATTCATTTTCCGATCGTACAATATCACCTTTACCTAACCTTTTCATTTAGAGTCATTCGGGCTGATACGACAACAACGGAACTCAGCAAAACACTTGTTAATCATTGTTGGGTTTCAGTGATGTTTTTTTATGTAAAAAATAATGTTAATTTGTTATTTAACATTTTGATAGGAGTAAGCAGACAGATGCCTCCTGACAGGAGCAGTGCTGCCCTTTCAGTTAAGAGACGTGGAATTCAAGAAGTCACGGACTTATTAACGCACCCTCTAACTTTCCATAGTTTAAAAAATCCGGGTGATTTTATCCAGATGATCTGTCAAAAATGTACTTGTGAGCTTCAAATAATTTTGTCTCATTTGGAAATTTGTACGATTAGCTCATTGTTTTCTATAATACGAGGGTTGCTATTTATACTTCGGTCCTGGCAATGCTGGTGTTGCCAGATGAAAACTGGAACTTCTATTGGAAAGTATGACATTTTTTAGCATAACTTCACTCAGACAGTTTCTTCATTTGAGCGCGAATTGTTTTGGTTACAGTGTGTTGAAAATTCACCTCCAAAACATGATTTGAAAACGTAGACCAAGCAGTTCTTTCTTGATTTGAGTGAATAAGAATAAGTCATTGGTAGTCAAATCAGGGCTGTACGGCGGATGACCCATCAATTCGACGTTTTGGCCGGTCAAAAAGGCGCTGGTTTGAGCCGATGTATGAGAGCTCGCATTGTCATGGTGCACAATGATTCGTCTTCTCTTGTTCGTTTTTCGAATTTCCCCGAAGACTTCAGGCAAACAAATTGTGGTGTACCACTCAGAATTGACCGTTCTACGTTGCTCAAGCGGAACAGTCGCCACATGACCAGACGACAATTGCTTCTTCCACGAACAACTTTCGTTGGATTTGGCTCGTATTCGAAGACCACACGGTCGATTGCTGTTTTGTTTCGGGCTCATACGCATAGATCCAAGATTCGTCACCTGTGACGATCTCATAAACGTCTTTTGAAGCACCGCGATCGTATTTTTTCAAAATTTCTTTGCACCAATCGACACGAGCCTTTTTTTGTGTGATTGTCAAATTGTGCGGGATCCAACGAGAACAAACCTTTTTTACGGCCAGGTGTTCATGCAATATCGAATGTATGCTGGTGGAAGAAATGCCCAAGGATGCCTCTATCTCACGATATGTCACATGACGATCTTGCATTATAAGTTCATGCACGGCATGAATGTTCAACGGCCGTTTTTGAACGACCTTCGTCTTTGATCGAGCGTCGGCCACGATTGAATTCATTAAGCCAGTTTTTCACAGTGTTATAGGATGTTGCTTCATCGCCATACAAAGATTTAAGTTCATCGATGCACTCTTGTCGTGATAATCAACGTCGAAAGTTGTGAAAAATGATCGCACGAAAATGTTCACGAGTTAATTCCATTTTTTTGCCAAATTGATTTTGTCAAGTCACTGTAAACAACACAAATGATGGTCGCACGTCAAATCGTTCGGAGTAGAAATGTCAAACTTTCCAATGGAAATGTCAGATGGTGCCAGGCAACACTTAGTGTTGCCTAGTCCAGAAATATATCTAGCAACCCTCGTATCAAAAACATACCTAACCTAAACCATATTGCTTGCAAATCATTTTTAGTCTCACATTCTAACATTCATACCAATTATTTTTGAATCGTTGATTATTTCTTGTTTACAAACAAAGAATACATGGAAATTGTAAAAAATTAAGTAGTGACAATTAAAAAATAATAGTTTTTGAGACACTCTCGTTAATTGCTTGGTTTGGTACCGGCAACTGTTGCAGAAACTTATGGTGTAGTATGTTCAGTGTGGGCAACAGTAGCATTTAGCAGGGTTCCCAACATAAGAAATGTTGCAGGGTTCGCTACATTGAGTATTTTGCAGGTTTCGCAAGCCTTTTACGCTGTATTGGTATTAAAACGACTGCGATCAGGGTGTATAATTAAGCCACATTTTCAAGCTTATCCCTCCAAGGATTGAGGAATGCGTTTTGGCGAAAAATTGTTTAATTAAATAGAATATTGTTATCTATTTTATAAAGGTAGTTTCCCAAATATTTGATTTTTTTAATTTAGAAGCTTTTGACTTTGGTAGTAATAAAACGGAACTTTTTTATCTGTATCTAAACTGTTACTACAAGAAATTCTGGAAATAATTATTTTGTAAAATATACAAAATATGTACATATTTTATGTGTCACAAGTGTTATACTTCAATAAAATAAATTCTTAATATCATAATGCGTTCAGGTCAACGTACTGTGTCCATTTAGTTTGCCTAAACGTCTAATCCATTCACACCGAATAGTTTTGCCGTTTACAAGCTGTATTTGACTATTTGCTGTTTACTTTGTTATAATAATTTGTGATCCAATTTTGTTAATTGCTTTGTTTGGCTTCGACAGCTGATTGTTGACACTTCGGGTGTATGTTCAGTGTGCGCGCAAAAAAGTTAAGCCACATTTTCAAGCGTATCCCCCTAAAAGGATTTAGGAATGCATTTTGGCGAAAAATTTGTTATTTAAATAGAATATTGTAATCTATTTTATAAAGGTAGTTTAACAAACATTAGTTTTTTTTTAATTCAGAAGCTATTGATTTTTTCAAATAAAAAACGGAATTTTTTTATCTGTATATAAAAATAGAGTAGAGCAAAATTTATAATTTGTTTATTTCAAACAAAACACTCCTTTGACCATTGAGGTTAGGATTGTTTATCAATTTTTTTATGCATTATAAATACATTTATTTATTATTATAAATAAATTACATTCTCTTTTTACTAAACCAAAATTTTTGTTGGAGCAAATGGTAGAAATTAAAATCTTGAATAAATATTAGAAAATCGTTTAAAAAGCTTTTCGAAATCAATTCTAATACATTATTTTATGAAAACTATGTTTAAATACCGCCTAAATGATCATATGCGTATATCAGAACTAAATCAGCTGATCCATCGGGTTGCCAACATTGTGAAAATAACATACTGTCAATTATGTTATTAAAAAAAAATAAGGCTCATTTCTAGAAAACCACTCGTTTGCTATTTTTTTTTCATTTCTGTTTATATTGTATTAAATTAAAATTTCGGGATTTCTCCACCTACATTCACTTATAATTAAAAATAAAAAACAAACGATATATTTTGTTCATTAATTATAGACAAGGTAAATAAACTTCTACAGAACATTCCTATAATGACATAATTTTTCTTATACATACAATGTTTAAAACAAAAGATATCGACATGATGACGTCTTAAGACTGTGCAAATTTATTTTCTTAATTTCTTTCTTTAAAAAAATATTATTGGGAAATGGTCGTGTTTGTGTGGCTATAAGCTTTTGTGACATCTCTCAATGATTATGTATAGTATATACAGACACGACACAATAATTTCATATATATTCACATATATTTGTTTTTCGGTGGGGAAACATGTTCCACTTATCTTTTCTTGTGTATTTGAAATTGTTTAAAATGTTTTTGATAAAAAATCTTTTGGATTTTCCATCGATAAATTGAAAAAGAAAAATCATAGGAAATTTCATGCATATTTCATAAAAGTACAACAAATGTTCTATCAACACTTGTGCATGCCAGTCATAATATTTTCCACAAATATTAAATAGCTATTTTCTTTAAAAAAAAACTTATTCAACAGGTCGTCGTATGTGCTTTTTTCCACAAACCGCTTATTCTGCCCGCAATATTAATCCAGCAGGTATGAACTTTGAAAATCGTGCACAAGTCAAAGAATCATTCGTGCGGCATGATCAATCAAGCAAGCAACCAATTCAATGTCAAGTCGATCTCATATACACTCTTCTCCATTTCTTCTCTTTTTGTGTGACTCAGTAGTGACATTTGTTTGTTTCTTATTGTGAGTGGTTTTTGTTAAATTAGTGTCATCAAAACACAGGGAGAAAAAACTATCCTCCCTATTTTAAAGATTTAAGCTAAAAACGGTCGTATCTTTATCTTCACCCTTATCTCGAATAATAGGTGAACATTTGTTCCCGGGAAAAATTGTTCCCTAACCAAAGATTTTTAGTATTCTGAAATTCCATGATCGATTTTTCAGTTCGCATCTGCAAATGTAATGGGGATATTTAAATTTTTCGAAAAATGTTGCTGAGTGACGAATCTGGAGATCGTAATTTTGAGAAAAGGGAACAAAATCCGGCGATAAAAAAACAATTTATTTAATATTAATGTTTTTTTTAATATATTAAGTAAATAGTTCACTTGCGCTGTCCATGAAGTAAACAGCGTGGCAGATATCTTCAGGTTCCTCGCAGCGAAGAATTTTACGATATCAACCAGGTAAACATTCAGCCTTCCACATATGTCATCGATCAAGGGGCCCGACGCCAGAATCTTACAGTCATCAGCGTAAGATTTCAACTGGGTCAGGTGGTGTTGGAATTGCAGAAAGGTAGAGGTTAAACAGTGACGGAGATATCACCCCATCTTGGGGAACTCCCTGTTTCATTCTACGGGGTTTGGAGTTCTTGTTTCTGAATTCCACATATCGATACCTCCATTCTAAAACAGTCGACTTAGCATGTTTTTAGGGAGATTGTTTTTATACAACGTAGTCTCCTTTGAACTCTGGACAAATTGTATGTCCAACGTTTTTTATCCCTTAAAAAAATAAGATTTGTCGAAGTCATCAAAATAGATATTTGTTTGCGAGATGATTTCTCTCTGGGGTTCAACACAACGGTGGATTTACGTTGCGACGACGTTTGCAAAACGTAGCAAAACTTCGTCCATATTGCTTGTGATTTTACCCCCTCCACCGTCTGTCCGTCCGTCCGTCTGTTGTAATCACGCTACAATTTATAATACTTGAGCTAGGTGGCTGAAATTAGGTACATATACTTCTTATATCTGCAGGTATGTTGGGATTGAAAATGGGAAATATCGGTCCAATTTTGGATGTAACCCCCATATATGGCATCTCACCGATATGATTACTTGACATCATAGAGACCACAAATGCCAACTAATCGGGCTGAAAGTTGGTAACTGGGATTTATTTATACCCGGTCTCTTTCACATGAGCAACGGTAGGCATAGGTTCATGTTGTGATATAGCCCCCATACAAATGTTTAAATGGAGGTATCGATATGACTGGCGCCCACACACGTAATTAACAATCCAATGTTTCAAACTATTCGGGAGGGATGTGTTGTTGAAGGCCTTCGATAGGTCAAGTGTCACGAGGACTATTCTCTCATGGCGTGTAA
The DNA here is from genome assembly GCA_963930755.1 of Eudasyphora cyanicolor. Lineage (NCBI taxonomy): Eukaryota > Metazoa > Arthropoda > Insecta > Diptera > Muscidae > Eudasyphora > Eudasyphora cyanicolor. The sequence continues at coordinate 49,884,610 of OZ005734.1, read as the reverse complement.
AGCAGTAGTCGTACTATGCTCCTTCCATAATCCGTGCTGATAATCAGCAATTGGAAAATTTCCAAACTGGCTCAGAATGAAAAGTTTTCCTGTATTTCCGTCCTTCAGCCGAGCTAACTGACTTGCTCCTCTGGGATATATCCAAATTAGGTTATATAGAGAAAAAGTTTTCCTGAATTTCCAACATTCGGAGGGACTTTGCTTTTGGGTATTTAATAAAACCTTTTTCTAAATTATCGGAATTCGGCCAAGGTTAACAATTTTCTCCTTTAAGGCAGGTCCAACAAGGAGTAGTAAAAGAAAAATTTTCCTGCCTTTATAGGGCTTAAAGATCCAAGATTTTCAACGCGATTATTAACATAATATTATGTCCAACATCAAGTCGGGCATAACCCATATTTTCTTTATGGGGATTATATCCATGGGGGTTATGTCCGGGCACCATTTTATTCAGATCATCCAGGCAATCGATCTGTCACAAACATTTTTTTTAAATACTACAAGTCATTTCGCCCAAAGAAGGTCCTGTGACTACAAGAAATTCTGGAAATAATTATTTTGTAAAATATATGTTATACTTCAACACAATCAATTTTTAATATCATAACGCGTTCAAGTCAACGTACTGTGTCCATTTAGTTTGCCTAAACGTCTAATCCATTCACACCGACTAGTTTTGACGTTTACAAGCTGTATTTGACTATTTGCTGTTTACTTTGTTATAATAATTTGTGAACCAATTTCGTTAATTGCTTTGTTTGGCTTGGACAGCTGATTGTTGACACTTCGGGTGTGTATGTTCAGTGTGCGCGCAACATTAATATTTTACTGGGTTCGGATGATTATTATTGTGCAGGGTTAGCATCATTGGTATTTTGTAGTGTCAGCATGACTTCCATGTTCTGCAAACAGTTTAAAAATATATTGTTGTTTAATTATACATTTGTGATATTTAGTTTTCATTTTCTTATTTATTATATGTATTCAATTTTCGTTTAACATTTTTTTATTGAAATACATAACTTCATCTATTTATCATTTACTAAGTATTAATTATTTATTATAAAGTATTAATTAATCCAATTACATTGAATGATTTAATTTTGTTCCATTTTAATTCTTTTAGGCAAAAATCTGTACAACAATGAACATGTAGCAATAAAAATGGAGCCAATGAAGTCAAAGGCTCCACAACTACACTTAGAGTATAGGTTTTATAAACTATTAGGATCACATGGTAAGTTGTCTATAAGCCTTTTCATATAACTCATCATTGTTTTATGTTTAGTAAATGTATACTATATCCTTTTTTTGTTATTTCGCCAATTGTTAAGTTTTTATTTAAACAAAAGAACAAATATTGAGTATCCTTTCCGAGTACTTTTGTTTTGCAAAAAAGAAAGTCATTAGGGTTTTTAAGTAAGTGAAAACTCACACAGAAACATTCTCCAAATAAAACTGTAAGACATTTCAATTTGAATTGAAGGAGTAAGGACAAATTATTTTTTGTTTGATTAATTGTTGCATCTAAAATGGGACCAGAGGACAGTTCACTCGAAAATTTCACGCGAATTGACGTCTTATCAAAACTAAAGCGCCATGAAAAAATATAGAACACCAATAATGGCTTATTTTGTAATAATTTCTGGAAATTCATTAGATACCTTTAATTACCCTCCTGGCGTATGAATGTTTTGTTAATAAATGTATATTCATCATACGCCAGTGAATACATAAATTGTAATTTCTACACCTTGAGGTATAATTGTTATACTCTTAAATATTCATCATACGCCCTTGAACAAAAAAGTACAACAAAAAATTGTAATATTTCATTGCAAAATTATAAAAACTATTGTTGGCCGTTTGAATTGCACTTACTCATCTCTTCAAATTGAAATGGAAGTTTTAAGGTCTTCCCACATTTTTTCAAGTACAATTTTGAACTCTCAAGTAAACAGCATTCATTGCAAAACGAGGGACACGCAACCTTATTTCCAATCTCAAGTCAACTTTTTGTCCTTTTTTTTATTCTTTTTTGCGAATACTTGACACTGCTTTTAGGAATATTGTATTTATATATAGTATACATAAAACTTATTATAATGTTACTAACTTGTTTCGCTTTACACTTGTTGGCGTATAATACCTATGAAAAATAAAAAAAATCCATAGAATCAGTTAGAAAATTTCACCCGAACCAACAACCATCGTCCGCCCTTTATCCCAGTATTATTTTTTTCTCTTCTTGTTGCACCGTTACCACCTTTTGTTAAAAATAAAAGAAAATTCCAAATGAATTTTAATTAGATACAATGAAAGAAAGAAAGAAAAAAACACCTAAAGTTGTTGTCTTTACATCATACTCAAATATATACCAAAACAGTTTATACATATGTATATTTAAATATATATACATACATAGTTATTTTGAAAAAGAAAAAGAAAGATTTTCTCTAGCATATTACGCGGAGGTCGGTGCTTAAACTTTTTTTCTTCTCTTTAATAAGTTATACACACTTACAAACTTACACAAACCAGTTTTATGTGAAAATATTTTGAAAAACAAAAAAATATATAAAACAAATTATAAATTGTAGCAAGGTGTATTTATGAGAAAGTTTTATTATAATTGTTGTATTTATTTTTAATGTTGTTTGAGTTAAATATTTTTTAAACACACTGAACGACGTCAGTTAATACTTCCTGGGTTATTTTATTAATTCAATTAAATAACATTTTCTCGAATTGTGATAGTAATTTTTCGTAGTTATTCGTTTTGAAAACTATAAACAAAAGAAACACTATAACACTCCCAAATTTCTTATGGTATCATAATTAATTTGAGAAAATTAAATTACATGATGAAAATATTAATATAAATAAATATATCGCTCGATCAATGTTTCAGCAGTAGTTAAACGATCATTGTACTAAACAAATTATGTCCTGGATGACAATTCTGTTAAGTTACAAATAATAAACTAAAAGTAATAATTATAAGATAAATTAAAAATAGTAAATTTTAAAATAATGAATTTAAAATAATAATTTTAAAATAATAAATTAAAAATAATAAATTAAAAATAATAAATAGGAAATAATACATTTTAAATAATAAATTAAAAAAATAATCTAAAAATAAAAACAAAATAATCTAAAAATAATAAATTAAAAGTAATAAATTAATAATAATAATTACAAAATAGTAAATTAAAAATAAAACAAATAATAGATTTAATATTGAAAACAAACAGATGTTGTCCTGGATGAGACTTCTGTTTTACATGTGACAGGGTTGCCAAATGTATAAACCCGTGCATAATATCGGCATAAACAGACCAACAAAAGTAATGAATAATAAATAATAGTAAATTATAATTACAGATTAAAAATAAGGAAATTATTTTTTTTTAAAAAAAATCTTCTGATAAAAAGTTGAAAATTAAGAGCAACACCAATAACATATTAAAAATTTATTTCAACAAAATTAAAAATAACGAATTATGTAAAAAAAAAATTCTGATAAAAAATAAAAAAAAAAACAAAAATTAAAATTATGTAAGAATTCTTGTGATAAAAAATAAAAATTAAGAATGCTAAATTAAAAGCAGGGCAACGGCAATAAGATATTAAAAGTTTAATTAATAAAAATTATTTTAATTTATGTAAAAATCTTATTTTTAATAAATAAATAAAAGTCTAAAATAAAAATTATGTAAACATTCTTCTGATAATAAAAAAATTAAAAGGATGTCAATTATAAACAATAACAAATAAAAAAGTAAAAAATAAAAGTAAGCTCTCTCTTTCACCTTATAGAAAATAAGCTCTTCTATAAGTTAATCAATATGAAAGCCTCGATTAGTATTTAAATTTTAATTTTTATTAAAATATTGCCTTTGCACACCTGAAATATTATTGAAAAATTAAACATTTTAAATTTAAATTAACATTTTTACATAATTTTTAATTTGTTATTGGTGTTGTATTAATTTATTTTTAATTTTTATCAGAAGCTTTTTATTTACTACTTATAATTATCAATTACCTTTTGTTCGTACGGGTTTAAAATTTGGCAACCCTGTTTCAATACCATATGTTAAACAGAATGGTCATCCAGGACATCATTTGTTTGTTTTCAATTTTATATTTTGAATTTATTATCTTTAATTTTTAATTTATAAGTGAATGTATTATATTAATTTATTAATTAATTCAAAATAATAAATTTAACATAATAAATTAAAAAAAAATTAAAAAAAATTTGGAAAAAAATAAAAATAATAAATTAAGAATAATAAATTGGATAATTAAATTTTAAATAATAAATTATAATTAGAAATAATAAATTATAATTAAAAATAATAAGTTTTAAATAATAAATTCAAAATAAAATTTGCCAACCATGTTTCAATACCATAGTTAAACAGAACGGCCATCCAGCAAATCTTTTGTTTGTTTTCAATTTTATATTTTGAATTTATTATCTTTAATTTATAATTATAATGTATTATATTAATTTATTAATTAATTCAAAATAAAAATTGTAAATTAAAAATAATTAATTAAGAATAATAAATTGAAATAATTAAATTTAAAATAATAAATTATAATTAAAAATAATAAATTTTAAATAATAAATTCAAAAAAGTAAATTCAAAATAATAAATTTAAAATAATAAATTAAAAATAATAACTTAATTAATTAATAAATTTTAAGTAATAAATTAAAAATTAATAAATTTGTTTGTTTTCGATTTTATTTATTTTTTTTAATTATTATTTTTATGATAATCAATTATAATTAATTATTATAATCAATTATAATTTTCTATTTTAGATTTATTATTTATTTTTAATTTATTATTTCTTAATTTATTATTTTATATTTATTATTTGAAATTTATTATTTTTCGTTTATTATTTTTAATTTATTATTTTTTTATTTTTAATTGTATCATTTGATATTCATTATTTTTAATATATTTTTTTTTTGTTTTTTATTTTTAATTTATTATTTTTAGTTTTTAATTTATAATTTTAATGTATTATATTATTTTATTAAATAATTCAAAATAATAAATTTAACATAAAAAATTAAAAAAAAATAAAAATTTGAAATTGTGAATAATAAATTGAACTAATTAAATTTTAAGTAATAAATTTAAAATAGTAAATCAAAATAATAAATTTAAAACAATTATTTAAAATAATAAATTTAAAACAATTATTTAAAATAATAAATTTAGAACAATTATTTAAAATAATAAATTAAAAATGATAACTTAAAAATAATAAGTTCAAAATGATTAAATTTTAAATAATAAATTAAAAATTAATAATTTTTTTATTTTTTTTAATTATTATTTTTAATTTTAATTTATTAAAACTAATTACAATTTATTATAATTTATTATAATTTTCAATTTATTATCTTGAATTTTCTATTTTAAATTTATAATTTATTATTTCTTAATTTGTTATTTTATATTTACTATTTGAAATTTATTATTTTTAGTTTATTATTTTAAATTTATTATTTTTTAGTTATCATTTGATATTCATTATTTTTTAATATATTATGTTTTGTTTATTATTTTTAGTTTTAATTTATTATAATTAATTATAATTTTCAATTTATTATTTTAAATTTATAATTTACTATTTCTTAATTTATTATTTGAAATTTATTATTTTTTATTTTTAATTTATCAATTTCAATTTTTAAATATTATTTATCGTTTATTATTTTTAGTTTATTATTATTTTTTAAATATTATTTATTGCTTATTATTTTTAATTTAATATTTTTATTTTTTTTTTATTATTTTTTAGCTTTTTTTAATTCAGTATTTTAAACTTCAAATTAAAAATTAAAGATTAAAAATAAAAAATTAATAGACAAATGATTATAAATAAGAAAATAAAAATTTAAAACTAAAGATTGTAAATAAAAAATTAAAAGTTAAATGTTTTTAATTGATTATTGTATTAATTATATAATTTAGAACGAATACAATTTCAATTAAAAAGTGTTTTAATTGAAAATAATAACAATCTCTATCATTATCCCTCGGCGCCCACAAAAGATAATAAATTCGTGTTTTTTATAATTGTAAAAAAATTTATATATACTAATAATAAAGACAATGACGTTGATTTCGCGTCAAATACAAAAGCTCATTAAGATAAGGACGTTGTATTGCAAAGAAAATTGTCGTAATACTAACTATGTTATCTTAAATTTAAGTACAAAATTTACATATTTTAATGTTTTATTATGATTTGGATCTAAATCAACTATTTTTTCAAAAAAAGTGACTCCGAGAAATTACTATCATGGTTTTAACTATTGTTTACATATTTCTTTAAATTGTTAATTTTATGACCCAAAAATCTTAAATTTTGGGTGTATGTTACAAAAAAAATCTGTCGTTCAGTGTAGTTAAACATAAATTCATAACAGAAAATGTATGTTTTTCATAATACTCAATCTGTATTTATTATTATATTACATTATTTATACATATATAGAAACATATACATACTTATATTGTTATAATTAAAAATACTATCATTCACAAAAATCCTCTACATTTATTTGAAACATTTTCTCACAAAAAAAAACAAAACCTGTCATCGAAATGTCCATATGCAAAATGTCAACCAAAAATCAAATGTGCGCGCGAACCAACCAAACAACCAATCATCTGTCTAACCAAACATACCAACCAACCAATCAACCGACCATCCATCTGTCCATCCATGCATCCGTCATCAACAACAACAACAATAAATGAACGACCGAATCTCGATCACTATCCGTTTGATCTTCTTCTGATGATCGATCTGACATTGTTGTAATCTAAAACCGAACCGTAATAAATTCTAATGCCATTCAACTGGAATGCAAAACAAAAATGTGTGTTATGCTTTTTTTTAAAACGCATTTTTGAATTCTATTGTTGTAATTTCTCCACTACATATGTATAAATATGGATAATATGTGTCTGTTTATAAATATATATTTTTACAAAAAAAACATATCTATACATATATATATATAACTATCTATATGTCCACCTCCACCACCATTTAACCCGATCACATATAGATAATTGTCCAGAGGGTATACCGCGTGTTTATCATTTGGGCACTTGTAGTGGCCGTTACAATGCCATGGTATTAGAATTATTGGGACTGTCTTTAGAAGATCTCTTCAATATATGCAACCGTCAATTTTCACTCAAGACTGTACTGATGATAGCTAAGCAACTTGTAAGTTATATCCTAATATTACAAACCATTACCTTACTACTTAACCCCTCTACTATTACCACCACCACCCACCCACCTACCAAAAATTAAATATTACTAAAGAAAAAAACAAAAGTAAACAAATATTTTTTCATAACGTCTTTTTTTAATAATTATAATTTTGTTACTTTTTTATCGTTGAATTAAAAGAAGTAAGGTTTTCTTTATACCGTTTGTATTTTTTCACATACACTGCATTTCCATTCGTTTTGTAAAATTTTTAAATTAATATTATTTGTCATCAGTTCATAATTTTATTTAATTTTCTTTTCTAAACAAACAATAAAAGAAAACCTTTTCTTTTGCTTCATTTTCTCTTACAAGTGTCTCAACAGCAACAAAAAAGTCTTTCAGAACATTTTTTTAAATTGTATTAAAAAAAAATAACGCAAATATAAAAATAATTCAAAATAAAATGTAAATTATTTTAATTTTTCCAGTGATAGATTCAAGACGATTCTTACCAATAAAAATAAATTATATTTGTAGACTATATATCTATATATTGTAGTATTATTATTATTTTTTTTTCAATCAATTCGTTTTTAACGAATTTGTTTAATTGGTTTTAGCTATTTCAATGAAAGGAAACTGTAGCCTTCAATAGTTTTATAATATTTTGTATTTCTTCTTTTAGTTTACTTTCAAAATGAACGCCGCGCCGCGTTCTCTTTCTTCGTCATGTGCATGTTAAATTTAGTATAACACTTTTCTAAATTCTTCTTCCTTCTTTCTTCCTTTTGAAATTTATAACAAACAAGAAACGCGCGCAGTGTATGGAGGTGACATTTGTGTTGTCATCATAATTGATCGAATGGTATCAACAATTAGTATTTTCGATGCCCTAAAGGTCTACAAAATTGTAATCAATCTGTCATAATTTTTAATATCGACCTACGAACTTTTTGTTCAAAAAGCTTATAAAAGATTTTTAAATAGCCCCAGGAATGTTAGGTGGTGAGCATTCTTTTTTTTAATATTTTTTTGCAACAGTCTTCGAATTTGCCATTTTAAGTCTCCAAAACTCAGCTGATTGGTTAGGATAATAATTCATAATTGCCTAATTTGAATGGAGCGATATTAGTTATCGATGGAGTTGCCCCCCTTGCATCTCTGACTTTTGACCTTTACAGTTTTGCCAGTGTGGAAATTGTTCGAAATTTCTACGTTTTACAGTGTGGCAACTAATTTTTGGAGATCGATTGCTGTCAATTATGACAAGAACCATGTTAATTGTACATAAAAATTGCCGATAGTCTCCGATTTTGATGAAATTTGGAGGAAATGTTAAATATGGTGCTCTAATATCGAATATAAAATTTTGTTGAAAAATCTTCAAATCTATGGGAGATATGTACATTTAAACATTAGACATTTGACAAAAAGTATGGACAATTTCTTGCATTCGAATGCTCATAACTTCTGTTCTACGAGAGATATTTTGAACTAGAATGCTAAAGACTTGAGCTTTAGCAATATCGAGGCGGACGCTGTTTTGAAGCTGTATGACACATATTTATTTTTAAAACACTAATTAAAACCTAAATTTTTTCAAAAAGTAATATTTTTAAATTGAAAAAATGTGGATCAGTTGATAACCCATATTGTGCCCTATATGTCCAGAAATATTAATTTTGGGTTCACCAAAATGATGAAGACAACTTCACAATTTTCTCCTATATTTTAAACAATAACATTTTATATCCGATATTAGAGCACCATATTTAACATTTCCACGAAATTTCATCAAAATCGGAGACCATCGGCAATTTTTATGTACAATTAACATGGTTCTCGTCTTATGTTAAAATAATAATGTTAAAATGTGAAAACAATGGCAAACCATAGTAAAAATGGGTAACTCCGAAAAAATGTATACCAAAATCTTTATTTTGCTGTCCAGTCTTATGATCCCACCATTGAAATGGCACGTACAGCAGTGTCTATAAAATAGAAAATACAACACTAAATAACATTCTCGATAGAATACAGTTGTTTTGACGTATTGAAATTGTTGCGTAACGTCAGTAACAGGTGAATTTTAAAATTTTGGAATGAACCATAAAAAGGTTTAATTCTAATGAGAGCTATTTTTATATCCTTAAATATTCCTCTTTCTCTTTTGTATTTCGAATTTTCTGATTACTGTGCAAAATTAGCTAAAAAAGATGCAATTTCACGTTAACCTCCAAAACAACTTCTACTTTTTGTAACGTCCGCAAGGGAACTGTCGCCGCGAATGTTGCATTCCTCAAAAATATTTAGGCAAATATTTTATTTCGAAGTACTCTCAACTAATTGTTTTGCGGAATGTTATATGCAAGCATTGAATTCAGAACGCCAAAGGCATTAAAATTAGAAAAAATGCGTACGAATGTAACGTCCGCAACACAGGATTTGCCCATATGCATTTTACATTTTTCAGCCCCTGCTGTGCATTATTACCAATTAGTGTAAATACGTCAGTTAGTGTAAATACACCAGTTAGTTATAAGCCGGTTTGTGCAAATACACTAGTTAGTGTAAATACGCTGGTCAGTGTAAAAACGCCAGTTAGTGGAAATACGTTGTTTTCGTTGCGAATTACTAAACTAAAGGGTTTTCCAACAAGAGGTGTTATTTTGGTGTTCAAAGAAAAATGCCATTTTTGAGATAAATGATCGGATGTTTATTTAATAATAAAGAGGAAGGAAGAAACAACATCAGGACCATATCCTTTTCATGAAATTTTCCATAACCAAATCGAAAAGTGGCTGCCCTATGTTCTCGATAGCCTCACGAATTCTATCTTTGAGGTCTTGAATCGACGCTGGGCTGTTGGCGTAGACCTTATCTTTCACGTGGCCCCAAAGGAAGAAGTCGTGTTATCTGTTCGTGAGATTACACGTTACGGAAACTTTTCCCTTAACAGAGCAATGGTTTCGTTGCTTTCCACCGAGGTGGAAATGGGTCTCATCAGTCAAGATGATTTTTTCGATGATTTTCGAATTTTAATAATTTCAATGCGTTGTTGAATTGTGTATCGTTCCATTTTTAGTAATGGCATAGTTTCTACTTGTCAAATGTCAAAGAATAAAAGCCTCAAAAGTGACAGCTACCGAAATACCGGGTGATTCAAAGTAACACCTCTTGTTGGAAACCCCTGTAGTTAAAATTTTTCTCTTCTGGGCTATGTTCAAAAACGGCTACGAGGACCAAGGTGTTTCTGCGTGACCAGACTTCGGTCGGGGTTAAAGATTTTTTCTCCTCCGAGGTATGTCCAAAGACGGCTTCGCGGAACCCTTTGTTCCGTCGAAGTGTCGGGGTTAAATATTTTCTCCCCGGAGGAAATTTTAAGGAGCTTTTTCTAAATATGTGGTCTGATCAAAGAACCTCGAATATCATACTCTCCCCTTTACACGATACGTCTTTCAATTTATGACAGTACGTGCTCGATTTGTGCAACCGGCCATACTTTTACATTGTAAAAATTTGTATAAGTGCAACTATATTTTAGTAAAAGGTCTCGATAATTCAATTCCAGTCCTCCTTTTTATGAAATAATGATTTTTCGGAAAGGAATCCTTGAAGTAGAATTACTTAAATTTTATAATGCTATATAAAGGACACAGACTCCTATTTTTGAACAAGGATTGAGACTATTAGTGCAACAATTCAACGCAACTGGGCAGATTTCCTATCGGTTGCGAACATAGAATTCGTACTGATTTAAAAATGTTCATAAAATTGTAATAACCGAAATGGAATGGGGGATTAAAGAATATTTATCAACATGGACTTTGTCAGGATATGCATAATGTCCTCGATATTTTACTCAATTTTGTCAAAATTGACATAAAATTGCATGGGTACTTCTCTTTCCGATTTGGTGTGTACTCCTTATGTGGTTGTGCTTTTTTCATCTATTTGATTTTCCCGTAATCAACTCTTCAACTCTTAAAAAAACTCGTTTTTCCACTCGTTTAACCCATGGAAAATCGCAATTCGAATAGTGGAAATAAATGACAAATATAATATTTTTCGAGTTATTACCTGTAAAAAAAATCAATTTTTGATTTTCTCCGATTAAAAACTGTTGGACAAAATGAGGCTAGGTGAATTACATAGTGCTGAAAAAAAATTAATTTATTAGTGGCTACAATATAGACTAAAGCAGTAGACATAAACATCAGCTCAAGTGGAACATTGAAATTTATTCTGTTATCATGGCCCCTATACATTGCAACCAACTAGGTCGATCCACAAAATAAAAATCCTTCAGGTCTCTCTATAATATATAACCAAGTAAAACCGTTTAAGCTATCAAGAATATGTAATTCACAATAGATGTTGAAATTCACAATTACTAAACTCTTATCCATGACGATTATTGCTTTCGATGGATCCAATGGTCATTTATGTATGCACAGAATTATTTTATAGATTTTGAAATATGAAACTAAGAACAACATATTCGATTCAAAGAATTTTTCATAGTTTTCAGTCATATAATCATATTTTAAAGAACATTTTATTTATTCTTTGGCTAAAAAATAATGAAACATTTTTCTGTGCGTACTAATCTGTTATTCCCCTCGAGCAGAGTGGCCAGATTGTGCATCTTACATTGTATTTGTTCTGCAGTTAGTGGTATGCGTAACGCAATCACGTGTCGCCATATCTTTTCTCCTACGTTCGCGTAACAAACATAAACAAACAGTTTTAGAATCTCTCAAAAAATATGAATTTTCTGTCATAAATAATCTGAAATATTTTCAATTATTTTCAAATTAGAAAAATAAACTTGCATTTATCTGGGTACTACACAAAATAAACAATTTTATTCTTACAACAAATTCAAAAAATACAATACATTTAGTACCGAAGTTCTTATTGAAGGCACTACAATACAACGAACATCCAAATTACATACATAAATATAAATGATTAAAACAATTTTAGCGCCAGGCGTCAATAGATTTATTTTCTTATACTATATAGTACAGTAAAACGTTTGTTCCAAGTTAAATTAAAAAATTCACCTAAAAACGCATGAAATCGTTACCTCCTCCATACCTAATGATTTGTTTACGTTTTCTTTAGTTTCTAGTTTTAACTTCTCCCCCCATCATTCTTACGTCAATTGTACATGTTTTATACACATTATCAAATACCCAAATTTTCTGTTAATTTGTAATAAACAATTTTAGAAAAAATAACTATTACTAACAATAAATTGTACATTTCTGAGGTCTTGCTTGCAGTTACACTAAAAAATATTAAAGATATTTACATTGTTTGCGGCAAAAACAATACCAAAAATAAGTACATTTCATACTTTAACTTAAAAAAGCCAGTTATATGTTCCCATTTTACCATGAACATATTTCGCTGCAATTTTTTTATCATGTGGCAAAGTTTGTTCCGTTTAAATTTGATGGGAATAATGGGTTGATGAAAAATTCTCTTGACATTTTCGCGGCGAAATAGGAAAAAAAAAATAGGGAAAAAAGTTGTCCTCAATTGTGAACTGTGCTTATTTTAAATGTTTATTCTATTTGTCTCGAATACAATGTATTTAACTTAATTGACAATATACAAATTTATAAATCAACTGAACCTTTTTAGTGATTACACATTCTTTCTCTAGTTGTCTTTATATATTATTCTTTACAAAAAGTAGTAATTATTATCTAAATGAATCTTTAGTCAATACTAACTCTCGTTTGGCCAAACATTTTTTGTGTGTATGTGTCAAACTCAAGCACAAACATATGATTTAGAGTAAAACATTATAACAACAATAGCATTTTTAAACTTTATAATTTATAATTAAACAAAAAAGAATTGATTTAAGCAAGATAAGAAGGTGAAGATATGTAAATTTATTAAAAATACTAAGACTACACGCAAAGAAATTAATTATTTTCAGAGGAACGATTTTTTGTTTTAGCAAACGAAATTTCTTTTGTCGGAAATACTCTAGCTGCCTAAAAGTGGTTACTCTTAAAATTCTCTTTTCTTTGTGTGTATCTGCCGATATATGTACATGCTAAATTGGTGGGAAATTAAAAACGCAAAAGCCGCATTTTTTCAAAAACATGTGATTCTTTAAAGCAAGGTAGCCAATTTATGAATTCAATTTCATGTAAACACAAAATTAAATCGAAAATGCTACCTTAAAAATAATATAAAGATGTTGCTCTAAAAATGCTGTAATCTTTAAAACAAGGTCATTTCATACTTAAAATTAAGACAATTTTCCTAATATTAAAATCCATTTTTCTAATTCTATGTGAATTGTAATCATTTTACACGCAACGCAATGAATCAGCTGGTCTAATCTGTCAAATAAAACAGACCGAAACGTAAGCAGACAGAATAATTTGCTAGAATTTGATTTGAACCCTACGTTTACTTGCATTTGCAAACGTCTGACTAAAAGGAGAAATTATGATGTCAATAATATCCGTAAAACAATGAAAAAGAGGACATTTATGCGATACTTTGAAAAATAGTATCGATACAAATCAAGATTTGGGCAATTGCTCAGGCGGTAAACGTTATGGTTACGGTAAATTTAAAATATGGTTTCTTTGGTATAATTCAAAGAATTTTCTATAATTTCATATGGAATATTTGATTTTATTGACATCATAACCTCACCTTTTAATCAGTTATTTGCAAATGCAAGTAAACGTACCGTCCATTACAAATATCAGCAGATTCTTCCGTCCGCTTACATTTCTGTTTGTTTTTTTTAACTAATCGTTCCAAATGGGATCAGCTGATTCGTTATGCTACGGCGACGTTACGTTTACCTAACCCAGTTCAAATAGTCCTCTGAGGTCAGCACCAAAAACATAATACTTAATTTTAAAGATTTTGCTCCAAATACATAAGGAAAACTCAAAGTTAGAATTAGGAAAATAAATTAAAAAAATTGTTGTAAATTCAAAAAAAAAAATATAACAAATCTTTGTTTTAAAGATTAGGACGTCTTTTGAGTAAATCTTTTGTCAGCACTGAAGAAAAATGTACTTAATTTTAAAGATTTTGCTCCAAACACGTAATAATCTTTCAAATATGGACAATTTATATTAACCATTATGAAAATTTACTTAATACCAAGGAAATTGTCTTTAATTTAAGTACGAAAAGTACTACGTAAATTGTTTTTAATTTAAATACGAAAAGTATTTGCTTTAAAGATTAGGACGTCTTTGTATCAAAGTCTTTAAATGTAAAAGATTTCGAGGTCAACACTGAAGATTTATTTCATTTTAAAGATTTTGCTACCAAGACTTCATAATCTTTAAAAAATACTCAATACTAAGGAAATTGTCTAAAATTTAAGTACAATATTTCTTTATTTTAAAGATTATGACTTCATTTGAGTAAATATTTGGTCAGCACTAAAGAAAAATTTACTTAATTTTAAAGATTTCGCTCTAAGGACGTCCTAATCTTTAAACATAGTTAAATTTAAGAAAATTTTCTAAGAATTAAGTACATTTTCATAATTCTAAAAATTAATTTTCCTTATATTAAATATAAAATGTGTTTTTTTTAAAGATTTCGCTACAAAAATCTCCTAATCTTTAAAAGAAACATTTCGTACTTACATTTAAGACAATATCTTTGGTATAAATATTATGACTATTTTAAATATTATGACGTTTATGAAGCAAAATCTTTAAAACTAAATAAAGACAATTCGTATTTAGAATTAGGAAAATGCTTAATATTAAGGGAATTCGCTTCAAATTTTAGGTATGAAATGTCCTTTTTTAAGGATTAGGATGTCTTTGTACGTTTTACACTGGAACGAACGGTTGCGGAAAGGGAAATTGTATATACTCAAATGTGAGAGAAAATCTGGGGTCGATCTTCAACAATATTACATATATATACTTTTCTTACAATCTATAACATTTTTCTTTTTTCTTGCTTTTAATACTAACAAAGAACCAATACTATGTTGTAAGTATATTCGTATAACTAATATTAGTCAGTTTTATTTTTTTTTAACAAAAAAAGCAAGCATTTGACTTCCATTTCGAAAATATGCAAAGAGAACATCTAGAGATAAACCAACAAACAATTAATTCTACTCCTCGTGAAGGAGTTGGTAAAGCCCCAGCCCCCTAGGTGTACCTAAGCCATTGGTCAATACACATACAAAAAGCAATAATAATGAAAATGTTTTAAAAAATATTTTTTTCTTGGCAAATGGCTGGGTTTCGTTATTTAAAAAAGAAAATTCCTTTAAAAAAATATTCCTACTCTTTGAAAAATACAAAGTAATTCAGAAGTCTTTTTCAAACTTCTTCAGTTGGATTCTTTTAAATCTTCAATTCATCTGCTCTCTATTCAACAAAATCCAGACAACAACAACAACAATAATACCAATTTTATTGCAAAACCTAATGTCATTTTTTCTCTCTTCCTTACAAAGTACTTGAAAACAAAAAAACTAAAAAAAAAACAAAGAAATAAATAAAACCCAAGACATAAAACAGAAACAAAAATTATAAATTGTTGCCTTTATTTCAATTTTTATTAAAATAACAAATGAAATTTGAAATTGTTTATAAACAAAACATTGTTGTTGTTATTGTTTTTGTTATTATTGTAGCAGAAGGTGTCCCCGAAGTATATTACTTCGGACCATGCGGCAAGTACAATGCTCTTGTTATGGAATTGCTCGGTCCATCACTTGAAGATTTATTTGATATTTGCGGCAGACGTTTCACTTTGAAGACAGTACTACTGATAGCTATACAATTAGTAAGTACCAACCAAAAAAATACATTTTAACAAATCAAAAAAAAAACAAAAAACCATCCAAAACAAAACCCACCACCACACAGCTAAAAAAAATCAATTGAAAAGAAAAAACGAAAAAATACATTAAAAATCAATCAGTTAACCTAACCCCCCAGCGAACGAAACAAAATTGTTGCGGACATTGTCTCACATTTCTTACTTTTTGGCCTATCTTGTTTTTTTTCTCTCTAATTATCTTAAGCATACAAATAATCTATTATACTAGTTATCATTAATGTGCAAAAATAATCAAAATCATCATTGTTTTTTCATTTTGTATTAACCTCTAATTAATAACAACTTCAAAATATCAACAAAAAAAGGTTAAGGTTTTTTTACACACACGCAATTTAGCACTAGATTTTACAAACAAACCGTTACGAAAATCATCTCTAGAGTGTTTGAATTTTGTTTTTCCTCTTAGATCGTTAATCATATTTTATTTTTAAAAAATCCTTTGAACGCATGTTTTTTTTAATTTGTAACCGCCCGCCTCCCCTAAAACACAAAACCTTTTGTTTTGTCATTCTTCTACAATTTACTTTTTATTTTGAATTATTTTTTGTTTCTTTTCTCTATATTATATCCATTTATTTTCAATTATATCATATTGCTTTTAAGAAAGTAATTAATATAATAATTTACATGAAGAAAAAAAGAAAACCAAAGTCCAAATCATCTACTCTATACCACAAAAAAAAAAACAACAAATTGAATCATTTTTAAATATATTTAGAAAAAAAAAGCGCTAGTTGAGACACTATTATTTTTCCGTTCAAAAAAATAAGAATTTTTATATTGCTATTAAGCTAAGTTCTATTTTTTTCATTTCTGAACAAAATGCATGCATTTAAATATTACTACTTGTCATATCATACCATACCATACCTATCTACCATCCGTACATGTTATCCATCCACTCATTGACACGTTTGGGAAAGATTGCCTGCTTGTTATTTAAAGTCTAAGTGAAAAATAATAACAATGATTATTTTAAAATTAAAAAAACTCATTTTAAAGATTTTCCTCCAAAGAATTCTTAATCTTCAAAACAAAGACATTTCATACTTAAAATGGAGGAAATTTCCTTAATATGAAGTAAATATTCCTAATTCTAAGTAGGAATTGTAATTGTGTTAAAGCTTACGAAGTTTTTGGAGCAAAATTTTTTAAATTAAGTGAAGTTTTTTTCTAAAAAAAAATATTAAATTTTTAAATAATTTTATAGATTTTGCTCCAACGACATCTTAATCTTTAAAACAACGACATTCTTACTTAAAAATAAGACAAATTTCCTTAATCTTCGAAACAAGGAAATTTCTTACTTAGAATTAAAGTAATTTCCTTAATATGATGTAAATTGTCCTATTTCTAAGTACGAATTGTCTTTATTTTAAAGATACATATATTTATTTCAAAGATTTTGCTTCAAAAAAGCCTTAATCTTTATAACAAATACATTTCATACATAAAATGAAGGAAATTTCGTTAATATGAAGTAACATTTCCTAATTCTAAGTAGCAAATGTTTTAGTTTTTAATTAAACTTTTAATTAAAATGCCCTTATTTTTAAGATTAATCATTAAAATAAGGAAGTAGGAATTGCCCTTATTTTAAAGATTAGGAAGTCTTTGGATCAAAATTCTTGAAATTATTTGAGCTTTTTTTCAGTGTATTTTATCATTGATGACAAAATACGTTTTGAAGCGTTCCAGAATATGCCTCCGACATTTCTTCTTTTGGTGATATGTACCTGTGGCTTTCCGGAATAACCACCTATGTAAAAATAAAAGGTTTTGTGATCTTTTTTAAATTAATTTTAAAGATGATGCTCCAAAGACATCTTAATCTTTGAAACAAAAACATTTCATGCTTAAAAATAAGACAATTTCCTTAATATGATGTAAATTGTCCTAATTCTAAGTAGGAGATGTCCTTATTTTAATGTTTAGAAAATCTTAGTCTTTGAAACAAAAACATTTCATACAGAAGATGAAGACAATTTGCTAAATTTTATGCAAATTGTCCTTATTCCAAGAATGTATTATCTTTATCTTCAAGTTTGGGACGTCCTAATCTTTAAAACAATGATATTTGATACATAAAATTAAGTCAATTTCCTTAATATGATTTAAATTGTCCTATTTGCAAGTATGAATGACCTTTATTTTAAAGATTCGGAAGTCTTTGGATCAAAAGCTTTGAAATGAAGTGCACACATTTCAGTGTATTTGATCTTTGATGGCAAAATCTGTTTTAAAATGTTCCAAAATATGCCACCGAAATTTCGCATTAGCCTCTGAGAAAAACAAGAACTTACAAATATGGGGGATTTCATGTCAAGTGAGTCTATTTTTAAAACCGATATCTTCTGATAGGGATGAAACGTACACCAATTTTAGTCCCACTGAATAGTAGTTATGACACAAAATATCAACGAGATCGATCAAGAACCGTCAGAGTTGGAGCCTGTCGAATTTTTAAATTTTCGTCAAACGCCCTTTTTTCCATCCATATGACTAATTACCTATTTTATTTAAAAAATTTTGAACAAAGGGTTTTTTTTATAGCTTTTTCTTCAATCTTTTTAAGAAAACTAAAAAATATGCAAAAATATTTTCTAGGGTTTGTTTTTTTTTGCAAAATTTAAACTTGTTTTGACATATTTGACAAAAAATCATATTTTGATTTTTGATTTCTTTTTGCTCAAAAGAATGTTTTTGGTCTTTTATTGGGACGGGACCTGTTGATATACAAAAATAAAAATACTTTTATTTTAGCATAACCATATATTTTAGCATAACCGGGGAACCATTTGTCGAAGTTAGTTCAGAAGAGCTTTAAGTAATCCTAAATTAAGTAGCCTTCATCTTCTTCTGATATAATTTTTTCATCCCATCAGCGGTTTCAAAGATATCTTATAAGATATTGCGAGAAAAATGCAATATTTTGAGAAAATCTCTTAAAAATATCGAAAAATGTACAAATTTTGTAAAAAAAAACATATTTTTATTTTTGATGTTTTTTTGCTCAAAAGAAAGCTTATGTCATGTCCTTTAAGTGATTTGTGGTCTTTAAGTGGGATGGGATCTGTTAAATTATCAAAATAAAGATAAACCCCTAAAAAAAATTAGAACCATTTATCGTAATTGTTTCAGGAAAGCTTTAAATAATCTTAAATTAAGTAGCCTTCATCTTTTTCTAATATAATTTCTTCATTACATCAGTGGTTTCAACGATATCTTGCAAAATATGGCGAGAAAAATCCAATTTTTTAAGAAAACGTTAATTATTTTTTTTAAATTAAAACCTCTTACAAACATCGAAAAATTCACAATTATTATTTTAAAGTAAAGTCTGATCGGTCATGAATAAATGGTGAAGGGCCAATGCACGCGTCATGCACACAAAACATGTGCTTGTTTTCAATAAAAGTTTAACAAGAAATTGTGACGCTGTGAAGTCACGTAAGACGTATCTACTCAGTCCTGGTATATGAATACACAAAGTATTCAACCAACACCAAAAGACGTGGAACACACATCCAAAAAAAAAATTGTGTCAGATTTATAATAATTTAATCTGGCAATGACAAATCAAGCGGCGGCGCGGAGGAGTTGAATAAAATGTAACTTTTCTGACACGCCGCTCCGCATTCCGCTTGCATTGGCCCTTCACCTTAATGAGACCATTCTGAAGAAAATCCATGCATAATTTAAAAAGTTACAATGTTTTCTATAAAAATATAAAACACCAAATGTATAGCATCAAAAGCCTGATCCCAAAGGCCTAATCCCTAAATGAATAAAAAACTTAAAAATATATACGTATCTATTGATTTTTAAATATATCCATATTATTGGAACATTTAAAACATAATCTTTTGAATACCCCCAACTCTTTCCGGAATTTTTTTTCATCAAGACAAAACTATAGCAGGCAATCGCTTCCCTTACAACTATACATACTTATCTGTTTTATAACATCATTGTCTTACAAACAAAAAATACTATATATATTCAAAAACTAATAATATTTATGTGTATTAAAATTATTGCTATATCACACATCAGCTCCACCGGATCGAATATGTTCATAGTCGGCACCTAATTTATAGAGATGTAAAGCCAGAAAATTTTCTTATCGGCAGAACATCGACGAGACGAGAAAAAATTATCCACATAATTGGTGAGTTCATTAAAAGTTTTAGCAAATAAAAGTACCATACTAATAAACTATATAAATATTAATAACTACATGTGTATAGTTTGAATTGTTAACATTTTATCAATATTGTAATAATCTGTTTTTTTGTTTTTCCCATTTAGATTTCGGTTTGGCCAAAGAATATATTGATTTAGATACAAATAGACACATACCATATCGGGAACATAAATCCCTAACGGGTACTGCTAGATATATGTCTATAAATACACACATGGGCAGAGAGCAATCTAGACGTGATGATTTAGAGGCATTAGGTCATATGTTCATGTATTTCTTAAGAGGTTCACTGCCATGGCAAGGTCTTAAGGCCGATACACTTAAGGAAAGATATCAAAAGATTGGCGATACCAAACGAGCAACGCCCATTGAGGTAAGTGCTTATAAAATTAACGTAAACGATTGAGTGGAGAAAAAGATATAATACACACACGAAGTTAGATAGAAAAACTAAAAAATTAAGTATACCACTTTTCAGAAAAGCTCAAAAGGTAATTTTTAAATTGCACTATGCAAATTAGTTACATTTGTTTGTTGTTGTATTATAGACTACCTTATTACAAAAATAAGCAAGATTTTAACTTATAGGTTTAAGTAGAGAATACCAAAAATATTGACAACAACTTCTTCTACAAAAATTTTTAATCCGTTTAAAAGTTAGGGAAATACATAACTAAAACATTAGGGCAAAAATATCGAACAATTAAAAAAATCCCCGTAGGGAAAATCCAAGCCTAGTGAATGGCCAGTTGTATATAGTATAGAACACTTGGTATAGAAGAAGAATAAGGAAAATATTGCCAGATTTTTTCATCGTAAGATTCCTATATAGAAGAGGTGATATCTGCCAAATTTCATAAAGACCTGTTGAGAAATAACAAGTAAAAGCGTTAAGTTCGGCCATGCCGAATCTTATATACCCTCCACCATGGATAGCATGTGACCTCACAAAATAACTCAATCCTAAAGAAAGTAACACCGAAAAACACCAAAAAATATAGTAGATGCGAACAGTAGGAACAATATAGTAGATAAGAACAGTAGGAATCACAACAAGTTAGATGCTATATATGGGAGCTATATCTAAATATGGACCGATATTGCCCATTTGCAATCCCAAACAACCTGCAACTATAAGAAATATTTATACCAAATTTTATCAACCTAGCTCTATTATTGCGGACTGTAGCGTGATTACCACAGACGGACGGACGGATGGACGGACAGACGGACATGGCTAAATCGTCTTAGAATTTTACGACGATTAAGAATATATATACTTTATGGGGTCTCAGATCAATATTTAGAGGTGTTACAAACGGAGTGACAAAATGAATATACCCCCCATCCTATGGTGGAGGGTATAAAAATTCTACAGGGAGAAAGAATATATACGAAACAGCATTTGTTCTTTCTTAAAATTTGGTAAAGTATTTTCCTGCTTCAGAAACCTGATATTTGAAGGCTGATATTATGAAGTTCTGTTAAGAAATGAGGATTCTCAAATACTAAATAGGGAAATATCTTTATACGGATGTTATCTCTAAATCTGATCCGATTTTCACCAAATTAACCAGCGTTCGTACTAATATGTATCTGCCAAATTTCTGTTGAAAAATTAGGATTCTACAGCGCTTCGATGCACAAACCGGGATATAGATATATGTACATATATGGGGGCTATATCTAACTCCTAACCGATTTTCTTCAAATTTGGCAACGCACGAGAGCGGTTCAAAAGTTCGTGACTTTTTAAATGAAAAGCATATTTTTGGATAAAAAGTAATTTTACTGGGTTTTCCAACAAGAGGTTTTATTTTGAATCACCCGGTATTTCGGTAGCTGTCACTTTTGAAGCTTTTATTCTTAGACATTTGACAAGTAGAAACTACGCCATTACTAAAAATGGAACGATACACGATCATCGAAGATACAAAACGATCAAAAAACGATACGAACGATACAAAATCATATTGACTGATGAGGCCCATTTCCACCTCGGTGGCTATGTCAACAAGCAAAATTGTCGCATCTGGGGCTCGAAAAACCCAAGAGTTATTGTTGAGAAGCCTGTCCATCCTCAACGTGTGACTGTTTGTTGCGGTTTATGGTCCGGCGGGGTCATTGGACCTTACTTTATCGAAAATGAGGGTGGATCAACAGTTACGGTGAATGGATTGCGCTATCGAGAGATGATTAATGATTTTTTATGGTCGGAGTTGGTTGGTATTGATCTGGACAACGTTTACTTTCAACAAGACGGCGCTACGTGCCACACAAGCAACGAAACCATTGCTCTGTTACGGGAAAAGTTTCCGGACCGTGTAATCTCTCGAACAGATAAGTGTGGTCGTGGTAGCCATTTTGCTGATGTTGTTTTTCATTATTAACGGCATACCTTCCTCTTTATTATGAAATAAACATCCGATAATTTATCTTAAAAAATGAAATTTTTCTTTGAATACCAAAATAACACCTCTTGTTGGGAAATCGTTTATTATCCGCTTCAAATTTACCACTAAAATGATTTATTTTTTTAAATTTACCATTTGATGTTGTGAGAAAATGTCTCAAAAACCTGATGTTAAAGGAAATAACTGTAAAATATTTAAAGAGAAGTATTTGCTAAAAGTTTATCTATATTTTCTTCTCAGACATCAAACGTATACTCCAACGTACGAGGGTTGCTATATATATTTCTGGCCTAGGCAACACTAAGTGTTGCCTTGCGCCATCTGACATTTGCATTGGAAAGTTTGACATTTTTTAGCATAAACATACTCAGAACGTTTTGACGTACGACCATCATTTGTGTTGTTTACAGTGACTTGAAAAAATCAATTTGGCAAAAAAATTGAATTAACTCGTGAACATTTTCGTGCGATCATTTTTCACAACTTTCGACGTGGATTATCACGACAAGAGTACATCGATGAACTTAAATTTTTGTATGGCGATGAAGCACCATCCATAGCACTGTGAAAACTGTTTCAATTCAATCGTGGCCGACGCTCGTTCAAATACGAAGGTCGTCCAAAAACGGCCGTTGTGCCAGAGAACATTGATGCCGTGCGTGAACTGATAATGCAGGATCGTCATGTGACATACCGTGAGATAGAGGCATCCTTGGGCATTTTGTTCCACCAGCATACATTCGATATTGCATGAACACCTGGCCGTAAAAAGGAACAAGAGAAGACGAATCATTGTGCACCATGACAATGTGAGCTCTCACACATCGGCTCAAACCAGCGCCTTTTTGACCGGTCAAAACTTCGAATTGATGGGTCATCCGCCGTACAGCCCTGATTTGACACCCAATGACTTATTCTTATTCACTCACATACAGAAAAAACTGCTTTGTCAACGTTTTTCGACGCCTGAAGCAGCTGTCGAAGCGTTCATAAACCATGTTTTGGAGGTGCATTTTCAACACACTGTAAGCAAAACAATTCGCGCCCAAATGACAAAACGGTCTGAGTGAAGTTGTGCTAAAAAATGTCATACTTTCCAATGGAAATGTCAAATGGCGCCAGGCAACACTTAGTGTTGGCTAGGCCAGAAATGTATATAGCAACCCTCGTATTCCGTTGGATTATTAAAATTAAAAAAAAAATGGTGAATACATAAGTGTGTCTTATGTACTATGAATACTTCAACTTTGTGTGTATTTGTTTATTTCCCACTCAGTCTTTATAAAATAATTATTGCAACTCAATTTAATACCGCTCTTGTTTTTATAGGTACTTTGCGATGGCCATCCCGAAGAATTTGCCACATATTTACGTTATGTGAGGCGGCTAGATTTTTTTGAGACCCCCGATTATGATTTTCTGCGAAGACTGTTCCAAGACTTATCCGATCGTAAAGGCTATGTGGATGACGGAGAATTTGACTGGACAGGGAAGACAATGGTCAGTAAACGGCAATCAGCCTTAACATGATTGTCAGCATTTATACTTGTATTCTACTTGCCACTATTACTTTGATTGATTTGTTTGATGACGATGATAATGATGATGGTGATGATATGAACGATGATGTATGACTCGAAAACATTTCAACATTTTTGAAAGTTACAAGATTTTGCAAGAAATTAATGAATGGACTTGAATGATTGAGTGTGACTATTTGGTTATCATTTCAAAATTTTGAATGCATTTTGGATAACTTATCCTTCCTGTTTTTTTCTGAAATGTCAAATTTTTTGAGTTCAAACTTAACCAACCAGCAACTTTGATAAAGGTGTGTGTGTGTATGTGTGATTTCTTTTTAATTAATCTAATCAAGTTTTTCATTTTTCCTTTATTTAAACATAAAAAACAACATTATTTGCAAGCAATTTTTAGTTTTCTCCTGTCATATCAAGATCAAGAGCAAATTTCTAGAAGGAATCCAATAAAGATACCTGGATATTATTTCAAATGCAAACCATAACATTTATGCGGTCAACAATTGGAATTCATATTTTTTTGTCAAACCTTTTTTTGAAAAAATGAACTTTATTTAAAACTAGACTTTAATTTGGATTTCTTTATTATATTCCCTCCCCCAAACAATATACACAACCCACCAAAAAAATACCATCTTTTATACATACATATTAATCATATATTAAAAAAATATATGTAAATGAAATTTATAAATTTATTTTAAATGTTTTTTTTTTATTCCAAATTGTTGTTTCTGTTTTCGTTTTGATTTTGTTTCTAAATTGACTATTGTTTTTTGTATATTTTGAATTATAATTTAATTTATGTCTGGCAATTGCAAAAAAAAATATTTATACCAGAGCAAGGAACAACTTGATCAAATGAAAGCTATTAAAAATGCACCACCTTCTCACTTAGCCAAAAATAAATCGGATAAGGTATTTTGTTTTTCTTTTTATTATTTGTATTTTGATTAGTTTATTGCTTTACAATATATTCTTTGCTCTAAAAGTTGCCTTCGTCCTTGAAAGTATGCTAGTGATGAGTGCAGTCGTGATTACGTGCCGTAGTTGTTCGTTCAACAATTGGTTCACAAAATGAATCTACTTTGATACGCATATTATTGTCGGAAATACAAGGGTGTTTGTTCATTGTCAACGTCTCTAGTAGAAAAAGGATATTCATATATTAAAGATAACTGATGAGGATTTGCTATTTTCATATATTGAATTTGTAAATCGTAATTTTAACCATTTTGTCCTATGGCTGTGACTAGTTTTTATTTAACCCTAAACTAAAATAAGTAAGAAAAACGAAAGAAGTCAAAAATATGTATATCCTGGCTTTGCGAGAAATGAAATTCGACAGTTTTGGAATCAAGAAATAGTTGCTTGGGGTTAAATCCGGAGAATAGGGCGGATGAAGGAGCAAATTCGTAGCCTAAGTCATAGAAACTTCACATGTGTGCACTATGGTGATGACTTTTATACAACCTCATTTCCCCGTATCATATTTAGATTAGTTTTTATTACAAATTAGATAAAATATTATATACAAGGTTTTCCAACAAGAGGTGTTATTTTGAATCACCCGGTATTTCGGTAGCTGTCACTTTTGAAGCTTTTATTCTTTGACATTTGACAAGTAGAAACTACGCCATTACTAAAAATGGAACGATGCACGATCATCGAACGATACAAAACGATCGAACAAAAAACGATACGAACGATACAAAATCAACAAACATCAAACAATGATGGGGCCCATTTCCACAAGCAAAATTGTCACATCTGGGGCTCGGAAAACCCAAGAGTTATTGTTGAGAAGCCTCTCCATCCTCAACGTGTGACTGTTTGGTGCGGTTTATGGTCCGGCGGGGTCATTGGACCTTACCTTTTCGAAAATGAAGTTGGATCAACAGTTACGGTGAATGGATTGCGCTATCGAGAGATGATTTTGTATGGTCGGAGTTGGATGGTATTGATCTGGACAACGTTTACTTTCAAGAAGACGGCGCTACGTGCCACGCAAGCAACGAAACCATTGCTCTGTTACGGGAAAAGTTTCCGGACCGTGTTATCTCTCGAAGAGGTGTTCACAATTGCCCAACGAGATCTTGTGATTTAACACCTTGCGACTTCTTTCTTTGGGTCCACGTGAAAGATAAGGTTTACGCCAACAGCCCTCAAAGATAGAATTCGTGAGGCTATCGAGGATAGGGCATGCCACTTTGCGATTTGGTTATGGAAAATTTCATGAAAAGGATATGGTCGTGTAAGCATGGTCGTGGTGGCCATTTGGCTGATGTTGTTTTTCACTATTAACGGCATACCTTCCTCTTTATTATGAAATAAACATCTGATCATTTATCTCAAAAAATTGCATTTTACTTTGAATACCAAAATAACACCTCTTGTTGGAAAACTCTTTATTTTCGGGATAGCACAGTGTTCTTTTTCGGGCTAGCACAGTGTGCTTTCCAATGTTTACGCAGCGTATTTATATTTCTTCTTTGATCCCATATATAAGTAAATTTTTTTTACATGATTCCCTGGACAATTTCTATAATGTCATAAGTGTTCCTTATATGTTTGAATGGCAATAAATAACAATTTTGGGAACGATTTATTTATTGGTCATTTTTAATTCTCAATTATTTAAAAAGCTTAATTTATATATTAGCTTTTTTTACGATATCGTTTTTCAAACTTAATCAATTTAAGGAATGTGATAAAAATTGCCCAGACTTAGCTACATTTAAAGCTACTGTATAGTTTTGAATCTTGAACTCTAAGTAAAGAGCCACAAAAGTGCATTAAGAGGGTCTAAATTGAACTTAGAAAGCTTTCGGAAGATTTTAAGGATTTCGACCGACGTTTGTCTTCGGCTTCGGCCATAAATCCGCATTCGGTAGAACTCTAATATATATTGTAACAAAGAACGGGCAAAGGTACGCCACAATATCTGGCCCTAACAAACAACTTTCAAATTCTATATTATATATATTCGAAGATAAATCATATTCGGCATAGATTTACCTACATATTTTCTAGAGTACGAAAAACATTGAACAATTTACCTTTAATAAAATCCTGTAAATTTTTGTTTGATTCTTTTGTGATCCAATAAAAAGAAAACATTTTAACGCTCTTCTCTTTAGGTATCAAAAATTTTAATTTTATAATTGTTATTCGAAAAAGGACAACTTGACTAATCTATGTATTCCAATGTCTTTTTTTCCCACAATCAATCAACAACTGCCATCTATCACGGCGGCGTATATGTGTGTTCGTGTGTGTTTCTATGTTTGCCCCTGTGGCGCATCGAATGTACTCAACAATGATCCAACTACCCAACTACAACAACAACACCACCACACAAACAAACCAAACTTACAACCATCATCTGAAAATTTGAACTTTTGTTGCATTTTTTCCCCGCTTCTGCAGTCAACGCCGGTTGGTTCATTACAAACAGGTCATGAAGTTATCATTTCACCAAATAAAGATCGTCATAATATAACAGGCAAGGTAATGTATAACAATTATTTTCTCGAAATTATTTTTTTAAGAAATTTATCTATACACATATACATACATACATACAATTTACATATACATACATCCATACAAATTAGTTTCAAATAATTTATCTCAAAAGTATTATCTACTCTAATTTATATTATGAAAACTCTTGTGTATTTTTTCTCAAACATTTCTTTGGGTTACTTTGTATATCTATTTGTATTTTGGTTTTATTTTTCTATTTTAAATAATATTTTTGTTCTTTTTGATTGATATATGATTTCATTCATCCATTTTCAAAAGGAGGGTTCTTATTTTGATTATGATGATGATGAAGAAGAATATTTAATTCTGGAGGTTAGATAATTTTGTTAATCACTCAGAAGATCTATTTTGTTTTGTACGGTGTTTGTGGTAGCCCTTGATATTGACTACAATATATGTACCTATATAAATGCATATAAACACGTACAATTTAGAGCAGCAGCTAGTTATGCGTTGCAATAGTACGGCGCTAATTACCAGATAAACTTCACATTAGGTTAGGTTTTTATTGTCCCTCTCTCTTTCTGTCTCTGTATTCGTATACTATATATGAAAATATTTCCCGCCAACAGCCCGCAAACTCCTACCTTTCTTTCCTCCCAAAAGTCTGTATTTTAACTATATATAAATAATGCTTTGCTTTTGATTTTGTATGTGGTAGTAGTGCTTTTTTATTAAGATTTCCCTAAAGCAGATTTAACGTGTGTTGAAGTGTATTCTTACTAATTTGTGTAACTAACAATTAGATATTGTTAATATTAAGAAATAATATATTATATATATACTTATATACGAAGACAAATGAAAACTATCTTTTTAGGTGGTTAGTAGAATTCAACTTTTTTGGGAACAAGTAAGAACAGGTCTTGCTAGAGAACGGGAATCTGCTAAAGATGTAATATGGAATTTCGAATATTCTATGGACGATGCCAGAACGGTGCAAAACATTTTACTGTTTCTTTGTCAGACTTAATGAATATGATAAGTAGTCTAAAACACAAAATATTATGACATATAATATTAAGATGGATTTATGGATTTAAATCTGAATTTATCACTTTGTGTTCGGAATTCCGTACAACGAAATGTTTTTTAAGAACTCACTGTTCGACTTAAAACGTGCGTATTTGCCAAATCCATTCTGGGGTTTCCATCGCTCTGACATCTCCCACACAAATAAGCAACTATAGTTTAATAATCTTTAATCGGTTTACTTAAATGAGATTTGCTCACTTGTTTAAATTACTTTTACTGACTTTTACTATAGTCAGACAAGGATTGGACAATATTCTCCCCACCCGTTCTGGCGTTAACCAAACAAAATATCGATTTCTGTATTGTAACGGGTTTTCCAATAGGGATGATATGATTTTGAAGTGACGTTTCGGCAATTTGTAATATGTCATGATCTGTCATTTGTTTTTCATTGTATTCAGTAGTGTTTACAATTTCATCATGGAGAGATATACGCAAGAACAAAGTTTACAAATTATTCAGTGTTATTATCAAAATAATAGTTCTCCAATTGCAACCTTTCGTGCGCTAAGTCAATTTTTTTTTAATTCAAAAAACACTTTCCAGTCTACCTACGACCTTGACACCCATGAGCAATATTTGCCATTGACCGATTCCCGATCCGACGTACCGTTAAGGAGCTAGAGCAAAAATAAACTTTCCGTTCACATTTGATAATTATGCTTAGTCCATTTTTTTTTATATAAAAAAAAAACACTTTCCAGTCGACCTACGACCTTGACACCCATGAGCAATATCTTAGCTCTCGTTAAGAGCTATCTTTTTGCCATTGACCGATTGTGGCTACGTGCCACACAGCAAATGAAACAATTGAATTGTTGCGAGAAAAGTTTGGAGATTCCTTTTTTTTATACGAACGGTCCCAACGCAGCCACTCTTACCCGCCCCTTCCGACCGAGGGGGCCACATCCCCATATCGTAGGGATTGTGTACACACCATGATCCGGACCATGGCGGGTTAAAAGTAGAGGGTGGAAATACCAGCTACAGAAAAGTATCAACAGCCGGTACATGCAACAATTAAAATATTTCTAGTTATATAGACACACAAAAAACCTACAGAATATAATAGCATTACATATTACACATTTAAAAAAGAGATAATTCGAGATCTTACTACATCAATTGGTACATCAATTTCAATGACCTCGCATAAAGTGTTAAAATCCATGCACATTCTACGAATAGGTTCTGCAGATGCATAATTTGTACGCTGAAAATCAATATGCAGTAATTGGTAATATCGGGAAGACCTGAAAGGAACATTAAATCTGATCTTAGAAATAATGAAAGTAGATGGGACATCACCATTTATCACCTTCAGTACCATAGTGGAGTTCAGCATAATACGTCTGCTCTTAAGAGTAGGCGGTTTTATCAAACTCAACCTGCTAGTGTAGGGTGGAAGAACAAAATCACTATTCCAATGAAGATGCCTCAAAGCGAACAATAAAATTTTTTTTTGAACCGATTCGATCTTATCGACATAAGTCCCGTATTGTGGGTCCCACACTACAGACCCATATTGTAGAACAGGTCTAACTAGGGAAGTATACAACTGTTTTGTTACATAAGGTCTGATTATTTCAAGAAATTGTGATATTGAGTGGCCTCCAAGAAGTTGTGATTTAACACCATTAGACTATTTCTTGTGGAGTTATCTTCGAAATAAACCAGACTCTCTTCAGGCTTTACAAGTCAATATTGAATGTGCCATTCATGACATACGACTTGATTTAGTGGAAAAAGTGCTGGCAAATTGGGTTCATCGAATTCGTTGCTGCAGAAGAAGTCGTCGTGGGCCATTTGAATGACGTTTTATATAGAACTTAATTGTATCGATTGTACTTCACATTAAATAAAAAACTTTTGAATTTCCTTAACAATAAGTGTGTTTTTCTTTTCAAAGAAATCATATCACTCTTATTGGAAACCCCTGTATTTCTCGGAAGATGAGGGTATACTTCAATTGTTTTACTTATCTAAGCTTTTTATAACCTCCACTAAAGAGGTTGGGTCGTAAACTCACATTGTCATTCCTCTTAATACACCTCGAAATGTGGACCAGAGACGCGATAAAGTATTTACATATAATTCTTCTTCTTATAACTGCAGACCAATTAGTATTGATAATGGCCGATATCTGTCGATTGTTTTACCCTTCACCACTCTATGTGTGGTACAGGATATTATAAGTTTGTTTTGACCCAGATGTTTGTAACATCCTAAAATATTGGAGCTATATCCACCTTAAAGTATACCGATCGACTCAGAATCGCTAGCAAAATTTTTTGTTATTATAGAAGGATCTACGACAATTATGTGTGAAACAAAATGTCGGCCAAATGCTCGCCACAGCTTCGGTGGCATACCTCTATCCGATGGTCCATATTTTCAATGACTGAGTTATAATTGAGGTTCAATGTGGTTAATGTGCCGCATTATTTCATCTATTAGCTCTAGAATTGTTCTTGGCTTATTGACGTACACCTTTTATTAAATAACCCCAAAGAAAGAATTCCAAAGGTATCAAATCACATGATCGTGGCGTAACACGGCCATTGAATTTCTCGCGCAAAACAGCCATTGTTTCGTTGGCTGTGTGGCAAGTGGCGCCATCCTGTTGGAGCCTATCATCGTCGGTCCATATCGTCGGTCCATATAATTTTCGAAGTATATCGTGATCCATTTCGAGGTTCCCTACTTTTTTAAAGAAAAAAACACAGAAAATTCAAATTGAATGGGGAATGTTTATTATCATTTGAAAGAACATTCTTTGGCATTTATTTTTTGAAGATTATGTCTAGCAAATGTGGCTACGTCTCAGATGGTCCATCCGTTGAGTCCAATTTTCGACTGGTAACTGGCGAATGACACGCGTGATGTTTTGAAGCGGGTTTGTCCGCATAAACTTTAGACTTTACATATGCCCACAGGAAAAAGTCTAACGGTGAGATATCACACGATCTTGGTGGCTAATCGACCGGCCCAAAACGTGAAATTATCTGCTCACCGAAGTGTTCTCGCAATAAATCCATTGATTGATGCGATGTGTGGGAAGTGGCTTGCAAACCACACCAAACCGTTGTTTTTTCTGGATGAAGTGGCAGCTCTTGAATCTCTTCAGGTTGCTCTTCGTCCCAAATGCGGCAATTTTGCTTGTTTACATACCCATTATGCCAGAAATGGGCCTCATCGCTGAACAAAATTTGACTCGAAAACGTCGGATCTTCTTGGAGCTTTTCAAGAGCCCAAAGAGCGAAGCGATCTCGGTTGGGAAGGTCGGGCGGCTTCAGTTCTTGCACAAGCTGTATTTTGTATGCTTTCAATTTAAGATCTCGACGTAAAATGTGCCAAGTCGTTCCATACGTCAGTCCGAGTTGCTGCGAACTGTGCCCAATCGACTCTCCACGGTCTTCGGGTACACTCTTAGCTACGGCCGCTACATTTTCTTCACTGCGTGCTGGGCGTGGTCTATTCGGTCGAATATTATCCAATAATGAATGCTGGGTCTCAAGATGGCTGATGGTGTTGCGAATCGTACGCTCAGTAAGCCGATTATGTTGACCATAAGTTGAGCGAAGTGCACGAAACACATTCCTCACAGAACGTGAGTTTTCGTAATAAAGTTGAACGATTTGTAAACGTTGTTCAGGCGTAAGTCTTTCCATGATGAAATGCCAAAAAAAATGCATTTATTTGGGGCCAAAAAAAATTTAAATAACAAATTTGTATACTTAACCTAAAGAAAATGTAATTAATAACCATTAACTTATCTTAAATTTCAGTACAAAATTGGCTTTATTTTAAGTTTTATTGTCTTTGTTGGCAGACTAAAGGCATTGTCTTTAATATTAGAACATTGTTACATATTTAAACTTTGTCCTTGTCTAATGACACACTTACACTTTTAAAACAAATTATTGCCAGCCAATCTACTCAAAATTGTTCAGTGTGTGTTAACAAAGAAAAAACTCCCCCAGCCCTGATCTAGTTAGTTTTTTTTCGCTGCTCTTCGTGTATATACTCGTACACTAACGTCTAAAAAAAGAACGATTTGCAAAGCTTCAGACATAAAAACACTTATCTTACAAAGTATTTATTATACAGATAAAAAAACTACCCTAATGTAGTGATCTGACATAGAGACTAACTCGTATTAAAAAAGTATTTTATGTAACTACTACTAAGTACTCCTCTTTGATCTAATACCATTTCAGTAACGCTCAAAAATGCCTATTTTTTTTAATTATATACCAGTAGTTCCATGAAGCGCTTTCAATTTCTTTTTAATTTATTTTTGTAAAATTTTGTGGCTTTAGTTAAAAATTTTTTCTTCAATATTTTCTCTGTATTTATATAAGAAAAAAATATTTTGGTTAATTTATTTTTTTATGGCTAAAGGTTTTTTTCGTTTTCTTAAGTTATTAAGACAAATTGTTTCTCCCATTATTATTATTTTCTTCCATACAATACAATTCAACATGTTTGTGGAAAATTAAACTTATAAAAATTATTTTTTTTATTTTTTTCATAATTCCTAAAACAAAATTAACTATATGAAAAATAAACGAAACAAAACAAAAAATATGTTTGTAACACCTCCTAACCAAATTAAAATTAAATGAAATGAAATGACACCAACCACCCACCAAAACATCGTGTGTTAAAAATCCTGGTATTGAATGACACGGTTGTTGATTATAACAATTGCCAAATAAAAAATACATTCCATCCGTCCTCCAACCTTTAAATTACAACCTGAATGTGCGTGCTTTGTCGATTGACTGATTGAAACATTGAAAATGTAAAATAAAAACAAAAATCTCCAAAAAAAAATTATGATTAACCATCCAACCATATTGTGATTGATTGATTGATAAACACACACACACAGACAAATGCCAAAGGAGGTGTTGCCGCGTGGCCAGATGTACCCAAACCAGGTGCTACACTGGGCAATCTTACGCCTGCCGATAGGCATGGTTCTGTACAGGTAAGTCCACTGAGTGTCAATTATCATTTCATATATATGTTTTTTCTGTTTCTCTTTATACATATTTCTTGTGAAGAAAAAAGTAATATTGAAAAATACTATATATCAGAGTTTTTGTTATTTGCCTATGTATTTATTATCAAATAATTGAATATACTACATACTTTTGGTCCTTCAGATTATGTTTAGAATGTCTTATCGAAAAAGAAATGTTACATTAAAAAAAAGCTTAAATTTGGGTTTAACAGCCATTACAGTTTCTTTTTGATATTGTGTCTTTGAACTTTTCAATTTTTAAATTTATATATATAAATATTCTAAATGTCTTTTTTTGTGATAATACCCTACCCTTGTACTGCGTTTTTTCTTCCCTTCCAATTTTTCGTAAAATATTTTACTTGTTTTTTTTACAACTACTATTCCTGTATCTCTTGTGTTTTGAATCTGCGTTCTGCAAATCCACACACCGAAACATTAGACTCTTATATTTTTGGTGTTTTCAGTTCTAATGTTTTCACTTGATTTACTCTACATTAATTCAAGGTATCTAACTCTATTCTATTTCTCTTTTTCTCCCATGTGTGAGAGCGAACATTTACTTATTTGTTTTAGTTTTCCAAATACGATTTTTTTCAAATTATATACCCTACACACCATAATAAGAGAAAGTGATGATTGAATGAAAATTAATTTGGGAAAAAAAAAACACTGTGCAAATTGCAAAAATGTCCTCAATGAAACTAGTCTATTCGGGAAAATTTACATGCGCTGAGCAGAGAATAAAACCAATGAAATGAGCTGTTTGTTTTTTGAGAAAAAAAAACAGCTCATTTCAATATGTTCAGAAAAGCCAAAACAACTTTTCTCTAGCAGTACATTTTAGAATAAATGTCGGAAAAAGGCTTCAGAAATTTTGACATACCGAGGAGTTTCATAAATGGATCGATAGATAATGATTAGCTGAATTCATTTATGCTAAAACCCCGAAATTTAACAAATAAAGCTATTAAAACAAAGTCTTCGTGCAGAAAATAGATTATCGATAAAATGGCATAATTAATAAAGGGTCCTTCAATAAGAGGTTTCATTTTGATAGTAAAAAACAAGTATTTTGTAAGGGAAATCATCAGCTGTTTATTTCATTGTAAAGAGCAGGGTTTGCCATTAATAACGGAAAACAATATCAGACAACTGGCCGTCACGGCTATGCTTGCAAGACTTCCTTTTCATGAACATTTCCATCAGCACTTCGCAACTTCACTGGTGTAAGTCCTAGATAACTTCACAAATTCCATCTTTGAATATATGAATCGATTGTGACATTATCTTTCACGTAGCCCCAAAGAACAAAGTCTAATAATGGTTTTAAATCACAAGATCTCGGTGGGCAATAGTGATCGCCTCTTCGAGAAATCACACGGTCAGGAAACTTTTCAATCAAAAGAACGACTGTGTCGTTGCTGGTGTGGCACGTAGCGCCGTCTTGTTGTAAATAAACGTCATCCACATCAATATCTTCCAATTCCGGCCATACCGAATCATTAATCATTGTTCGATAGAGCAATCCATTCACGGTAGCAATTTGCTCCAGCCTCATTTCCGATGGCCATGCGAGACCAAAACCGCAGCAAACAGTCACACGTTAAGAATGGAGAGTTTATAACAATCCCAGTAAAAAATTACTGGTTATATTTGTAACTGACTCGCCCAAAAAAAATACTTCCAGTTTCGTTCGCCAAGATTCAATTAAGCATTGCTCTCTGCATTCTATTGAAGTAGCTGTAGAACTGGCGCCAAGACATTAATTCTTTATTGTATTTTTTCCTTCCGGAATATAATGTGCTATATTTTTTCTGGATTTTCTAATGGAGAACTTAATTCCAAAAATCCGCAAAAGTAAGCGAGTCTAAAAATAGAACAGTCAAATTGTCAGCTTAATTCCAAAAATCCTAAAAAGGAAGCGAGGCTATCGAAAAAATCTTTGTCCCTTAAATACTTTCTTTGGTCGTGCAGAAAGCTACGAGGGTTGCTATTTATATTTCGGTCCTGGCAATGCTGGTGTTGCCAGATGAAAACTGGAACTTCCATTGGAAAGTATGACATTTTTAGCATAACTTCACTCATACCGTTTTGTCATTTGAGCGCGAATTGTTTTGGTTACAGTGTGTTGAAAATTCACCTCCAAAACATGGTTTTTGAACGCTTCGACAGCTGCTTCATGCGTCGAAAAATGTTAACCAAGCAGTTTTTTCTTGATGTGAGTGAAAAGAAGAAGTCATTTGGGTGTCAAATCAGGGCTGTACGGAGGCTGACCCATCAATTCGACGTTTTGTCCTGTCAAAAAGGCGCTGTTTTGAGCCGATGTGAGAGCTCGCATTGTCATGGTGCACGTTTTTCGAATTTCTCCGAAGTCTTCAGGCAAACAAATTGTGGTATGCCACTCAGAATTGACCGTCCTGCGTGCTAAAGCAGAACAGTCGCCACATGACCAGTTTTGCCGAAGAAACAGGCGACCATTTGCTTCGATGTGCCTCTTCCACGAACAACTTTCGTTGGATTTGGCTTGTCTTCGAAGACCCCCACGGTCGATTGCTGTTTTGTTTCGGGCTAATACGCATAGATGCAAGATTCGTCACCTGTGACGATCTTACAAACGTCTTTTGAAGCACCGCGATTGTATTTTTTCAAAATTTCTTTGCGACACGAGCCTTTTTTTGAGCGATTGTCAAGTTGTGCGGGATCCAACGAGAACAAACCTTTTTTATGGCCAGGTGTTCATGCAATATCGAATGTATGCTGGTGGAAGAATTGCCCAAGGATGCCTCTATCTCACGGTATGTCACATGAGGAACTTGCATCAGCAGTTCACGCTCGGCATCAATGTTCTCTGGCACAACGGCCGTGTTTGGACGACCTTCGTCTTTGAGCGAGCGCAGGCCACTATTGTATTCATTAAACCAGTTTTTCACAGTGCTATAGGATGGTGATGAAGTCGCCATACAAAGCTTTAAGTTCATCGATGTACACTTGTCGTGATAATCCACGTCGAAAGTTGTGAAAAATTATCGCACGAAAATGTTCACGAGTTAATTCCATTTTTTTTTGGCAAATTGATTTTTTCAAGTCATTGTAAACAAAACAAATGGTGTGTGAAATGGTCGCATGTCAAAACGTTCTGAGTACGTTAATGCTAAAAAATGTCACACTTTCCAATGGAAATGTCAGATGGCGCCAGAAATATATACAAGTAACCCGGGTACAAATCCTCGTCGAAGCGAAATAAAAAATAAATAAGTCTTCGTTTATATATATTTTAAGTTATTTTAGATATGTCCTTCCGTCCGTCCTTATGGATGGAACGTAACAGGTTTTTCAATAAGAGTGATATGATTTCTTTGAAAAAAAAACAGTTATTGTTAAGGAAATTCAAAAGTTTTTTATTTAATGTGAAGTACAATCGATACAATTAAGTTCTAAATAAAATAACATTCAAATAGACTCCACGACTTCTTCTGCAGGAACGAATTCGATGAAGTCAATTTTCGAGTACTTTTTCCACTAAAATATTGACTTGTAAGCTTGAAGAGAGTCTGGTTTATTTCAAAAGACCAATGACTTCAAATAACCCCACAAGAAATAGTCTAATGGTGTTAAATCACAACTTCTTGGAGGCCATTCAATATAACAATTTCTTGAAATAATCGAATCTCCAAACTTTTCTCGCAACAACTCAATTGATTCATTTGCTGTGTGGCACGTAGCCCCTATAATTCCTTTCAAAAAGGGCGTAATTCCCACGTCCCTTTTAGTACCTTCCACAAAAAAGACAAGATTAAATCACGTTTTTAATCGAAGATGTATTTAAAATGGCAATCATTTTTTTTTACGTTATTTCTTCTATGTACATATACATACGATATGTAATCACACATTCCTCGCTACGTCATCAAATAACTAAAATATCCTACTTAATAAAATTTACATTATGGTGTGTAGAGTATATTATTCGTATATCCGGATTTCTATTTTTTTGTTGACTCTTTTTTTGGTAGTTTGAAAAACTTTGAAAAAGTTTATTTGTTGAACTTATGTAGCTGCAGTGTAGTCTCTTTCTTACATATGTTTTAATACACCAAAATTTGTTGGACTTAACGCAAAAACCGTTGTTGAGTAGGATTTGTTTTTTCTTTCTTTATAATCACGCCAAAACGCCCCTCTTTTCCTATATAATTCACACAGCTCTCTTCTAATACATATGTGTGTATACATATCATTCGGTGCACTAGTATTGGATTGTTGGTTCACATCAGGATTTTTGCATTAACGAAGGCAAACGGATTTTAGCGGCATTTTTTACACTAGTTTGCTGTAATTTCGAAAAGTTCGAAAAAATATTTTTTATTGACTATCAGATATGTGATTGAAAGTGTTTATGATGAAATCGCTAACGTATCGTTTTTCTACTCCAATTTTGTGAAATCGATAGAAACGAATTTGTACTTTATTTTTCTTTTTGAAAATTTATTAAAAAAAACGGAATTAGAAATCGATATAAAAAGAGTTTTAATCAAAATCGTATTCGCTCACTTAACTCTGCATATTTTGCGATAGAATGATCAATCAAGTCAATTTGAAGATATTTATAAGGGCTACAAATAATCTGAAGATTTGTTTCCTAAATCGATCCAGTATTTTTAAGTACAGTGGGCTCAGAGTTCGGAAAAAAACACTAAGGAACGGTTCCTTAGTGTTCTGTGCCGTTCCTTCGTCGCGAACGGAACAGTATCGCAACCCTTACAAGAGAACGGATATCACTACGATAACGTACGGTTCATAGAAAAGTATCACTACGTCGTAGTGATACTGTTCTTTTGAACAGAATACTAACAGTATCACTACGTTTAACGTTCCGTTCTTTTTTATATTCGACACCACAGGTCGCAAATATGAAGCAATCTTAATGAAAATTGGTACAGAGTTATTTCTTAACCCAGGGACGATCCCTATTTAAAATGGGGCATATCGGTCCATACGTATATGTCCATAAGACATATTTATGCTCTATAGAGCGCATTTTTAACCTATCATGCCGAAATTTGAATATATGTTAATTTTATTGCATTCAATCATGCCTAGTGAAAATGATGCACATCGGTCCATTTTTTTTATACAGCCCCAAAACAAAGCTCCCTTTCGACAAGACATATTTACGTTATAGAGGACGAATTTTTTATCCGATCATGCCGAAAGTCTTACACTTCAAAATCACAAGCTAGATAACGAACCTGTCTGATTTCCCAGCAAACTTTGTGTCAGAATATCTCGAAAACAAGAGCTATTCTAAAAAAACTACGACCATTAGAGTATTAGGATTCAGCATGTCCGTTTTTGTTTAACCGCCAGGTTCCCAGTTTGTCAGTTAAAAAAAAGTTCTCAATTCTAGCACAGTGTAATTAATTACTATAACAATTATATCGTCACCTGAAATCCAAAATATCGTAACCAACCAGTTCATGATGTTTCAGGAGAAGCAAAAAACAAATAAAGTAATTTTAAGATTTTGACCTAATTTATGGATTTCTAAACTATTAGGGCGATATAAAATAACAAATCTAGCGCAATTAGTTGTGGCGTACATTCTGAATAAAAAATAAAATTTTATGAATATTTCCGCTTTTTTAATAACCTTGTTGCCGTTACGTCATTTTGAATTTCACTCATAAAATGGTCAATTTTTTATATTGAACTCTAAAATTTTGTAGCAATGTGTAGTTTAGCCTAATAAACTATAATCAATCATAAAATTATTTTTGATTTTTTGATGTTACGTCATTTTGAATTTCAGATGACGATATATAAAAATGGACAAATTCTAAAATTTGTCTTTCAAATTGTAAAAATGCATAAAACAAAATGTTTAGCGGAAGTGTTCGGAGCATTGGAAAAAGCGTTGGCAAAAAGTAATTATAATTAAGGGGGATTGCTTTAAAGCAGGGCTTTCCAACCACCGGCTGCCCCACAACCACGTATACAATTTTCATGCCCCCTGCAATTTAAATCTCTGCAAACTTTCGTTGAAATTTCCTTTTTTAGAAAAAAATTACGAAGGAATTGCATTTGTCCAAAAAAAATCGTTAAAATTACATATTTTTTGAAAATTAATGAAAATTAAATTATTGTGTGTTTATTTAATTGAGCTCGAGGTCATAGGGTTTTGTTTTTCTAAATGTTATTTATTTTCAATATTTCGAACCTCTTCGTGGATCATCATCAGGAAAAACTACAAACATAATATCACAATATCGAAATTAATGAAAATTGCAATTTTACAGAAAATTGTATCATAATTACATTTTTCCACAAAAATTCTATAAAATGCATTTTCACAAAAATTCTTAAAATTGTATTTTTTTTAGAAAATTTGCATTTTTCTAGAAAACTGTAGAAAATTTGTATTTTCTAAAAAATGTTGTCAATTGCATTTTTCTACAAAATTTTGTTGAAATTTATTTTTTGAAAATTTCTTCGAAATTTCATTTTTCTGCCAAATTTTTTATAGTTTTTTTTTTTGAAAAATCGTTGAATTGCATTTCTCTACAAAAATTTTTTAAAATTACTTAACAAAATTTCTTAAAATTATATTTATTCTAGAAAATTTTGTTGAACTTTTAAAGCTCGATGAGCGGGTTTAAGAGAAAAATGTAATTTTCAACGAATTTTTTAATAAATTTGCAACATTTGAGATTTTTAAAAAAAAGATTTAAAAAGATTTTTAAAAAATTTTTCACAAAAATTTTTAAAATTGCATTTTTTTTTTAGAAAATGTATTCAAATTTTTAAAATAAAATTTTTCTACAAAAATTAGAGGGTTTTCCAATAGGGTTGATATGATTTTGACACCCATGAGCAATATTTTAGCTCTCGTTAAAAGCTATCTTTTTGCCATTGACCGATTGTGGCAACGAGCCACACAGCAAATGAAACAATTGAATTGTTGCGAGAAAAGTTTGAAGATTCGATTATTTCAAGAAATTGTGATATTGAATGGCCTCCAAGAAGTTGTGATTTAACACCATTGGACTATTTCTTGTGGGGTTATTTGAAGTCATTGGCCTTTCGAAATAAGCCAGGCTCTGTTCAAGCTTTACAAATCAATATTGAACGTGCTATTTATGACATACGACTTGATTTAGTGGAAAAAGTGCTCGAAAATTTGATTCATCGAATTCGTTCCTGGCGTTTTATTTAGAACTTAATTGTATCGATTGTACTTCACATTAAATAAAAAACTTTTGAACAATAAGTGTGTTTTTTTTCAAAGAAATCATATCACTCTTATTGGAAAGCCCTATACGTTGAAATTTATTTTTCTTTGTTTGCAAATTTCGTAGAATTCCTTTTTTTTTAAATTTCAAAGCTCGATGAGCGGATTAGGTGCCACTGAAAGGATTAAATTGAATTGACGATGAATTTCTAGAAAAATTTAATTTCGAAGAAATTTGCTAGATATATGCAATTTTACCGAAATTTTCTAACATTGAATAAACCTATGAAATTTACTTTTGCCTAAAAACTTTATATTTTCTAAAAATATAATTTTTTACAAAATTTTATGGTTATGTATTCATAAATTTTAAAAAATTTAAAAATATCAAATTTTGGGTTTTACAAAATTTTGAATTGCTCTTTAACGACTGATCAAATTTTTACAAAATTTAAATATTTTTTTAAACTTTTATTTCTAGAAAATTGCTTCCCCTTTCATTTTTTTTCAAATTTACTCAGAATATACACCAGACTATCACAAATCCAAAACAGTAGTTGGATTTTTTGTAAATGTTATGGACAGACATTTTTTGATATTTTTCTTCTGTTTATTCACATATGAATAAATCCCTTTGTACGAAATTAAACGCAGTGTTTTACAGAAACAGATGAAAGATGTAAAAATTATAAATTGCATTCATTATACTATACCTATTTTCATAAAAAAAAATTTTACGACAAAATTTAAAAAAAAATTTAGGAACAATGCATTTTGAAGAAATGTTATAGAAAAAGACAATGTTCAAGAAAATTTGTAGGAATTTTTTAATAAATTAGCAATTTCTATGAAATTTTCAATAAAATCATATATTGTCGAACTTTTCTAGAGCCAATTACCAATTAACATATTTTAAATATAACATGCAAAAAATCGTAAAATTATTAACCCTCTGCGACTGACGTGGTAGTATGACAGACACCATGAAACAGACAAGTTCTGGAGATTTTGTTTTTACCATGTCAATAAATACTCTTTAAGATGAAATGTGTTTTTGAATTTAAAAAAATGTTATAATTAATAACAACTTATACCCTTAAACTAAAAACGAAAATCATTTCAGTAGGTATAAAAGACGAATCTTGGAAATATAAGCCTCCGAAATGGTGTCTGGTGTACTACCACGTCAGGACAATAGTTAAAATTTAGTCACGTCAGTCGCAGAGGGTTAAATGTACCCACGGCTGCTCCCCAGGAAGATCGCTAAGCCCCCAGGGAAGCCTCGGCTACTCGGTTGGAAAGGCTGCTTTAAGGAGTACCTAATTGATATTAATGAACGAACCTTATACTTACTCGTATATCGCTCTATTTGCTATATATTTCAAGCCAAAAATCAAGTCACAGGTATATTAATTTTTTAGGTTGGCCTACAAAAATTCAAAATTTTGCAAATGTACACAAATTAATCTCAGCATAATTTTGTTTATAAGTAAACAACCGTATTTCGAATTATTCCAGAGTTTTTAGACATCTTATTTCATGTAACATATCTATTTATACAAACTTAAAGTTACACATCTTGACAATTTTCATTTTTGAGTTATGTCTCTCTTGATGTAATCGATATATGTATGTATATCAGACTTAAAAATTAAGTTTCATTAGAAATTTTGACTATAAAACAAGGCTTGGAACTTAAAAATGTCATATTCACATTTCATGCAACATCGCAAATCTGGTTTATTAAATCCGGAAAATGTTTGTTTCACTTTGTTAGTCATATTATTTAAAACATAGTCATATTATATAAAACATTTGTCTGTTGAGAAAAAATTCATTATTTTAGGTCCATCAAATGAATATAATAATTTCATAATATATTTTTAGCATAACTTTTTCTATATTTATTCATAAATTCACTTAAAAACTTTGCATGAACTTTTTTATAATTTTAATAATTTATTGACCCCTGGAATGTTGCAAAAAAAATAGTAGAAGTAATAGTATTTAAAGTAAAAAAGTTGCATGTTTTGGAGAATGTTAAGTATTTTATAAAATTGAAATAAAAAATCAGCAACAACAACCAAGAAGCACCTAAAATAAATGCAAGTTGTATTTTTGTGACGTAGTCTA
Organism: Eudasyphora cyanicolor; assembly: GCA_963930755.1. Classification (NCBI taxonomy): domain Eukaryota; kingdom Metazoa; phylum Arthropoda; class Insecta; order Diptera; family Muscidae; genus Eudasyphora; species Eudasyphora cyanicolor. The sequence goes on along the minus strand of OZ005734.1, from coordinate 49,841,328 downwards.
ATAATAGAGAACAACAACAAGAACGAATATGTGTTAATTGATTGATTTGATTGAAATCAAATTTAGAAACAGCCCGAAGATTCAGGTTCTGATGACGATAGTCCCTTTGATGCATACCATAGTGAGGAAGAGAAATCAGTTAAGGCTGCTACTGCTGCTGCTGATGCACCCACTAAAACTACTACCACCACCACTATTAAACAACGACCACCTTTGGTGCCACAAAATACCCAAACTTCTTCTCAAGAATAAGCAAAAAAAAGAAACGAAAAAAATAATACATATAGCATAACAAGAAAATAGCTTAAGTTTTTTTTAATTTCGGTAGTTTGAAAGAAATTTGTTTTGGTTTTTTTACATGAAATGAAAACAAAGGTATTTAGATATGTTTTACGTTCCTTTTACGTTATACGTCTGTTGTATATGTGCGTGTATGTGTGTAAATATGTTTTGTATATTCTATGTAGGTGTGTGTGTTTTGATAATTGGTAGATGTTTCCCCTCGCTGTACCGCCCGCCGCCGCCCACACTTAATTGGTTAAGAAAAAAATACCGAAAAAATGCTGGTTTAGGTTTTGTTTGAGTTCAATTTGTCCCCTTTCCTATTTTCCTTTGCTCCTTTTTCAGCAGTATCCCTTAGTTCCCTCTACACATTCAATTCTAAACACACGGTAGAATGGCAGTAGCAATTTTAACTGAATTTTCAAAAGATACTGATTTGAATTCGATTTTTTCTTCTAAAAGGCAACACTTAAATCAGCATTTACGTTTTGTTATTAATTGTTAAGGGTTTTTTCTATTTTTTTATCTTTGGTATCCAACGAACGAACAAACAAACTATTATTACACCACCGCCCTTTTCGTATATGTATTATTGATGTATTTTTTATTGTATAACTTTTGAAGAATGTTGTCATTGTTTCAAAATTGTATGTCTCTACTTTGTCTTTGGAAGAAAGCAATTATTTTGTAAAGTGTTTGAAAAAAACGTATTAATACCATTTGTTTGTTTGGTTTTTTCTTTTTCACATTTCTAGGTTGTGAGTTCGACAAATGGCGAATTAAATGCGGACGATCCCACTGCTGGTCACTCAAATACTCCCATAACGCAACAGCCTGAAGTCGAGCTGGTCGATGAAACAAAGTAAGACAATTTTAAAATTTGTTACTTATAAAAAATTATACCTTTTTTACTCTACACCATAATAAATATTGATTGTAAGTCCTCTAAATGTTGATCAGAGTCCCCATAAAGTATATATTCTTAATCCTCGTAAAATTCTAACAAAATATAGTCAGGCTCGTCTGTCCGTTCGTCTATTATAATTAGGGATATTGAAATATATTTCTTGCGAATGCGAAAGCGAATAGTAAAATATGCATTTTTGCGAAAGCGAATAGTAAAATATGCATTTTTGCGAAAGCGAATGCGAATAATCATTTGACCCTTTAGTACATACAAATTTAAGGAACCGAGTTGATACTTTTCCAGAATCAAGTACAGGGTTTTCCAACAAGAGATGTTATTTTGAATCACCCGGTATTTCGGTAGCTGTCACTTTTGAAGCTTTTATTCTTTGATATTTGACAAGTAGAAACTACGCCATTACTAAAAATGGAACGATACACGATCATCGAACGATACAAAACGATACGAACGATACAAAATCATCTTGACTGATGAGGCCCATTTCCACCTCGGTGGCTACGTCAACAAGCAAAATTGTCGCATCTGGGGTTCGGAAAACCCAAGAGTTATTGTGGAGAAGCCTCTCCATCCTCAACGTGTGACTGTTTGGTGCGGTTTATGGTCCGGCGGAGTTGGATGGTATTGATCTGGACAACGTTTACTTTCAACAAGACGGCGCTACGTGCCACACAAGCAACGAAACCATTGCTCTGTTACAGGAAAAGTTTCCGGACCGTTCTATCTCTCGAAGAGGTGATCACAATTGGCCACCGAGATCTTGTGATTTAACACCTTGCGACTTCTTCCTTTGGGGCCACGTGAAAGATAAGGTCTACGCCAACAGCCCAGCGTCGATTCAAGACCTCAAAGATAGAATTCATGAGGCTATCGAGGACATAGGGCAGCCACTTTGCGATTTGGTTATGGAAAATTGCATAAAAAGGATATGGTCCTGTAAGCGTGGTCGTGGTGGCCATTTGGCTGATGTTGTTTTTCATTATTAACGGCATATCTTCCTCTTTATCATGAAATAAACATCCGATCATTTATCTCAAAAAATTGAATTTGTCTTTGAATACCAAAATAACACCTCTTGTTGGAAAACCCTTTATATACTTTAGTCGGTTTACTCGACTTAAATTTTCTTACATAGTTTAAAATTCAAATTATCTCTAAACACATTTTCGTCTTTTCTCTTCTATTTTTGCAGATGTTGTTGTTTCTTTAAACGAAAGAAGAAGAAATCATCACGTCAAAAATGACTAGATGGTGTCCAATGTAGTCCAGAACGCGAAGCAGTCACTTTGCTACGCGCCACTTCACATTCAAATTCAAGGGATAGCGTTCTAAATAATCCAAGTCAGGATTATATACAACAGGCAACGTCACAACATACGTTGCGTTATCCTCCATCCGCGTCAATGCTGACGCCTACACCAACTACTAATACACCGACACTTCCGTTGTAATTTAAAAACATTTAAAGTTAAACAAACAAAACAAAACAACAACAAAAAACATTTAAAAAATCCATAAAAATAAAAATTATATTATATACATTATTAATTTAGCATTATTATTATGATTTATTATAAACAACAAACAAAAAGAGGAAACACATTTAAAGCAAAATATTTTTTATTTTATTTTTTATTTACCAATTTATTATTTTTTTTGCGTTATTATATAAATTATTATAATTCTATTATAAATTAAATTAAAACAAAAAAACACAGATTGATAACAAGATTTGATGATGATGATCAAAAAAAAAACAGAAAGTGCATAAAAATCACCAACTATAATTTAACATCAGCCTTTGATCGGGCAAAAGTTTAATTTGTATACAAAAGAAAGAAAAAAAATATAAAAGAAAAACTATTTAAAAACAACAAAAAAAAATAATCAAAATATTTTCATTCATTTCATTTAATTGATGATTATGATGATCATGATTTTTTTCTCTTCCAGTTTTTCTCGCTCCTATGTTTGAATTCTTGCATAATTTATTTTCTGTGAAAATATTTAAAGATATTCATTCATTCATTCAGATTATGTTAAAATATCTTTGGTGCTTTTTAGATTTTGTCCCCCCATCCCCAATTAAATTCTCTTTTTGAGCAAAGGCTGCATTTGTTCTCATCGACAAAGAAACTTTGACTTTTGGCCAACCAGCCAGCCCAGTTGATTACGAATCTGACAGACAATCGATATTATTTTTGTACCAGATCACTTACAGTTTCGTGTTTTTTTTTTACAGTAGGCAGCAAAAAAAACGCATTTTCTATTCTAAATTTTTGGCAAAAATATAATTTGTTTCATACAAATTGAAAAATTCCAAAATTATTTTTTCTAAAACTGTACTTATTGTGGGTGAAATATCTATCCAATAACAGATATACACTTCCAATCAAACCCAAGTTGATCTCAATTTAAAGATTACTATGCCTAATACAAATAATCAGAACATACGAACTTGTTCTGCATTCCGAGAGCGGATTTAATCGGAATTTCTTATTCATAAAATTGTCCATAATTTTTGTTTGAGGACTTTTGAAGATTCTCTGTAAATGCAGTTTTTTTTATTATTTTCCCAATCGAACGTATTTGGTCCATTAAAAACATTAATATTAAACTCGTTTCCGAGCGGAAATATCCGATTTGGGACACAATCGGAATACATAACAGGCATGATTTATTATCGACAGAGTAACTTAGGTGCAGTGGGCCCAACGAATAGGGGAAAGGGATTTTTTTACATTTTCTTAAACTCCAACATTCCTAAAAGAATTATTTCATAAAGAAATAAAATTGTATTATTTCCAGTAGCTCACTTTAACGAAGAAAACAATTCACATCCAGAAGTTAATTCATGAGAAATTTAAGTAGTGTATATTGATTTTGTAAAAAGAAGATTCAAAAAAATTAGACTTAAAATCTTATAGATTCCCTTTGATTAAAAAATGCAAAAAGGTTAGTTTAGCTTAGGTTGAAGAGAGAAGACTCGGAAGAAGGAAATTGCTCGAAAACCACAAATTTTAATTGATATATATACCCGAAACCCTTCACAGGAAGAACGATCATAGGTCCATCTTTTAATATACATAGCTCCCATATAAATCACCTCTCCGATTTGACTTCTTAACGCCATATAGAGAACACAATTTTTAAAAATTTGTACTTTGAGTTTATTCATACCCAGAACCATTCACATGAACAACGGTCATTACAGGTTAATGCCTTGATATAGCATCCATACAAAGATCCCTCTCGATTTGGCTTTTTAACGCTAGAGAAACCAAAAATTTGCGTTGATCGGACTGACATTTGGTAACGTGAGAGTTCATTATATATATGACTTTGTGCATTTGTTTGTAACACCCAAAAGGAGAAGAGATACACCCATTGTTTATTATACCGATCGACTTGTAATCACTTTCTGAGTCGATTTAGCTATGTCCGTCTGTCTGTCTGTAGATGTATTCTTGAAATCAAAGTACAGGTCGCAATTATTATCCGATCTCAACGAAACTTTGCACATATCTTTCTTTAGGCCCAAGGACGATCCCTACTGAATCGGTGCAGATTTAGATATAGCCCCCATATATATGTTACCCCCGATTTGACATGTAAGCGCTGTAGTAACTGTATTTTATATCCGATCAGTACGAAATTCGGCAGAAAGAGGTTTCTTATTACATGAAGGAATACTGCCAAATTCGGAGAAAATCGGTTCAGATTTAGATATAGCCTCCATATATATGTTACCCCCGAAATGAAATTCAAGCTGTAGAAACTGTATTTTAAATCCGATCACAGCGAAATTCTTCAGAAAGAGGTTTCTTATTACATGAAGGAAAACTGCCAAATTCGGAGAAAATCGGTTCAGATTTAGCCCCGATTTGACATCTAAGCGCTGTAGAGACTGTATTATATCCGATCAGTACGAAATTCGACAGAAAGAGGTTTCTATTTTACATGAATGAGTATTCAGGGAAAATCGATTCAGATTTATATATAACCTCCATATATATGTTCCTCCTGATTTGGTTACAAAGCGCTATAGAAGTTGTACTTCCGATCATTACAAAAATCTCCAGAAAGATGTTTCTCAATTTAGGAACGAATATTGCTTAATTTAGCGATTATCGGTTCAGAATTAGATATATCCACATATATATGTTCTCACCCATTTACCAATTATTCCAAATGATTATCGCATTGTTAGGGAGGTGTAGGGTATTATATAGTCGGCCCCGCCCGACTTTCTGCCTTTCCTTACTGGTTTATATACGGTGGAATGCCATCCATAGTAGAGGGAGTGTATATAAGATTCGGCCTGGCTGATCTTAACGTCGTTTTTACCTGTTAATTATCCCATGGATTTCATTCTAATATCACTTTTTGTAATTTAATTACCTGGAAATTAATTCTTATTTGAAAAATTAGTACATTGTGCAGACTATCCTTACGATGATATAAAATTGTTTAATAATGATATTATTTTCTTTGTTACAACGTACGCTACTTTATACAATTAGTTTGGAGTCCTAAAATACCTTTTTGCGAAAAAAATTCCCATTTTGTGCACCACTGATCCAATTTAAAAACTATGTTAAAATTATTTCTGACACTCATTGTTATCTTGGGCTTTATCGGATTTGTGTATCTCAAAAAATTGCCAAATTTGTGAAAATTTCAGTGAAGAGAAGTACAATTTTGAAAAAATAATATATTTTGTCAAAATACAATTATATCCTTATTGGCTTTATCGGATCTGTTCTAAAATGTTGTCAATCATTACTTAGTATTCACCCTTATCGTGGATTAAATTCCGCGTGGAATTTTTTGGATGTCAGACATTTTTGGGAAATTTTGCGGCCTCCGACCCAGATTTGTTTTTATTATATAACCCGTATTAATATTTGAAACAAGATTCGGTAAAAACATTCTTATAGATCGTTTCAACATCTACAATTTTAATTATTACAATAGAATTCGAAATCTTTGTAGTTTTGAAAATATATGACAAAATATGGCTTTGGAAATACCCCGATATAAAAATATACATATTTTGTTGTTGGATTTAAAATATTCCCCACATTACTTTACACTTTCACATGATTGTGAAACCAACCCCTTCAATTTTTTGATGCATATGGCATTACGATTGATTGAGGTTGATATTATTTATTCACCTACAAAAGAAGATTCGTAATCGTAGGCGGCGGCTTTAAAGCAAAACACGGTAATCGTTTGCGCTTTTTATTCACCAGGAACAGAAATTGAAATTTCGCTTTATTTTGCCTATAACAACTCAACAACTTTTTAAGATTATTCATGTAAAAATTATGTCTTATTAATAAAAATAAAACACAAACAGAAACATTTCTTTTAACAAAAAAAAAGAGATTGGTTGCCAACTCTTTTTTTAAGTGATCCACATATAATTGTGTTTTTTCGATTTAGTTAATGAAAGCTTTTTGATTATTTAAACCATTTACTATTGCGCTACTACTACGACTCACTCAATTTAAATTTTTTGTTTGTTTTGTATACAATATCTTTAAGTTCTTCCTCAGTTTGCTAAACTATTTCGGCAATTAAAAAGTGTCCTATTAAGTTATAATTTCTGTTTGTTTGTTTTTTGTTCTCTTTTTTGTTTTATGCAGAAATAAAACGGAAACAAGAATAGTTACACATTGTAAGCAACATCAAAAAATGCTCTTTCAAATTATAACTAAAAAGAAAATACAAAACACACACACACACCCACACACACACCCACACCCACATTAAAGGTAACAACAAAAAACAAACGTTAGTTTACATTAAAAATAAAGAAATTTCTCTGAAAAAAACAAACCCATTAAAATAAAACAAACAAAAAAAACAAATAAAAAATCAACAAAAGCTATTGTAAATTTGAAGCAATTTTTTATTATTATTTATAAAATAAAAATAAATTTAAAAAATCATGATATATAAAAACAAACTATGTATTTAATATGGACTATATAAATAGTACTCTCTGCTACCAGATTATAACAAAAGAATATAGCATAGCATACAACTCCGAATGTGCAGACATGAAATGCAAACAAGCTAAGATGATGCTGATGATTAAACTATTTGCAAAAGAAAAACGAAAAACATTTAATCAAATTAAATTTCAATTGATAAATATAAAGATGGTCTGTCTACTTTATAGTATAATTATTGTTTAATTTCATTGTTGTCGCTGACTTTTTACCAACAGTATTTTGTAGATTGGCAGTTGAATGAGTTAGGAGGAGGTACACATTTGTCATTCGACATTTCGGGAAAAATTTCGTGATTATCATTCAAAAAAATGTTCCAATTTTACTTCAGAATTACAAAAGACTGGTTAAGGTAATATGGAAATCAATGCCAACAAAAAGGAAACGTAAACTGACGTCAGAACATGCTGAAATGTGAACGTAATTTCAACGAAATTTTCAAGAAAAATTTAATTTTGACGATTTTATTTTAGAAAAATTAAATTTCTACGATATGCTAGAGTCGATCTCTGAGGTCTTCCTCTATATTAGAGTCGATTTCTGAGGTCTTCCTCTATACTAGAGTCGACCTATGAGGTATTCCTCTATACTAGAGTCGACCTCTAAGGTCTTCCTCTATACTAGAGTCGACCTCTGAGGTCTTCCTCTATACTAGAGTCGACCTCTGAGGTCTTCCTCTATACTAGAGTCGACCTCTGAGGTCTTCCTCTATACTAGAGTCGACCTCTGAGGTCTTCCTCTATATTAGAGTCGATCTCTGAGGTCTTCCTCTATACTAGAATCGATCCCTGAGGTCTTCCTCTATACCAGAGTCGACCTTTGAGGCCTTCCTCTATACTAGAGTCGATCTCTGAGGACTTCCGGTATACTAGAGTCGATCTCTGAGGACTTCCTCTATACTATAGTCGACCTCTGAGGTCTTCCTCTATACTATAGTCGACCTCTGAGGTCTTCCTCTATACTAGAGTCGACCTCTGAGGTCTTCCTCTATACTAGAGTCGACCTCTGAGGTCTTCCTCTATACGAGAGGCGACCTCTGAGGTCTTCCTCTATATGAGAGGCGACCTCTGAGGTCTTCCTCTATACGAGAGGCGACCTCTGAGGTCTTCCTCTATACGAGAGGCGACCTCTGAGGTCTTCCTCTATACGAGAGGCGACCTCTGAGGTCTTCCTCTATACGAGAGGCGACCTCTGAGGTCTTCCTCTATACGAGTGGCGACCTCTGAGGTCTTCCTCTATACGAGAGGCGACCTCTGAGGTCTTCCTCTATACGAGAGGCGACCTCTGAGGATTTCCTCTATACGAGAGGCGACCTCTGAGGTCTTCCTCTATACGAGAGGCGAGGTCTTCCTCTATACGAGAGTCGACCTCTGAGGTCTTACTCTATACTAGAGTCGACCTCTGAGGTCTTACTCTCTACTAGAGTCGACCTCTGAGGTCTTCCTATATACTAGAGTCGACCTGTGAGGTCTTCCTCTATACTAGAGTCGACCTGTGAGGTCTTCCTCTATACTAGAGTCGACCTGTGAGGTCTTGCTCTATACTAGAGTCGACCTCTAAGGTCTTCCTCTATACTAGAGTCGACCTCTAAGGTCTTCCTCTATACTAGAGTCGACCTCTAAGGTCTTCCTCTATACTAGAGTCGACCTCTAAGGTCTTCCTCTATACTAGAGTCGACCTCTAAGGTCTTCCTCTATACTAGAGTCGACCTCTGAGGTCTTCCTCTATACTAGAGTCGACCTCTGAGGTCTTCCTCTATACTAGAGTCGACCTCTGAGGTCTTCCTCTATACTAGAGTCGACCTGTGAGGTCTTCCTCTATACTAGAGTCGACCTGTGAGGTCTACCTCTATACTAGAGTCGACCTGTGAGGTCTTCCTCTATACTAGAGTTGACCTCTATGGTCTTCCTCTATACTAAAGTCGACCTCTAAGGTCTTCCTCTATACTAGAGTCGACCTCTTAGGTCTTCCTCTATACTAGAGTCGACCTCTGTACTAGAGTCGACCTCTGAGGTCTTCCTCTATACTAGAGTCGACCTGTGAGGTCTTCCTCTATACTAGAGTTGACCTCTAAGGTCTTCCTCTATACTAGAGTTGACCTCTAAGGTCTTCCTCTATACTAGAGTCGACCTCTAAGGTCTTCCTCTATACTAGAGTCGACCTCTTAGGTCTTCCTCTATACTAGAGTCGACCTCTAAGGTCTTCCTCTATACTAGAGTCGATCTCTAAGGTCTTCCTCTATACTAGAGTCGACCTCTGAGGTCTTCCGCTAGACTGAAGTTGAGCTCAGACATCTTCCCTTCCTTTATACTAGAGTCTCTGACCGGATTAAAGAAATTTTTACCCCAACTTTGCATATAGAATTAGCAATGTTTTTTCGAACGTTCCCATTTGTATATACCACTAAAACTCTTCCTCCGGTTAGGCCAACGTAGAGGCCAAATCCTTATAAAGTGGAGATTGCCTTACAACTCGCAAAAGAAATGGTAAATCTCTGCATTTAAAAATGTCTTCAGATAGTTAATAATTTCATATACTCAGAATAAATATTACCATTATTTAGTCGAATGAGAAGCATGTCAAGATTTTTATCTCGTTAAGTCGGTCTAGATAGAGCGCCACCAGATATAAAGGGTTTTTCAATAAGAGCGCTACAAAAGTTTTTTTTAAATAAAACAAAAACAGTTTTGGATATCAATGAAATTCTTTATTCCTGTGAAAGTACGTTCGATGCCATTATGTATGGAACTCGATTTCTTTTGAATGGCCACCACGGGCACGCTTGCAGAAGTCCAGACGCTGAACCCAATTTTCGACGGTTTTCAAGCATAAATCGGCGGATACTGCTGCAATTTCACGTTCGATATTCGTCCGAAGTTAATCAATCGTCCCTGGCTTGTTGGCATAGACCATAGACTTGACGTAGCCCTACAGGAAATAGTCTAACGGCGTCAAATCGCACGACCGAGGCGGCCAATCGACTGGACCATTTCGTGAGATAACACGTTCTCCAAACTTGGTTTCTATTAAATTGATTGTGGCATTCGCTGTGTGGCTTGTGGCGCCGTCCTGTTGGAACCACATAAATATTTGGTTATCATTGAACGGTAGCGATTCCCATTCACAGTAACGTGCCGGTCTTGATCATCACGGAAGAAGTACGGCCCAATGACGCCGCCGGCCCATAAACCGCACCAAACCCTAATTTTTTCTGGAAGCAATGATGACTCATGCAGTACGTGTGGATTGCTATCTGACCAATAACGCATATTTTGTTTGTTGACGAAGCCATTCAGCCAGAAATGAGCCTCATCGCTGAAGATGATTTTTCGATGAACCACTGACTCCGAATTTCGGTAGTAAATTTTAATAATTTCGACTCGTTGTTGGCTCGTATATCTTTCCATCATAAAATGGCAAATCTTACTGAAGAGAAATGTCAAAAGAGCGGCAAAAAATATGGCGTCGTTTGCTCCATGTTGCTAGACCCTTTAAATTCCAAAAAAATTCTGAAATATTCGACGAAAAATGTATAAGCAAAAACATTTTGAAAGACAAAGTTGGGGCCCCTAACTCATTGGTTACTCATTAGGCAAAGCAAAAAATGCATTAAATTAACTGTGCAAAACTATTTGGAGTAAAACTATTTGAACTACGCATTCACGAAATGGTATCCCTCGGTGAGTAGAACAAATCCTCATACTTCACATGAAATTTTTTTCTTTATAAATTGTATTATGTATTATCTTAAAAAAGTTATGTTTGTTCTTCGGTAAAATTGTTGGAGAAATATGAGAAGGTTTTTATATTTTTCAGTAATTTTTTGGCCTCATTTGCATCTTTTTCTAAAAAAGCTGAAAGATCTTAGAAAATGGGAAATCACAACATTCAAATGTTCTTCAGTTATATTTACCTGGTAATTTATAATATTCGAAGTAAATTATACCATGAATTGGGGGGTACTCTGATATAGCACAACAAGATATACATATGTAGGTTAGGTTGAAGGGAGAATATGTTTTAAAGTCTCATGTCAATGGACATTCACTAAAGCTAGCGCATCGGCTTGTTGTGCGCTCCTCACTGTCCCTAAAGAGTTATAGAAAATTGGTACTATACTCTCGAATTTCCTCACTAGACTCGAATTTCATCCTCTGCGATGTCAGCTCTTGTAATGTGTCGGATACGAAGTATCGTCATCTTTTACAAAAAAAAGTCAACATTGTCAAAGTCAAGTATTGTAATTTACCTTTAATTGGCCTATAGGCTTTAAATTACATTAATAAAAATTAAATGAAAATTCAGTCGACAAGATAAGCAGAAAGAACACAATGTTAATATTTAAAAAATCTTTTAAAACAAGAAATAAATCTGTTATATGTGAAATGAACAACAACTGAAGGAAATTATCGTATAATAAACAAATAAGAAAACGTTCGTCGAATAAACCGACTAAAATGTGATATGCCATACCTCCAAAAGGGGTATGGCAATTAAGCCCATTATTAACCAAATGTAGCGACAGTAAAAGGAAAATTTCAAGTGTTTGAGCTACTATTATAAAGTTATATACAACATCGCTCTCTTTACAATTTCGTTACAATTTCGCTTTGATAGCCTTGAAGAAACAATACTATGTAGCATAAAATTAAAGAAGATTCGGCTCGGTAGTAACGAAGTTATAAGATTTTCAATGTTTCAGTAGATTGTACCCCATTGTGAGCGAGGTACCAGGAAGAAAAGATTAATATGGTCCATCTTCGAACATAATCTCAGATAGGAAAAAGTATTACAACGTACAAAATTAGAAGTTAATCGGTTAATCCTTTCGACAGGTATCGTATCAACGGATAAAATGAAAGAAGATTCGGCTCGGTAGTGTTGATGTTATAAAATTTTCAAAATTTCAGTAGATTGTACCCCATTGTGAGGGAGGTACCAGGAGAAACATAATCTCAGATAGGAAAAAGTATTACAACGTACAAAATTTGAAGTTAATCGGACAATCCTTTCGAAAGTTATAGTACGCTCCACCCAGACGGACGGACATAGCTCCACGGATTTTCAACAAACATATGGGGTCTTAGGTCACTGCTTTGATGACTTCACATTTTTTACTTAGCAAGTGATATAACCCTCCTCTACTAAGTTAAAGGTATAAAAACCAGGGAGTACAAGTGGCTCCGGTATTCGAACTGGAATTACATAAAATAAAATAAATGAATAAAACAACATTTATGTCAAAGAAAGTACCTGAAAATGTCCGCGATTTCCATGACTTCGATTTTTGAGTGGGGAATTTTGAGAGATAACGGGCGAGATAGAAAGTCTAGTTTCTGACAAAAAAAATGCATAAGGGTCCTCAAAATGTTTTTCTCAGACATGAGAATTGTGCTTTAAAGATTTCCTTGATTTACACTAGTTTACAAAATTTTTTCGAAGAGCAGTGCATACAATTTTCTGATGCAGCAATATGATGTACCAAACACGAAAAAAATATTTAAATCTTTTCTATGCAATATATTTTTTTTAATTTTTCTTTAAAATACCTGTTTTTGTGGATGATGCCTTTAGTATTTAGTTGAAGTAAAAGCTCGATAAAGGGATACACTTTATCGATTAAAGGAAATTATGAGGGATACCAAATGTTGAAAATGTCACTATCACGTAGAAACAGAAGTTTGGTAAATGTCGTTAAAAGAAATAGAAAAGAAATATTTTTTTTTAAAAAAAAAATCGTTTTTCGCTTGCACAAAAAATGTAAAAAATAGAAAAAAAAGTAAAAAAATGCTAGATCCAATTTTTTAAAGCTAGCATCCTAATGAAGGCTACAGTGCCTATTTGAAAAAATCTATGGATAAATAATTACCACAAAATCATGTTTTTATACCCCCACTATGAAGGTACTCGTATACTTCAGTTGCTGCGAGACAAAAGTTTAACACATCGAAGGAGTCACCTAATAGACCCCAATAATATTTGTTGGAAATACCTTCGTTTCACAGTGGAAGGAATTAAGAAAAAATACATAAATAATTCTGCCGTTTCTTAACCAGGCAATAAACTGCTAAAAAAAACTTGGCATGTTTGTAGAAGAGATATTAGATATGTTAAGTTTTGAATTTGGGCCTCCTGTGGTATACAGGGTCGGAGCTAAAGTGTTTTCCAACAAGTGGTGTTATTTTGGTATTCACAGAAAAATGCCTTTTTTGAGATAAATAATGATCGGATGTTTATTTCATAATAAAGAGGAAGGTATGCCGTTAATAATGAAAAACAACATCAGCCAAATGGCCACCACGACCTGGCTTACAGGACCGTATCCTTTTCATGAAATGTTTCTTAACCAAATCGCAAAGTGACTGCCCTATGTCCTCGATAGCCTCGCGAATTCTATCTTTCAGGTGTTGAATCGACGCTGGGCTGTAGACCTTATCTTTCTCGTGGCCCCAAAGGAAGAAGTCGCATGGTGTTAAATCACAAGATCTCGGTGGCCAATTGTAAACATCTCTTCGAGAGATAACACGGTCCGGAAACTTTTCCCATAACATAGCAATGATTTCGCTGCTTGTGTGGCACGTAGCTCCGTCTTGTTGAAAGTAAACGTTGTCCAGATCAATACCATCCAACTCCGACCATAAAAAATCATTAATCATCTCTCGATAGCGCAATCCATTCCCCGTAACTGTTGATCCAACCTCATTTTCGAAAAAATAAGGTCCAATGACGCCGCCGGACCATAAACCGCACCAAACAGTCACACGTTGAGGATGGAGAGGCTTCTCAACAATAACTCTTGGGTTTTCCGAGCCCAAGATGCGACAATTTTGCTTGTTGACGTATCCACCGAGGTGGAAATGGGCCTCATCAGTCGAGATGATTTTGTATCGTTCGTATCGTTTTTTGATCGTTTTGTATCGTTCGATGATCGTGTATCGTTCCATTTTTAGTAACGGCGTAGTTTCTACTTGTCAAATGTCAAAGAATAAAAGCTTCAAAAGTGACAGCTACCGAAATACCAGATGATTCAAAATAAAACCTCTTGTTGGAAAACACTGTACAATGCAATGTCTTTGAAGCATGTACTGCCCAGCGCAAAAAAGCGTATTCGTCCAGATATATTTGGTACCCCCCACAACGTTCTGGCATCTCACAACCGGTGTACAATATTACTCACTTTGTGAGTAATGTAATCGATTTCGATCTCTAAAAGTGATTTTAAGTCGCCTGTGATTTTAAAATCATCGTGATAACAGAACCGACCCGTATGTATATAAGCTGGGTGCCCCAATGCAGCCATATTGGTCCCGTTCTATTTCTACTACTTATTATAGATTTGCAGATTTAAAATCTAGCTCTAATCTACTAATGTATGCCGATGATGTTAAGATATTTTTCTCCTATAATACAACTGAGAAATCAGTGTTGCATCAAAATGATTTAGATAATTCTGGAAATTGGTGTGATATTAATTGCATGGACCTTAATTTAAGCAAATGTAAACATATAAGTTTCTCTAGATCGAGGGTTCCAATTTAATTAATGTTGAATCCTTTGGGGATCATGGTATATTAATGGACCCTAACTTAATTTCGATAATCACATAATTACAATGGTGAATCAGGCTTATGGTGTTCTTGGTTTCATTAAGCATTGGGCGAAAAAATTTTCAGATCCTTATGTAACAAAACAGTTGTGATATTCGCCCTTATTCCAGTTGGCGACGTCGACGTCGTCACATCATTTTCGTCATATCTATGAAGTTCTAGCTTTGTCATCTTTACGCCAAAACGAATGTTTTTGGTATCCATGAACTAACAAAAACCCTTATAACTTAAAAAAATTTCATAATTTGTGAAGTCGTTAATCTAAACAGTGTCAACTAATAATCGACGTCGACGACGCCAACTGGAATAAGGGCGATTGGTCTGCGGTGTGGGACTTACGTCGACAAGAAGGAATCGGTTCAAAAACAATTTTTATTGTTCGCTTTGAGGCATCTTCATTGGAATAGTGATTTTTTCTAGTAGGTTGAGCTTGATAAGACTGTCTAGTCTTAATAGCAGACGCATTATACTGAACTCAAGTTTATAAATGGTGATGTGGCTTCTGGTTTCATTCTTTCTAATATTAAATTTAATGTACATAAATAAATTGGAATATTTAGATTTTAAAAATACAATATGGATATTACGTTACAGCTTCCATTTCTAATGTTATAATAGATACGAAAAATATTCACATTTACATGTGGGCCTCACGATTCAGAAAATGAAATTCTTTTGTTCAAATTGTAGGTAATTACATTTTGCTAAATTTTTACTCAATTGCTATAAGAGAAAATATCAATAACTAAGTGTTAGTTCTAACAATAACTCAGCGTGACAATGATTTACGATTATTTGTTTTGAATTCTCTAAATTAATTAAATTGTAAATATATTCTTAAGAAACCGCATTCTACTCTTTAACATCACCTTAAGGTACATAGATATTTTTTGTTCGAAAAAAAAACTTATATCCATTTTTTTAAAAGTAATTTTTACCTATGGAATCATTTGGAATGCTTAAAACTACCAACTAAACCACCTTTTAAAATTATACTTAAAAAACAACAACAAAGCCTTTATTCACCCACTAATCGATACACAATACTATACACAAACACACATCCCTCTCAAATCGATTCGTTTGGAAATTTAAAAATTAATCTATGAAAAACCACCACTGATTACAGATTATACACATTCGTACATGCATACATACAGACACAATTCATTCAAATTGCATTTATTTTTTACCTAAAACGAATGGATTAATAATATTAACATCAACCAGAAAAAATACATATAACAAATTAAACAATAGAACATATTGTCGATTCATGTTATTCCATATTGAAAAACATATGCATAATTGTACATACTATAATTTAAAAAAAAATATTTATATATAAATATTGATAACGGCATACTTATAATTAATTAATAAACAAAACGGTTATTGCATATTACAATTATGACTAAAAGAAGAAGAAAAAATAAAAATAAAGAAATAAATATAAATGGGCAATAAAAATGAATAATTTAAAATAATTCTTTTAAAGAAGATAATTGATTTTATTTTCAGAAAGATCAAAACACTGCTTAAACATGCTTAATGAATAAAATATTAATATAATATAATCTACAAAATAATGGGCAGCTTTAGGCGAACTTTTTATTAAAAATAAAAAAGCGTAAACGGTGGTGAAATAAGTTGTCACAACAACTAAATCACCCCTATCGCGAAAAATGTTCCCTCAAAATGTGTTCACTTTCCACCAAATTCCAATCGACAATTTTGTTCCCTGAATAATTCCTTTGTTCGAAAAAATTCCCCCTATCGTGAATTATTGTTGTGTGTGGATTTTTTCCCCTTTTCACTTCGATTTGTTCACTTTATTTTTGCTAGGGAACAGAGCGGACTCATCGTGTAAGTGTTTATTTTTGTCTTCAAATATTGAATAAAACTAAAAAAATATTTATTTTACAGGAGTGTATCAGTTAGAAAATAACAAAGTGATCTATTTTTAAGAACGCCATTTGTCCGTTGTATAATGTTTCGACATTTACCATGGACATAATTAAATTTCTGTTTGACAGAGCCAGCTGCATATATGTATATATATATATATGGAACTAACAGTCACGGCTCCAGTGGGTATCCGCCATCGTCTACAAATGTTGGTATGATATATGGCATACATATGTATACGTATATATATTCTCATCTAATAACCACAATTTACTTCCACTTTATAAATAGTCTTGTTCCATTACATTTCTGAAATAACTCGTACTCCACACAAAGGAATCGTGACAAGCTTCGTGATATGTGCTATTAACGTGTCGTATCCTCAGTTTACTATCGTTTATCTTTGAAACATATATTTGATTAAATCGGGAAAATATAAAATAAAATGGGGGCGTACAATTGTCTCATTTAGCTAAACTATCCTTTTCTGTTAAAGTACAGGTGCTTATTTGTCTGTGGTGATAAGATTTTCACGTTTCAATACATCCAAGGACACCGGGTATTCCAAATTTAGTGCATAAATCTTGTGCTATAACATTCCCTTCCTCTTGAGTTCGATAAGTTATCCACTTGCGATTCTAATGGAATCAAAACATGGGAGAGTACTTCACTGACTGTGCCATGCCGACTTCAGGATCTTTGCCAAATCCTTTCTGATACCCACCATCTGCAAAGAACTGTAGACAGGAACAATAGGATTTCCCCAGTTATAAGCGCATGAATTGTGATATGTCTGTTTCGACACGATACGCATGCTCCCTCGTCACAATTTTAACCGAGAAATCAGTTCAGTTACGACTGTCAGTTAAAAATATTAACATTTATTTTTTTCTGATAAAATGTTAATATTCAATATATTTTCCTTGACATGGAACATTTATTTCGATGTTTTAGGCCTCACGTACAGTTTTAACTATCAGCTGTTTCTGTACAGTTAAAATTGATAGTTTAAACTGGGTGGCGAACCTAAGACTTCGAAATAAATGTTCCATGTCAAGGAAAACAATTGAAGGGGACCCTTCAGGAAGTATTACTCCCAAAACATCCGAGGCCTGCGACTATCCCCTTACCTCTAATTATCCCCCTCCAAAAACAAAGATATATCAAGTCGTAGAAATCGCTGGATTTTTTCCGTGATGTATTCGAAAAAAGAATCCTTGTAAAAAATCAATATAGGTTCCCACAATACACTTTATGGCAACCCAGTGTTTGATAGATACGAGTAAACATATGTCGCAATTATTTTCCACAAAGTTTGCTTGGTTAAAAAAAGATTAGTCAATTCAGGAACAATTTTGCATAGAAGGCTTCGGAATAGAAGTTGCATGTTAAAGAATGAAGTACAGGAAACACGTCAAGAAGTATTTCTTACAAAACATCCGACACCCCGATCATCCCATTACCCCAGAAAATGCCCTCCAAAAATAAAGATATATAAAAAGTCGTAAAAATCATTGCATTTTTGGTTGATGTATTCGACAAAAAGATTTCTTGTAAAAAAAACACTATAGGTTCCCACAATACACTTTAATGGCAACCCAGTGGTTTTTTATATATGGGGGTTAACATTTTACATCGAAAGGTTAACATTTAACATCGAAAGGTTACTTTTGCGCCACCTGTTAGTTATGACACATAATAGAGGGTGTCGAATTTTGAAATTTTAGTCAAACGGCCCTTTTTTCTCATCCATATAACTAATTAATTATTGTATTTAGAAAATTTTGGCCAAACTGTTGTTTGTGAAATTAAACTTGCTTTGACATTTAAAAAAAACCATATTTTTATTTTTAATTTTTTCTCAAAAGAAATCTTAGGTCATTTCCTTCAAATGCTTTGTGGGCTTTTAGTGGGATGGGACCTGGTTATCTATCAAAATAATGATAAACCCCTAAATAGATTGAGGTTCAACCTCAATAACCATAACGGAGAACCATTAGTCGTAATTAAGTAAGTAAAGATTTAAAAAGTCCTAAACTAAATAGCATTCTTCAACTTCTAATATAATTTCTTCACCCCATCAGCGGTTTTAAAGATATCTTACAAGATAATCCCATTTTTTTAGCAAATTTTAATAATCTATATATATAAAAGAAAGTGATGTTAGTTACTACGCTTATAACTCGAGAACGCCTGGACCGATTTCGGTGATTAGCACCAATTCGGACAGGTCTCCGGCCAAATAAGAAGAATACACAAGAAAATTTTGGAAAAAAGTCGGAAAATTGGGAAAATCGAAAATTGCTATTTCTTGCGAGATTCCTACTGTTCCTATCTACTACTCTCTTTTTGAATCCAATTTTTTTTATTAATTTTCTATTAAACAAAAAAGTTTTCTATTAAACATATGTACGAGTATGTGCTATTTTTCTTGCTGCAATTCATTCGAGTTTTGCGTATTGTTACACTGATTTCGCGTATCACATCGACAAACGGTACAAGCATTACGATCAATTAAAATTCAACGCGATATTTATCAGTTCGAAAATTTTTTCAGATAATAAGTTTGAGTATAAGAGGTAAGGTTATCTTATTGGATTGCGGGCACTGCAAAATCATAATTTCGGATGAATGCACGATGGCGCATAAACGAGCTCTGGAGGCAGTTGACCGAACGATGAAGGATTTACGACGTGATTTGAGACAATTTGGTGAGTCTATGATATTGCTCTCCGGAGATTTTCGTCAAACGCTTCCCGTCATCCCGAAATCTACTGCCGATGAAATTAATGCATGCCTGAAATCGTGGTCTTTGTGGCGGCATGTCAAGAAGTTGAAATTGACCACGAACATGAGAGTCGCGTTGCAGAACGACTCATCGGCTCTTGAATTCTCGAAACAACTGTTGGCGCTTGGCAATGGCCAAATTACTGTTGATGTTTCCACTGCATTGATATTGTTCCTGGCAAATTTTTGCGAGTTCACATCGTCGAACGAGGAACTCATCACCAAAGTGTTTCCAAATCTCGATTAGATTAGTGAACGGGCAATATTAGCAGCGAAGAATAAGGACGTCGATAGCATGAATTTTATTATTCAAAGTAAAATCGAACTCGCTTGATGTGCCAGGAGCTCCGCCGCATAATTTACAGCTGAAGGTGGAATCGATCATAATCATGTTGCGGAATCTGAATCATCCGAAATTGTGCATAGTTCGCGGTTGTCCATTATGAAACTGATGGACAATGTGATTCAGGCGACGATCATCAAGGGAAAATTCAAAGGAGAGGAAGTCCTTATCCCACGAATTCCGATTATTCCAACTGATCTTTCATTCCAATTCAAGCGGATTCAGTTCCCTGTACGATTGGCTTTTACGATGACAATCAATAAATCTCAAGACAAATCGTAGGAAGTCTGTGGAATTAATCTCGAATTTCCCTGTTTTTCGCACGGTCATCTGTACGTTGCCTGTCTTCTGTCTTCGTTGTTTGTTGTTTATCACATCGCTCTCTACTGATTTCGATTCCTTTTAAACAAATCGCATTAAAATTTTAACTATCTGTGTTTTATTATCACTCTGGAGTTTATCTGAAGGCGTTAAATTGGGGCGAGGCGAAGTTCGCCGGGTCCGCTAGTTTTTGTAATAAAACCACTTAAAAACATCGAAAAATTAACAATTATTTTATTATTATTATTTTATCGTAAAGTGAAATGATATAAAATGAGACCATTCCAAAATTCAGCACCCTACAAATCGGACAGTCCTTAACCGATCTCGTTGAAATGTTGTGTCATAACTTCCAGTACTATCCAATAGGACTAAACTTTGAATAGTAGTTTCTAAAAAATAACAATGTGTGTGCACAAAAATGTATCCTCGATGAAAACAACGCACTACGTATAATATATACGTATATAAATCGAATGACATTAGCCGTTTTTTTCTGTGACATCGCGTTTTCGAGATATTTAGCCACAAAGGTTAGTAAATTCAAACACAATTTTAGTATAGAAAACTACGGAATATATGTTCCATGTCAGTCTCTATCGAGCATTCGCTGCGTTGACATCGTACTTGCTCTGATCTGCGTTTGTTACTTTCAGTGCGAGTTATCGATAAATTTTAGTTAGAAATAAATATTTTTATTTCACCGGTTTTACTTATATTTTTTCCCTGGAATTAATAAACGGAACATATTATACGGTTCTAATTTGAAGTGAAACATGAGTGGGCCATCGGCTCACAGTAGCAACCGCTTTGGGGAGCTTGGTTCTCCAAGGCATCGGAAAAATAGGAAGAGAACAAGAACAGAAAATTACATACAACTTATCGACGACACCACAGTTGATGATGATCATCTACCACGGTTCTTGGTCGCTGCCACCATACCCCCCCTTAACTCCTCGGAACACAAACCACTCGCTTCACACAATGTCTTCCAGATTGGGAGAGGAATTGACTATATATCTACCGATTACTTGGATGTAACTGCTATGAAGAGTGGCGACTTGTTGATAAAAGTTGCTGACAAGAAAACCGCTGAAAAATTTCTACGTGCTACACACTTTGATTGTATTCCTGTTAAAGTAGGACTTCATCCTACTTTGAATTCCTCACAGGGTAAAGTATATTGTGAAAGATTAATACATTTACCAGAAGACGAAATCACCAAATACACAAAAAACGTCATAGCAGTACGGAAAATTATCAGAAAGGAGGGTGAGAAAGAGATAGCAACAGGAGCTGCAATTTTAACTTTCGACCTAATTAAATGCCCAAAAAAGGTGAAAATTGGATGGAACAAAGTTACAGTGCAAGAACATATTCCAAATCCCATGAGGTGCTTAAACTGCCAAAAGCTTGGACATACGAAGAACAGATGTCGCGGCATTGCGAAATGTAGGGAATGTGCACTCCCCACTCCGCACACCTCATGCACACGTAAGTTCTGTATCAATTGCGAAACTGACTCCCATACCTCATACGAAAGTAATTGCCCATCATTCTGGCAATATAAATCTGTCAATTATCTTAGAATAAAAAACCGTTGTACAAATCGAGAGGCCTGGCAGATATACAATGATAACCCGGCAATGAACACCCTTGCACCCGCTTCTCGTAAAGAGAAAAATATTACATACTCCCAAGCTGTAACAACAAATACCTCTCATAACGATCCCCCCTCTCAAACACAAACTAGAAACACCGAGACGAATAAAAAACAAAATGACAATACATCAAAGAAAGACGATCAAACCAATGCAACAAATACCATCTCATCCGTTGTAACAACGGTTCTTTCTCCCCCTCTCTCATCGGCAGAAACTTCCTCCCCCTTCGCGATAATAAATGACAAATTTCAAGAAAACAAATTAACTGACACAGCAATATCGATAAATGATACGATTACACAAAATGACATCGATAATTATGAAAACGATACATATACATCATACAGTAAATTCCCAAAAACATACGATGCACATGAAAAGGAAACAACAAATGATAAAATGAATGAACAAAACAAACAAGATAACATTTTAATAGAACATGGAACATATGAAGACATAGATTTTTCTGAAAACCTGCCATTAGAAGACACCACAACCGATAATCAGTTCGATTCAGTTTTTGAATCTCAAGATTCGAGAGACATGCAGACATCACCTAATCTTGGAGATGAACTCCAAGATACAGATGATTCTTCAACGAGAATACAAAGATTATACGAGAAATTTCCAGAGATGAATGTCATAATGACACCTAGGACACTTAAGAAAACATCGCTTCCCAAAATCAATTAAATACTTTATTTAAATTTTTACTTATTTTAACTATAAGTTTTTAGTTTTTTTAGATGACTGTGATTACTGGTCTAAATCTGTCTATTTTACAGTGGAATATTCAGGGATTCCTAGGCAATAAATATGCATTGGAGATACTGGTCGCTAGACACAGACCCAATATTATACTTTTACAAGAAACCCATATAATTGAAAGAAACCGACATCTATTACAACTTCCAGGATATAAGATTTACCACCATAACAAGGACTATTCCTACGCCAAATCTGGTGTGGCAATATTGGTCAAGAATGGAACGAATGTTATTCGACACTCAACATCCTCCGGAGAGCTACTCTATCAGTCACTCACCATAAAACTTTCATCTGAAATAATCTTCACGAATATATATAAAGAATGCGATGTGACCTTATCCAGGAACATGTTGGATAACATTACCCTTCCTCCAAACATTAACCATGTCATGGTTGGCGATCTTAATTCACAGAATACCTTGTGGGGTTCGGAATATAATAGCAGTAGCGGCATTATCTGGGAAGATTTTGCTGACGAAAATAAGCTTGTGATACTAAACGACGGTTCCCCGACACTGCTTAACACCAGGCATACTCTCACGGCCGTGGATGTCTCTATGGCATCGGCAGAGATGGCACCATTATTATCGTGGTCTTGCTTGCCTCTTCCGGAGGCTAGCGATCACTTCCCGATTATTATTAATACTGATACTCGCACCAGCGAGAGACGATTTATTTCACGATTTAAAGAGAAATATGCAGACTGGACCGCATTTGAGAGAATGGTTTGTCTCGAGGAGACGTTATTTTCACCTTCTGTTAATGTCAACAAAGAAGCTTCTCGTATAAAGCGAATTTTGAGGAAATCAGCAAATGAGAGCATACCGACAACCAAGAAACCGAGAAATAGGAACAACCCTGTTTGGTTTAACACCCACATCGCCAGATTATCGAGACAAAAACAGTCTACTTGGAACACATTTCGAAAACGTAGAAATAAAGAAAATTGTATCAAATACAGAAAGGCTTGCGCTGTTTTGAGAAAGGAGTGTGTAACTGCGAAGAGAATGACATGGGAACGCTTCGTAAACTCACTTAATCCCTCGATGGACATCAGGCTTATATGGAGCAAAGTTAAAAGGTTGAGAACTGATAAGATGGAAGGTTTTCCAATGCTAAACATGAACGGCAGACTATTTTCTGAACCACAAAGTATTGCTGAACAATTCGCCACTTATTGGAGTTCAATAAGTTCAGATGAATCTTTCAGTCAGAATGTGGTAGCTAGTAAATACAATTTAAATATTGACGACCTGCCAGAAAATGAACATCAGATAAGCCACCTAACATCTCCGATTATCCCATCAGAGCTAAGGGATATTTTGAAGGATTTAAAAGGATCTACTCCATCTTTGGATAAGATAACCTACACTATGGTTAAAAAATCCCCCGATGTATTACATTCTAGAATCTGCGATCTATACAATAACATCTTGGCGAGCGGAACATTTCCACATGATTGGAAAATTGCAGTATTATCACCAATACCAAAACCAGGGAAGAACCCAAATTTGCTTGAAGGATATAGACCAATCTCGTTATTACCCGTCTTGGCGAAAATTTTTGAAAAAATTTTAGCCCGAAGAATCCAGAATAGTCTGATTGATAACATTTCGCAAAGGCAGCATGCTTTCCTTCCCAGACGCGGTGTTCACAGTTTATGTCACCAGCTTGAAGAGATTCTAAGACATAATCTCCAACATAGGAAGCACTCTCTAGTCCTTTCGGAGGACATTGAGAAGGCGTTCGACAAAATTGTATATACTCATGTTATAATCGAACTACATCAAATGGGCGTACCCGGGAAATTGCTGAAGGTGATAAAATCCTTCCTCACCGGTCGTAGAATTACAGTTAAAATTGACGGATTCCTCTCAGGACAACATCATCTGCAAAACGGTGTGCCGCAAGGTTCACCATTGTCCGTGGTGTTGTACAATGTATATGCCAACTCTCTGGCCAGTGTGATAGGCGAATTACCCGGCATAGACTACGTTGGCATTTATGCAGACAATATTTTTGCAGTTGCCTCCGGTGATTCGACATCCACGGTAGTTAACTTAGAAAATCTGAATGCAGAAGTTCAGCAATGGGCTGAACAAAGAGGTGCGACCGTTCCTATAAACAAGGCCGAAATACTGCACGTTTGCAGGAAGAAGAGGTGTCAGTGCCAATCAGTGGACCTCGGTGGTCAGTCATTAAAAGTATCGACACAGATGAAAATTCTTGGCATAATATTCACTAAGAACCTTCTTTGGAATCAACATTCAAGGTTTATTGCGGCTAAATTAGGCAAAATAAATAATTTGTTACGAATAATTTGTACTAGGTTTAAAGGTCCCCACATCAACACTGCCCTGGACATTTGCAGAAGCTTGGTATATGGAACTGTGCAGCATGGTATAACCTTATATGGTTGGACATCCAAGGGGAACGTGAGAATGTTGGATACGTCCATAAATAACTGTTTTCGAACAGCAATGGGATTGTTACGAGCAACCCCAACGGAGTCTTTAAGAGTTGAGGGAAATTTCCAAAAATTCCAAGACATAATGGAGAAATGCTCATCAAGCTAAGCGTCTAGATCTATAACCACATGTGCAGACGGTCTACATGGAGATTTTTGGAAACATCTTACATCATCCGCGAGAAAACAATCTTCCATTGGAAACATAATAGATCTTCTAAGAAGATTAGACATCAGTATTCCAGATAGACCAGATACATGCTCCAGAATACCTGAATCGATCTCAGTAGATGACAGTCTTTCTACGTTCAAGAAAGATAGCGTCAATCCAGAGGTCTTCAAACACCGATTGGCTGGAAAAATTGAGGATTTCTCCCCAAGCCTGATTTTGTTTACTGACGGTTCCCGCATGGATACGAGATCTGCATATTCCGTAGTGGAACAAAAAACCAAAGACACATTTAAAATTATTCACCAAGGTCGATTACCAGATGGCACAGGCATTTTTATGGCGGAAATGGCGGCGATTAAGTTTTCCTTAAACCATGCGATCCAGCTTAACCGAAAAACATTAATTTGTACTGATAGCCTCAGTGCTATTAAGGCTCTGAGATATGGCAAAAATAACATCGTCAACAACCTATTCCTTGATTTAAATATTGGCGCTACTATAATGATATTATGGATACCATCCCATATCGGTATACAAGGCAATGAGTTTGCCGATCAGTCGGCCAGAGGCGCAATAAATCTTGATAATATCACCGATATACCTTGTTTTCCTAGGTTAATAATCAATCAATTCATTGCGAAACAACAGGAGACAATCGCCAACAATTGGTCACTATCTACTACATTCTTAAGAGAACACAATCAAAAGCATTTCCGACCAAAATATGATAAGTCGTTTACCAGAAGGCAATGTATTACCATGGCTAGACTAAGGGTTGGTAAAACCTTATTTAACACCCAACACTATTATACAAGGACGAATTCATTAGAGTGTACATTCTGTAACGTCACACTGACGATATCACACATTCTATGTGAATGTAGCCACTCCAGACTGCTTAGACCGCTTGGTGAGATTCTTGATTGCAGTTGTAGCAATATGTTGACTAGGATCCACGAAAGCCTTTTAGTGCATAATATTCGGGACGTTTAGACCAGTATCACAGTATCATTTAGACCAGCATCACACTGGGTTAACTTTAGAATTAGTTTTATTTCTGTTTGTGTCCATCAGGACAATCGATTAATATTAATATGAAATTTTCATTTTATTTTGTACTTTTTGAATTGCTTTTATTTATGTAAAATACTGAAGGCGGGCGCATATGGTCCAGTCACCCCGCGCCTCTTAAAATATATTTTATGAATTTATTTATAAAATATATCTGAATAAATAAATAAATGTTCCATGTCAAAGAATAAAAGAAAGGAGATACTTCAAGAAGTATTTCTCCCACAACACCGACACCCCCGCTCATCCCCTTACCACCAAAAATCTCCCTCTAAAAATAATGTTGTATCAAAAGTCGTAGAAATTGATGGATTTTTTGGGTGATGTATTCGACAAAAAGATTCCTTGTAAAAAAATCTAAATCAGTCTAGGTCTAAAATCAGCTGTTTTTCGTTCGCATCGCTTTCGTGCGAAGTAGAGAAACAGGCTGATAGCTTAACGTTCAACATCGTGGGTCAGGCGGTAATACCAAAGATATACAAATTTCCATTAAAATCCAGGTCCAAATTTTGAGAGGCTATATCTCGGGAACT
The DNA here is from genome assembly GCA_963930755.1 of Eudasyphora cyanicolor. Lineage (NCBI taxonomy): Eukaryota > Metazoa > Arthropoda > Insecta > Diptera > Muscidae > Eudasyphora > Eudasyphora cyanicolor. The sequence goes on along the minus strand of OZ005734.1, from coordinate 49,814,457 downwards.
GAGTTTCCGGAACGGGAATCGCCGGTATCAATTATTAATTTGTCAGATGCCAAACGTTATTTCTTGACATTGAAAGTGTGTCATCCCGATGTGGAGTTGGTGAGTTATTGCGGTACAACTATTCAATGTGTTGGATACATATGTGTCGCAGTGACAGGTAGCGATGAAGAGAAAAAAATAAAATTGTATATTGTGCGATCGAACCAAAAACCAATTCTAGGATGAGAATGGTTACAGAAAATTAAATTAAATTGGTAAAATATTTTAGGAGCAGAGGCATACGATTCAGTGAACGAAATTTGTTCAAGGGAGGCTATATTTAGTACAGAGTGCCTAATAAGGAAATACCCAAAAATATTTTCCAAGTCAATGGGTAAGATTGATAATTTACAAGTGCGGTTGTATGTGAAACCCGGAGCTACTCCTAAGTTCGTAAAAGCGAGACGCGTGCCGTTTTCGATGATGGATGCTGTAGAGAAACAACTCAAAGAAGAAGTTTATCAGGGGTTGTTTGAAAATAGCGAATGGGCGACTCCTATAGTGGTGGTGCCGAAAAGTCGTAAGATTGTGTGGTGATTATAAAATAACTTTAAACACGGTTTTGGTGGTCGATGAACATCCTCTACCGACCATTGAGGAATTATTCAGCAAGATGGCTGTGGGGAGAAGTTTTCCAAGATCGATGCCGTAAGATTGTGTGGTGATTATAAAGTCACTTTAAACACGGTTTTGGTGGTCGATGAATTATTCAGCAAGATGGCTGTGGTGAGAAGTTTCCCAAGATCGATGCCGAAAAGGGATGGAGCCGTAAGATTGTGTGGTGATTATAAAGTCACTTTAAACACGGGTTTGGTGGTCGATGAACATCCTCTGCCGACCATTGAGAAATTATTCAGCAAGATGGCTGTGGGGAGAAGTTTTCCAAGATCGATTTGAACCATGCTTACTTACAGTTGGAGGTCCACCCCGATGATCGTCATTTATTTACATTAAGCACGCATAAGGGACTTTATGAGTCTACGAGACTAATGTACGGAGTGTCCAGTGCTACAGCCAAATTTCAACGCATGATGGAGCAAATTCTCGGTGACATTGAGGGCGTCACGGTGTTCATTTATGATATCAAGATTACAGCACCCAATGATGAAATACATATTCAACTCATAAATGAAGTATTGGGTCGTCTCGAAAAATATAATATGAGGATGAACATCGAAAAATCTGAATTTATGAAGGATAATATAGAATACTGCGGGTACGTTATAAGTAAAAAGGGAATACAGCGGATGCAAAGTAAGGTGGATGCAATAAGAAACATGAAGCGATCTAGTAATGTAGACGATGTACGTGTGTTCTTGGGCCTGATAAATTACTATGGAAGATTCATTCTCCATAAACTTCTTTGTAAAGATGCTAAATTTGTTTTCGATGAACGGTGTGAAAGGACTTTTCAGGAAGTCAAACGACAGATGAAGTCAGACACGTTTTTGTCGCACTATGATCCAAAATTGCAATTGGTCTTAGCGGTGGATGCCAGTCCGACGTGTGTTGGAGCTGTATTAAGTCAAATTGTCAATAATGATGTGGAAAGACCCATTCATTTCGCTTCACAAACATTAACAGCCCGTTTCTCTATTTCGCACGAAAGCGATGCAAACGAAGAACAGCTGATTTTAGACCTACTAAAAGGTATCAGAACGACAAAGTGACTGCAAACATAATGGCTGATGCCAGTTAGTAGGTCTAAAATCAGCTGTTCGTTCGCATCGCTTTCGTGCGAAATAGAGAAACAGGCTGTAACTGATGCTCAGCAAAAATATTCGCAGGTGGTCAAGGATGCATATGATTATTTATATGGAAATAGATTTTGTTTAATTACAGACAATCGTGCCGTTTCAAAAATATTTTCACCACAAAAAAATTTACCCATATACTCTGCTACGAGGATGCAGCACTACGCTATTTTTCTCCAGCAATTGATTTACGAAATAAAATGCAGAAGATCTAAAGAGAATGCGAACGCTGATGCATTGTCGCGATTACCAGACCGAGAAAAATATTCACATGTGGAGGAAGTTTTTGTTATTCAGCAACAAATGATTAAAAATCTACCGGTAACTGCAGAAGAACTTAAAAAGGAAACTGAGGCTGACAACGAAGTTACGAAATTATTAAAATGTTTGCAGTACGGACGTAAGTGTGACTCGAAAGATAGTTTTGGTGTGGAACAAACACAATTTAGTATTCAGGACGGTTGTATTTTTCGTGGAATACGAGTATACATCCCACAAAAACTTCGTGAAAGGCTTCTGAATGAATTGCACACTGCACATTTCTGTATTTCAAAAATGAAAAATTTGGCAAGAGGTTATGCCTGGTGGAAGACCTTGTAGAAGGAAATTGAAAGTGTAGTAAACAAATGTGTAGAATGCCAAAATACGCGCCCAGATCATAAGAAGATTACTACTACACACACGTGGATGCGCCCCAAAAAGCCATTTGAGAGAGTTCATGCCGATTATGCTGGACCAATATTTGGTAAATATCTGTTTCTTTTGGTGGATGCGTACACAAAATGGCCTGAGGTTCATATCTGCTCGAATATGAATACTGATACTACTATCCAGAAGTGTCGCGAAATTTTTTCTCAATTAGGGATTCCAAATGTATTTGTTAGCGACCATGGGATGCAATTTGACTCGAATGAGTTTCAACATTCAACTGAATGTAATTGTTCACAAACAAGGTGCACCATACCATCCTGCAACAAACGGACAAGCGGAACGTTATGTTCAAACAATCAAATCAAAGTTGATGGCATCCAAATGTACACCCGATACGATACATGACATACAGACGGGCTATACACTCAACAACAGGGAAATAACCAGCAATATTAATGTTTGGCAGACAAATTCAGTCGCGTTTAGATTAGTTGATTCCTAACGATGCGAATCAGTAGGCAGACGATCAATTACGCCCTGTCCCATCAAACAAATTTTTTTAGGGAGAGAGAGTTGCAGTGCGAGACTACTTATCAAATGTGAAGTCGCGATATGGAAATGTAGAGAAAATATGCGGCGAACTTCATTATGATGTCAGATTAGACGACGGTCGTATTTGGCGAAGACATGTAGATCAAATACGAAAGTTAGCGGTAAATGAATGCGTGAATACGAACGTTGAATATTCAAGACCGGTACCAACTATAACAAACAACACATCAGCTGGAAGTTTACCTTTACCATTGATTCAACATACTCGATTGCAACCAACCATTCCGAATGTTCCTGGAAATCAAATACACTCAAACAACCAAGCAGACTCAGATCCAACTGATAAAAATGTTCATGTTCCCGACGTAACTCCGAGAACAGGAAATTCCACGACAACTCCTGACGAGCTACGCTGATCATCAAGGCAACGAAAAGTACCTCACGTTTAGCAGATTACTACCTTGAATTTGATTAAATTAAGGGGGGGGGGGGGGGAGAAATGTATCATTGTATTTATTCGTCGATTATTCCTATTATATATTCGATATAGATTACATGCGTATGGATTATTCATATTCATCACTAATAGGTGAATATCACCACTAACACTAAGAAATAAATTACTATAATAATATTCCTCAACAAGAACGGCTGTTTTAGTTACAACACTATGTATAGACGATTGCCAGACAATATTGTCAGAAAAATGCAACCCTGTGAACGTACAACCGTGTGAACCTACAATTTTTGTCTTGCAACATTAGCAGAAAAGTCATTGTGAAATAATTTGCAGATTGTTAGATGTGCGAAGCTAAAGCTGAGTATAGACGATTGCCAGATCGGCAAACGTTATCAACCCTGTTAAATTGCTGCAAATATACGGACAATGACAGATTGTTAGGCAAATGTGAATTGACAGTTCAGACGATTGCAAGAAAACATTACAATTTGATATATTTACAATATATTTTGTAAATATTTATATGCAGGATTGCCAATAAAAATACATTATAGACAGTGTTGCAAATAAAATGATTTTCTGGCCATGGCGCCGTTGTCACATGCATAAACTTCAAACATATAACAATCAGCAAATTATCTCGCAATGACTTTTCTGCTAACGTAGCAAAACAAAAATTGTATGTTCACACGGTTGTAAATTCACAGGGTTGCATTTTTCTGGCAATGTTGTCCGATCTGCAAATCGTCTGTACTTACCTTAATGCATCTTGCAACGGAGCCATTGTCAAAAAAAACATTTTATTGGCAACACTGTCTATAAATATTTTTATAGCATATATTAGGCATGTTTTCGTTACAAGCTAGCACTTTTAGTTTAGCACTTTGCAACGAAAACAACTGACTTCCACTAACTGGAACATAAGCAATAAGTGGCAGATTTTCACTATCTGGTAGCAATGGTGTCATGAGTTGCGAAGAAAGAACAGTGCGAAACAGACAAAAAATTCGTGAAAAGTATTTATAAAACATATATTTACTATTCTATGTTCAATTGTTCACACTCTTTTTGCAAATATTAAAATAATTTCCCATTTTTGTTCTTCTTCTTCCCGTTAATTCACAATAATTGATAAAATCTCTCCAAAAATGGGATGCCATATCGCTAAATATATGGTGCCCAATCTGGCAACATCATACTCGATTAAGACATGAACACAAGCACCAAACTTCATCGGGAACTAATAGTGCTTAGCTTCCCATACAAATTAAGCACTTATGGTGTAACGAAAACACGCCTATTGTAAATATATGAAATTGTAAGGTTTTCTTGCAATCGTCTGAGCTGTCAATTCACCTTTGCCTAACAATCTGCCATTGTCCGTACATTTGCAGCACTTAAAGGGTTGATAACGTTGGCCGATATGACAATCGACTATTCATAGCTTTAACGTTCGCATAACTTCTTGGTGAAAAACAGTCAATGAATCAAGTTTGACAGACACGGTACGCTTTCACACGTATTTAAGAGACGGCCTGAAACGGCCGTCTTTTCGACTCATCTAAAAGTGGTCGGCGTCGTCGACGACTTTACGTTTAGAATCCAGCTGGCTTTGTAATACGATTTGAAAAATAAATGCGCGTTGTTTCTTCTTCTGTGTGTTGTTCTGTTTGTTGATGCGCACTTTTTGTAAATAATTTCAATTAGAACTACTATTTCTGGTATTTAACAAAAACATTAAAGCCAAATGGAGACGCCAAGAAAACCGCTGAAAAGTATTTTCTCAGATGCCAATACACCTTTTAAAGTGCCAGCGTCACCTTTAATGAAAACACTCGGTTATGGTACGGGAGTAAATGTGTATTATTTGGAAAGAGGTCAGACGAGAAGTCCTTGGGCCATAAAACGCGTTTCAAGGGTAACCCGCATGACAAATCGAGAAAATTCTAAACTATTCAGTGAGCGTATTGTTAAAGAGGCGTCTATATTACGCCATCTAAAGCACCCCAATATTGTGGGTTTTCGAGCAATTTCAAAGGAAAATAACGAAGTTGATTTGGCTCTGGAATGCTGCAAATCATCACTGGGTTCCATTTTAGAAGACCGTTTGGACGCAGGAGAAAGTGCCTTACCTGCCCATTATATTAAGAAGATGTTACTAGATGTGAGCAGTGCTTTGAATTACCTTCACGAGGAAGCTAAATTATTACATGGTGACCTGAAATCTCACAATATTTTGGTGAAAGGCGATTTTGAAGTTTGCAAGCTGTGCGATTTTGGTGTAAGCTTGCCTTTAAATAGCGAGGGCAAAATTAATTTTCGCGAGAATCCTGCATTACAGTATGTTGGCACCACTTTATGGTGTGCCCCTGAAGTCATTGCTGAAGTGGAGGTGATTGACAGTAAGGCGGATATTTTCAGTCTGGGTTTAATTATATACGAGACAATTGCATTGACACCGCCCCATGTATCAAAAAGTCAAGAGGATGGGAAAATGGAGGAGGATGAAGATTCGTTGGAAGTAACAGATTCGGATATTGAGAATGTTTCCATGAATGAATTCGCATTTCGAACTGGGCCAGCATCATTACCACAAGCATTGACACCGCCCCATATATCAAAAAGCCAAAAGGATGTGGAAATGGAGAAGGATGACGATTCGTTGGAAGTAACTGATTCGGATATTGAGAATGCATCTATGAATGAATTCGCATATGGAACTAGACCAGCATTACCACAAGCATTTGAACTAAGTGATGAGTACAATATTGTAATGGAATTATTTTATCTTTGTACCAATGAGATACCAAATGACAGACCCAATGCCAAAATTATGTATGATTCTTTGAAAAAAAGTGCAAAGGAATAAGAACATTTTGTACATTGTAAATTAGGGCCCTTATTCAAAAAAATTTTATGAAGATTTGAGGAACGTTTTAGCACTGTTAAAATGTTCTTGAGATCTTCATTTCTTTTTTTATTAATAGGACTTAGACCTACACATAAAAGGACTTATTGAAAAAACTGTAAGGTCCATTGAATTGATTTTCATCATTTAAAATTACTTTAATGTTTACAGCGAATAAGTCCTGTATTCTATACAAAGAATTGAGTTCAACTCATTTTTCAGACATACATAGTTCATAATTATAAGGCATACAATTTTCAAATATTTCGTATGAGTGTTTTTATACTTCTTTATTTTATCAATTACCTGACTCAGGACCATTTTGTCTTTATATACGAATTTTTCAAAACTAAATGGGAAAATAAATTTACTTGAAAGAATGCTCCTTCTTTTGCATTGTCTAAGTCTAAAATTTTTCATGAACAAAAAAAATTGGTCCTGTTTGCATTTGGTTTTATTAAAATCTTAATAACATACAAATATATCTTCAACAGCTTTTTGTACTTGAAGCAAAAACTTTAATCTTAAAAAAAACAGCGCTCTGAATCAAGAGTTCTAGGTTGCTGGGTACGATTTAACCAACAAAGTATTTGTGCCAACAAATTTGTATTTAATTTCAACCAAAGACAAATAGAATATAAGAAGACATTCCTTCAGGCCGATACGTCAAAATCTATCAGTTACGAACGAATAGGAATGAATTGTAACACGCGACAAAACAGTATTCCGCGAACATGATTGAACTTTTTTTGCACTTATCGATTAATATTAATTTTTTAATTGTGACAATTACAAAAAATTCGTGAAAAACGGTCTGAAAATCCGCGAAAAACCTCACTCGTTGGAATCAAATTCCTATTCGTTCGTAAATGACTATTACTCGCTACAGGAAGGAATGTCTTCTTAAATTATATTGTCTTTGATTTCAACAACTTTGTTGGTTAAATCGTTCTCAAGAACATGATTTATTTTTCTTTGTGTATGAAATTTTACTTGAGTCGATAGAACGGTCTATAGAATTCAATGTTTAAAGATGATTTCATGTAAATGTTGACCGCGGCTGCGCCTCAAAAGGTTCATACGCTGGGTCCAATTTTGGCATACTCTCACCAACATGTCGGCCGGTATCTCACGCACAAATTCTTCAATATTGACTTCCAGTGTGTCAACCGTTGCGGGCCTGTCCCTATAGACATAAGTCTTAACATAGCCCCATAAAAAATGATCTAAATGCGTCCAATCGCACGATCTAGGTGGCCAATTGACCTGCCCCAAACGTGAAGTAAACTGTTCACCGAACTAGAAATTCAATAAAAATAAAATTCAATAATCGACAAGCGTTCGTTTGTACATCGATTCATGGATAAATTAAAGAGAAAATTGAACATGTTATTGAACTGAGCCGCCCAAAACAGTGCGCCAAAAAGAAAGTTGCCAACAATTAACCCATTATAATCCAGACTTGGCCGTAAATGTTTACATTTTATTGGGGATGTACCTAAAGAATTGGGGAATATGACCCATATTCCAACCTATGCTAAGATTAGGAAAAATATCACCACATACTAAATTTGGAACCATTCGGCCACTACCTTAGAGAGTTATCGTGCACACCTTCCAGGCAGTCAAACGACATTTATCGCCTCTCCTGATAAACTGCCCTTTTCGAAGTGTTATAATTTTGGGGTATCATTTATTTATTAATCCTCCATATATCATTTATTCCGTTTTATGTATATTATTTTATTTCTTTAAGATATACATTTATTTTAATGTGAATAACAATGAGATTTTATAGCATTCCTTTGCTGCGTTTAAAGGCTGCGCCCGACTTACGATTATGATTTGCTCTTGACGATTTATTTGACTCTTTCTTCTGGCGACTACGCAAAGTTTCTTTGTCTTGACCTTGGCCCTTCGGTTTGCCTAAAACATCATGGTTTTGCTGCTGTTGAGGCACATTGACACCCTTCTTAGCCCATTTAGCTTGTCGTCGTGCCTCATAGCGAGCTCTAATTTCCTCTGGATTTTCACAGAAGTTCATTTGTTTACGATTTTCCTTTTGACTGGAATCTTCCTCCTCTGATTCGCTTTCTTCTTCCTCAGATACATCGGCTACGTTGGCCAAACCTTGTTTTAAGGACTTGGATTTAACCACACGCGTTTCACTTTCCAACAAAGCTTCATAACTGTCGTCGTATTCGTCGTTGTATTCATCCCGGTCCTCACCATCTTCATCACCTTCGGCAACTAAGCTGTATTCTTGATATCTATGCCGTACAGCCGCCAAATCTCGCTTATCGTCCAACATTTGTGCAACATTTTTAGGGGCATTTGGCATACCCTTGCCCTGCTTTATTATACACTGGGGATTATCCTGTGTCATTATGTCGTATTTGTCACCATCATAGATATTGAAATGCTTTACACCGGTCTGTTGGTAGACAGTGTCCTGTGGATCGGGTGGTATGTATACCTCCGTTTGATTGGCTTGGGCTAGATCAGGAGGTAAATTGTTTTCTAAAACCGCTGATATTGCTTCCTCCGTATTATCATAGCGCGAGAGTATGCGTCTAACAAATCCAGTTCCTAAATGTGGCAAGCAATCAAGAACTATAGCTACTTCTAATTCTAAATCTCTAGCGGGTGCTGCTGCTGCTGGGGTTTCCAATTCATTGCTATTGTCTGGAAAATTGTTACTGGGAGGCAATTCATCAACAGCTTGTATTATTTGTGGATTGTAAACATCAAGTGGCAAGCTGTTAACACTAACCACGGCAGCGGCGCACTCCCTTTGATATCCATCCACTATGAAATCAGCTTTAAAACTATCCCTGTGCCATAAAGAAATAATTCGTCAATGCTTTTTTATGATATTAATGACGACTTTCTAACTACATACAAATCTGGACATGCTTGTTTTAGTATCTCCATATCTAAAACCAATGAATAATGTCTTTCGTAATCTACTACAAATGTTTGCTCCGACAAACATTCAGTCATTAGTCCTATAAATTCTTCGCAAGCCTCAACGCTGGCCTCTCTGAAAGAAAATGAATGGAACATAAAAAACCTCTTTCTCAAATTTTTAAATGAAGAAACTTACGGTTTGGCTATTACCGCCTCGACGTATGAATAGGCGATGCTTCTGAATGTCTTCAGAAACTGTATTCTGGCATGATTTAACCACGTCAAACTTTTGGACGTTTCGTTTATTAGAAATATATTTTTATATAGAAACGGCAGTGTAGTATCGTAGAAGTTGGCCACATTCTGTGCCAGTTTTATTTCACAACATATTTGTTTGGCGGCCGGGCACACATCCAATAGAACACTTAAAGCATATGCACAATCTAAAGCATAAAGGGCAACATCATCGAAAGGTGTCTCACAACCTTCATCGGGCATTCCTCCACCGGCACCTTCAAATCCTTCGTTTTCGGTCTGTGTGTGGATGGAACGAAATGCAACCCGAAAGAAAGACAAAGCCTGCTCTAAATCCTTTTTATATTTGGGTTCAATTGTTAACAGCGTGTCAAAGATTTTCTTCAGCAATTCAGTATTTTCACGACCACCGTTACCCACTGCCACCAGCAAATCAAACAACATAGGTATGGAAATAAGATAATGCTGGTAGATTAAATCCTTTAAGTCTTCCTTTTTTATCCACGAATCGCTCGACTCTTTAGGTGAAAGAATGCGACAAATAATCCGTAAAACCAAACATAAAATCTCTTCATATAAATCCTGAACATCAGCGGGAGGTAATTCCGTAAACACATTTAAATAAAATGGTGTAGCTTTTTGCAGGAATGAAACAACGGCTGCCAAAGCAGCTTGCTGATAAATAAGATATGACCAAAACCTGGATACAAATACATCATGTAAATATCATCATATATGTATGAAGGTATTTGCAAACTAAACTTACTCATGTTGGGTTAAGCTTAACAGAAACTCCATGTCTTTCTTAAACGTTTCGGCTTCATGTTTCCACTCGTCTAAAGCAGCTCCCACTTTAAAATTTCCACCAGAGACGACTAAACCATTGTAGCTGGTAAAGATGGAGCGTGGTGCCCAGTGTTTGTCCTAAAACACTACTTCTTAAAAACTAAACATTACTAAAATATCTAATTGGTTTACCAAAGCTGGAATGCTGCGTTTAACGCCGTCATTGTCCAAAACCGTGAATTTAAGCTCCTTGAGAGATTTCTTTTCCGGATTCTCCTGCAAAGAATTACTTTTGATCGATTCATCTAATAGCATAAATTGATAAATTTACCTTTAAAACTTTTCTTTCAGCTGGTGGCATGTTAAAGTTTTGCCAGCAAAAAATTCTTTAAATTATTATTTTACTTAATTTGATATTTTAATTTTCGGCTCGGTTCGGTGCATAAAACAATAAGAAAGGTAATGGTGGTTATCGCTGTCAAATTCAGCTGATTGACGCAGCAATCAATTTCAGGGTGTTAAGGCCGGGTTAGGCAAACTTAACCGTAATATAACTTTAGCGCCGCCGTAACGTTGCTCGCTTAAGCAATTACCCAAAACATGAAAAACGTGCTGTATTATTAATTTTATTTATTATTTATCATTTTATTACTTACTTATCAAAAGCTCCCCATAAATTTATTCTTTTGTCATTATTTTACTAATTTTGTTTGCAAATGCACGTAAAAGTACCGTCCAAATCAAATTTCAGCAGATTCAGCCGTCCGTTTACGTTTCGTTACCGTTTCTATAGGCATGTTTTCGTTACAAGCACTTTTAGTTTAGCACTTTGCAACGAAAACAACTGACTTCCACTAACTGGCACATAAGCAATAAGTGGCGGATTTTCACTATCTGGTAGCAATGGTGTCATGAGTTGCGAAGAAAGAACAGTGCGAAACAAACAAAAAAATCGTGAAAAGTATTTATAAAACATATATGTTAAATTGTTTACACTCTTTTGCAAATATTAATATAATTTCCCATTTTTGTTCTTCTTCTTCCCGTTAATTCACAATAATTGATAAAATCTCTCCAAAAATGGGATGCCATATTGCTAAATATAGGGTGCCCAATCTGGCAACATCATACTCGATTAAGACATGAACACAAGCACCAAACTTCATCGGGAACTAATAGTGCTTAAAAGTGCTTAGCTCCCCATACAAATTAAGCATTTATGGTGTAACGAAAACACGCCTTATATGTCCGATTGAATCAGCTGATTCGTTACGCTACGGGGGCGTTACGGTTAAGTTTGCCTAACCCAGCTTTTAAATACCAGTGAATGCGTCCGACGTCTGTCGAAGTGTTGTTGTATGCACAGAAAACAATAGGATGAAATTTGAGTTTGACAGACGCCGGACGCATTCACTGGTATTTAAGAGATACCCTCAGAGGGTATTTCAAGGTATATTGAACAAGGTAGAGTACAGCGAACAGCAAAATTCAGGGAAATTAAAAAAATGTTTTTTGTTTAACATTTCCTATATTTAAATGTAAATAAAGCAAAGTGTGTATGTGTGATATCACATAACATTATTAATTTCGTTTGAAAGGCCTATTGATGTCATTATGAATGGAAAAGCAATGTCCATGACGGCTTCGCATGGGCGCGAATCCGCAATTGTCCATGACTTTGGCGCATGAAACAAGCTGAATTTTACCGGTGTCAAGATTGTTGTTGTTGTAGGTCCTCTGTTCCCAACTGTTATTCCCCGTGGAAGATATTATTGTAAGTTATTATATGGTGTGTGAGATCTGTGGGATGATGGATGTTGATGTGTAGGATGATGGTGTTGTGTGATGTTATGAGGTGATTTGGGATTGTGAAAATTGCAGGAAATTTGCCGCTTCCACACGATTGACCCAAAGGTCAAGAAGTCGCAGGTTTGCTGGGCTTTGTCAGCAGCTTGGGCATTGGTCTTCAGTGCTCGGGATTATTCTAGCTCGATAGGAGTTTATAATATTGCTCCATCCAGATCTGAGTTGAGCTAAGATGGTTCTCGTTGATCATCATCCGGAGGATGACTCTGAAGGACCTTATTAAGGCTGTAACTTGTGACGGTTTGCGTTACCGCCATCGTGTGCAGCTGTTTCAGGCCTACTACGATTGACGATCGGTTGACGTCTGATGGTATAACGTCTTGGGTGTCCGGGCCGTAGCGCCTGATGTCCTTCCGGATGTGCCGTGGAGGTGGATCCTGCATCACAATGTGATGATTTGGATGACCAGACAGATGGTAGGCCAGAGGATGTTGTCTAGAACTCCGAGGACGATTTTATTTCTGAAGTTGAAGGTGGTGTTTTCAACATGTTCTTTATGAACCTGTCTCAGTCCTGCCTGATATGATGACTCTGAGAATGGATCTCATCCTCATAAAGCCACATACTCTTCCTGACATGTCTCGGCGGTGGTTCCAAACTCGTTAGTCTATGGTTTGGATGATTAGGCCGATAGAATCCCAGGAGGAACTGCTTGGTGAGGAGTTCGCAGCGTTGTTTCACTGGAAGGATCTTGGTTTCCTCGTGCAGGTGATCGATGGGTGACATCTGCAGGCAGCCTGTGATGGTGCGGAGTCCTGCATTTTGGCAGGGCTGAAGGTGCTCTTACTGTGTCTTGCTGACGTTTGCTGACCACGTTGGCGCTGCATAGTTTACCACCGGCCGATTAATTGCTTTGTACGTGGTGGACAGAGTCTCCTTGTCCATTCCCCAAGTGCTGCCGGCAATCGATTTGAGGACCTTGTTACGAGCACGTACTTTATTGCATGTGACGGTGGTATGCGCGGAGGACGAGAATAGGCTATCCAATGTTACCCAAAGTAGTTTGGGGTGGGATACAGTCGGAATTCTGGTGCCATCGACTTCAATTGGAAGGTCTATTGAAACTTCTTTCGTTCACGTGGTAAATACGGTTGCAGTAGATTTGGTAGTTTTAGGTTCCTGGATGAGAAGAACGCTGTTAGGTCTCTGAGGTAGCCGTTGATTTTACTGCACAAGTTATCTATGCCATGACCCCTCACCATAACAGAGCAGTCATCCGCATACGATATTATCTCGAATGGGAGTTTAGAAAAGTAGAAATTAAACAAGATCGGGGAGTTCGAGATGTCTACGTAGACTGCTGGTGTTGCTTCGCGGGTCGATGTTGTGCCTGCGGGGGTTGCTGAGGCTGTTGTCGAGTCTAGACGGCAGTAGTTGTTGTTGTCTGCGCAAGCGGTAAGGAGGGAGTGGGGAAGGCTGTGCTGAAGGTGCTGGATGGGTAGGTTGACGAACCACAATGGTGGGACTCGGCCGTCCTCCGGAACAGCAGGGAGCGATGTAGTAGGAATCCCATTCCCTCGTATTCATCAGGCCAGAGGAAAGAACAGAGAGCTCTTTCCGCCTGCCTCTCTCCTACAAACTTTGACACTTGCTTGGAAAAAATTGCCTCGTGTGTAGCACGACTTATCGTCCTTTTATAGGAAAAAATGCAGTCGTCAAGAGGGGGGTGGGGGTGTAAACTCGCCCTGAACGTTTTGAGTTCTTCGTCCAAGTTCAAAAGAGAATTTGATGATAAGCTGCTGAAAAAACTTGCCTAGTGTAAATCTCGACTAGGTCCCGATTTACACTGGCTGAATGTTTTGCAGATTATCGGCGTTTTGTAGGAGAGAAACGCAGTCGGCAAGAGTGGAAAAACCTTTCCCTGAACGCTTTGAGCTCTTCGTGCAAGTTCAAGTTAAGCTTCTGAGAATTTGATGATAAGCTGCGTTTAGGGCCGGTTTACATCTAAACGATCCGTCACGTGACTTTCCTGTGATAATTTGCATTTCATCCCCCCAATTTATTCAAAATCGCACGTGAAATCGTTTTCGCCACAGACAAAGTCGTATAAGAAGCAGTGATGCAAAAAGTTAGTAATTTATTACTTTTTTCAGTACCTTCTCACTTTTAAAAGTACCAACGTATCCTCACGACGGTTTCAGTACTATTTTATTTGATCTATATATTGTTTAGAAATTATTTATATAGACAAAAATCAAATGAAATTTTGTTTTCCCAATTCACACACTCTCGGCGTACGTTTTCTATCACAATTAATTTAATTAATTTGAATACAATTTATGTCGATGGTAACTGGGTACGGGAGACATTTTCTAAAAATGTTTTTATTTCCCATTTTTATTTATATGAAGAGAATATGAAATGTAAAATTTTTGTTAATATTTTGCAGAACACATTCACTAATTTGAGTATTCTTTTCACAATTCTCTAAAATTATATTTAAAATATGATATATGCCTAATTATAATTGTTGTAATAGTATAAAAACGCAACATCATCTAACATATCTTAAAAATGTTCACTGGTATCTTTTAAATACCAGTGAATGCGTCCGGAGTCTGTCTAAAGACCCAGTTAGGCAAACTTAACCGTAACGCCCCCGTAGCGTAACGAATCAGCTGATTCAATCTGTCATATGGAAATCAGTGTAAACGATTAGCCAACGGAAACGAAATTGGAATTGGAAGAATTGGACGTTCCGTTTACGTACAATTTGACAACAGCTACATGTTGTTTACAATTACAATTGTATGTTCACCGAGAAAAGTAAAGAAAATAATATATTAATTATTTGTTGATTAAAAGTGCAAATAAACATGAAAGACGAATATGTGATTTCATTGGAGCAGTCGCACGAGTATTTATACAATAAATATAATGCAGCATATAGAATATCTGAAAAAAAGCGAGAAGCTTGGAAGAAAATTGGCAAGGAGCTGGGCGTTACAGGTGAGTTTTATGAAGATCGCGGCTGACTCCATTAAAAATTAAATTTATAATCTGCTTCAGGATTCTTTTGACGACAGTACGAAATAATCATTGCGCCAATCTTTTTCATTGTGGGTTAATTTGACAGCAATATAAGCGTCACTACAAACGTGGACTTATTTATAGATAGAGATTGGATTGGATTTGGCTGAGTCCCTCTTCAATGGAAATAGACATAAGTAAAGGGTTTTCCATTAAGGACATAAGAATTTTATATATCAATAAAACACAGAATATTTAAGATATAGAGTTCAAATTCCAGGTGTAGTGCAAATGTAACATTTTAAGAATGAAATTCAATTGACCACCATATGACCACCACGAGCCCGTCAACAGCGATCTATTCTTTGGACCCAATCTTCCACCACTCTTGGACACATTTCGACCGGAACGTTGGCAATTTCGCGTTGGATGTTATCTCTGAGATCGTCTAAAGTTGTTGACTTAGACCAAGGATATTCCTCAGGGGAAACGCCGCATCGCCAATACAAAAAGGAGGTAAGGCTTCAGAGGATGCTGACGATAAAATAACTGATTGGCCAAACGGAGAGTACTGGAATATAGCTGTATTTAATTATAATTAAGAAATGGAAATTGTTTGTATTAAAATAGATTATAAATAAATTGAAGTTTAATGGACATACCCCCATCGTGTTGGCTGCCATAACTTCCAACATTAACTGATATGAATGTATAGTTAGCATCGCAGATTCCCACACCATTCGGCATATCCCACATTCGTTGAAAATCGTTGGTAATGTGTTTGTACTGCTGTGTAGTTTGTTCACTTAAATAAATCGGCGAAAGCAAGCGCTACAAAACATCACTGCATTCTAAAATAATATTTCGAATTGTTGTTTTCCCCAGCTTGTGACTCCATGCAATCGATTGTATGGAACAACCGTGACCCAAATATCTACAATTTTAAGGAATAGAATGTTAATATTTCCCAACTTAAAATCATAGGATAAAGCAATATTTGACATACAGTGGTGTTATTGCTAGTCTCCCTGCCGGTCTAATCCGTTGCTTTGGCGTAGTTAACTCACATTTTATTAATGTTAATAACAAATTAAAAACTGCCATAGGCATTCTAGTGTCTGGCTTTCGCCCAGTCATTGTTTCTTGATTACTTTTATTTTAAATTCTGCACAGATTAAAAAAAAACACAAATTTATAAACATTCTTTTTAACTTCATTTTTAATAAACCTAAACAAAAAGAAATCGCGGCTTTTTTGTTTACTTATGTGTTGTTGTTGTCAGAACATATGACTCGTTTTCTCAACGTTGGCTAATCGCTCAAGCGGACAACATTACGGCAACGGTAAAGATAAATTACGGTTACGTATGCCTAACCCGGCCTTAACTCAAATCAAAGACAAATAGAATATAAGAAGACATTCCTTCAGGCCGAAACGTCAAAATCTATCAGTTACGAACGAATAGGAATGAATTGTAACACGCGGAAAAACAGTAGGCATGTTTTCGTTACAAGCTAGCACTTTTAGTTTAGCACTTTGCAACGAAAACAACTGACTTCCACTAACTGGCACATAAGCAATAAGTGGCGGAATTTCACTATCTGGTAGCAATGGTGTCATGAGTTGCGAAGAAAGAACAGTGCGAAACAGACAAAAAATTCGTGAAAAGTATTTATAAAACATATATGTATTTACTATTCTATGTTCAAATGTTTACACTCTTTTGCAAATATTAAAATAATTTCCCATTTTTGTTCTTCTTCTTCCCGTTAATTCACAATAATTGATAAAATCTCTCCAAAAATGGGATGCCATATCGCTAAATATAGGGTGCCCAATCTGGCAACATCATACTCGATTAAGACAGGAACACAAGCACCAAACTTCTTCGGGAACTAATAGTGCTTAAAAGTGCTTAGCTCCTCATACAAATTAAGCACTTATGGTGTAACGAAAACACGCCTAGTATTCCGCGAACATTGATTGAACTTTTTTTGCACTTATCGATTAATATTAATTTTTTAATTGTGACAATTACAAAAAAATTCGGGAAAAACGGTCTGAAAATCCGCGAAAAACCTTACTCGTTGGAATCAAATTTCTATTCGTTCGTAACTGACAATTACTCGCTACAGGAAGGAATGTCTTCTTAAATTATATTGTTTTTGACTCAAATTGAATCCTATTGTTTTCTGTACATACAACAACGCTTTGACAGACGTCGGACGCATTAACTGGTATTTAAGAGATACCCTACACCTAAAAGACTAGCCGCACAGGGATGTATTTTTGGAATAACGCGCGACGAAATCTCATAATGTAAATAGGCCCTCTGTGGCACAAACGTAACGTTTAGTGCTGCTTCACACTCCGCAATTTTTTCCAAGCAAGTGTCAAAGTTTGTAGGAGTGTTGTGTGAATCAGCACTTAGTAAAGCTAAAACGTTTCTCATGATAGATACACACGATGCAACGTAGCAACATATCCATGTTGAAGCAAATGTTGTTACGGGAAGCTGTGTTGCACATTGATTGGCGAACAAAGTTCATATTCACACTTGAAATTTTTTCTGCAATTTTTTTTATGCAAGTCCAGATTCACACTCAGAAACTTCTTTCAAGCAAGTGTCAAAGTTTGTAGGATAGAGAGGTAGAGAGCTTTTTCAGCCTGCCTCTCTCTCCAACAAACTTTGACACTTGCTTGGAAGAAGTTGCAGAGTGTGAACCTGAACAATGTCCGTTGCGTATATGTCTTAGACTGCTACTTCAACGCGAGATAATGCTTACGGCATCTGACAAACTCGTTTCAGAATCTATATAATTTTTCTAAATATCATATATGGCAAGACCAAACGAAGTTATAGTTATTTTTTTTTAGAAAGGAAACATCTTCTGCAATTTTGACTGATCTATCTATCTGAGAAATATGCTAGGGGAACGAACTAAGGAGACATTAAAGTTAACGATTTTTTTTCATGGTAAATAAATAATTGTCACAACAAATTATCGTTACGTAACCAAAGACGAAACGTTGACGTAACGTGATGCGACTAATCTTACCCTTTGTTTACATCTTTTTTGTTGTTGTCAAAGAGAGAACATTGATTTTAAAACACGTGCTAGAGAGAGTAGAAATAAACGTACCACGGAAAGTAGATTTGTAAATTTGTCTTATTAATATTATAATATATTAACAAATAATGGTGCAAATTAAGAAGGCAGTCAACAAAAAGGTATACTAAAGCTAATATCAATTGTCCAGCTAAAATTAAATTCTTTTTTTTAATAGAAGGTAAAACGAGTACAGCAAAATGTAAATAACATCAAGAAAAAAGTTGTTGAAACCGAATCAGAAAGTGAAGAGGAGGAGGAAATGTTGGTGGATACCGAGGGTTACGATTCCATGATTGATAATGGCACAAGTGAGGACAGCGAGGACGATGTTGAATCCGATGGCGAAGATGATGATGACGACGATGATAGTGATGATGGGTTTTCGGACAAAGAAGAAGAGGCAGAAAAATCAAGAGCTGAAAAATCAAACAAGCGAAGGTCGGAACAACTCTCAGCAGCACAAAAGGAGCAACCCCAATCTAAAAAAGTCAAAAATGCCGGTGCCGGGGGAGAAAAGATAAAACCACCCACGTTGGAGGAAATTAATGAACTAAAAGAGACTCGGAACCTCTTCCACTCCAATCTATTTCGCTTACAAATCAAAGAAATGTTGGAGGAAGTGAAGATAAAAGATAAATATAACAATTACATTAATTCATTTCTGGAACAATTTAAAACATTTGTCAAAAGCCTGAAAGATATGCCAGAAAAGGAGGATATGGACAAATTAACGTTTTTTAAGAAAACATCTATAGCCGTTCCACTGAACTTGCAAGCTTTAAAAGTACAACAGCAAAAGGTCTTTCAATTTCAATTTCTGAAACCCAAAACCGAACCATTTTTCGTAGGTGCCTGTAGCACAAAAACTCTTTTAGGCCCTCGATTACAGGCGGACATTTGTGTTGTTATGCCTGATGCATGTTTCCAAAAAGAAAACTTCTTAAATCTACAGTATGACCAGAAAAGAGCTTTTTATATGACCTATTTAACGCAAAAACTATTAGACTCCAATATAATTTCGGGCTTGACTGAGAATCATCTAAAGTTTGTGTATTATAACAATAACCCGTTAAAGCCACTTTTGGAAATTACGCCTCCCGATTCGGCGGGAAAAACTATTTCTCAGAAATTAACATTACGCATATTTGTAGCTGCCGAGGAGAGCTCTTTTAAGTTAAATCGATTTGTTCCTTGGAACAATAACATACGTTCATCTTTGTACGGTATGGAAGAGAATGCTGATAATGTGGCCACACCAACATATAACGCAAATGTTTTATTTGATTTGACAATGCAAAAAAATCAAAAAATTTTACAAGAAACTTTCGAGAATCGTAAAAATTTCCAAGAAGGCTTTGTGCTTCTGAAAATTTGGCTGCGACAAAGACAACTGGATGTGGGTTATTGTGGCTTCAGCAGCCACATGATGGCAATGTTTATAGTTTATCTAGTTAAACAAAGGAAGCTACACAATAATATGAGTAGTTATCAAGTGGCCCGTAATGTTTGGAATAATTTAGGTAAGATGGATGTGAATATACATGAATTTTCTGACAATTTGGCTTAATACGACTTGTTTGATACTTACAGCCCTTTCGGCATGGAATGAAACAAATAAAGGGATTAGCCTTTATGATAACAACTCAGATACTATGCCAAATCAACCCACAATGGAAAAATTCCATGCCCACTATAATGTGGTATTTGTGGATGTTAGCGGTTTCTACAACATATGTTCCCAGCTATCCGAAGATGTTTACAAAAGAATAAAAATGGAAGCTAAATTGGCAGTTGACATGTTGAACGATATGAAATTGAATAGTTTTCAGTATTTATTTATGACCAAAGCCCCACTCTACACACAAATGGATCATGTTCTAAAGTGAGTAGGGACAAGTAAATACAATTTGTTAATGAAATTTTAAAACTGTTCGGCGGGTTGTTTCATTTTCAGAATAAACAAAACAGATGCTATTGAGCAAATTCTAGAAATGCATGTTACTCCGGCAGATAAAGTGAATTTTACTTCTTATACATATCCACAATTAGTGGTGACCGTCACTAAGTAAGTAAAAACTATTTGAAATTTAGTTATTATCATTTCCATTACCTCTTTCATTATTTCAGGCTTCTTAAAAAAGGTTTGGACAAACGTATTAACTTTTTAATACCTTTGGAAGAGCAGACATTGCCCTGGGCTATTAATGATACGCCTTCTGGAGCCTTGCAACAGCTACATCTGGGTATAATTTTGAACCCCGAAAATGCATACGAAATTCTCGATAAAGGTCCGGAATCTATTGATGAGTCGGCGGCTAAATTCCGTGCTTTCTGGGGTGAAAAAGCTCAACTGAGACGTTTTCAAGATGGCTCTATAACTGAGTCTGTGGTATGGGCTGCTGCCAATGATGATCTGGCAAAGAAACGTTTGATTGTACGTTCAATTGTATTATATCTGCTACAACATCACTTTCAATTGGAAGAAAAAGATGTGGAATATATTGCCGGTGAATTTGACTCGGTCTACTCACTGACAAAGAGCTTTAAAGTGGATAAAATCAATCCCAAATATAACATTCAACAAAACACTAATGCAGAAGCCTTGTCCCTACATGTTATAAGAGAATTTGATGATTTGGCGCGAAAATTGAATGCTTTGAAAGATCTGCCATTGGAAATTGTTTCAATAGCTGGTATCTCTCCGGTTTTGAGGTATTGTGATCCTCAGCCTTTGTTACCTCAAGCTAGATATATTCAAGAACAAATGTATGCAAATCATATCCAATATGGCATTATTCAACTTGGTGAGTATTAGACAAAATTTAAGCGCTTTTATTTTATTGATTTCTATTACGTTTTTTTTTTCTTCAGGTCTAAGTGGCAAATGGCCTGGAGAATTGGCAGCCTTGCGTGCTCTGAAGACAGCTTTCTACATACAAATTGCAACATTATTGAAAGAGCAACACAAACTACAATGTAAGGTCAGCTACGATGGTATATTGGTCTTGAAACAGGGCTACTGTTTCAATTTAGAAATTGCTCACCCCAAAGAAGTTGGTTTGCTGAAGAAGGAAAAAACCGACAAGGGTATAACACAACATGTAGACTGTCCCGAGAGTATAGCTTTGGAAAAACGTCATTATATACTCCCCAAAGTTGCTGGAGCCTTGAAAGCCCTGCATCAAACATATTCCTCATTTGGCCCTACCGTAATGATAGCGAAAAGGTGGTTATATTCGCAACTGATTGATGATGGCCAATGGCCCGAAGAGTGCACTGAACTGCTAATAGCTTCACAATTCTTAAAAACGTCGGCCAAATTCATAAGCAATGCCCCACAGATGTCTTTCATTAGATTTCTGCATTTATTGGCAAATACAGATTGGAAGTCGGAACTATTTATAATTAACTTTAATAATGCCATGGAAGGTAGGTAGAGGAAAAAGACTCCACTGTTTCAATTGCAATTGGAAAAATACAAACTAAAGTGGAGAAATCGAACTTATTGAAAAGGGCCAATTGTAATTTTTGAAAATTTTAGAGGTAGAGTAGTACAAAAACAGGGCTCTAAGGACGAAATTATAAAAGTAAATATGCATTTTTGCAACTTGATGTGTTGAGTTGTAAAAAATAAACTTTTTGAATTTCGTTACTAAATCGGTAATTTTGAAAGTAAATTAAAATACACGCTTAAAGGGCATATTTTATGGTTACAAAAACAGTGCTCTAAGGACGGAATAATAAAAGCAATATTATTATTTCGCCAATAAGTGGTTTCCAACTTGGTGTGTTGAAAACGCGTTTGCAGTTGTAAAAAATAAACTGATTTGGAATTTTGCTATTAAATTGGTAATTTTGGAAGTAGCTATAAATATATATTTGTCAGAATATAGAATTCTTAATCAAATCGATTTTAATCACATCATAGTTAAATTTTATGAGAGAATGAATAAAAAAAACTTGTCCTAAAAACAATTGTTTACAAAAACAAATTACATCAGAAATTACCTTTACTTGTTGTGAATGGAAAATCGTGTTGTATAGTGGGTATCAATTAAAATTAGATTTCTCTATAATAATTTGTAACTTCTCAATGTTATACTTTTGTCTTTTCCAAGTTCATTTGCAATTTCTCTTTCTCTCATTTTACAACTATCGAACCATATTTTTATCTTCTTACAGAAAGTGAAATCTCCGATTTAGAGCAACGTTTCAGCACGGAAAGAGACTCATTCCCCCCATTGTGTTTAGCCACATCTTATGATAAACAGCATTACGGGAACATTTGGTCCACACCTCAGCAACCTAATGTCCATGTTCTGGCCAGAGTTACTTTATTGGCGCGACAATCTTTGGAAATAATAGAGTCGTCAATGCTAACCGCCTCAGTGTTTATAAAACCTGTACAAATCTTTAAGCCCTCGAGTGAAGGCTACGATTTAGTTATACAACTGAAACCCGATGCTGTACCAAATACATTAGCTTTGGAATTTGGTTCCTCCTTTGTTGATTTTACCAAGCCCAACTGGCATATGCCTTTGGCTGGAAGTAATTTCATGAAAAGTGCAGTAAATAAACTAAGGGTAAGTTATATAGAGAGTTTTTTTTTCAATTCCAATTCTATTGTCATATTATTACTTTAGGAGGCCTATTCAGAATTTGCTGCCTTCTTTTACAATCCTTGTGGCGGCAAAGAAATTGCCATTGTCTGGAAACCTAATGCCTTTGAAGCAAAAGACTTCAAAGTAAACGATGTTAGTGGTTGTTCCCTAGCAGCAGATCAAAAAAGAGTTCAGGCGAAAAAGGATTGCCTGATAGAAGATTTTAAATTTATATTAAAAGATTTTTACATGCGTATGGGCACAGTGGATGCGATTAGAAAGGCTACTGAAAGAAATCCCACGGAGCAAACTACTGCATTCAAACCCCAAAGTAAAAGATATTTCTGCTCCAGTGCTGTGGAAAAAGTTGTACCACCAAGTAAAACACAACAAAAGCTAAACAATGGGGTAATAAAATCACCCCTGAAACCAGAAAAATCGTTAAAAAAAGAGCCATCGAAGAAAACACAACAAAAGCTAAACAATGGGGTAATAAAAGCTCCCCTGAAACCAAAAAAATCTTTAAACCAGCCCTCGAAGAAAGCGAAACAGTTAATAAAAAGCTCGATTGACAAAAAATCAAAAAAGAAGTAAGAAGGAAATCTGGTAATATTTTCTTATAAATTGGCTTTATTGTTAAAGCACTGCTATTTTTATTTTTGTACATAGGAAAAATATTTTAAATACAATTTATGTTACAAAAGTGTTTGTCTAATTTAAGAAATGTATGAATGCTGCATTTTCTTCTGTTTCAATTGTTCTCTAGCACCCAAACATGATGTAGATGAGGATTTAGTTGTGTGGGTACCACAGGAAAAGGAAACTTTTTTGATTTGTTGTCCACATTGCGAACAGTTATTAGACCTAGATTGTATATTTTGCTGTTGCAAGCATATGCTTATATCGCTGGTTGATGTTGCACGGGAGTACGTGAATGGAAACTGAAGTATACATAGAATTTAGAAATAATTATAAAAATTACGAGTAGTTGTGGGCCAATGTAAACAAAAAATATCAAATTATTGGACTGGTTTTAATCTGAGAACGAACTAAATAAACAGCGGTCATGATCAACCAAAATCAAACGATTAAATGATATCTTCGGCTAATATTAATATCTTTCCTAATTATGTGGAACATAAGATAGAACTCAAAATGAGATATAACAACTACTTACAGGCACTGAGGTATTGATGCATTTATCCCATTTCAATTGCTGCTCAATGGCGCATTTGGTAGGTGCAGTTACATCCATTGGTTGCGGATACACAGCTTCTTGAACTCTTTGCTGACAAACAATACTTACGTTTCCAGTTTTTAAAAGGTTCAATAAATATTCTGTCACTGCGGTAGAGTCAATAGAATTGAGATTCCCATTTTTATCCAATTTGTTCAAAATTAGAAACCGCGTATCTTCAATCTTACGTACATCTTGTTGTGTAAGCACATAATAATCATTGCCAACCACAAAATGAACTGCAAAGAAGTGAGATTATTAATGGAAAAGGCGTGTTATTTGAATTATATTAAACCATAAAGAGGGGCAAGAGATTCTTCAGATATGTGTACAAATTTTTTGACCGAAGGATTGGAAACCATTTTTTTTGGGGAAAGAGCAGAAATTTTTAAATTTAGGTAAGAATTTTTGATAGTAATTTTATTTCTTGACGAGTGTTAGTGACATATCGATAAAAAAAATCACACGAGTTCCATGATAACATTATTACCAGGAGTGCTACTGGTCTAACCGATTTGACTGAAATCGTAATAACACGGTGCAACACACTTTTGGGCTCTAAGTCAGCTATGATCTCATTTTCATTTCATTTATTCATACGTTGATGTGCACAAACCAAGAAGGCCAATTTGACAGCATTACCGAAGGCAACTGCGTTTAATAAGTTTTACAATACAAAAATTTAACTTAGACATTAAAACATTAACATTAAAAAATACATACATATTAAGTTTTTACTTAAAACTATTTTTAATTTTAAATTAAATAACATTTATATAAAAAATCATAAAAAACTCTATACTTAGATATAACGGGCGATCTAAGTAGAGATACTTTTTTCAATAGCCTTTTTTTGACAGATCACGTGAGAGTCGTGTCATGCTGTCATGTTATTTTTTTTAAGTATTGTTTTAAGTCCATTTTTTTAAATAAAAAGAAAACACTTTCCAGTCGACCCACGGCTTTGACACCCATGAGCAATATTTTAGCTCTCGTTAAGAGCTATCTTTTTGCCATTGGCCGATTCCCGATCCGACGTATCCGTCAATGGCGACCGTTTTTCGTGCCATGATAACCGACTATTTGATGCCTGAAATTGAAGCTCGTGATCTCGGCGCCATTTGGTTTCAACAAGACGGCAACACTTCCCACACATCGCACCAATCAATGTATTTATTGAGGGAACACTTCGGTGAGCAGATAATTTCACGTTTTGGGCACCAAGATCGTGTGATATCACACCGTTAGACTTTTTTCTGTGGGGATATGTAAAGTCTAAAGTTTATACGGACAAACCCGCTTCGATTCAGGCCTTGGAGCAAAACATCACGCGTGTCATTCGCCAGTTACCAGTCGAAATGCTCGAACGAGTCGTCGAAAATTGGACTCAACGGATGGACCATCTAAGACGTAGCCGCGGTGAACAAAATAAATGTCAAAGAATTTTGTTTAAAATGATAATAAACATTCCCCATTAAATTTTAATTTTCTGTGTTTTTTTCTTAAAAAAAGTAGGGAACCTCGAAATGGATCACGCTATAGAATCACTACTCCAGAATATACATATATATCGTCACCTGAAATCCAAAATAACGTAACCCACATGTTCATGCTTTTTCAGCAGAAGCCAAAAACAAATTAAAGTAATTTTAATCTTTTGACCAGATATATGGATTTCCTGGCTATTAAGGCGAAATCAAATAGCAAATGTAGTGCAATTAGTTGTGGCGTACATTTTGAATAAAAAAAAATTAAAATGTTATGAATCTTTCCGCCTTTTTAATGACCTTGTTTGCTGTGACGTCCTTTTGAATTTCACTCTTAAAATGGTCAATTTTAGATATTGAACTCTAAAAACTCTTCGTAACTGATAGATTTTGACGTTTCTGGCTGACGGCACATCTGTATAATTTAAGGTCTGTGATTTTGGATTTCAGATGACGATATGTCTGCATGCATAAACATTGTCATATACACAGACCTTAAATTATACAGATGTGCCGTCAGCCAGAAACGTCAAAATCTATCAGTTACGAACGAATAGGAATGAAATGTCACACGCGAAAAAACAGGTTTCCGCGAACATAGTTTGAACTTTTTTTGCACTAATCGATTGATATCAATTTTTTAATTGTGACAATTACAAAAAATTCGGGAAAATAGGTCCGAAATCCGCGGAAAAACTCACTCTTTGAACACCTACTCGTTGAAATTTCTATTTGTTCGTAACTGACAACTTTCTCGCTCCGGGATGACATATCTTATTATTCATTATTTTTGGTCATATATACCAAAGACAAATAGAATATAAGAAGACATTCCTTCAGGCCGAAACGTCAAAATCTATCAGTTACGAACGAATAGGAATAAATTGTAACACGCGAAAAAACAGTATTCCGCGAACATTGATTGAACTTTTTTTTGCACTTATCGATTAATATTAATTTTTTAATTGTGACAAATACAAAAAATTCGTGAAAAACGGTCTGAAAATCCGCGAAAAACCTCACTCGTTGGAATCAAATTCCTATTCGTTTGTAACTGACAATTACTCGCTACAGGAAGGAATGTCTTCTTAAATTATATTGTCTTTGATATATACGTATATTTGTCTGAGCAAAACAAGTTGTGATTGATGTAGAGCAAACTTCAAATACTTCCCCTCGAATACATGTTCAGGAAATGAAAAAAACACGCAAGTAAACAGGAAGTCTGTTCCAGATTCGTGCAACACGGACAAGAAATGATCGATCAA
This sequence comes from Eudasyphora cyanicolor, assembly GCA_963930755.1. Classification (NCBI taxonomy): domain Eukaryota; kingdom Metazoa; phylum Arthropoda; class Insecta; order Diptera; family Muscidae; genus Eudasyphora; species Eudasyphora cyanicolor. The sequence goes on along the minus strand of OZ005734.1, from coordinate 49,787,600 downwards.
AAATAGAATGTGAAAAACGAGGAAGAAGGATCTGGGGGTTACGATCTAGACAAAATACATTTTTCGCGAAGAGAAACAAGTGATCCAGTACGTATAGTTCTATAGAAGTAAATCAAAATTCGTTGGTTTACAAGTAATCTAAACGGGACAATTTTCAATTTTTTTTTCATTTTTTAAATAAGAATTAGAAGGACGTCTCTAGAGATTCATGACAAATATTCCCCACAGATACACCCGATTTCAGAACTTCCATAAATTAACACCTAAGGTTTCTACCTTCACCACCGTTGAGTTGATTTATACTTTAGTACTTAAGTTTTTCTTTAAAAAAAAAACTAACAAACCTTAAATAGCGGGATACAGGCTCAAAATGTATCTACAAACTACTCTTCATTTAAATTCACCGGAGACATCCGAGTTCAGAATTCAGAGGCTAAATCACGGCAATCGATTAGAGAACTTTGCGATCGAAAAGCCATTTTAATTTTTCTTAATAAGAAAAATTAAGCATCGGAAGTAATCAAAAATTAACCAGACATGCTTCATTAGTATTTACGAAAATATCTACTTGAATTCGAGAGATGTTTGTACTCTTTTAAAGACAATAAAAACACTTTTTCGATCGTAAAACGATAGCGAATGCCGTGATTTGACCCCAGTTCGCCGTTTGTAGCTTTTTCAGAACTGTCGGAATAATAAAAAAAATGATACGGTCATTTTGGTCAAAATAGTGACCCGATCGAACCCAACCATGGTAGGATGTTATATAACCGAGGACTACTGTTTGGATAAGCTCTAAATAGAACGAACCTTCAATTCGAAGATTTAATTATGCATATTAAATTATGAATTATATGATTTTTTTAGAAATTTGGTCATAATAAAATAATATATGCGAACCGTTACTGGAGAGAGGGAATTTGATCATATTCATCAAAGACTTCCGCACAATTTGCATGATTTTGGTGCATAGTGTAATTTAGATTAAGATATGGCTGGATAAGATCTAAAACGTATTTAAAGTCCCAAACAACCATTTGAAACATTTTAATGAACATTAATTTCGGTCTTCTTATGTACAAACAAGTTTAAAATTATTCGAAAAAAAAAATTATGTACGTATTCCGGGTACTTCCAGTTTAATAGCTAAATTTTCATCTTTCACAGGAGTTGCTGCTGCTGCACTTTCTGCTTCTTTTAAGCCAAAATCTGGATATAGTTTAGCCACCTGTCCCATCGGAGTGCATAAACGTCCCGAGAAATCTGTGCGTTTATTTAATTGTGAACGTTCAGCACTTGCGACAATATCAAAGAGAGATCTTTGTCCGACATTGCTAATATTGCGTTTAGTTGCTTTTAATAAATGACCAGAGCTTGAACTGCTCGTATCCATGGAATGAGGAGGAGACAGGGGAGAGTCGGTTGTAGCTCTAATTATGGCTTTACCAGTTGAATCGCCTTTAGTATGATAATAAGAAACAGGGTAGTCTTTTATCTGAATTATTCAATTTTCTAACCTTTGCACTTACGTGTGGCATCTATTTCTGTTTTAACCGCAGCATCACCACAAGCCGCCCTCACATTTTGTATATTCTCCAATATAACTTTATGAAAAGGCGTTGTTGCACAACTTTTGATCAGCACTTCCAATTCTGCACAAAACAATTTATATTGATCCACCTTTTTGTGTCCCTTTATTCTGCAAGTAAACGTTTAGTTATTTACATAACTTTTGAATTTAATCCCATCATATCCCACTACCTATTGGCATTCATATTGGCGAATGGTAAAACATCTCTTCTTGTTGAGGCTGCATACAATTCATAGATATTTTGCTGACATTGAATTTCATCAGCTTTATCCATATCCTCTTTGGCTATTTTGCGAAGTAAATTTGGCAACCAGGGTAAAGAGCGTTGAAGGTTGAAAACAATTGTGGTGGTCAGCGTTAGGGGAAAGTACAAGGATCTGTTGTATAGACGTTCTCTGGCAATATGTAGATTTTCTTCAGACTTCGCTTTTGTTTTTAGCGGTAGCAAGCGATGAGCTTTGATGAATGAAGCAAAATCTGTTATACGGTAATCGGTTATACGCCCACCAGGACCTTCTGATATGGACGGAGGGTCTTCAAGGCATGATCGAGTAATTTGTAGAGCATGTATAAAGATTTCTCCACCCCGGGCGGATAGTAAATGGCTAGTTGTTTTACCGCCAGTTTTCCTACAAAACTAAGCTTGTTTAATAAATTGTTTCTGAAAAAAGAAATCAAATTATGCCGTTATGATGGAAAGAAATTTCGATTTAATTGCTTTCAGATCGCAATCTCTGTATGAATAGTCTCGCATTTCATTTATTTATCAACTAAAGCCCATATTCGGACTACACATTGATAGGAATACAATTCATTGTCTTACTTTCAAGACTAAGAAATGATTAAGTTCTTGTTTACATTCCACTGAACTGGTTTTTATTAACTTCGGCCATTTTATCGAAATCGCTTTCCATCACACACCTGATTGGCTGAACCTTGGCATTTCCAATAAAACAGAACGTCCGTTAAGTAGGAAATTAATGAGGCAGGATGAGGGCCTACTTGTAACATCCACAGGGGTGACTCTATGTTGTGCCAGACATGGAGGACAAGCGGACATATCAGACGCCCCGCATCCACGAGGCGTACACCATTTCAGTGTTACTGTTTCGTACTCTGCTCCTTCTTTTATACTAGTGGGCAGCAGTACCTCATTGCCGCAAATAGCTGTGTGAGCATTGCGAGCATGTAATATTTCCACATCGTAATTTGCACTGGAATTAGCATTTTGCTCTTCCTGCAAACAAAATAACATATATATTATCTTGAATAAACAAAATGAGTGAGTAACATACCTTCATCGGTATTCCCGTAACTGTTGTACTGGCCAGATCATAGTGGCTCATTATCAAATGTGTCAGTTTGTTTGAAATTTCCGGGGCACTTGTGGTATGAATCTCTGTTGACAAACATGGAGACAACTCCATTTTGACTCTATTTGTTACCAGTGATTCAATATTCATTGGCACCATATTGATAATGACCAAATGACAATGATCTATGGTCAAGAGCTTCTTTTGAGTCATGGCTAAAGTGTTCTGCTGCATTAACACATTGTGGAAAATGTCTTCCAAGCTCTTCATACTGGGATTATCTCGGGCAGATGTTACACATATAACTCTACCCTTATTCGGTATCATCTCACTGGTTGAACCCGCTTCCTGGTGAGCCTGCATCAGGTTTATCTGATGTTCCGTAGGCTCAGCCAAAGCTTCTATTGCCGCTCTAAGCCCATGAATTACCGAAAAATCGGAGGACTGCGTGTTTCGTTGCGGCACTCCCACCAAAGCCATTGCATTCAGAACGTGCGACATATTTTGCGTGGCAAACTTCCATGTGTTGACAATATGGGCGGCTGTATCGGAGACAATAAATCGAATAAGTTTACCGCGAGGGAATAAGTCCCAAACAATTCGGCAGTATTCAATCGAGGCCTCCACTGAAGAGGTCCACAAACTTTTACTGAATTGTAAATTCTGCTGTGATCCAGCCGCCGGAGGATCCGAGGGATTGTTTATTTTCCCTTTGAGAAAATCTAGAGGTATGTAATCTTCACTGGATATACTAAAATACTGTGTATGGTCCAGCACAAAAATTGTCTTCTGATTTAAATCGTACATCTTTTCTCAATATGAAATCAAGATGATGCTCACAAAATGTTGTTAAATTGATACAACTGATGCATCAACAAATCAACATAAAACAGATGATATGATGCAATGATAAAGGTAGTGCACGGTGATCAGCTGATTCTAAATCTGTTCAAAGACAATTTAGGTTATAGACAACCCAGTGTATTTGCAACTTTTTCGCACAAGATGGAGGAAAAGTCAATGTTGCGTACGTTTGTATGTCCTGGCTCATACTCGACAATTTTTTCCAAGCAAGTGTCAAAGAGGCCGGCGGAAAGAGCTCTCTCTTCTAAAAACTTTAACACTGGCTTGGAAAAAATTGCCGAGTGTGAATCTGCACTATGCGAGTGAGAAGATTTTTAGTTAGCCATCTAGAGTTCGCAGATGCGAATGTACTTCTGAAAAGGCCTTTTGGGTGTCTAGTTACTGAATTGTGTTTGACGCTACGGGGACGTAATGAATAGCCGATGTTCCTACTTGTCGATTAAAAGAAAAATCGATATAAACTTTGTTGTAAAAAATCGATTAGTCGATTTATGGATCCATATGGATTACGTCTGTGTCACCAATCGACGACCATCACGTTTTTTTAAATTGCGGAAAAATCCTACCCGAAATTAAGAAGTTATCTATTAAAATATTAGCGAAACACTTATAAATAGCAATGTCTTGGTTATTGGGAAGAAATAGGCCTCAACAGCCACAAGAAATGCCCTCAGGTGAAGGTGGAAATCCCGATGGAGCAACTGCCGGCGACCGCTCGGGTGATGCCCAATTGTCCAAAGCAGAACGTAAAGCTATGGAAGCCTATCGTTTCGATTCATCTGCCTTGGAGAGAGCTGCTGAAGCGGCTCGCACATTGGAAAGGTCAAGTAAGTGAATTTCATCATCCAATTTTAGACAAAGTCTGTAATCATCTTTCTATTGATGGGGTGGGGGGTTGACGTTTAAAATTCACACACAATTGCATAATCGCCTGTGTGTGTACATGTGTATTTATTGTTATGGGGATAGATGGGAGTAGTAATGAGTATGAATAAGATGGAGGTTAACGTTAGCAACACATTTTTCTTAAAGAACATGCCCGCGAAGCTTTGGATTTATCAAAAATGCAAGAGATGACCCGTCAGCAGGAGTATCAACAAAAGGTCAAAGAGTACGAGGCACACATTGAGCAGGCTAAAGTGGAGCAGAAACGTATTGACCATGAAGAGAGAAGGAAAACCTTGATTGTAAGTAAATTTTATTGATAGGATAAAAGTGAAAAGTGAGTATTTTGGCTAATCACCTCCAATATTTTCTGTAGGAAGAGACGAAACAACAGCAGCAACGTGCCCAATACCAAGATCAGCTCTCGCGTAAACGCTACGAAGATCAACTGGCCCAACAGCAACGTGTTCAAGAAGAGAATTTGAGAAAGTAAATCACGGCATTTCAAAACTTTAATAACGATTATTAAAAATATAAATCCCTTATTCCAGACAAGAGGAAAGTGTAGCTCGCCAAGAAGCTATGCGTCGTCAAACCATCGAGCATGAAATTGAAATGAAAGAAAAGAATCGTTTGAAGTTGCTAGAACATGAGATGAGAGTCAAGGCCAAAGTAGATCGCGAAAATCGTGACATTAATTTGGAACAAATCCGCTTAAAAGCCCAGGAGCAGCGTACCACTATTTTGGAAGGTATCAAGTAAGTTGTGCTGTTTATTGTCATTAGTTTCAGGTATTTGTATTCCTAACTTACTTATTCTCTTTTTTATTATAGAACTGCTGGCACTGTTATTGGTACTGGTGTCGAAGCTATGCTCACGGATTGGGATAAAGTATTGACTGCTGCTGGCGGTCTGTCACTGTTAGCTTTAGGTGTTTATGCCGCTAAAGGAGCCACAGGTGTGACATCACGTTACGTAGAATCCCGCATTGGCAAGCCCACACTCGTGGGTGAAACATCGCGATTTGCCATGTTGGATGCTGTTAAGCACCCCGTGAAATATATCAAAAAACTCAAATCTAAACCCGCCGATGCTTTGCAGGGTGTTGTGTTAAACCCCAAACTGGAAGAACGTTTGCGTGATGTGGCCATTGCCACGAAAAATACTCGCATCAACAAGGGCATGTATAGAAACGTACTCATGCATGGTCCACCCGGAACAGGTAAGACGATGTTTGCCAAAAAGTTAGCAGAGCATTCGGGCATGGACTATGCCATTATGACTGGTGGTGATGTGGCACCGATGGGCAAGGAGGCAGTGACAGCCATTCACAAAGTTTTCGATTGGTCTCAGGCCAGTAACCGTGGTCTGTTACTGTTTGTCGATGAAGCTGATGCTTTCCTGCGTAAACGTTCCTCGGAGCATATTTCGGAAGATTTGAGAGCAGCTCTGAACGCTTTCTTGTATCGAACCTCCGAACAGAATTCCAAATTCATGTTAGTGTTGGCTTCAAATACACCCGAACAGTTTGATTATGCTATCAACGATCGTTTAGATGAAATGGTGGAATTCACTCTGCCCGGATTGGAAGAACGCGAACGTTTGTTGCGCTTGTACTTCGATAAATATGTTTTACAACCAGCCGCTGAAGGAGCCAAGTAAGTTTAGATTATTCATTTTAATTTTGAAATGTGGTAGTATTAATTATACGATACTTGTTTAATCTACAACCAGACGTTTCAAATTGGAACAATTCGATTACGGTTCAGCTTGTTCGAAAATGGCTAAGCTGTGTGAGGGTATGTCTGGTCGTGAAATTTCCAAATTGGGGGTCTCTTGGCAAGCCGCTGTGTATGCCTCTGAGGATGGTGTTCTTACAGAAAAAATGGTCTTGGATAGAGCGGAAGCTGCCGCCATTCAGCACAAACAGAAGGTAATATTTAATATTTCAGCAAATATAAGATTTTCATTAAAATATCTGCGTTTTTTTAGATGGCCTGGTTATCGGAGCAAGAACGTTTGGATCATAAATCCATTACGGGCGGAAAATCGAATTAACGTGTGATTAAATTATATTGGGATTCTTTTTATTTCTAGTACTACAATTATCAAATCTTCCTAAAGATTAACACTACCGCTAATTAAGTTTTAAGTTTAAGAACAACTGCATTACATAGACGTTCAAACACCCACACATACGCAGATAAAAAAGCAAAGCTTTCCTGAAGTCTGTATTGTTGGTTGCAACAAAAAGAAAGAGTACAAAATCGTTGAATTTATAACTGCCATGTCCCTCAAATCAGGGAGGAACAGACATATAGAGATGGAGTTTAAGATTTTTGTTACAGTTTAGATTGTATCTCTTATTGGCATTTATTGGGAAGAAGAAAACCAAGGACTTCTTTTTGTAAATAATTTATATTCTTAAGATTTGTATTTGTTGTTTAAGAATCTTTATTATATGTACATTGAGAGCAAAATGTAGATCAGAAAGGCTTTGTTATCTGTATAAAGTTGTTGACTGCTGAATTACGCATTTTACCACAAAAAAAACGTAAGGACATTGTATTTAGGGAAATTTATATTAAACTTCTCACATATGTCCTGTTAATTGTTTTGTTTTTGGCGCAGAACAGAAGATATGTTTTAGCTTAAACAGTAATTATTGTTTCCTTTTTATATTTTTTCTTTATCGTAAACGGGAAACGCGTTCAACATAATTTACCAAGAGCATTTCCAAAAAATAATAAAATACAACTTTTACCAAATAATAATTATAAAATTTATGTTTGCTTTTAGCGGGATAATGTTATGTGTGGCTGTTTTGGGAATATTTTTTTTTACTTTTTTTGCTAATCCGCTTTAGTATTTTCTGAAATAATTATTTTGTTTCATCTGATTTCATGAAAATATTTTTTAAGTACATATTCTTAATACGTTTTGTCGGGTGAATTTCCGGATTTTGACCTTTTAGAAATACAAAATGGATGATCATAATTTTATAACAGTTGCTAAGTGTAAAACACTGATACCAGACAGACAATATTGTATTGATGGAACCCTAGCACATACCCCCGCTGGGACTTGCCCTTATAGATATGGTTCGGAACTAGGTGAAAGGACGGGGCTGCGAACTTTTATTCCTCCTACCAGACTATATCATCTTACAGGCGTAAGTCCGAGCAATTACAGAGTGTGTGAGCTGGCTTAGAGCTAACACAATACCAACAAATGTAAATATTTTTACAGATAGCTAAATGGCTACCAAGGTGATAAGGTGATGGCGTTTCGACTTAATAAAATTGGCAAACATTACAGGGCACACAGTCTTACAGGCGCATCTTTTTACCACAAGAAGAAAATAACGTCTGTAGGGCATGCGGAAGGATGTCGAAACGCTGGAGCATTTCCTCTGCATGTGCTCAGCGTTCGCGAACAATAGATCCCATTTCATGGGAAAAGACTATACCGGACTGGACCCAACTTAGGGGCGTAGACTGGATAATCACCCTTATCGGGAATAAAATTCCACGCGGAATTTGTTCACTTTTCAATGTACAACTTAGGGAACAAATTCCGTGCGGAATTTTATTCCCGATAAGGGTGAATACTTAAGGACTATGTCAATAGTACAGCCTTCCTAAAATAACCTCTCAAGATTAGAGCGCACAACAAGCCATGAGGCGGAGCAAAAAATGATTTATAAATTGTTTTTGTAAATTGTGTGAAATAAGCGTTTTTAACAATAAAAAAAAAACTTGTGGGACCTTTTATATTTGAATTGAATTTGAATTTATTTCATACAGTGAAATCATATCGTGACGTTGTATTTGTCACTACTTAAAGGCCCAGTTAGGCAAACTTAACCGTAACGCCCCCGTAGCGTAACGAATCAGCTGATTCGATTTGACATATGTCCCGATTTACATTGGCTGAATGTTCAGCAGATTATCGGCGTTTTGTGGGAGAGAGAGGCAGTCGGCAAGTGGGGGGAAAGATAATTTGATGATAAGCTGCTGAAAAAACGTGCCTAGTGTAAATCTGGACTATGGAAATCAGTGTAAACGATTAGCCCACAAAAATGAAACGTAAACGGACGGCAGAATCTGCTGAAATTTGATTTGGACGGTACGTTTACTTGCATTTGCAAACAAAATCAACAAAACAAGACATTAAGAAGACATTTATGCGAAACTTTGAAAATTAAATGATAAATAAATAATAAATTATTAAAATAAGAGCAAGAAAATAAGAAATAAAATAAATATTTTACAATTTTGGTTGTGAATGTCTGAGACATATGGCACGTTTCTCAAGTTTTGGGTAATTGTTCCAATGAACAACGTTACGGCTGCGCTAATGTTAAGTTATGGATAAGTTTGCCTAATAACCCAGCCTTTAATTGTATGCATATTCCAATATACCCGGTTACGAACAGCTACGTTACATTTAACACTTCGGTACGTTTGTGCCGCTAATCCTGACAATATCAAACGTCAACTTTGACATTTTACACTTGTTGGCCTTATTTCAGTTTTTATGCCACTTTTTTCACGAAAATATGAAAAAGATTCTTTTGGAAAAACGCACTTGTTTATATTTAGATCACAACGATTTAATTAAATCTCTATACAGCCTTGACGATCAGCACACATCATACTCCCTGAAACCCGAACTATTTAATTTCAAGCCAAAAGAGATCTTGGAAACCGCGGGAAATGTCCAAGGCGAACAAGTCAAAAACAAACGAAAACGTAAAATGGAAACGGGAAATGTGGAAGCAGCGGAAACAGAAACAATATTGCAACCGTTTTTGAAAGAAATTCAAAGATTTGTGCAAAGCAAAATACTGCAAATTCTTGAAGATATGCCGCGTCTCTGGGAAGACAAAGTGGAATTTCCCAAGTTTTTTGGCGCCAATAACACACTTGAATTTCAGACAACACACTTTGACAACCAGTCCTATATCATACCCCCAAAAAGTAAGTTTTACAACCACAATGTTGAAGAATTGACGTCCCTGTTGCCCGAGTTGGATAAATATGATATCATTATTATGGATATGCCTTGGCAGAACAAATACATAAAACGCCTGAAAAAGGTTAACAACACTCTGGCCTATCAAATGATGGACAATGAGAGCTTAAAAAATATACCCTTGCAGCAGATGGTTCATGCTAAATCCTTGGTGGCATTATGGTGTACGAATGCTTTGCAACATCAGCGTGCTATACAAGATGAATTTCTTCCCGCGTGGGACTTAAAACTAGTTCATTCTTTGAAATGGTTCAAAATTAATACGGAAGGTGCCCTGATAAGCCCGGTAAAGGCCGAGGGCTATAAACAACCCTATGAAATGTTATATGTAGCCTGTCACAAGGAGCGAAATGTGGACGAATTAAAAGGTTTGCAAAATATTCATTTCCTTGCTAGTATACCCAGTATTATACATTCGCATAAGCCACCATTAATACATTGGTTGAAAGAGCATTTGGACGATCCTATTGATTTCAAAGGTTTGGAGATTTTTGCTCGTTACTTACAGCCCCAATTTACATCAATAGGTTTGGAAGTATTAAAACTTATGGATAAGCGTCTGTATGTTATAAATAACGAAAATCCATAAATAGATTTATTGAACACATATATAAAAATAATAAAACGATAAACGGCAATGGGAGCAAAATGCTGTTATGAAACTGATTTGTTTAAAAAACAAGTATTCAAAGTTTCTAGAAGGTGTACAATTTTTCGATTTCGAGGCGTATTAACCCACTTTTTGCAATGGTGAAGGTAGTTAAGCCACTTTCAAAACAAAGTTTAAGTTTAAGTTAGGTTTATTGAGTCTTTTATGTATATTAGATATACAGCTTTCAATAAATGATATAATATACAAAGATAACTTAAAACTATAATGTTTTGTTTTAATAACCAATAATAATAGCTCGGTGTCTTGCCTGTCTCTTAAGGTAAACAATTCGTCCAATTTTACATAGATATTGTTCTTCGTGTTTTCTCCCGACACTAAAAGTAACCTGAGAGTGTGTCTCAAATTAGTTGTACTTAATTCTAATTGTAATCTAAGCTTATTCTAAACTTAATCTAACCTTACAAACTAACCTAAACTACTTAATCTAAGTTTCCGTTTATATTAAACGTTATGAAAAATGCAGTAGCAATTTTATTGCAATAATATATAATAAATAATAACATATTGTCAACACCTATCAGAAACATTCAACCGATCTGATATTTCGTTTAATGCAAAAACAAACAATTGTTAATGCAAACCTCTGTGAATCCCGGGTGAAACCTGAGTATAAAATTCAGGGCACAAAGTGGATGTGAGGTCCATTGACACATCAATATTCAGTGCTGTGATATAATTGGTATTCGCCTAATTGAAGCCGGTTTGTTCGAGTATAACGTCGCGAATTAATGAGTTTTCATGTGTCAGGAGTCTGTTTACATATCGTTTCATAAGGTCCATTACATATAATGGAATGGGGGATATACGGGCAGTCTCATATATGTATCTGTTTGAGAAACGCTTGATAAATGATTGGAAATTCTTCCCGATGCAGCAACGAATAATTTTTCTTTCCAATATCGCAAATTCTTTCATTACTGTCGGTGACCAAATAGGGAAAGCGTAGAGGAGGGCAGATCTTACGCTCAATTTATATATTAGTAATTTAGTCGGTGTGGGAAGAGACCGGCTATTAAACAATCTCCCGAAAGATCCCTTAATGCGATATGCTCTGCTTAATACCGAACGCGCATTTTCGTTAAACTTAACCAGCTTATTGAAGCGGACGCCTAAGTATTTACGGCTATCTCTGAATGGTATCTCCACACCATTCGGAAAGTGTTTCAAATATTTGCTTTCAGGAACTACCCATCTTTTACACTTCCCCGATGCGTTTCTCAAACATATTGCCTCGCTTTTAGAGGTGTTAGTTTTTATACCCCATTCTGCATAATATCTATCCACTACTCTCAGATGTCCTGATACCAAGGCTAATGCATCAACTGGAGACTCCGCGTTGGCGTATAATAAACAATCGTCTGCATATAGCACTCCCAAAGAATTATTATGTCTGTGTGGAAAGTCACTCATGAAGATGTTGTACAAATAAGGCGACAAGATCGTTCCCTGAGGCACACCGCACGTTACGTTACCTAATGATGACTCCATGTGACCTGATTGAATAAAAAATGTTCTATCGGTGAAAAAGCTTTTGAACATTTTCACAATATGAGGCGCGAATCCTAAGTTCACCATTTCATAGTGTACACCGTCATGGTAAGTCTTGTCAAAAGCCTTTTCGACATATAATGCTATGGCAACAGTACATAACTTCCTTCTAAGGCTTCTGATAACGTCACTATTAAATTTCGTCAGAGCGTCTACTGTCGAATGTCCCTTCTTAAACCCAAATTGGTAGTTCGGTACATAATCCGACTGAACTCCAAAATCCATTTTTTCACGAAAGTTTTTTCGAATAATTTTTCTAAATTTGATAGTAACGAAATAGGTCTTAAGTTATTGATATCATTTGAATTTGACTTCTTCTGAATGGGTAGTATCTTTCCAATCTTTCAATCTTTTGGAAAATATGAATTGTTAATGCAATTATTATATAATATAACTAGGTATTCTGGATTGCAATCAACCACCATATGTCGAACAAAAAAATTGGTGGACATAATTTTACCTGGGAACGCACATTCACCTTGTGCCCCATACTCGTATTAGCATTTCTCTGAGGATTTTCAGGCTGTTTTTCGAAATCTAGTGTACCAAGAATAGCGAATCTATTTTGTGATGCCTGATTTTGTGTAATGTGTTTTGTGAGCACTTAAAGATTGTAACTTAGAAAAATCGATTACATGGTCACCTCTTGCATTTCTTTTAGATTTCTTGTTTTGCACAGGCGCGAAACCTTCTGTGTGGAAAGTCACTCATGAAGATGTTGTACAAATAAGGCGACAAGATCGTTCCCTGAGGCACACCGCACGTTACGTTACCTAATGATGACTCCATGTGACCTGATTGAATAAAAAATGTTCTATCGGTGAAAAAGCTTTTGAACATTTTCACAATATGAGGCGCGAATCCTAAGTTCACCATTTCATAGTGTACACCGTCATGGTAAGTCTTGTCAAAAGCCTTTTCGACATCTAATGCTATGGCAACAGTACATAACTTCCTTCTAAGGCTTCTGATAACGTCACTATTAAATTTCGTCAGAGCGTCTACTGTCGAATGTCCCTTCTTAAACCCAAATTGGTAGTTCGGTACATAATCCGACTGAACTCCAAAATCCATTTTTTCACGAAAGTTTTTTCGAATAATTTTTCTAAATTTGATAGTAACGAAATAGGTCTTAAGTTATTGATATCATTTGAATTTGACTTCTTCTGAATGGGTAGTATCTTTCCAATCTTTCAATCTTTTGGAAAATATGAATTGTTAATGCAATTATTATATAATATAACTAGGTATTCTGGATTGCAATCAACCACCATATGTCGAACAAAAAAATTGGTGGACATAATTTTACCTGGGAACGCACATTCACCTTGTGCCCCATACTCGTATTAGCATTTCTCTGAGGATTTTCAGGCTGTTTTTCGAAATCTAGTGTACCAAGAATAGCGAATCTATTTTGTGATGCCTGATTTTGTGTAATGTGTTTTGTGAGCACTTAAAGATTGTAACTTAGAAAAATCGATTACATGGTCACCTCTTGCATTTCTTTTAGATTTCTTGTTTTGCACAGGCGCGAAACCTTCATCGTCGGAAGGGTTTCTTCTTTCATAGTTGTGGTGGTTGAATGCAATCCAGATGTTGAAGGGTTCATGTATGTTACGGACTGCTTGAAGTTAGACATCTTTTTATTTTTGTTATCATGAGGTTTTATATTTGCTTATGAGCAATACTGCTAAATTCATCATCGGAGAAAACTGCTTCTCGCAATGCAGCTCCAATATCAGCTAGGCCTTTTTTAGTGGGGTCGATAGAATCTTTCTTTGAGCTATTTGCATGACTATTCATCGCAGTATTACAATTTGACTCTTTTCGGAACGAACTGATATTAGCAACTTCTCTTTTATCCGGTGGCTTCTTCGGCACAAAATTGCCCTTCGGCAATTGGTTATCCATATCTCAAAACGCGAACAACAAGATAAATGCGTCAAATCAAGAAATGGAAAAATAATTTTTTTTGTTTAGTTTTGAAAAATATTTTTCTGGCAGGAAATTCGTTTGGAAAAAATACGTCTGTTCTCTTCGATATTTCGATTCGAATTCCTTTCAAAACAAACATTTTATACAATATGTTTGTTTTGAAAGTGGCGTAAACACCATATTTCCTATATAAAAATGTTCCTTTCAACTCAAATGAGTTATTAGTTCATCGCTTTGAAAAAATAAATGCATACACTGAAAATAATGTGTTAGTAGGTTAGTTTAGGCTTGGTTAGGTTGAAGAGAGGAGACGTTTAAACGTCTCAAGTCCATTGACATACACACACAAGCCAGCGGTTCGGCCTGTTATACGCTCCTTATTTATGATCTTTTGATACCTCACGAGTTACAGAAAATCGGTACTAGACACGAATTTTCTCAGTATATTCCAGTCATATCCTCTGAGATGAGTCAAGTCTGGTAACATGTCGGACCCGAAATGTTGGGATCTTGCATGTGTGAAAGCCGGGCAGTGACACAGAAAATGTTCCATCGTTTCGATGTTTTCCCAGCATGTCCTGCATTCGTCGTTTTCTGCTAGTTCTATGTGATGAAGATGTGCTTGTAAGCTTGAATGTCCCGTTATAACACTCATCTTATACTTTTATTGATATCTCAAAAACTACCAGCGTCCCCAAAGGGTTTTTTATGGACATATAGGTCACAATATGGGTTATCATCTGGGCCAAATTTGTTCAATTAAAAAATATTACTTTTTGAAAAAATCTAGACTTTAAATAATGTTTTAAAGATAAAAATGTGTCATGCACCTTCCAAACAGCATTCACCTCGATATTAATAATATGAAATCTTTAGGAATGTAGATCATACCAAAACATTTAAATATTTCTCGAAGTACAAAAGTTATGAGCAAGCACTTTTCGATATTTTTTTTGCTAAATTTATAATGTTTAAATGTACATATCTTCCATAGTTCTGAACATTTTTCAAATGTGATATACGATATTAGAGCGCCATATTTAACATTTCCATCAAGTTTCATAAAATCGGAGACCATCCGCAATTTTTATGAACAATTAGCGTGGTTCTCGTCTAAAATGTTCTTACATAACTTAAATATCCATATTCTTCATAGGAATGACCATTTTTTTTGCAAAATTTTGTTAAAGTTCGTTTTTATACCCTCCACCATAGGATGGGGGGTATATTCATTTTGTCACTCCGTTTGTAACACCTCTAAATATTGATCTGAGACCCCATAAAGTATATATATATTCTTAATCGTCGTAAAATTCTAAGACGATTTAGCCATGTCCGTCTGTCCGTCCCTCCGTCTGTGGTAATCACGCTACAGTCCGCAATAATAGAGCTAGGTTGATCAAATTTGGTACAAATACTTCTTATAGTTGCAGGTTGTTTGGGATTGCAAATGGGCCATATCGGTCCATATTTAGATATAGCTCCCATATATAGCATCTAACTTTTTGTGATTCCTACTGTTCTCATCTACTATATTTTTTGTGTTTTCGGTGTTATTTTCTTTAGGTTTGAGTTATTTTGTGAGGTCACATGCTATCCATGGTGGAGGGTATATAAGATTCGGCATGGCCGAACTTAACGCTTTTACTTGTTTTAAGATGAAATTGCATTTTAATTACACTCAATAATGATTTCAAAACTGCATTTAATTGTGGCATTTTACCCATATTGTAATAATAAATCATGAGTTCTGCAATACTATCTACGTTTTGTTTAAATATCCACTGTAATTGGAGTTACGCCACTTTCAAAACAAACGTTTTTGTAATTTTGTCTCCTAGCAAAACTTAAGTTTTAAAAATCTATGTCACCTTTGACTTTTTTGAGAAAATTGTCTTTTGTAAAATGATGTCCGGCTAACCTGATACCGAATCCAAAAATAAAGAATAATAAGATATGTCATCCCGGAGCGAGTAAGTTGTCAGTTACGAACGAATAGAAATTTCAACGAGTAGGTGTTCAAAGAGTGAGTTTTTCCGCGGATTTCGTACCGATTTTCCCGAATTTTTTGTAATTGTCACAATTAAAAAATTAATATCAATCGATTAGTGCAAAAAAAGTTCAAACTATGCTCGCGGAAACCTGTTTTTTCGCGTGTGACATTTCATTCCTATTCGTTCGTAACTAATAGATTTTGACGTTTCTGGCTGACGGCACATCTGTATAATTTAAGGTCTGTGACCGAATCCACCCTTAGCTCAATTTATGTGAAAATGGCGTTTACGCCACTTTCAAAACAAACCGTTCATATATTTATATTTTATTTTATAAACTTTAGAAACATTCAGAACATGACTTCTCAAATAAGGAGCCAAGAGAGGGCTATTCAATTCTATTCTTTTTTGCTATTCCAGGGGGATTTGCGGAGTGTTGAGAAATGTAATTGCTATTCACTGCATGAGTTTGTCCGGAGAACAGTCTACTATATTCGACAGTTCCCCTCGAATTTTCGTGTGATGAAAATCAGTCTAGGTACACAATTTAATTTTTTGTTCTTTGTTCTCGTCTATTTGTTTGCAAAGCTTTATAAACAAATGTGTTATCTATTATACCTATGGGGTATAGATTTATGAGTCGATTTAGCCATATCCATACGATATTGTGATCAATGTACAGCTTGCAAATATTAATCGTATTGTGTACAATTTTTGTATGTATGTATATGGATTTTATTCGTGTCTTCACTCGAACTCTATTGAAAATAGTAAAAATAATATTCATCAGCATTGAATTATATTCATCAGAATCAGCATTGTACATTTGATACGATTGAAATTTGATAATTTGTGTTTTATTCTGTTCTTAAAAATTTTTGGGAAAAAATGACTCAAGCCGGTCTGTGTTTTTATATACATATGTAAATACATATGTAGCTATCATGTTAATGTCATAACCGTTTAGAATTTGCAAACGGTTCAGCTAACATTTAGTTCCCTGATGACTTCCTAAGGCTCCATTGTAATAGCAATTTATCGTTGATCACTTCTCTATAGGAAAAGCTCATCGTTAATGATGATTGAAGAAAAACTCATCCTTGATAACTTGTCTATAAGAAAAGTTCGTCGTTGATGACTTTTCTAAAAAATGCTCATGGTTTTTTATTTTATTTATTTTACTTCATAAACAAGCCATAGGGCCATATATGGTTAAAAATACTACAAAATTCTTACATATCGTCATCAGAAAATAATCTTGTGATCTAAGTGCATATGAAGCGATCCCAACGAAAATTGGTACAAAGGCATTTCTTAGAATAGGGACGGTCTCTATTAAAACGGGACACATTGGTACACGTTTTAATATAGCAGTAGATTTGTTCCTTTACTTTTTTTATACCCTACACCACACTGTGGTACAGGGTGTTATAAGTTTGTTTCACGGCAGATGTTTGTAACACCTGAAAATAACACAGCTAGACCCACCTTAAAGTATACCGATCGACTCAGAATCACTAGCTGAGTCGATTTAACGATGTCCGTCCGTCCGTCCGTCTGTCCATGTAAAGTTGTTCGTCGACTACAGGTCGCAATTTCACTCCGATCGTTCTGAAATTTTGCAGTTTAGAGTATTTCGCGGCTGTTAAGATCGCTATTGAATTATGTTGAAATCGGTTCAGATTTAGATATAGCTCCCATATATATCTTTCGTCCGATTTGGCCCTTTAGTCCTATAAAAGCTGTATTTTACATCCAATCGTTTTGATATTTAGAATGGTAGAGTTTCTTGATCCATGAACCAACATTGCCGAATTTGAAGAAAATCGGTTAAGATTTAGCTATAGCTCCCATATATATGTTTCGTCCGATTTGGCCATTTAGTCGTATAGAAGCTGTATTTTACATCCGATCGTTTTGAAATTTAGAATGGTAGAGTTTCTTGATTCATGAACCAACATTGCCGAATTTGAAGAAAATCGGTTAAGATTTAGCTATAGCTCCCATATATATGTTTCGTCCGATTTGACCCTTTAGTCCTATAAAAGCTGTATTTTACATCCAATCGTTTTGAAATTTAGAATGGTAGAGTTCCTTGATTCATAAACCAACATTGCCGAATTTGAAGAAAATCGGTAAAGATTTAGCTATAGCTCCCATATATATGTTTCATCCGATTTGGCTCTTTAGATCCAATCGTTTTTATACCCTACACCACACTGTGGTACAGGGTATTATTTAAGTATAAAATGTTCCAAAAGTAAATTTATGTAAACAATTTATACATGAATTACAAAAATTATATATCAGAGTTATTCAATATTACGAGAGTGGTGTAGGGTATTATATAGTCGGCCCCGCCCGACTTTAGCCTTTCCTTACTGATTTAATAGTAAAACTAGCAAAAGAGAAATAATTCAGAATTTTCTCTGAGTAAAATATGTATTTTTAAAAAGTACAGGAACGGAAATATGGTAAAAATAGCAAGCACAGAACAATTTCTTCTGTTTGAAGTTTTTGTTTTATTATTTTCAATGTATTTTGAAAGCTACTACTTTTACTCGGAAAAATTTGTCGAGTGAAAACTAGTAAAAAAGCATGATTCAATTATACAAGGTTGTGTTACTAGCACAACAACAACAATTTAACAACAACCACAAGGAATTTTGTTGTTGGATTCGTAGTAGAAATGTCAATGTCGATAAAATTTTGAAATATAAATAAAATGTTAAAATGTCTAATATTTGTTTACAAATAAACAAAATCTCAATAATATTTTGTCAAGTTCGTGTTTATATTATGAACATTTTTAATTTCTCTCAACCAATTCGACGGACTGTTTCATTTGTATATCCTCTCTTTAGTGGATGAGGAATTATAATTAGTTTGCTATTAGTTTTAGAACTTTTTAAGTCATTTTAGCTGTATCAGTACTACTGCCTGGCTGTTGCGCATGACAAGAGGAGTAGCTGCCGCACAAAGGGACTAAATATTGCCAACATAACTCATAAGTTGAACACCAGTCCATATATACCTTTAACATTTGGTGCAGATTGGGCGAATTTGTCATGTTCCATAACATCCGCAAGAATTTTGAGAATTCGGATTAGGCAAATTGCCTTTTTTCGCGTAAATCACGCTGATTTCGGATTTCAAATTCTTTATGACACATTCTAATAGGGCTAACAACAGAAAAAAAATCGAAAGTGCAAACAAGCATGATGTGTATGTTTGAACCAGGACAACGTTTAATTTCCTATGAATTTGATAAATACAAACTGAATTTTTTTATGAGGATATTTGGGGGTGTATTGATATTAAACGTTCTATTTTAACATGGAATTCTGCACACAATTTTCGCTATAATATGTGTCTTCGAGCCTTTTCTCGTGCCACTGCTAAAAATAATCCTCACATAATCAGCCTTCACCAAAAAATAGTAACGATTGGTGTTCCATTTCTGCCTTCATCATTCATCTTTCGAGATACTAAAGAACAAACTTTTCCGCATCTCTCCTTTTTCCCAAAATTATTCTTATTGGCTATTTGAAATCTAACCGATATAAATTTCAAACTTTTTTGACAAATAAAATGTAAACAAAGTTTGAAATTCAAACATTAACATGACATTTCAACTACTATTAAAATGAAAAAAATATAAAGACCACCTGCTAGTAACACAACCTTGTATAATTGAATCATGGTAAAAAAGTAGTAAAAGAGAAAGACATTTTGAAAGTTCTCTCTTAAATTTGTCTACCATTTTTACTAGTTTTTTGAGTAAAGGAACGCTTTTTGAAGTAAAACTGGTAAAAATGGTAAAACCAGTAACTTGTAGTAGGTAAAGGAACAAAGCTAGTGCGAGTCATATGGGAATTTAAATCATATGGGAATTTAATATAAATTCCCATATAAAAGTCTCGTGACGGATTTTACTTCTTTACGGTGTAGAGTATAAATTTATTTTTCATTTTAATTTGCCCATTAAAGAAATGAAGTTTAATTCATTACATTTTACTGAAAATAATCACTTGTCCGCCCAATTATCCTCACCTTCAGCCAGTTCATCATATAATACAAATCACATTTACATATTTATCAATTATTTCTTTTTTTGTTCATTTATTATTTTCAAAACCAACACTTAAAAGATATCACAGGATTTGGATACAATGGAGTAAAAAATACAATTTCCTTTTAAAGGAAATATCCTTTATTATTTTCAAATATCAGGTTTTAATGTAGTCGTAGTAGTAGTGGTGGTGGTGGTACTTGTGGTTGTAGCAGTTGGCTTTGCAGTAATATTCCTGGAAAAAAATTAAGAAGAAAATGTACATATACTTTGGATTATTTTTCATTATAAAGACAAATGTTATAAGAGACAGTGCCGCCACCAGTCAGAGTTATTGAAAAACCTCACCTGTTGTCATTTCATTTCATGTAAAGGTAATCTCATTTTTAAAATGTTTTGTTTTTAAATGTTTTGTGTTGTAGATTTAAAAAAGTGTTTTTTTGTTTTTCTTTCGTTTAAACTCCATGCTTATAATTCTTCCTTTGTGTATGTATGAGTAACATCCTCCACAGCGCCCAAACGAATAGTTTTTTCATCATCATAATCATCGTCATGGATATCATCATTGTCATGACTACCTTCAACTTTTGTCTTAACCTTCTTAACCTGTTTCTTTGGTTTAGTTTTCTGTTTATCTTTGGGTATATAGCTTACGGTGTTTGTATCACTTATAGCAGTGGCGTGCAGTGTATTTCCTGAATCCACCACAGATGGATCAGGACTTGTTAGTGTTATTTTGGAACCAAAAGCAATTCTGTAATGTGTGGACAAAATAAATAAATAAAGGGGGGATAATAATAATATATTGAATTTTGTATAGTGCCTTAAAGTTAGCTAGTTAGTATTCGAGTGGATGTGGATGCATTGTGTGCGGTTGTGTTCTTATCTTCCCCACCCCAGAAATGCTTCTTTTTCATTTTACTTCAAATACCTTTTTTTCATATTTACAGTTTATGCATTGCTTACTATAGAGAGAGATAGGATGCAGTGGTTTTTCTAAGTGGGTTTTAGAATCTATTGGCGTTGTCGGCTTGATCCTCGCAGTTTTTGTGGTTGTCTAGCATTTTAGCAATTATTTTCAAATTAAAATTTGTTCAATTTTATTTGTTGCAATTATTTACACGTACACATCTTCAGTGGTGTACTCTTAAAAGCGTTTATATTTACCTGTCTCTGGCTTGCATCGAGGCTTCAACATCCACATTTCGTGGTTGTCGGAAATCGCATTCCAAAGAAAAAGCCGAATCGCCGGGTGTAATCAACTCTGGATCATTTTGTATTACCACAATATTGGAATAAAGTTCACCATCTTTAACTGTTTGACATTGATCCAAACCAAAATTCATTTCCAGCGATTTATCACCGCCATTCGTTGCGGGTTTGACAAAACAGGGAGCCGACTGTTTGTAGAAACTTCCACGTGTATACATAACTCCAGTGAAAGGTTTCTCAGTTTCCAACATGACATGCATTGATTCGGAGCCACATTTTAGATTGACCTTTTGGATGCCTTGATCGGAACCTTCGATTTTAAAAGTGTCCGATAGGTCTTGTTCCCATAATTCTGGAATAGAAGAGAAAAAATGCAAGCATGATGTGTAGCAATGCTAAGAACATTTAACTATTTTATAAAGATTCGTTAAATTTATTATTGATTTTCTTAATTTGAGTATCTCTATGCCATCCCAAAACTGCAATACACCGAAAAACACCTTATGTAGGAGCATGTTTGCGCAAAACTAGTTTTTAATTATTTTAAGTCATTTGAGAAATATCCTTCCGCCAGTCGAATTATTTTGAGGAGATTCATTTAACAAACCAAAGTCTTTTATTTGCAAAAAAATAATGACATTGAAAGCCAATATGGAAACATTCTTGAACTAATAAAAAAACGTCCATTTGAGTTTGCGACCCGTCCTTATATATTTCCCTTTGACCACATATTCTTGTGATCAAAGTGTAGATCGCAAATAAGAAATTGGTGCAGTGAAATTTCATAGATTGGAAATTATCCCAAATAAAAATGGGGCATATCGGTCAATATTTTGATATAGCTCCCATATAAAGGTCCCTTCCGATTAGACTTATTGACGCTTTAGAGAACAATTTTTTCAATTGATCTAAATAGCTAAAATTTAAGCATTTATACTTTATATTGCACATAATCGTCCCTAGTGAAAATGGGGCACACATCGGTCCATGTTTTGATGTATCCCCCCTTTGAACGTCTCTTCCGATTAGACTCGACGCTCTAGAGAACACATTTTTCAATTGATCTAGCTGAAATTTAAGCATTTACACTGTATATTTACTTGTAGTCGCCGTATAAAGATCCCTTCCGATTAGACTTCTTGAACCTCTACATAATATATTTCTGAACTAATCATGCTGAAATTAAACATTTTTAGTTTATATTGCACTTAATCGTCTCAAGTGGCAATTAGGCTTTTTTTGATATAGCCCCCTTATAATGGCCCCTTCAGACTAGACTCTAGGGCACGAACTTTTAAACCGATCATGTTGAAATTTACATTTACATTCATTTACACTTTATATTCCACATAATCGAAAACCCATCCTTGGCCTACGAACTCTACTGGATAATAGCCTACAGTAACTTTGGGAGCGTATGGGTGATGTAAAATCGTATTGACGTATGATTGATATAAGCTTTTCCAAATAAAATTAATCATACGTCAAAGATAACTCAATTGAATGGTGTCAATTGATGGTTCTAAATGTGTCCAATATTTTTTCGGTTATAAAAAAAACATTTTATGTGCAACTTTTTTAATTTTTTACAAAAATTTTGCTTTTAGGTGATCGTTTATTTATTTTCTCTATATTTTTGGATAGAAAAATCCGATTAGGCCCAAACTAGTCTCACTGATACGAATAATATCGACACAGAAGTGAACAAAGTAGATTAAAAAAATAAGTAAAATTTGGGTTAAGTTCGGTCATGCCCGGGACAGAATAAACTATTATTACATACAACATTTTAAGTCAATCGGACTCCTGAGAATAATCCTGAGTATCAGCCAGACAGACGGACGGACATGTTTCAAATGATTTAATATGTCCTGAAACGGATTTCCGCCAAACATACAAAGAATATCATGTCACTTTTTCGATGTTTTACCACCTGAACGTAAAACAGTTTTTTTTATTTTTATGCCGGTCATGAAGCAAAGAAGAACGAACGAACATCAAAGAATAAAATTTGAGCACATAACAAACAGCTCTGAGAACCGGTTTCCACAAAACACTCAACAAGTTTTGTTCTCAATACATACATAGTTCTTGTCTCAGCCAAAGAAAGTAAGAACTCAACTACACTTTTCTTTATGTTTACCTTGTTGCTGCTGTTGTTTTTGTTGTTGTTGCTGCTGCTGATTTTGTTGTTGCTCTTTTTTGGCCTGACAAACCGTTAGAAAAACGCACAGGGCAGAGATAATTAAAAACGCTTTTGATTTTATAAACATCTTCGAAATGATTTTCTTTTATTTTTGGAAGAAATTTAATATTTTATATTATTTTGAAAAACTTTATGTAAAATTTTGGTTGCTTGGATGGTTGGTTGGTTTTGTGTGGATCTGGGACGAACGTCGTTCGTTTGGGATGTGTGATGTGTTCACGTTTTAGTGCCTAATAATCAACTGATGATTTTAACGTTCCGTATGAGGCATATAAAACCCCTGTGATCGTAAGCACAATGAATGCTATGGCAGGAGCATTGCGGTCGGTGGAGTGTCGGGGAAGTGAAAGAGGTATTGTGTAATGTGGTAAAAGACCGGAGAGATAGAGAATGAGAGAAGAGTGTTGCGATGTTTTTCTTCAAGCCAGACTTACTACATTTCATTTTGTGTTCATTCATTCGTTTATTCCTACAAAAAAGTCTATTTCTTCTTTTGTTTTGGCCTACTACAAGATGTTACCTGGTACAGAGGCCCCAATGTGTGCGTGCTTTATTTTACACCCAAAAAGTTGTGTTAGTACAAAAGTCCACAATTAGTTCCCGAGACCTGTAAAATAAGCAGAGTGGTCCCGCTATTGGAACCAGACAAATATGCGAGTAAAGGTGTGTCTACCTCAGGATTTTCGGTGTCACGTTCGACACTCTTTTCAGATGATCTGCACATGGCTCCGCTATCTACAAAGAATAAGAAGTAGGAGCAAGGACCTTAAGTTGGTCTCTTCCTCTCCTCATGTCTTCCGAGCCGAAGATCATACCCGGGACAACTTTATGTTGTCGAAGCAGTAACTGGTAGGCTCCCCCACCAGACAGGTCTACAAGCGAGGTCCTACGTAAATAAACAGAGTCTCGAGATCAAAGAGCTTACCACGCAGGTTTGAACGATATTTATGCCGACGAAGTCGAAGCAGTAGTAAACAACTACCGGTTGAATATCGTTCTCGGAGAGCATCCTCCACCAGTGGCATCAGAAGAAAAGATGCTGCCGCGACAAACAAGAGCTGTTCTGGCGGATCTGAGATTTAGTTGGCTTATCCGATTGAATTTATACAGGGCGCAATGTGGCGAATACCTGCCTAACAGGTACCGAGCGGGTTAAAACAATATTTATGTCAACGAAGTCGAAGCAGCAGTAAACAAATACCGGTTGAATATCATTCTCGGAGAGCATCCTCCACCAGTGGCATCAGAAGAAAAGATGCTGCCGCGACAAACAAGAGCTGTTCTGACGGATCTGAGATTTAGTTGGCGTATCCGCCTGAATTTATACAGGGCGCAATGTGGCGAATACCTGCCTAGAATGTGATCAGGGAATCACGTGATACGCTACACCTTCGCCGGTGCTAAGCCAATCCAACTCAGCTTGTTCCAAGTCACTATAAACGCGCCCAATCGAAGTTGCCAATTTCCTGAACCTGGATATTAATAAAGTAGATAAATTTGTTGTTGTCTCCAGGCCAAGGAAGGTGACTGCTTCCACTGGATGGTTCCAAAGAAACCTGGGAACAAGTTTAGTAGTCGTGTGGTCCCTGGTTGAATTCGGACAGGTGTTCGACGTGTTGCCATCAATCCTTGCCCAATACGAATTGAGGCAGATACACCAGCCTGATCTCAGTTGGGACAAAACTACTCTTGTCTGTCGTGATAATACGCTTCCTCCGAAGCCACTGATGAAGGGTGATCTCCTAGCACGACATTCACTCTGTAATTGTTCAAGGCTTCAGCGACTGCGTCAGAGTGTATGTCACCAAGACTTGCCTGGTATGCTCTTTGTTCTCTCTTGTAGCGTTGAACATCACGCTCTAAATCATGGAGGTATTTCCTGATTTGCCTGGGAGGTGGGAGCCTATGCACAAGTTGGTGGTTGGGATGGCTGGTTGGAGTTGCAGAAAGGTGGTGGTTAAACAGTGAAGGAGATATCACCCCACCTTTGGGAACTTCCTGTTTCATTCTACGAGGTTTGGATTTCTTGTTTCTGAATTCCGCATACGACTGGCGCCCATATTATTAACGATCCAACGTTGCTTACTGTTCGGTAGGGTCGTGTTGGTGATGTACTCACAAGCGCCACAACGACTGTACTATAAATAGGATCGTTCTGGTTAAGACCGCGGTTTATATGCGCGGTTATGACGTCTTAAGCAGCAATTGTACTATGTTGCTTTCGGAATCCGTGCTGATGATCAGCAATGGGAAATTGTCCAATTAGGCTCGGGAGGGTTAGAGCCTCAAGTGTCTTTACTACTGGCAAGAGAAGATAAATAGGCCTGTATGATTCTCCCCTACTCGCATCTTTGTCCGGTTTCAGTACCGGTATTCTTAGATTGGTAGGTTGACGACATTCGTCAGGTACTCGACTCCCGGTATGTCCAACTGCTTCAGCATCAACATAGATATTCCGTGGGAGCCAAGCGCTTTGGATGAATTTGCGCTACGGATAACATCTACAACTGTAAATTGTGGTGGTACTTCTTTGGCTTGGAGAGCGTGAATACGACGAATGACTCTCCCTTACGCCCTATCATTCTCGGGGTGCTCAATGAATTGAAGGTTAAAATAACACGTGCACCTCTTCGTGTCACAGTGGTAACAACAAATGTAACTGCTGCCCGGCCTCTCATGCCAGTGTTCGAGAGTGACTTAACCGATGCCCAAAATTTACCGATACCGGATCTTTAGTTACATTGCTTCAGACGATTCAGGCATTTGTTCCGATTATATTAGTCGACTTACGAATCTCATCACGCTCGTCTGCGAGTCCCGCTGAATCTGCTGAGAAATTAGGTCGTATCTCGGGTATTCGACCAACAGGGATAAAGCCAGTGTCTGCTGCGTTGATGATGCCTCCAAATTTCTTCTAAGCTACTCGGAAATCTGAGGGGATTGGTAGTTCATTGAAGCAGCGGTTGATGAATTCTCTGAACCCGTTTTAGTCAGCTTTCCTTTGATTTTGGAAAGTATGGCGCTCAGAAATGATAATGTCAGCTGGTTTAATTATGGAGAGGATTATGGGAAGGTGGTCTAATCCCTGTAAAATGAAGAGCTGCCAGGTAACGCCATTTATAAGACCAAGCGACACGATGTTGATATCTGGCGAGCTGCTGCAATCACCCATAATCTGTGTGGGGGCGTCCTCATTCACTGTGCTAAACGTGGAGTCATCTATTTGTTCAGTCAAATCTATGCCTTTCTGGTCAATGGCTAGAAGAGAATGACAAAGCTCGTGATGGATATTAAAGTCGCCTAGGACCACGCGGTTATTGCCTTCAAGTAACTGACTAATGTCAAATACCGCGGGGAACAGCTTACAATCGGCGGTATATATATGCTGTACAGCTCTATCTCGGCATTTACAGACTCAACTGATACATTCAATGTATGGGTCCCTAGAGTCGATACTTACGAAGTATTTGTTACCCTGAAAACTATGCAAGCTGCATGTGACGTGAATCTTTGTTTTCTTGATGTTCTTCCGATTCATGAAATCTACAATCTTGTTGATTTTGCCACGAATACCGTTGCAAATAAAAAGCAAAAAGTGGACACAGCAATATGTGATGTTGAATGCTGTGCTTGTTGATGCTGCTGTCAGGGAGATTGCAGTAGTCTTCCATAAATCGAAGGCGTTGATGACGTAGACGACGGGGACGACGACATCGACTCCTATCACAAACTGTGAGATACTTTGATAAATAAAGGGTATCCCGGCTAACGAGCTACAAAAGTTATTTTTAAATAAAACAAAAACGGGTTTGGACATCAATGAAATTCTTTATTCCTGTGAAAGTAAGTTCGAAGTCCAGACGCTGAACCCTATTTTCGACGGTTTTCAAGCATAAATCGGCCGATACTGCTGCAATTTCACGTTCGATATTCGTACGAAGTTCATCAATCGTCGCTGGCTTGTTGGCATAGACCATACACTTGACGTAGCCCCACAGGAAATAGTCTAACGGCGTCAAATCGCACGACCGAGGCGGCCAATCGACTGGACCATTTCGTGAGATAACACGTTCTCCAAACTTGGTTTCCAATAAATTGATTGTGGCATTCGCTGTGTGGCTTGTGGCGCCTTCCTGTTGGAACCACATGTCCTCCAAGTCCATATCATCCAATTGGGGCCAAAAATATTCGGTATCATTGAACGGTAGCGATTCCCATTCACAGTAACGGGCCGGTCTTGATCATCACGGAAGAAGTACGGCCCAATGACGCCGCCGGCCCATAAACCGCACCAAACCGTAATTTTTTCGGGATGCAATGATGACTCATGGAGTACGTGTGGATTGCTGTCTGACCAATAATGCATATTTTGTTTATTGACGAAGCCATTCAGCCAGAAATGAGCCTCATCGCTGAAGATGATTTTTCGATGAAAATCCGAATCATTTTCAAGCGAATTTCGGTAGTAAATTTTAATAATTTCGACTCGTTGTTGGCTGGTATATCATTCCATCATGAAATGGCAAACCTTACTGAAGAGAAATGTCAAATGTGCTGTCCCTGTCGGTCTACTTTTGTAGCGTCGCTGTTGAAAAACCCCATATTTAAAATGCTGAACCAAATGAGCATCTAATTTACTAACAAAGACAATTGAGTGTAAAGCCTCCACACATGATTTCAACATTTAATAAAGAGTTTTGTCTTCTATTCCTTTTGTTTAGTAAAAGTCGACCTAATGGCCACACTATTTGGCGGATTTTTTACGTGCCTCCTGTAAGCGCTACGCAATTATTACACTTGCAAAATGCTGTGCAAGCCTGTGCATACATACATGCATTCATACATATTTATGTATGTATGTAGTGTGTTGCATCGGGAAATGTAAGAGAACTTATCCATGTATATATGTGTGAGTATGTGTATGTAATTATATGGACAACAATGGTGCAAAGAAAGGAAAAATAAAACGGAACAATTACTGGGGAGTTTTCCGCATTTGACGCTTTGGTTGTTGTTTTTTGTATGTTAGCTATCCCCCTTCCCCCATTACAAAAAACAAAATCAGATTAACTTCCGAAACAACATTTCTTAAGCAATGTGCATTGATTGTTGTGGTAGATGTTGTTTTTATATCTCTTGCATTTTTGCTGTTGTAGTTGTTGTTACTGCTGTTGTTAAAGAGCGATCCGTTTGGCATCACTTGATCATATCGCGTGTCGGTACTGGGTACTGGACGGAAGTAAAGCGCATTATTTTGTCTTTCAAGTTTGCATTTTTATTTGTAACAATTGCAAACAATAAAATGCATATTTTTGATTTGTACAATTGCAATGCAATTTGATACCCATTAAGATGCAATAAACTAATGAGCTGAAATGTGTATTTTTTAAGAGGGGGTAAGAGGGGAGATAATGATTATATATATATAGGGTTTTCCGACAAGAGGTGTTATTTTGAATCACCCGGTATTTCGGCAGCTGTCACTTTTGAAGTTTTTATTCTTTGACATTTGACAAGTAGAAACTAAAAAAGGAACGATACACGTTTCAACAACGCATTAAAATTATTAAAATTCGAAAATCATCGAAAAATCGTCTTGACTAATGAGGCCCACCGAGGCTACGTCAACAAGCAAAATTGTCGCATCTGGGGCTCGGAAAACCCAATAGTTATTGTTGAGAAGCCTCTCCATCCTCAACGTGTGACTGTTTGGTGCGGTTTATGGTCCGGCGGGGTCATTGGACCTTACTTTTCGAAAATGAGGTTGGATCAACAATTACGGTGTATGGATTGCGCTATAGAAAGATGATTAATGATTTTTGATGGTCGGAGTTGGATGGTATTGATCTGGACAACGTTTACTTTCAACGACGGCGCTACGTGCCATACAAGCAACGAAACCATTGCTCTGTTAAGGAAAAAGTTTCCGGACCGTGTTATCTCTCGAAGAGGTGATCACAATTGGCCACCGAGATCTTGTGATTTAACAACTTGCGACTTCTTCCTTTGGGGCCACGTGAAAGATAAGGTCTACGCCAACAGCCCAGTGTCGATTCAAGACCTCAAAGATAGAATTATTGAGGCTATCGAGGACATAGGGCAGCCACATTGCGATTTGGTTATGGAAAATTTCATGAAAAGGATATGGTCCTGTAAGCGTGGTCGTGGTGGCCATTTGGATGATGTTGTTTTTCATTATTAACGGCATACCTTCCTTTATTATGAAATAAACATCCGATCATTTATCTCAAAAAATGGCATTTTTCGTTGAATACCAAAATAACACCTCTTGTTCGAAAACCCTTTATTATATTTAACTTCATTACTTATCGTTTTATTGATAATTTACTGATAATCTCATTTCATACGTTGTTTTTTTATTTATATTGTGAGCCCTTGGCAACCTCAACAGCTGTTGGATACAGACGTGTTATCAGCCGTCTTCAAAACAAAAAAAACCCACATCACATATGAAATGACCCCAAAATGCAAAAATGTACACAGTGGAGCAACGGGATATATGCGATATGGTCCTCATATAAAATGAAATTCCTCAGGATTCCAAAGAGGAAATGAAAATCCAGTGGCGTCTGGGGCCTTAAAATTTGAATTCCCCCAAAAATGTCCTAAACCAAATAAAGTATAAAAATTAACAAATTAAAATATTTGAGGCCTAAAATGTTCAATTTCAATTGTTTAATATAAGGGGTGATCCATTTCGAGGTTCCCTACTTTTTTAAAGAAAAAAACACAGAAAATTCAAATTGAATGGGGAATGTTTATTTTCATTTAAATGAACATTCTTTGGCATTTATTGTTTGAAGATTATGTCTATCAAATGTTGGCAGCGGCTGCGTCTCAGATGGTCCATCCGTTGAGTCCATTTTTCGGTGACTCGTTCGAGCATTTCGACTGGTAACTGCACTCAGAAAAAAATGAACCCAAAGATAAGTTAAAATGAACTAAACTTCAGGAAAATTAAACTTCATATGGCGCTAAAGCAATTTCTTCCCAAATCAAGTTCACATTTGTCCTTAATATTAGCAAATGTTTTGAACTTAGTTTTAGTTAATACTAACTTGAATTTAATAAATATTCCTTTATATCTAGTTCAATTGAACTCATATTAAGGAAAAATTAACTCAGTTTAAGTAAAAATTTACATGAAATTTTGGAAAAAATCTAGTTAAATTTTCACTAAAATCAGGTACATTTTTACTTGAAATCAGGAAATTTTTACTAAAAATTAAGAAAATTTTAGCTAAAATCAAGTAATTTTTTTACTAAGATTAAGTTAAATTTTTACTAAATGGAAGTAAAATAATTCCTCAAATCAAGTTCAATTTTACTTGAATATACGAAAATTAAACTAAAATGTAAGAAACGTTTAACTATAAATGAGTACTTTTTGAACTTGCAACTTGTAGAAGTAAAGTAAATTTTAGTTCATTACTACTAATATAATTCAGCAAAATATTTATTTCCATTAAATATTTTGCTCCAAAGTATTTGAAAAATTCAAAAAACCTGAAACAAACAGAATTCTCATTCAATGTCTCAATCTTATGTCTTAAGTATTTCACATATAATCCTATATATTTGCTGCGAAGTTAAATTACTTAACTTCGCAGCTGCTGTTGGAAATGATATTTGAACAGTTAAGGAAAGAATCTCTTGAAACGAACGGGAATTTTTTACTTAACGAATATTCAAGGATTATTTGAAAACCGTATTATAAATTTCAGAAAAACATGAACTAGAACTAAGGAAATTCTGATATTTCTAGTTAAAATTTCCTAAAATGATTTATTTTCGAGGAGTAGTAAATGTTTTTTCGACGCTAGGAAATCCTTCCTTGGTAAAAGTCAAAATTTACCAAATAGTAGGAAATTTTTACTTGGTCGATGGAATTTTAAGTAAGTAAAATCATATCCCATTTCCGAGTATGTAACCAATTTGCTATATCTTTGAATTTAGTTCAATTTACTCATTGAAAGTAAAATTTCCCAGTTTTGAGGAAAATTTAACTAAACGTTAAATTTTCCGATATTATATTTTTAATATTATTTTACTCTACTTGGACAGTTTATTGATTCCAGTAAGGTCTCCTCTTGTTCCTTTTTACCAGTGGCACTGTTTTATCAGTTGTAATCGAATTACAAAAACATCGAATAAAATTCAAAACACATAAATTGATATTAAATTCATGTCATGATTTGCATATCGATTTATGTGTCTTGAATTTTAAGTTTGTTACGAGGGTTGCATGGCGTCATCTTTCCATTTCCATTGGAAAGTTTGACATTTTTTAGCATAAACGTACTCAGAACGTTTTGATGTTCGACCATTATTTGTGTTGTTTACAGTGACTTGAAAAAATCAATTGGCCAAAAAAATGGAATTAACTCGTGAACATTTTCGTGCAATAATTTTTCACAACTTTCGACGTGGATTACCACGACAAGAGTGCATCGATGAACTTAAATCTTTGCAAGGCGATGAAGCACCATCCTATAGCACTGCGAAAAACTGGTTTAATGAATTCAATCGTGGCCGACGCTCGCTCAAAGACGAAGGTCGTCAAAAACGGCCGTTGTGCCAGAGAACATTGATGCCGTGCGTGAACTGATAATGCAAGTTCATGTGACATACCGTGAGATAGAGGCATCCTTGGGCATTTCTTCCACCAGCATACATTCGATATTGCATGAACACCTGGCCGCAAAAAAAGGTTTGTTCTCGTTGGATCCCGCACAATTTGACAATCGCTTAAAAAGGCTCGTGTCGATTGGTGCAAAGAAATTTTGAAAAAATACGATCGCGGTGCTTCAAAAGACGTTTATACACACAGGTTATGTCACGGGTGACGAACCATGGATCTATGCGTATGAGCCCGAAACAAAACAGCAATTGACCGTGTGGGTCTTCGTAGAAGAGCCAAATCCAACGTATGTTGTTTGTGGAAGAAGCACTTCGAAGCAAATGATCGCGTTTTTTTCGGTATAACCGGTCATGTGGCCACAGTGCCTTTAGTGGAACGTAGGGCGGTCAATTATGAGTGGTACACAACTATCTGTTTGCCAACAGTGTGCGAAGAAATAAGGAAAAACTATAAGAGATGCCGGATAATTTTGCATCACTACAATCTGAACACTCAAGATGTCGAATTGATCGGTCATCCGCCGTACCGCCCTGATTTGAAACCCAACCACTTCTTCTTCTTCGCTCACATCAAGAAAAAGTTGCTTGGTCAACGTTTTTCGATGCCCGAAGCAGCTGTTAAAGTGTTCAAAAACCATGTTTTGGAGGTTAATTTTCTCACACTGTAAACAAAACAATTCGCACCCAAATGACATAGCGTTCTGAGTGAAGTTATGCTAAAAAATGTCATACTTTCCAATGGAAGTTCCAGTTCTCATCTGGCCGAAATATTAATAGCAACCCTCGTAAAGGTAAAATAGAATATTATATAAAAATTTCCGCAGAATATTGTTGTTTTAACGCGTTGAAATTGTTGTGTAACGTCCGCAACAGACGAATTTAATATTTGTGGATGAACCAAAAAGTGTTTAATTCTGACGAGAAATATATTCCTCTTCTACGTATTTCGAGATTTCTTATTACTATGCAAACTTAGCTAAAAAATGTGCAAATTCACAATAACCTCAAAACATACACCATTTTTTGTAACGGAAATTTCGACGCGAATATTTGAAGCTATTCTCAAGTAATTGTTATTGAAGGTTATATGAAAATATTGCATTTAGAACGCCAACAGGATTAATATTAGTAAATCAAAAAGTGTACGAATCTAACGTCCGCAACACAAGATTTGCACACATTATAAAGGGAATTGCCCATAAAAGTAAGGGAAATTAAAAAAATCAATTTTTATATTTTAGCCATTTTGTTTGGGAAGTACCAAAAGGGTCGTGGCAATAACGCCCATTTTTTCAATAGACTATGGGTCATTACACTGTACAAAATTTCAAGGGTTATATTGTCAACTTTTTGTGCAAAATTGTCTATTTGTAGAGGAGCTACCAAAGGGGGCGCGGCAATAACGTAAATTTTTCACGGGACTGTAGGTACTATAAAATATTACACTGCACAACATTTTTAAACTTAGCCGAATATAGAAAAAAATATTACTACATACCAAATTTGAAGTCAATCGGTTATTCTTCTCGGGAAGTATCTTGCGCTCAAGCCAGCAGACGAACGGACATTTCTCAAATAACTGTAAATGTTCTATAACGAATTTCCGCCGAACATACTTGGGGTCTTAGGTCACTCCTTCCATGTTTTACGCTTTTGGCCCGTAGAAAATAATATATACCCTCCTTTCTGTAACGTGAGGGGATAATAATATTAATATGTCGAGATATGAACTGGAGACATTTTTTCTTCGTGTAGAATCGATAGTATCTGCCCCGTTTTAAAAATCCAAACAATTTTTATTATTTTTTTTACAAAAATCTTAAAAAATTCTTGGTGTTTTGTTGTTTCATAGCGAGTTCTTTACTGATCTCTAGAATATGCATATTTTCTGTGAGAAATAAATATTTTAGGAAATATTGTTTTTTTTTTAATATTTCTCTTTTTTTAATTGTCCGATATTCAATTTTTAATATTTTACACTACTTGTATAGTATTTTGATTACAGTATGGTCACCGCTTGTACCTTTTTACCAGTTGCACCGTATCTCTTAAAATCGTCTACATATTTTAGGAAATATTGAATTTTTAAAAATTTCCCTTTATTTTTTAATTTTCCGATATTATATCTTTGGTATGTATATTACTCTACTTGCACAGTTTATTGTTTCCAGTATGGTCACCTCTTGTCCCTTTTTACCAGTGGCACTATTTTCAGTCAGTTGTAATCGAATTACAAAAACACATATGTACATAAATTGATATTAAATTCATGTCATGATTTGCATATCGATTTATGTGTCCTGAATTTTAAGTTTGTTATTATATTTTTCATATTTAAATTATTGAGTTTTTCAATTTCATTGCAACTGCCATATTGAAATGTGGATAAATAGGTTAATAAAGTAGGCACAGGACCCACATACAACATTATCGATTAGTTTATAATTGTTGACAAATTGTCGGTGACAATATTTCAAGCTTCGTTGCAGCACATTCACAGACAATTTCAAACAAAATGAACATAAAACTACCATTTCCCAACAAGTCAGTTGGGGGAGATTAAGTATAAAACTTGGTTCTGTAGCTCCAACCCTGTATGGTATCGGAGGAACCATGCAGGGACGAAGCTATATGGGTATATTTTTTTAAAAATGTGTAATTTTCTAGTTGTAAATTTATGTGATACTAGCTGACCCCAGCAGACGCTGTCCTGCCCCCTGCCCGTTCTGTTTGTGACGTACTGGTTTGTTATTTATTGATATTTCATTAAAAAATTCATACATCCCGAGCATATTGACCAACTGTCTACTACAGCGCCATCTACCGGTTAAAATCATACATACAAACTATTATTAAGACAGACCACACATACATTTTGAATATCAGTCAAATCGCTCTGGAAATGCGAATTTTGTAAATAACTTGACCAATCCCCTACCTTATCACGATGAAAATAATTCTAAAACACAGATGACCCCAAACTGAACCTATTGTTCAAGTTTTAGCCCATTCGCTCTTATGGTTTCGGAGATCATGCGTTACTAACAAACGTACAAAGGATTTTATATATAAAGATATAAGAAGATATATATATACATATTTAAATAGTTTCGGAGGTATCAGCATTTGAAAATTACATTTTTCACTTTTTTCTTAGTATTAATAAAGGGTTTTCCAACAAGAGGTGTTATTTTGGTATTCAAAGAAAAATTCAATTTTTTGAGATAAATGATCGGATGTTTATTTCATAATAAAGAGGAAGGTAAGCCGTTAATAATGAAAAACAACATCAGCAAAATGGCCACCACAACCACGCTTACAGGACCATATCCTTTTCATGAAATTTTCCATAACCAAATCGCAAAGTGGCTGGCCTATGTCCTCGATAGCCTCAAGAATTCTATCTTTGAGGTCTTGAATCGACGCTGGGCTGTTGGCGTAGACCTTAATATTCACGTGTCCCTAAAGGAAGAAGTCGCAAGGTGTTAAATCACAAGATCTCGGTGGCCAATTGTGATCACCTCTTCGAGAGATAACTCGGTCCGGAAACTTTTCCCGTAACAGAGCAATGGTTTCGTTGCTTGTGTGGCACGTAGCGCCGTCTTGTTGAATGTAAACGTTGTCCAGATCAATACCATCCAACTCCGACCATAAAAAATCATTAATCATCTCTCGACAGCGCAATCCATTCACCGTAACTGTTGCTCCAACCTCATTTTCGAAAAAGTAAGGTCCAATGACCCCGCCGGACCATAAACCGCACCAAACAGTCACACGTTGAGGATGGAGAGGCTTCTCAACAATAACTCTTGGGTTTTCCGAGCCCCAGATGCGACAATTTTGCTTGTTGACGTAGCCACCGAGGTGGAAATGGGCCTCATCAGTCAAGATGATTTTTCGATGATTTTCGATTTTTCGAATTTTAATAAATTCATTGCGTTGTTGAATCGTGTATCGTTCCATTTTTAGTAATGGCGTAGTTTCTACTTGTCAAATGTCAAAGAATAAAAGCTTCAAAAGTGACAGCTACCGAAATACCGGGTGATTCAAAATAACACATCTTGTTGGAAAACCCGTATTAAAATTTTTTTGTTTGTAGCACATAGTAGCAATATCTAGAACATGACGTAGAACAAAAATTCGCTGAAGCTCAAATAATGTGACAATAAAACAGTTTTTTGCTCTCCTGGAAATTAGCTTTTTTAATAATATTTTTTGACACAGCCTTTTTCCGCCATTTGTCAAATTCAACCATGCTTTTCTTAAAGGACATTTAGACAAATGAGGAAAAACGAATCGTTTGATAATAATAATAAAACCTGTTGTAAAGGAATTTTATTAAATAAAATATGTTAACACAATTAATAAAATACGTTCTGCCCAGCTGTTGTTATTTACATACATTTAAGTTATGACGAAGTCATATGATTTCTATTTTATTTTAATTTACATGTGTATATGTATGTACATCATACATAAAGTGTGTAATAATTGCAAAAAAAAAAAGAGAAACAGGGAAATCACCATTCCATTGCATTCATTTCTTCTTATTCATGGCTGCCCAGTAACGTTCAAGTTCATTACCCTCCCAGTTGAGTGACTTGGTAAAGACGCTTCTCAAATCGATGATAGTTCGTTCAGTTAGTGGTGGTTGGTGGTGATGAAAAGAAGGAAGAGAATAAAGAAGTTGAAAAGAAGAAAAAAAATCAAAATTGCATTATTATAGTCGTAACAACAATGTTTTTTTCGCTTTAAATCATTTTAATTCAACATCATCGATAATGATCGTGAAATAGGAAAATCATAGATGTTAATGAAAGATTACCACAAACAAAGCACACAAACACTGAAACCCCATAAGCAACACTTCAATTGCAACATTTTGCAGGCGATCAACAACAAATTAGCTATGTCAGCAACAAGTGTTTTTTTTTGCAATTTTAGCCAGGGGCACTGTCAAGACTACTACTGACTACTGTCGGTATAATGGAAAAAGTGAACAATTCCGAGTGTAGTTTTATTAACATGCGTATAGTAGTTATTCAATTTGTTACTATTTTTCTTTTATTTATTTATTTGTTTTCTTTGATAGATATACAAGTTGTAGCTAAGCTAGGTAGGACTTGTTTGGTTCTGTTCTTCTCTTAAGAGTGTATGGCATTACCAGCTTCCATTTTGGAAAACTATGGAATTAAGGTTGCCTTATGACTCAGGCATTCACAACTTATATAGCAGGAACGTCATTATTTTTTCCATGAATTTCTCCTTTTTTAAACTGTATTACTTATTAATCATTACATTACAAAAATTTCGCTTAAATTTCTTCTTTTTTTATTGTTTTACTGATTTTATTTGTAAATACTCGTAAACGTACCTTTCAAATAAATTTTTAGCAGATTATGGCGTCCGTTTATGTTTCGTTGTAATTCGTCCTAATCGTTTACACTCATTTCCATAAGACAGATTGAATCAGCCGATTCGTTAGTCCTGGTTTACACGAGTCCTGGTTTAGCTTTAAAAGGTTGGTTAGGCAAACGTAACCTTGAGGGTGTATCTGTTAAATACCAGTAAAGACGTCCGACGTCAGTCAGATTCAAATTTTATCCTATTGTTTTCTGTGCACACAACAACACTTTTTTACCATAAAGCCCCCATAGTATAAGTCCTGATTCACATGAGGCAATTTTTTTCAAGCAAGTGTCAAAGTTTGTAGGTGAGAGAGGCAGAGGGCTCTTTCCGCCAAGGTTACGTTTGCCTAACCAACCTTTTAAAGCTAATTTTCACTTATGAGATAATCTAGTTGATTATATTCATCAGTTGGCAACATTAGACAAAAATAATTGTCTTTACCAACTACTTAAAAATAGTCGACTACACAATTTTTAACAGTAATTAAAAAAAAATTCACTTAAATTTGAGATTTTATTCTTAAAATTTTCAAAATTTCTTTTGAAATTAAGATTTTTCATTTAAAAAAGTCAACATTTCATTTGAAATTGAGATTTAACATTCAAAATTGACTGAATTTTAGCTGGAATTCAGATTTTTCATTTTAAATTGGCTAAATTTAATTTATATTGAGATTTTGTATATATCGCCCCTATTCTGTATTCCGAATGTGGTTTAAATCGAAATTTTTGCTCGGAATTGAGTTTTTAAAT
The DNA here is from genome assembly GCA_963930755.1 of Eudasyphora cyanicolor. Classification (NCBI taxonomy): domain Eukaryota; kingdom Metazoa; phylum Arthropoda; class Insecta; order Diptera; family Muscidae; genus Eudasyphora; species Eudasyphora cyanicolor. The sequence continues at coordinate 49,749,448 of OZ005734.1, read as the reverse complement.
TTGTTTCTTCGGACCCAAATATTGTTCGAATGTATGAAATATGTTCGACTGGGAAAATAAAGGCAATCTGAGTTTAAAGAAAATCTTCGAAAGTCCTCAAACAGAAATTATGGACAATTTTATGAATTATAAACTTGGATTCAATCCGCTCTCGGAACAGGGGTGTATATGGCGGATGTCAAGTGAGTCAGTTTTTAAAAGCAATGTCTTCTGATCTGGATGACACTTGCACCAAGTTTAGTCCTATTGGATAGTAACGGGTGAACCAAGTAGAGATACTTTTTTCAATAGCTTTTTTTTTGACAGATCACGTGTGAGTCGTGCTGTCATGTTATTTTTGTTAAGTATTGTTTGGCATTTCATCATGGAAAGACTTACGCCTGAACAACGTTTACAAATCGTTCAACTTTATTACGAAAATTCACGTTCTGTGAGGAATGTGTTTCGTGCACTTCGCTCAACTTATGGTCAACATAATCGGCCTACTGAGCGTACTATTCGCAACACCATCACCCATCTTGAGACCCAGCATTTATTATTGGATAATATTCGACCGAATAGACCACGTCCAGCACGCAGTGAAGAAAATGTAGCAGCCGTAGCTGAGAGTGTATACGAAGACCGTGGAGAGTCGATTCGGCGCCGTTCGCAGCAACTCGGACTGACGTATGGAACGACTTGGCGCATTTTACGTCGAAATCTTAAATTGAAAGCATACAAACAGCGTTACCGTTGTGCGACTAAAGTGGCATATTTGCCCCTTTTTTTCAGCCGTGCTACTTTTGCGCCCCTTTTATTTTTTGATACTAAATGTGCCCCTTTTCGCTTTTTTGTGCCACTTTTGGGCTTTTGTAAAAAAATCTGCTTTTTATACTCTTATGACAACACTTTCGTACTAACGTACGGAAATGCCTAACGGGCTACGTTCTGAATTAGGTTATTTAATGGAATATACGCATATGTTAAAACGATTTACATTTATGTGTAAGCATATGAGAATCTATTTCCACCGTTTCATCTTATTGGTGAAAATTCTGCGAATAGGTCGGCGTCTATGAAACAATACAATTAATTTGAGTGATTTCTTAATTGTAACAATATATGTGTTTATAAAAAAATCCAATTTATTTTTTATTTTTCATTAGGTTGATGTACATAAATATTATAAGCTTTTTTCTAAACAGATTTATTGTGAGATCAAAAAAACTCAATACAAAACACATCTGTCCCAAGCACAGATCTAATAAGAAAGTATAAAAAAAGAAGTTACAAAAAAGTAACTATAAATAAAGAAATGTATGTGATAAAATATATTTAGTATACATCATAAGAAGTTTTGTATAACATTGTATTTTTTGTTTAGTTTTAGTGTAAATGAATGAATTTTTTAATGTTACCTAATTATTTTTTATGTTAAGCTTTGTTTTTTTATTGTTGTTTTTTTTTAATAAAAACCTTAAAACTGATCCCCCTTTTTAATGATCGGTTGCCCCTTTTTTCGAAAAAATCCCCTTTTTGTGCCCCTTTTTGAAATTTCCCAACGGTAACGCTGCATACAAAATACAGCTTGTGCAAGAACTGAAGCCGCCCGACCTTCCCAAGCGACATCGCTTCGCTCTATGGGCTCTTGAAAAGTTCCAAGAAGATCCGACGTTTTCGAGCCAAATTTTGTTCAGCGATGAGGCTTATTTCTGGCTCAATGGGTATGTAAACAAGCAAAATTGCCGCATTTGGGACGAAGAGCAACCTGAAGAGATTCAAGATTCATCCAGAAAACACAACGGTTCGGTGTGGTTTCCATATTTCGTCAAAAATTATGCCGGCTAGAACGTCAATGGCGACCGTTATGGTGCCATGATAACCGACTATTTGATGCCTGAAATTGAAGCTCGTGATCTCGGTGACATTAGGTTTCAACAAGACGGCGCCACTTCCAACACATCGCATCAATCAATGGATTTATTGAGAGAACACTTCGGTGAGCAGATCATTTCATGTTTTGGGCCGGTCGATTGGCCACCAAGATCGTGTGATATCACACCGTTAGACTTTTTCCTGTGGGGATATGTAAAGTCTAAAGTTTATGCGGACAAACCCGCTTCGATTCAGGCCTTGGAGCAAAACATCACGCGTGTCATTCGCCAGTTACCCGTCGAAATGCTCGAACGAGTCATCGAAAATTGGACTCAACGGATGGACCATCTGAGACGTAGCCGCGGCCAACATTTGATGGACATAATCTTCAAAAAATAAATGCCATAGAATGTTCTTTCAAATGATAATAAACATTCCCCATTCAATTTGAATTTGTGTGTTTTTTCTTTAAAAAAGAAGGGAACCTCGAAATGGATCACGCTGTATAACTAATTACCTATTGTATTTAGAAAATTTTACCCAAAGTGTTTTCGACAGCATTTTCTTCAATCTTTTTAGGAAAATAAAAAAAATACCAAAAAATATTTTTTGTGATTTGTTTTTGCGAAATTAAAACTTGTTTTGACATTTTTGTCAAAACCCATATTTTTATTTTTGATTTATTTTTGCTCAAAAGAAAGCTTATGCCATTTTCTTTGCGGTCTTTTAGTGGGATGGAAACTGTTTATATATATTAAAATAAAGAAAAACCCCCAAGGTTCAACCATATATTTTAGCATAACCGGAGAACCATTTATCGTAATTGATTCAGGAAAGCTTTAAATAATCCTAAATTATGTCGTCTTCATCAACAATAAAATAATATAATTTCTTCATCCCATCAGCAGTTTCAAAGGTATTTTACAAGATATTGCGAAAAAATCCTCTTAAACCTCTTAAAAACATAAAAAATGCACAATTGTTATAATTTTTATTATTTTATCTAAAGTCTTACCGGTCATGATTAAAATGGGACCATTCTGAAGAAAATCGAATGAAACGCATTCAGTGGTGAGTTGGTAGCGTACTCGGCTATGAGTTTGGGGGTCGTGGTTTCGATTCCCACCAGAGGCTCTGGTCTGTCGCTGCAAAATTTAGCCACACTGTCTTCGTAACCCGTGTTTTCCATAGACAGTAAAATTAGCTTATACGTTTAATTTGTATTGCAATTCATATAAAAAAATAAATCTATCCAAAACAATTTGGGCATAATTTTCTAAATACAATAGCTTATTAGTTTTATGGATGGGAGAAAAGGATAGTCTGACCAAAATGTCAATATTCAACTCCCTCCCTGGTGGGTTCGATTCCCACCAGAGGCTCTGGTCTGTCGCTGCAAAATCTAGCCACACGGTCTTCGTAACCCGTATTTTCCTTAGACCGTAAAATTAGCTTATACATTTACTTTGTTTGTAATTCATATAAAAAAATAAATCTATCCAAAACACTTTGGGCATAATTTTCTAAATACAATAGCTTATTAGTTTTATGGATGGGAGAAAAGGATCGTCTGACCGAAATGTCTATCGTTGAAATTGTGTACCATAACTACTATCCAATAGGACTCACATTGGTGCAAGTTTCATACCGATCAGAAGACATCGCTTTTAAAAATTTACTCAGTTGACATCAAATCTCCCATATATATTATTTCAGTAAATTATTTTCAAATAGTGAATTTTCATATAGAATAGGGAGAGTATGATATCGGAGGTGTCGCGGTCTGAAAACATACTAACATATTTAAATAGAGCACTTCAGAATACGAAGAAAAATTGGTGGACCTGTTATCGATATCTCGGTTAATTATCGTGTTATTCTAGGTTAAAGTTTGAAAAATCAATCAATTGAAAAATCAAATGGGCCCAAAATCGAAAAGTAGAAGACAAATTCGAAAAGAAATCGGTAACTTTTTAGTTATTGATAACTACCTTGGTAACCGATAACTTGCATAGTTATCGAATGTGGAAATAAATAAAACGTTTATTTTAGCTCAACACTATAAACAAATAAGAAAAAGTAATTTTTTATTTCGATAACTAAGTTACCGAAACTGTTTTTAATTTTTATCAGGTTTTTCTCATTATGAGCTCATTTTACAAAAAATTAAATATTTTTTTTTCTAACTTTACCTTTACATGCCCCCAATTTTTACTCTTATTTATCCAAAATTGTAGTCAGATAGCGGCTTCTCTGATATCGCATAATGGGAAAGCTATAAATTTTAGTAGGCAATTATGTAGACTTCTAAATATATTGTTTTTAACAGTTGTTAACAGTACTTTTCCACTTGAGATAATTTACTTAGAAATCTAGTCGATTAATGTCTTCAGTTGGCAACGACAATTATTTTACCCAATAGAATGGGGAGGGAATATATCCGAGGCGCCGAACACAAATTAGTTTACATATTATCGATATCTCGCTTAGTTATCGAGTTATACAAATTAAAGTTTGAAAAATCGTTTTTTTTTTGCCTTCCAATGGGATCAAAATCGAAAATTAGAAGAAAAATTTAAGAGAAAATCGATAACGTTTTAAATGTCTATAAGCTATCGATTTTGGAAATTTGATTAAAATTATGTGTATTTTTTTATTTATACTTTTGTTTCCAATTTCGATAACTAAGTTATCGATTTTTTTTCATGTTGAGTTTATTTTGCAAAAAAAATGTAATATTTTTTTTATAATAGAGCACCTCAAAATACGAAGAAAAATTTGTTTACATATTATCGATATATCGCTTAGTTATCGAGTTCTACAAGATTAAAGTTTGAAAAATATTTGTTTTCATTACAATGGAAGAAAAATCGAAATATAGAAGAAACATTTTAAAGAAAATGGATAACGTCTTAGTTGTCTATAAATGCCTTAGCTATCAATTTTTGGAAAATTGATTAAAATTATGGGTATTTTAGCTTAAAAATTTTAGAAAATTAAAATAATCGTTGTTTTTTCAATTTTGGTAAATAAGTTATCGATTTTTTTCTTACTTTTCCTTGATTTTTTTAATGTTGATTTCATTTTGGCGAAAAAAATGCAATATTTTTTTTGTATAATAGAGCACCTCAAAATACGAAGACAATTTACTTTACATATTATCGATATCTCGCTTAGTTATCGAGTTATTAAAGATCAAAGTTTGAAAAATAGTTTTTTTTTCATTACAATGGGACAAAAATCGAAAATTAGAAGAAACATTTTAAAGGAAGTGGATAACGTTTTAGTTGTCTATCATTTTGGGAATTTGATTATAATTATGTGCATTTTAGCTTACAAATTTTAGAAAAGTAAAAAATCGCTGTTTTTCAATTTCGATAACTAATTTATTCTTATTTTTCCGTGCGTTTTTCATGTTGAGTTCATTTTGCGATTAAAATTCAATATTTTTTTTTGTATAATAGAGCACCTCAAAATACGAAGTAAAGTTGGTGAACACGTCTTCGATATCTGGCTTAGTTATCGTAGGTTAAAGTTTTAAAAATATTTTGCTTCATTACAATGAGACAAAATTAGAAAATTAGAAGACAAATTTAAGAGAAAATCGATAATTTTTAAGTTATCGATAACTTCCATAGTTATTGATAATGAAAATTTGATAAAAATTAAGAGCGGCATATCGATAACATGCCGCGAATTTTTATTTATTTAAGAATATAAGGATTTTTATTTGGATTGGGGAACATCGCACAGTGCTCTGTCCCATTGACAAAAATCGATAATAATGTACTGGCTCAAATAATGGTAAAATTGGTACTCATCATATCTTAAGAAACCAATTAAGATAAATAATAACAATATTTTTTAATTTACCTCTTTTTGACACCGAGAGAGGGCGCCAAAGTCAATTGTTGTATACGCAAATCGACCAAAAAAGAAACTACCATAAATGTATGTTGTAAAATAGCTGTATAAAATTCGTTTATTAGGGAAATTAAGCCAAACTTTTTGTATATGATAGTAAATCGAATTCCTAACAATACAAAAATACCAAGTTGGCAGAAAATTGCAATAGTGCTATTCAAAATTGCTTTGGAAAATTCGTATTTTTTGTTAAAATGAAAAAAAATTGCAATTTTAATTGGAATGAGAAAAATAAATTGGAATAGATCCCTAAAATTTTATTCTTCAAGAACAATGTATGTACTGTTTCTATTAACTAAAAAATATAAAAACGTAAAATAAAAGTGCACAAACTTAAAAAAAAATAAAAACGTTATTTTCGAATATAATTTTTAGGGGTGTTCCAAAAACAGATGCCAGCGCTTAACGTGTTGACCAACCCCATAATTTTTTTTTTGCGTAAAAAAGCTGACAGAATTCTTAAAAATATAGAAATTCATGCTTATAAATTATTGTTGAGAAAAACATAAAAATAGCTCTTAATATGGTGCTTTTATGCCGAAAAATCAAAAAATATTGAATAATTGATTTTTTTTCGCCAAATACTATTAATGATATGCCCTCTTTAAACATAAAATATAAAAGTTCAAATTATTCGCACACAAAATTTTGAAAAAGTAATTTTGCTTTAGGTCTAAAAATGTTTTTAGGTAGTTTTCCAAAAAACATCTCCTTTAACTTGTAGAACAACTTTTTTGGAGCCTAATAGTTGACATAATTCTTAAAAATACAAAAAAATCATATTTATAAAATATATTTGAGAAAATTTAAAAAAAAAAATCCATTTAATATGGTGTTTTTATTTCGAAAAATCCAAAAAAAAAAACATATTTATGTCATCAGGAAAAAATCGTAAAGATCTAAATTTTTTTCGCAAAAATTATTAATGCCATATCCTCTTTGAAAATAAAATATAAAAGTTCGAATTATTAAATTAACTGTAATGCATTTAAGGAGTTCCTAATAGCAACAAGGATAATAATTTGGCGCGCTTCCGATGATATTATATGTCAGTAGTGTACATAAAGTACTAATTCATGGTTACGATGTTATTAGTTAATTTAATTTGCCAGTAGGTATATAAATATTGACAACTCTATTTCCGGAAACATTCATTTAATTTAAGGTTGTTTATCTGAGAAGCTCGCGCGTTTCATACCAGGAAAAAATTGTCCAAAAATTTCGATAACTAAGTTATCAATTTTTTTTCATGTTGAGTTTATTTTGCAAAAAAAATGTAATATTTTTTTTATAATAGAGCACCTCAAAATACGAAGAAAAATTTGTTTACATATTATCGATATATCGCTTAGTTATCGAGTTCTACAAGATTAAAGTTTGAAAAATATTTGTTTTCATTACAATGGAAGAAAAATCGAAATATAGAAGAAACATTTTAAAGAAAATGGATAACGTCTTAGTTGTCTATAAATGCCTTAGCTATCAATTTTGGAAAATTGATTAAAATTATGGGTATTTTAGCTTAAAAATTTTAGAAAATTAAAAAAATCGTTGTTTTTTCAATTTTGGTAAATAAGTTATCGATTTTTTCTTACTTTTCCTTGATTTTTTTAATGTTGATTTCATTTTGGCGAAAAAAATGCAATATTTTTTTTTGTATAATAGAGCACCTCAAAATACGAAGACAATCTAGTTTACATATTATCGATATCTCGCTTAGTTATCGAGTTATTAAAGATCAAAGTTTGAAAAATAGTTTTTTTTCATTACAATGGGACAAAAATCGAAAATTAGAAGAAACATTTTAAAGGAAATGGATAACGTTTTAGTTGTCTATCATTTTGGGAATTTGATTATAATTATGTGCATTTTAGCTTACAAATTTTAGAAAAGTAAAAAATCGCTGTTTTTCAATTTCGATAACTAATTTATTCTTATTTTTCCGTGCGTTTTTCATGTTGAGTTAATTTTGCGAAAAAATGCAATATTTTTTTTTTGTATAATAGAGCACCTCAAAATACGAAGTAAAGTTGGTGAACACGTCTTCGATATCTGGCTTAGTTATCGTAGGTTAAAGTTTTAAAAATATTTTGCTTCATTACAATGAGACAAAATTAGAAAATTAGAAGAAAAATTTAAGAGAAAATCGATAATTTTAAAGGTATCGATAACTTCCCTAGTTATCGATAATGGAAATTTGATAAAAATTAAGAGCATTTCAGGTCAAAATTATAAAAAATAAAAAAGCGGCATATCGATAACATGCCCCGAATTTTTATTTAAGAATATAAGGATTTTTACTTGGATTGGGGAACATCGGCCCTTGTTTTGATGTAGCACTCATATAAAGGTCCCTTCCGATTAGGTTTCTTGACGTTTAGGAGAGGCATTTTTTAACCTGTTATGCAAAAATTTTAGCATTTATACTTTATATTGCGTTACATAGTCCCTAGTAAAAGTAGGGAACATTGATCCATGTTATGTTATATGGAGGTCCTCACCGATGTCGCTTCTTGTAAATCTAGGGAACACATTTTTCAATTGATTTTGCTGAAATTTAAGTCTTTATACTTCCTCGTAAAACTGGTGGTCATCGGTCCATGTTTTGATATAGTCCCCATACAAAGGTCTCCCCTGATGACGCTTCTTGATATTCTAGAGAACACATTTTTCAATTGAACTAGCTGAACTGGCTGAAATTTTTACTTTATATTGCCCTTAATCGTCCCTAGTGAAAAAGGGGAACATCGGTCCATGTTTTTATATTGCCCTTAATCGTCCTTATTGAAAATTTGGATCATCGGTCCATGGATTGATATAGCCCCATATAAACCTCTTCCGATTTGACTTCTTGACGCTGGTGAAAACATATTTTTCAATTGAACTGGCTGAAATTTGAGCATTTATACTAAATTGTGCGCTAGATCAGGGGACGCATTTTTTAACCGATCTTGCTGACATTTAAGCATTTGTACTTTATACTGCGCAAGATCGTCCTTGGTACATAGGTCCGTGTTTGTAGAGAACACGTTTTTGAACCTATCATGTTGAAATTTAAGCATTCATACTATATAATCGTCGCGAATGAAAATAGAACGCATCGGACGATGTTTTGATATAGGCCCCATATAACGGCCCCTTTCGATTAGACTTCTGACGTTATTAGGACGCATTTTTTAACCGATCGAAGTAAAAAGATTATCTCATAGTAGAAACGTAGTATTGCGTATAGTAATACAATGTCGAAAAAGTCACGTAGATAAATGCCCTACCAGATGCTAAACTTTTGACTTGGTCATTTCCTCCAGTATACCCGGTATACTATACCGGGTGATGATTTGTGACAAGTAATGTCAAGCAATGCTGCAATGGACATTTTGCAAAAGGAACGACACACATTATGCAATAGGCGACACCAATGCCAATGACTACAATGTGATTAGACACATTTTGTTGACCATTTTGGCTGGACCCGTTCATCTTCCTGACAACACGTTTACATGGTACCCGAATTGCACAATTTCCATTTTGTTGTGTGTCCATTGTGCTGTGTGTGGATCAGACATGTCATTAGACAAATGGCTGGATGATTGTTGGGGAAATGGCATTTGGTGAATGGTGGTGTTGAACCAGTTATATCGTATTTATGAATGTGTATGTTCGATGGACTGACTTGTGTGGTTTGGTGTAGACTTACGTATCTTTCAAGAGTTGCAAAACTTCCTGTTCCTTTTTGTTGAGGCCATTGTAAAAGGCGCTCAAATTCATGTCTAGCAGCCGACGTGTCTGCATGCCAACCAGAAAGGTAGCCGGTCCGTCCAGTTGCAGAAAGTGATACATGGCCAGTTTACCAAGTTCCATGTTAGCCTCTTTACAGATATTTGAAGCCTTCCGGCATAACTGTTTCATCTCATCGCTTGCTGGATGCCACGGCTGCGGACCGGTATTGGTGAGAAGACCAAGTGCATGTCCACTGGCGCAGACAATAGCCAAGTTTTCATTTTGGAAAAATTCAACGTATGACTTGAGAGAATCATCGATTAATGTATTGCGGGCGTACGAGAGAACAACCTTCAAAAATATACATACATAAATATGAAAATGTGTGATTAATAGAAAAAAAAAACAAGTTAAAAAATGTCAGTCGGGTAAACCGACCCTCACTTTGTGTGTAATGTAAAACGGTAATTTAGGTGGGAGAGAGTTACCAAATCGGGAGAGAAAATTTTAATGAAACATTTTAACTAAAGTAGGAGGGCACTAAATCAAAACTTGGACCTATGACGGTGATTATTTCTACGAATATTTTTAAGTAAAATGAATAGCAAATTATGGCACCAAGAAGTTAAAATGTAAATTTCCCAAATTTAGCCCAATCGGTTTGTAATTGTGGTTTATTAGGCATCAATACGTCAAATCAGGAGGAATCATATATAAGTCCTATAAAATCTTGTTGCAAAGTATTTTTAAGACTTACGATTATCTTCCTATAACTTCCTACATAGAACCTTCGATTGCCTCAACACAAAGTCTCCATGAGACCTACAATTAGTTGGTTACAAAGTCTTCTATAAAACCTACGATTGTCTTGACACAAAGTCCTGCATAGCATCTACGATAGTCTTGCTAAAAAGTATTGTTTAAGACCTACGTTGTTACAAAGATAATTTTCTTCTATAACGCCAACGGATGTGTTTATGCAATGTCTACTAACAGACTTACGATTAGCTTGATACAAAATCCTCTCTAAGACCTACGATTAACCTGCTACAGCGCCTTCTATGTATAAGTCCTAAAATGCACTGCGATTATCTTTCTACAAAGTCTTCTATAACACTTAGGATTATCTTGCTATTAACACTTCTGTAAGGCCTACGACTTCTATTAGGTTAGGTCGAATAGAGGAGACGTTTAAACGTCTCATGTCCATGGACATACACTTAAACCAGTGGTTCTGCCTGTTGTGCGCTCCTTATTTATGATTTTTATACCCCACGGGTTACAGAAAATCGGTACTAGACACGTATTTTCTCAGTATCTTCCATTCATATCCTCTGAGATGATCAAGTCTGGCAATATGTCGGAACCGAAATATTGGGATCCTGCATGTGTGAAAGCTGGGCAGTGACACAGAAAATGTTACATCGTTTCGATGTTTTCCCTGCATGCCCTGCACTCGTCGTTTTCTGCTAGTCCTATGCGATGAAGATGTGCCTGTAAGCTTGAGTGTCCCGTTAGAACACTCATCATCTTACTAATCTCGATCTTGTTTAGTTTCAGAAAACTACTTGTTTTCTTCTCATTTGGGTCACCCCACAGTATCTTTGCAGGGCGCAGGGTTTTGCATTCGATTTAGATATATGAGATAATACAGTTCTCAGCCCAACACGGTTTCTTTGAATTGACTATAGTTCTCGCGGTAAACAGCGATATGCAAAAATATAGAGATTGATTCACATATTTTAGCATAACTTGAGAACCATTTATCCTAATTCGTTTGAGAAAGATATAAATAATCCAAAATTAGGTAGCATTCAACTTCTTCTATAACGTGATCCATTTTGAGGTTCCCTACTTATTTAAAGAAAAAAAAAACACAGAAAATTCAAATAGAATGGGAATTTTTATTATCATTTGAAAGAATATTCTTTGGTATCTATCAAATGTTGGCCGCGGCTACGTCTCAGATGGTCCATCCGTTGAGTCCAATTTTCGATGACTCGTTCGAGCATTTTGACTGGTATCTGGCAAATGACACGCGTGATGTTTTGCTCCAAGGCCTCAATCGAAGCGGGTTTGTCCGCATAAACTTTAGACTTTACATATCTCCACAGGAAAAAGTCTAACGGTGTGATATCACACGATCTTGGTGGCCAATCGACCGGCCCAAAACGTGAAATTATCTGCTCACCGAAGTGTTCGCTCAATAAATCCATTGATTGATGCGATGTGTGGGAAGTGGCCCCGTCTTGTTGAAACCAAATGTCGCCGAGATCACTAGCTTCAATTTCAGGCATCAAATAGTCGGTTATCTTGACACGATAACGGTCGCCATTAACGGTTACGTTCTCACCGGCATCATTTTTGAAGAAATATGGACCGACGATTCCGGTACGTCGGATCGGGAATCGGTCAATGGCAAAAAGATAGCTCTTAACGAGAGCTAAAATATTGCTCATGGGTGTCAAGGTCGTGGGTCGACTGGAAAGTGATTTTTTTGGATTTAAAAAAAATTGACTTAGCGCAATTGGCGAACGATTATTTTGATAATAAAACTGAATAATTTGTAAACGTTGTTCAGGCGTAAGTCTTTCCATGATGAAATGCCAAACAATACAAAAATAACATGACAGCGTGACACGTGATCTGTCAAAAAAGGCTATTGAAAAGAGTATCTCTACTTAGATCACCCATTATATATAGATTATTTTTTTAATGTACATATAAGGCCTATTTCTGAGGGTTAGGTTTAGGTTGGGGTGGCAGCCAGATTTGCCACAATGTAGGTCACTAGTGATACCACGGGCACATATGTTCCTCATCGAAACCAAGCTATAGATGAACATAGTTATCAGTAGTTCGAATATCGGTACCGGAAAGATCTGTCAGAATACCTAGAAAGGCCAACCCCAGTATAAACAGACTTTGTTTACTTACTTGAATGATCATTAAAAAAATGCGTCCGCTAGGCCGTCAAAGTGTCTAATAGGAAGGGACTTTTATATCAAAACATGAATCTATGTATGTGCCCCATATTACCTATAGGCGATTTGGAGCAATATACAGTATAAAAGCTTAAATTTCAGCATGATCGGCTAAAAAAATATGTTCTCTAGAGAGTCAAGAAGTGACATTGTTGGGGACCTTATACAGGGGCTATATGAAAGCGATGTGTCCCATTTTTCACTAAGGATAATTTAGGACAATGTAATGTATAAATTCTTATGTTTTAGCCAGATCTATTGAAAATGTGTTCTCTAGACCGCCAATAAGTGATATCTATCAAAAAAAATGGACCGATGTGCCTCCTTCTGCCCTTAGGGAATTTAGGGTAATTTTAAGTATAAATGGTTAAATTTAAGCAAGATCAATTGAAAAATGTATTTTACAGAGCCTTAAAAAAGTGACATCATGGCGACATTTATATGGGGGCTACATCAGAACATGGACCGATGTGATCCATTTCCCAATGGATGATTCAGGGTAATATAAAGTAGAAATGCTTAAATTTCAGTCAGATCATTTGAAAAACGTGTTCTCTAGAGCGTTAAGAAGTGGCATCGGAGGGTACCTTTATATGGGGGATATACCATTTTCCCTATGTACGATTTAGGGTAATATAAAGTACAAATGCTTAACTTTCAGTCAGATCATCTGAAAAATGTGTTCTTAAGAGCGTCAAGAAGTGGCATCGGAGGGGACCTTTATATAGGGGTTATATCAAAACATGGACTGATGTTCCCTATTTTCCCTATGGGCGATTAAGGGCAATATAAAGTATAAATTTTTAAATTTCACCATGATCGGTTAAAAAATGTTTTCTCTAGAGCGTCAAAAAGTGACATCAAAGAGGAAATTTTTTGGAAGTAATATCTAAACATGGACCGATGTGCCCCATTTTCACTAGGGACAATTTAGGGTAATATAAAGTATAAATGCTTAAAGTTCCCCACGATCGGTAAAAAAATTTTGTCTTTAGAGCGTCAAGAAGTGACATCAAAGGGGAAATTTTTATGGGAGTGATATCTAAACATGGACCGATGTGCCCCATTTTCACTAGGGACAATTTAGGGTAATATAAAGTATAAATGCTTAAAGTTCACCACGATCGGTAAAGAATGTTGTCTTTAGAGCGTCAAGAAGTGACATCGAAGGGGGACTTTTATGGGGGCAATATCTAAACATGGACCGATGTGCACCATTTTCACTAGGGAAAATTTAGTGTAATATAAGGTATAAATGCTTACATTTCACCACGATCGGTTAAAAATGTTTTCTCTAGAGCGTCAAGAAGTAACATCGGAGAGGCAATAGTTTATCTGTCGCTATCAGCTTGAGAAAAATGAGCGAAATGGTCGAGCCCCGTTTTGGTACCTCCCACACAAAGGGACCATTTTGTACAAAACGTTAACAGCTTATAACTTTAATAACAGTACATAAAATACTTGAAATTTTGTGCAGTATGGTGCTTTTATAGTTCCTAAATTACGGTAGAAAATTTGCATTTTTTCCACGCCCTTTTGGTACCTCCCACACAAAATGGCCAAATCATAACAAAATTTAATGGCTCATAACTTTAATACCAGTGCACATAAATATTTACAATTCGGTACAGTATAAAGCCATTGAAGTATCTATTGTTCTACGCAAAATAGGCGTATTCGACAAGCCACTTCTGGTACCTCCCACCCAAATTGACAGACTCATTAAAAAGCAACATTCTCAAAACTTTTGCAACAATCATCAAAATTTTTTCATATTTTGTATTTTAGACAACATTTCCTTCCAATGGCTATAGACTGACATAATTTTTAATTTTTTTTAATGTTCTGGCATCTCTCACCCTAAGTACCATATTACATACATTACTCACAAAGTTAAGGTACCTTTTTCTTAATAAAATTTAAAATACTTACATCAAGGCGTCCCTTAGTACGTTCTACGCATTCCTTAAGTACCTTCAGGGGATATCCAGTGACTCCAATATATTTAGCTTTTCCCTCCTTTACCAATTTCTCCAATTCTGGCAGACATTCGTTTACAACAATATCCAGATCTTTAGCAAATTCTATATCATGAATCTAGAATAAGAGAAATAATTATTTTTTTTTATTATATTAGCTGAAATTACCAATACAGTACAGTAGTACCTGTATAACATCCACATAATCTAAACCCAAAAGTTCCAGACTTTTCTCTATACTCTCTCTGGTCTTTTTGGCTGAAAAATCAAACATACCCTTATAGGTATTCTCATAACGACCCACTTTCGTTGCCAGATAATAAGCCGAACGTGGAATGTCCTTTAATGCCTGTCCCAAAACCTCTTCGGAACATCCTTGGCCATAAAAAGGAGCCGTATCAATATAATTTATACCGACTTTTAATGCTTTTTGTATTGTTGCTATAGCCTCATCCACATCAAGTTCGCTGTTTGTTGTTTTCAATGAATTAGCAAATATTTTATTAATTTAGGTACTTGATTTTAATTATCAAAGATAATTGTATCGTGTGCATAACATACCCAAATAGAGAACTTAAAGTACCTCCGCCAAGGGCAACTTTTGATACTTGCAATCCGGTACCTCCAAATGGTCGATATTCCATTTTCCGGCAAGTTTCTTCATCGTGGAAACCTTTTATAAACGTCGCTGGCAATGCGGGGGAGGAGGACATTGCGAGCAAAAAAAAGAAAAACAACACCGGTCGTACAAATAGATCTACCTTTGTCAACGTTCCGACAACAACTGATAACTAATGGCGTGGTGTAGGTACGAGTACTACGAGTATATGATTTTAAATGCATTTCCATTGAAAATGATTGTCAGCAAAAAATGCATTAAGTTAGTTTTGAGTGTACGTACATGCTCTCATTCTAATTCTAAAAGTAAGCAAAACGGTATCTACTCTGAGTAGCGAGCGATCTCTTGTTTAGCATGCTATGTCAGTGTTGCTAATTTGACATGGGTCAGAATTTGTAATATTAATCTATGAATTTTATTTTTTCCAAAAAAGTTGCTAAATGGTAAAATATGATTTCTCTATCATTTTTTTAAAATCAAAAAAACTTTGGATTTAACAAAAATACAATACGAGGGTTGCTGTATATATTACTGACCTAGGCAACACTAAGTGTAGCCTTGCGCCATCTGACATTTCCATTGGAAAGTTTGACACTTTTTAGCATAAACGTACATCTGAACCATGATTCAATTATACAAGGTTGTGTTACTAGCAGGTGGTCTTTATATTTTTTTATGTTGATAGTAGTTGAAATGTCATGTCAATGCTTGAATTTCAAATTTTGTTTACATTTTATTCGTCAAAAAAGTTTGAAATTTAGATCGGTTAGATTTCAAATAGCCAATAAAGAATACTTTTGCGAAAAAGGAGGGAAGCGGAAAAGTTTGTTCTTTAGTATCTCGAAAGATGAACGATGGAGGCAAATATGGAACCCCAATCGTTCCTATTTTTTGTTGAAGGCTATGTATGTGAGGATTATTTTTTAGCAGTGGCACGAGAAAAGGACGTTAAATATCAATACACCACCAAATATCCTAATAAAAAATGCAGTTTGTATTTATCAAATGCATAGGAGATTAAACTTTGTCCTGGATCAAACATACGCCTCTTGCTGGTTTGCACTTTCGTAAATCCACAATTTCTTAATCTTACGAATTTCGCTATTTCCATGAAGTTTCCGACTTCGATGTTTATCTGTTGTTAGCCCTATTAGAATGTGTCATAAAGAATTTGAAATCCGAAATCTGCGTGATTTACGAGAAAAAAGGCAATTTGCCAAATCCTAAATCCGAATAAACTATGTTTGGAAAAAATATTATCAAATAAATAAAAACGTGGAAATATTGGGAATTCTTTGTCGGAATATAGTAATTTTGGTGATTGCTGCGGAATTTATGGACATGACAATTCGCCCTATCTGCACCAAATGTATGGACTGGTGTTCAACTTATGAGCTATAAATGTTTGCAATATTTAGTCCCTTTGTGCGGCAGCTACTCCTCTTGTCATGCACAACAGCCAGGCAGTAGTACGGATACAGCTTAAATGACTTAAAATGTTCTAAAACCAATAGCAAATTGTATAAACCCTCATCCACTAAAGAGAGGATATACAAATGAAACATTCCGTCGAATTGGTTGTGAGAAATTGCACATTTTCATAATATTAATACGAACTTGAAAAAATATAATTGAGATTTTGTTTATTTGTAAACAAATATTAGACATTTCAACTTGTTATCTATATTTCAAAATTTTACCGACATTGACATTTCAACTACGAATCCAACAACAAAATTCCTTGTGGTTGTTGTTGAATTCTTGTTTTTGTGCTAGTAAAGCCCCCCCATACACGAGTACTGCCGCAGGAACGGCAATATATGTGTATTGGTGAATTTGACAGAACATGATAATGTATTAGTTGCAGTATGAAAATCAAAATACTTTTGATTTTCAAAATGAACACATATCAATCAGATGAATTTTGTTCATCATTATATGCCAGATTATTGGAAATTTTATTATAAGTATGTGAACAACGAAAATTTAAAATAGTTTTGTGTGAAAAGTGAAAAAAATGGATAAATTAAATTTTGATTGATATGTGTGTATCGAAAAATCGGCATGAATTGCGGCAGTACTCGTGTATGGGCGCCTTAACACAACCTTGTATAATTGAATCATGATCTGAACGTACGTTTTGACGAAATTGAAATTGAAAAAATCAATTTGTCAAAAAAAAATGGAATTAACTCGAGAACATTTTCGTGCGATCATTTTTCACAACTTTCGACGTGGATCATCACGACAAAAGTGCATCGATAAACTTATATCTTTGTATGGCGATGAAGCACCATCCTATAGCACTGTGAAAAACTGGTTAAATGAACTCAATCGTGGCCGACGCTCGCTCAGAGACGAAGGTCGTGAAGGTCGTCCAAAAACGGGCGTTGTGCCAGAGAACATTGATGCCGTGCGTGAAATGATAATGCAAGATCGTCATGTGACATACCGTGAGATAGAGGCATCCTTTGGCATTTGTTCCACCAGCATACATTCGATATTGCATGTACACCTGGCCGTAAAAAAGGTTTGTTCTCTTTGGATCCCGCACAATTTGGTAATCGCTCAAAAAAAGGCTCGTGTCGATTGGCTTCAAAAGACGTTTATAAGATCGTCACAGGTGACGAATCTTGGATCTATGCGTATGAGCCCGAAACAAAACAGCAATCGACCGTGTGGGTCTTCGAAGACGAGCCAAATCCAACGAAAGTTTTTCGTGCAAGAAGCACTCCGAAGCAAATGGTCGCCTGTTTCTTCGGCAATACTGGTCATGTGGCGACTGCTCCCCTTGAGCAACGTAGGACGGTCAATTCTGAGTGGCACACCACAGTTTGTTTGCCTGAAGTCTTCGGAGAAATTCGAAAACCAAAGAAGTGAAGACGAATCATTGTGCACCATGACAATGCGAGCTCTCACACATCGTCTCAAACCAGCGATCCGCCGTACAACCCTGATTTGACACCCAAGGACTTATTCACTCACATCAAGAAAAATATGCTTGGTCAACGTTTTTCGACGCCTTAAGCAGCTGTCGAAGCGTTCAAAAACCATGTTTTGGAGGTGAATTTTCAACACACTGTAACCAAAACAATTCGCGCTCAAATGACAAAACGGTCTGAGTGAAGTTATGCTAAAAAATTTCATGCTTTCCAATGGAAGTTCCAAATTTACGGACTGAATTTTAACCACAAAAAAATACAAACAGACAGACGGACAAAAGGATGAACATTACTAAATCTCCACTGAAAGATATTCTTTGTGGATCGGTATAATAAATTATGGAAATTACAAACAACTGTACACATTTATAATACCCTGTACCACCGCTACGTAGGGTATGAAAGCACTTTATTTTAGTTCAGTTTTTCATTACGGGCTAAAAAATATATTTAGGCGTTTTCAGCCAAAGGAGCTAAATTGACATCACTGTACCACTTGTACCTGCTCATATATACTCATTCATATACTATGAGATCGTTCATCGGATATACAGGGGGCTTGGGGTTGACAGTGAACTATATATGTACATACTCACATACAGACCAGGGATGGAAAAGTCAGTACTTTAGTACTTTTTTCAGTACTTTCCCACTTTCAAAAGTACCGAAGTACCCCCACGACCATTTTGGTACCATTTTCTTCTATCTACGTATTCTTCAGAAATTAATCCAATATATGCCCTTATAGAAAGCCGATTTTGAATTCTATAAGAATAAAACGACATTTTATTTTCTAAAACACAAACGTGTAAAGTTTAAAAAAAATACCGAAGTTTTGAATTAGGTGCGTTTATGATTTTCCTGGATTCATTTTGCAACAATTGTTTTTCTTTCAGAAAAGAATAGCATTAGACAATTTCATCATTCTATGAAATTATTTTAGGGAATTTATACTAGAGGAATGTGTATTAAAAGATGCCTCATTATAGAAGTTTGCATAGTTATTGATCAAAATTATTTAATATATCGTTGAATTTTTTCCATGAAAAATTCAACAATTTCATTACATTTGCATTAAGTTATTACACAAATAGTAGGTGTCAGTGATTGGCGGTGTCAGTTATACGAGTACGTCTAGGAATCGGGATATATCGATTTGAAGTTAGTATCATTATCAACTTTTTTTCAGTCAAATTTTTTCTAATAGTTTTAACGACAGTTACTAAACTTCTGTTTCCACATGGAAGAGCCATTATTAACATTTTTAGGCATTGTAATTATTAGTTTTCTAAACTTGTTGCAGCCAAATCGGACTAGTCGATCTCGAGTTATGTGAAACAAAAGATACCCCCAACGTGACAAATTCCCTATATGATTACTAACTTCAAATCGATATATCTCGATTCCTAGACTTGATCCAGTGAAACGCCGGGACACGTTAACGTTTTTTTGAACGATATAACTTTTCCCGGCAGTCAGAAATCCCGCCGATTTGGGCTGTCGGACAGTGATATTATTAAAGAAAAAAGTACCTTTTCAATTTAAAAAGTAACGTTTTAGTACTTTTTGAGAAATTGAATTTTCCATCCCTGATACAGACGAGTGCATAACTTAATCGTTAGACTGTAGAAACGGACCAAGTCCAATTCGTATAATCCGAATTAATCATTTATTGTTCTTTAGTAGCATATGCAATATACACATCATGTAGAGGATCAAATGACTAAGTAACCTTCACAAACACCCAAAAGAACTAAATAACGAGTTGAGTTACATTTTCCATTTAAACATTTGGTCAAAATTGACTTGGTCTGGTTATACAGCATGTTGACAAAGTATTGACGAGAAATGTAACTAATACTTTATATATCAGATAACATTTCAGTGTTATATTCGTATTTTTCACCTGTAGATTTTTAATTATTCAATTTTATAGCATTATTGAGCCAAAATGGCATTGAGACGGAAAAATATTCTAGTTACAACTCAAAATTATTTGTATTCTTCATCTGATTGTCTAGAATCGTCTCAATCGTTAATGGATTATACGCATAACAACGGTTTTTCACGTTACCGCACAAACATGTCTAACGGAGTCAAATCGCAACCAATTAAAAAACAGAAAAAATAATAACTTGACGAACTTTCACTATGTATTGTCGAAAATGGCTACGGACGTAGTCTCATTCTAGACACAATACCTGACCTTCCAGGCATTGTTTGCTATACTATTACTTAACCTCTTTTTGACAAGAATTATCTCAATCTTATTCCCGATAGATCATAATGAAAAGTGTAGTGTTTATCAGATTGAAATCTTAGAGAGGAAGCAGAATGTTCGAAAATTAATGTTCTGATTAAAGTCAGTATCAATAATTTCTCTGATTGTAACGGGTGATCCAAGTAGAGATACTTTTTTCAATAGCCTTTTTTGACAGATCACGTGTGAGTCGTGTCATGCTGTCATGTTATTTTTGTTAAGTATTGTTTGGCATTTCATCGTGGAAAGACTTACGCCTGAACAACGTTTACAAATTGTTCAATTTTATTACGAAAATTCACGTTCTGTGAGGAATGTGTTTCGTGCACTTCGCTCAACCTATGATCAACATAATCGGCCTACTGAGCGTACTATTCGCAACACCATCACCCATCTTGAGACCCAGCATTCATTATTGGATAATATTCGACCGAATAGACCACGTCCAGCACACGCAGTGCAGAAAATGTAGCGGCCGTAGCTGAGAGTGTACACGAAGACCGTGTAGAGTCGATTCGGCGCCGTTCGCAGCAAGTCGGACTGACGTATGGAACGACTTGGCGCATTTTACGTCGAGATCTTAAATGGAAAGCATGCCAAATACAGCTTGTGCAAGAACTGAAGCCGCCCGACCTTCCCAAGCGACATCGCTTTGCTCTGGGCTCTTGAAAAGTTCCAAGAAGATCCGACGTTTTCTAGCCCAATTTTGTTCAGAGATGAGGCCCATTTCTGGCTCAATGGGTATGTAATCAAGCAAAATTGCCGCATTTGGGACGATGAGCAACCTGAAGAGATTCAAGAGCTGCTACTTCATCCAGAAAAAACAACGGTTTGGTGTGGTTTGTGGGCCGGTGGAATCATCGGTCCATATTTCTTCAAAAATGATGCCGGTGAGAACGTAACCGTCAATGGCGACCGTTATCGTGCCATGATAACCGACTATTTGATGCCTGAAATTGAAGCTCGTGATCTCGGCGACGTTTGGTTTCAACAAGACGGCGCCACTTCCCACACATCGCATCAATCAATGGATTTATTGAGCGAACACTTCGGTGAGCAGATAATTTCACGTTTTGGGCCGGTCAATTGGCCACCAAGATCGTGTGATATCACACCGTTAGACTTTTTCCTGTGGGGATATGTAAAGTCTAATGTTTATGCGGACAAACCCGCTTCGATTCAGGCCTTCGATTCATTCGCCAGTTACCAGTCGGAATGCTCGAACGAGTCATCGAAAATTGGACTCAACGGATGGACCATCTGAGACGTAGCCGCGACCAACATTTGATAGACATAATCTTCAAAAAATAAATGCCAAAGAATGTTCTTTCAAATGATAATAAACATTCCGCATTTAATTTGAATTTTCTGTGTTGTTTTCTTCAAAAAAGTAGGGAACCTCGAAATAGATCACGCTATATATAAAGACATGGAAACTGTCTTCTTTAATTCAAGAACTGCCATCGACTGTCGCAGATCTTTTAACGAGATGAGAGAAGAGTTCAATATTCAACTGATTGGGTGCCGAGCAACAGGAACATACCCGGGATCAGCAAAACAGATGACTTGAATTATGTTCTGCCTAAAGTCGACATCAATATTTTTTTCCGACATTCAGGCTACTATAAAGTCCTTGAATTCAATAAATACCCTCAACTGTCGGCGATGCTTTAAATTAGCCATCTATTTAAGACGTCACCATTCAATATTCAACTGATTTGGGTGCCGAGCAACAGGAACTGGAAGGCAGGTGAACTTGCTCTACATGCTCCCGGGAACTGGAGAGCGACTGAAGGTATTCGGAAATGACTTTTGAAGAAGCTGCGTAGACGAAGATGAGGAGGAATCAGTATAAAACCTTCGGTTTATGTGATCCGCTCACACTAGAAGGTGGTAGGCTATCATTGGCTCTCATTGCTTTGGGAGTTAGGAATCATGGCATATCATCAATTTGTGCTAGGTAAAACTTGTCCTTACGTTCCTGTAGTATTACAATGTAATACATAGTATAAGTGAGCCTGACATACAGGCTGCCACAACAAACCCCACCTAAGCTATTCTTGCAAACCGAACATGCTGGGTTATATTCCCAGTTGAGGAATCCAACTGCCTGACTATCCAGCCAACGTCGATTGCGCTGATCTAATAGATCATTATTGAATGGTCTCATCACCAGACATATTAGATTCCTGAACTTGCAGTTCCAAACTTATCAATCTAGTGAGCTTTTGAGGTATTTTTAAGGAACTAAAGCCATCCACCACAAAATCATAGCTATAAAAGAGTTAGAAGAATGACTGGTAATGGTTGAACTGTTCTAGACCATAGGAACATAACAGGAAACTGCACATCAGATGAACTTGCAGGACTAGGACATACCTTACATCTGTGGATATGTCTCTTGCCAACTGCAAGCTCTTCTTGAAAGATTGTGTCATAACGGCAACAAAGGTGATTAGTCAGGAACTGCTGGATTCTATTCCCTGTTGGAACATCTAGCTGTATAACCTTCCAGGCATTGTTGACCCCACTATGACTATGACTTAACAACTTTTTACGACAATTATCTCTCTTATACCGGATATATAGATCGGAATGAAATTACCGCATCCCTGTCGACAGGGGATTTGTGAACAAAATCAGGGTTGTTGTGGAATCCGATTGCTGTCAAAATCGGAATTGAAATCGAGAAAAAAATAACTTTCTGTGACACAAAATTTATTCTGTTTCTCTTCGTGGAATTCGACTGTTGTTCGAATCGGAATTGAAATCGAAAAAAATAACCTTTTGTGACAACAAAGTTATTTTCTTTCTCGGTTTCAATTCCGATTCCGACAACAAACGGATTCCACAACAACCCTGAATATCTGTCCTTTCTAAGCAATTGGGCTATCCATTGCAAAAAATACCTATTAACAGCAATGTTTACCAGATAAAAATCTTAGCTATTTTTTAGAGAGGTAAGTCTGAACATTAATGTTCTGACTGAAGGCGGTATCAATGTCAGGCTTCTATTTGTAAGACTAGGATCTATGTACCGTACATGCTTCAGGGGAACTTGAATAGATGGGAATGCCTATAGCGAACTGCAAATGGCAGGTGGTCACTAGTCCATAATTGCATACAAGCTGATGTGGACTGTTGGTCTAGGTTCACGTCGATTTTTTTTCCTTTTTTATTATTTTGAGCTCATTTTAATAAAAATCAAAATCATCGGCTTAGCAATTTCGGTATCTTTCGAGTTATTTAAATGTCCAAAGCCAGCTGTGGAAGGCCTCTGGGCTGGGTTAACGTTTTGCTCGACATATTTTTCGATTTCTTTTAATCCTTATAATTTCCCTTTCTTTTAATTTTCGTTTGATTCATTGGATGAATTAAAACTTTTTAAACTTTGAAGACCGATAACACGATAGGTAAACGAGTTATCGATAACATGAACCTTAATTGTTCTTCTTATTATGAGGTGCTCTTTTATCCCATGAGGTATGTCCAAAGACGCATGGAATCGATTAATAAAACAATTACGGATAATTTTCTATATTTCTTATAATTTTCGAACATATTGTAACGAAAAAACTTTTTTTCTAGCATGGGTTGTTTTTATCCTCTGAGGTATGTCCAAAGACGAATGGAGTCGATAATTTTGAAAAAAAACGGGTTTTTTTTTACAATATATCCAAAATTACCAAAACTTTAAAAACTTTTGAAAAAACCGGGTTTTTTTATTACAATATGTTCAAATCGAAACTCGATAACTGCCTTAGTATAGTTTTTTATCCTCTGAGGTGTATCCAAATCCGAATTAAATCGATAATTATGGAATTTATCGATTACGGTAGTTATCGAAATTTTTTAGATATGTTTTTATCGATATTGGATCGAAGAACCCAATTTTTTCAAACCAGTAAAACGGATAGATACGATTGCTAAGGCAGTTATCGATTTTTTTTTGATGTTTCTTATAATTTTTATTTTATGCTCTGAAATATGCCCAAAAGACGAATGGAATCGATAATTACAGAAGTTATCGATTTTGTTGATGTTTCTTATAATTTTTATTTTATGCTCTCAAGTATGCCCAAAAGACGAATGGAATCGATAATTACGGAAGTTATCGATTACTAAGGTAGTTATCAATAACTGAAAAAGTTATAGAATTATTTTTAGATTTTTTTTATGGGTAACAAAGTTATCGACATTTTTTCGATTTGTTCTTATAATTTTCGTTTTAAGCCCATTGGAAAGTTAGTAATCTCAACTGTATTGTACTGTAATTTACTACATTGGCCATAAGGATTCAAATTACTTGTTTGAATAAATAAAATAAAAAACCCCGATTTTTCAAATAGGGGGAAAAGTTTTAATCCTTTTTCAAATAGGGGGAAAAGTTTTAATCTTCAGAGGTATGTCCAAAGACGGATGGAAATGATAATTATGGAACTTATCGATAACTAAAGTGGTTATCGGTAAATAAAAAAGTTATCGATATTTTTTTAGATTTCTTTTAATCCTTATAATTTCCCTTTCTTATAATTTTCGATTAGAGCCTATTGGAAGGAAAAAACTAATTTTTTAAACTTTAAAGTACTATAGCTCAATAGCTAAGCGAGTTATCGGTAACATGCCCCTTATTTTGTCTTCTTGTTTTTGGATGCTCTACTATACCTAATGCTAGAAAAATGTAAGACAAGAAAAGTCTGATGGTGTATTTTGGTGTTTTTAGTGAAATTTTTTTCTAGTGTTTTTTAAAAAAATTTATTTGTTTATTTCTCAAGTACAATATATAATATGTATATGTATAGAAAATATTCGAAATATCAGATCAAAATTAGGGTTAGGGACTTAATAAATATTCGCATTTATTTTATATATGTATATTAATTAGGATTCTTTAAATTAGTTTCAATACAGTGACGATCGATCAATTCGATCGATCACTTTCGATTTAGAAAAATAAATCACCAAAAATATCATCAGCATTTGGATAATGATGGTGGAGAGGTCTTTGCGGCTGACCATGTTGATGATGAGCTCCAAAGTCCGTCAACTGATGGTGGGGGTCTTGTTGCTGTTGTTTGCTATTGGGTATAATCACATCATTGATTTCGTGGATGATGCCATTGGTAGCAATAGTATCGCATTTGGTTATGCCAGCATTTTGAATCTTTGGTCGGCGATCACGGGTGATGCGCAAATGGTGGCCATTGAGCGACTCAATGGAGCGGACAAAAGGCCAGTTGGTGGGTATGATGCCAGCACAACATACCACATCGTTAACAATGTGTGTCTTGATGAGATTCTCCAATTCGGATTGAGTTTTGCTTGTTGTATCTTCCAATTCTTCGAAGACATCATTTTTGGGAACCAATAGCGTAAAGTCTTCTTCGGCATTGGCCAACAAATCGGTGAGATTAGCCAAGCGTACCAGCTCCAAGAATTTGCTGTAATTGGGATTGGATTCCAACATTTCCAAGAGATTGGTTTTGGCGGGCACCAAAGGTTTGTCCACTTGATGCAGAACCGAACCGCAACTTTCATCGTCGAAATGGATGAGACGAGCACAATTGACGGTGGCACGATTCATGACATTGGAGAACAAAGCATGAGTCGAATACAGATTGATGCGTACTTTATCGCCGCCAATTGTGGGCAACAGTTTAACTTCCAAATCACAAGTCTTAATCATGGGTGTGGTCACATGATAGTTGAGAAATTCAATGAGTTCTTGGTTATCCTTTAACTGTTCGGGACTTTCTTCCAAAAGTTTAGCCCATTTAGTGTTTTGCAGGGCTTTGTCGGTGGGAGCGAAAACGGTCACATTATCCATATCATCGAATTTATTATCCAAACCGGAAGCTTCTAGCAAACGCTTGAATATGGTAGCATTCTTTTCCTGCAACAACGAAGACATGGGCAAAGCCGATTCGGTGGGCATAATGGTGTCAATGACATGCAAAACACCATTGCTACCCATAATATCTGCTTCCATGATCTTGGCAATGTCATTGATGATGACTGGCTGTTGTTCTTCAGTCTTGGCCTCAGCCGACGATTTGGAACGATTGAAACGCATGGGTTCACCCAAAAGATTGTAGGCGGTAGTTTTGGCACCGGCCACGGAAGCAACCGTACAGAAGGTCAAATCCAAAATGTGATTCTTTAAGATATCTGAAAAGATTAGAATTGGAATTAGATAAAATATTTGAGGCTTTGTACAAACAAACAGTGGTGGAAAAATGATAGGAGCGAGAAAAAAAAACTATGATAAATATCTCTCTGTAAGTCTCTCTGCGTGCCAAACTACCCTTCATGACGAGCACAATAAGTGAGACATCCTGTTACAATACAAAAAACTGCAGGGCTTTGAAGCGTGTCGCGTTTAAGCAGAGCCACATCAGCTTGGTATACACATAGTTCCTCAATAGTGATCACACTCGTACATCGTCTGTTGTCATAGCTAGACTAGCTAATATCCAAAATCTAAACCATCAGTGTATATGTCAACATATCTCTTTCCACTCAGATTACGGAAAACTTAATCAAGAGATCTAATAAATTATTTGACTGCAAATACGACATGTCGAAGAAATTAACTGGAAATGAAGTGTCAAATTAACTGAGTCTATTGAACCCAGTAATGGCTAAATTTGGATCTATCATTGATTTGACCACCTAGGGACCGTTTGATACTACCAGTTAATTAGGTTTACATGCACCAAAAACTATTGCTCAATATGGTGTGTCATCATACGAATGCATCACATAAATCTACTCCTTAGTATATGACAAGTTGAGATATCTATACCGTTGTAGAGAACCAGTTCCGTTTTTTTACTCCTTAGTATAGGACCAGTAGGGTTATCTACTACTTAGTTAAATGCCAGGTGGTTTATCTACTGTTGAGAAGATGCCCATTTCAGTTATATACTCCTTAATAGGCGGTCAGTTGAGTTATCTACTCCTTAGTAGGTGGGCAGTTATCTATTTCTTAGTATATGTTAGGGGGTTTCTACTCTTTAGTAGACGATCACTTGGATTATATACTTCTTAGTAGACGACCAGTTAGGTTATCTACTCCTTAGTAGAGGGCGAGTATGATTATCTACGCCATTGCTGGCGATAACTAGGGTTATTTACTCCTTAGTAGATATACAGTTTAGTTAAAATCCTTAGCACGCGGTCAGTTGGGTCATCTAGTCCTTAGTAGACGGCCAGTTAGGTTATCTGCACCTTAGTAGACCACGAGTTACATAGTTTATCTAGACCTTAGTAGAGGTCTAGGTTACCTACGCTATAGTTGACCTGGGTTATCTATTCCTTAATTCGACCAGTTGGGATATATACTCTTTACTAGAGATCTTTACCAGATCGACTGAACCCATCACTAGTAAAATTTGGACGTATCACTGATTTGATCACGTAGGGACTGATTGATACCAGTTGATTAGGATTGCATGCACCAAACACTCCTGCTGGATATGGTGTCATAATACGACTGAATCATATAAGTGCATTAGACTTGAATTCAGAAGGAGCTGGGTTTCATTCCCAGCTAGGGCACTGATGACGATAGATTGGATTATCTACTCCTTAGTAGACATACAGTTTGGTTATCTACTGTTAGTACGCGGCCAATTGGGTTATCGACTTCTTAGTAGACGGTTAGTTGGGCTTGAGTTATCTACTCCATAGTAGATATATAGTTGGATTATACCAATCCAGTTAGGATATCTATCTACCCCTTGTACGCGGTCAGTTGGGTTATCAACTCCTTAGTATACGGTCAGTACTCCTTTATAGATGACGAGTTGGATAATTTAGTCCTTAGTAGAAAGCCAGTTGGGTTATCTAGACCTTAGTAGAGGGCCAGTTGGGTTATCTACTTCTTAGTAGATGGCCAGTTAGGTTATCTTCTCGTTTGTAGACGACGAGTTGGATTATCTAGCTTAGTAGAGGGCCAGTTGGGTTATCTACGCCATAATTGATGATAGCTTGGGTTATCTACTTCATAGTAGACATACAGTTGGGTTATCTTTTTTTCTAAGTTTAACGTTTAAATAGTAATTGGTTTCAAATGTTAATAGCAATATCTGATATTGAAGGGTTAGGTACTGCAGGTACTCTCTTAGACCAGTACTTGGATATGTCACTAATGACAGAGATGTTGAAGTTGTCAGTTGTTTTCATATAAAAGGGACAATCTGCGCGCCGTTCCCTGTTCTTAATGGACCTATCGCGCGTTTGGTGTTCTACCGGCCGATATTCCAAGAAAAGTATTACTAAGTAATGACAACTTTAAAAGTAGGATTGGATTACCTAAAAGCTAAGTATCATTATAATCACATAGGTATAACTAAAATATTAGTATTAGGATCAGAAGAGGGTACCCAAATATAATAAAATAATAACCAAAGTCTGTGAAGCATAGAGGAGATCTGACATGATCTGCGGTTGTTTCTTGTCATCTGGAGTTGAACCTGTTTTTACAATGACCCAAATCATTCATCATGGATAGTAAGAGCATAGTAGCATAGCAGAATAATGTAGCTCTGCTTGAGTGGCATTACAATCTCCGGACTTGAAATCGATTAAAAATAAGAATGATCCGCTTGAATGGTTGAATAAAGCAGAACTTTGGAGGCAAAATTAATGACCCAAGAAATATATTACTATTAAGTAATGAAAATGTTGAAAGTAGGGTTCGGTTGTCTAAACGCTACGTATCATTTATCGCATAGATCTAAACTATTTTTACTAGGAAGCAAAAGCCTATGAAGAATAGAGGTAATCTAGTATGATCTGCGGTTTTTTCTTTTCATCTGGAGTTGACCCTATTTTTTGGGTTAAGGGTTCAATGTTGGCTGTAGATTACGCCGACATTTTACAGAACCGAGAGTCAGCCACCGTTTGCAGGTCAGCAGAATACTGCAGCTCTGCTTGAGTGTCATTACATTATCCGGACCTTAAATCAAATAAATCAGAACTTTTGAAAAAAAGTGAAGAATGCTTGGTATAGTCAATCTTGATTCGACGTATCATATTACGTTACTCACAACTTTCTTACTTGTTTTAAATACAAATTAACACTATTCTCTACTTACTTGAAGCACAGCCCTTGCCTTCCTTCAAAGCGCGACGCAAATGAGGTTCCAACTTATCGAAAGCCCCATCGTTAGGCACAAAGATGGTGACAGGTTTTTCACCCTCCAGCAGTTCACTCAGTTTGGTATTTTCCAAAACCGTACGCATAATGGACATATCACTACGTTCGCGTATCAAATCCATAACATTCTTGGTGGCTGGTCGCATAACTCCGGACAGCGTGTGAACCATGCCCTGCTCGGAGAGTTTGTCGCGTCTAACGATGGGAACACAATTGGCCGTGTAGCGATAGGGTTCCCGGCTCAAAGTCAAAGGCATCTGATAGCTGTTGATGCGTATGGTCTGGCCATCGGCGTGTGTCTTCAAGACCTGCTCATTGCTCACATCATCCAAATTGATTTCACCATCGACGACATGGCGCAAAAACAATTGTTTCATGCCATCGTCCGATTTCATTTCGACCAAATTCTAGAAATTGAATGAATGAACGATGGAACGTGAATTAGTACACACATTAGATTACAACAACGACACGACGATTGGTCGGATGGTAACATTTTACTTACATTTTCACTTTGTGCCGAGTCCGTGTATGTGTTGAAAGCCTCATCCAGCGGCACAAAGATGGTAACGTTTCTTGTCGAGCTGATCGTATCGGCTAATCCGCTGCTTTTGGCCTTTGCCACAAACTCTTTGGCACCCATGTCTGCGGCAGTTGCCTCAATATCTTTGATATCGATTTTCTCACAGGCCGTTGCATAAGCGGCATTACGTGGACGGGCATAGCCATGGCAGCACTGGCGTGAAACAGTCAAAGTTTTCTTTTTGCCATTTTTATTTACCCTACAAAAAAAACAATTGCAAAGACAATATAATTTATGATGATGATGATACTTTTCTGTTTTATGTTTTTTTTTTTGGAATAGGTGATAGTTGGTGGTATTGGTGAAGTGATTGCGATCGTGTCAACCATTATTCGCCACTGCTGCACCACTGGCATACTTACACTCGTGTGCAGACATATTTGTTGGGCTTTTCGACACATGAATTCAAGCTGAAATGAAATTGTCCATAAGAGGGTTGCTTAACAATTTCGGTGCCCTCAGCTGTCTGCGTTTCTTCGTTTTCATCGGATTCCTCCATAGCTTTTTCATCTTCCTCCTTTTCGGTACAGACATTGGGACTGAAAAGAAAAGGGAAATTATTAAACTCAATCATTATAGGAAGCCATACGAATCGAAATTATATCGAAATATCTAATAACATTGCGTGTACTCTATAGGTCATTGTCAAATGATAAATGTGTACAATCTGAAAACAAAACTAAGAAGCGGGGTATTTAGAATATTTTCAATCACTTAACATGCTCTGAGGTTTTCATCTGCATTAGAGTCGACCTTTAATGTCTTCCGCTATATAGTAGAGTCGACCTATGAAGTCTTCCTCTATAGAGTCTACTTCTGCGGTCTTTCTCCATATAGTAGAGTCGTCCTCTAGGATCTTCCTCTATATAGTAGAGTCGTCCTTTTATAGTAGTGTCTACCTCAGAGGTCTTCTTCTATATAGTAGAGTCGACCTCTGAGGTCCTCCTCTATACTAGATTCTATAGTAGAATCGACCTATGATGTCTTCCTCCACTTTGTAGAGTCGATAGGTCTTCATATATTCTAGAGTTCCAAAATAAGTTAGAAAAGTGCAGTTTTCGGTATAAAAAGGTGTAACGGCGCAAATTACAGTTCCAACCTTATGCATTGATTTTCTTCAGAATGATCTAATTTTATTCATGACCGATCAGACTTTATGATAAAATAATAAAAAATATAATTATTGTGAATCTTCCGATGTTTTTAAGAGGTTTTAATTAAAACTATCTCAAAAAAGGGATTTTCGCAAATATCTTGTAAGATATCTTTGGAATCGCTGATAGAATGAAGAAATTATATTAGAAGAAGATGAATACTACTTAATTTTGCATTTTTTAAAGCTTCCAGAACCAATGACGATAAATGGTTCTCCAATTAGTCCAGAGGTTTATCTTTATTTTGATAGATAAACAGGTCCCATCCCACTAATAGACCACAAAGCTCTTAAAGGAATTGAGCTAAGCTTCCGTTTGGGCAAAAACAGAATTAAAAATAAAAATATAGTTTTTGACAAAAATGCAGAAAAATGTTCAATTTCGCAAAAAAAAATCACAAAAAATATTTTTTGATTTTCCTAAAATATTGACTAATATTCTATCGATAACACTTTGGGTACATTTTTCCGAATACAATAGCAGAATTGAGGTAGAGAAAAGAAAGTCAGAGGTTGGTAGGCTAGGAAGAGGGAGAGAAGGTTTAGAAAGAGGAGATAAGGATTAGTTACTCGTGTTTTCATTAGTCTTTATGGCTTAACTGAACCACAGAGATTTTTTAATAAATTTCAGAAGGGGTTTGAGCGTAGCATCTGCTAGGTCATCTAGGTTTTCGAAGAGCCTGTCCCTAAATAGGCTAAACGGTACTCTTGCAGTCCCTTGCATGAGTAGTAGCTTCTACAGAAGTAGACATGTCAAACGGGATTGGTTTTCACAAATCCCGGGATTCGGGATTTTTAAATTGCAAATCCCGGGATCTCGGGATTTTTTAGAGATTTTTCGGGATCCCGAAATTTTGCGATATCCCGGGATTTTCGGGATAAATCGGAATTTTGATTCTTAATAATGTGATATTTCGAAATGGAATACAAACATTTTAGTTCAGTTTTAATTTAATTTGAATCAGGATAAAAACTGCTAAGCATAAATTAAATTTTGTTAAAAAATATTAACGTTTATTAAAATATTTCACACATCTTAGCTATGGAATAATTTTGGCCCAACTTCAGTTCGTCGTCTGAATTATTAGGACGTTATAATTTTCTATCATTTAAACACGAAAAAGCAGTTTGACTAATTCCGTTTTCATGAGAACCAAATCAATGTTCCGATCCAAATCAGATTTTATATTAGGATTTTTCATAAATTTGAAAGAATAGAATATAATGTTCTTCGTTTTGTGGGACACAACTCCATTCGTGGTTTTGTTTCAAGTTTTCTTGTTTAAACATAATTAAATTTATGATATATTTTGTAATTCTTCTCCAAATTTCTTTTTCCTAATTTTTTCACCGGATTTTGCATATGTTTTTTGATGTTAACAATTTGCTTCATTATTCAACAGAGTGTATCTATCCTTCACTTGATATTTTATACGAGATAGCTTCATATATTATTATTAAAATATTCCGGGATTCATTTTAAACAATTCCGGGATTCGGGATTTTTCGGGATAGGGATTTGCCGGGATTTTCGGGATCGGGATTTCCCGTTTGACATCACTATACAGAAGTCTTCGCAAGGAAGCTTCATGCCTGCAGCCATATTTCCCATCACGCAATGCCCTGTTATGACTCCTGTGAGGATGCTTAGTGTGTCCTTCCTGAAGGACAGCAGTCACATCAATGGATCAAAGGGTTCTTGCAGTCCTGCAGTTTTGTATGGTATCCCACCTCGATCTGGATAGTGCTGCTCCCCGTTCGCCGATTTGGTTTTTAAGTTCCACGAACGGAATTTGCACGTCCAGGGTCGCGGTCACATTTAGCGCACAGGATCCTATCCTGACACATTCATCTGCTAATTCGTTGCCATGCTCGTATGTTGCTATGTCCTGGCACCCAGCAGAGCGTGATTTCGTGCGCCTGAATATGGGTTAAAGTAGTCCATCGTGCAACGTGATTTCATGGTTCTTGAGACCAAGGCCTTGATAGCTGCCCTACTGTCGACGTAGATGTTGAATTTTTTAGGTAATTAGTAGTTATATGGATTGGAAAAAAGGGGCCGTTTGACCAAAATGAAAAAAATTCAACACCCTCCAACTCGGACAGTTCTTAAACGATCTGGTTGACATTTTGAGTCATAACTACTACTGGCGCAGGTTTCATCGCGATCAGAGAAGACATCAGTTTTAAAAATTGAATGACTCACTTGACATGAAATCCGCCATACAAATAAATTATTGTTTTTTTATTATATGGCGTACTCGTACGTTGCTTATACGCCAAAGTGAGCAATTAAAGGTGATGTAAGTCAATTGGAGTGTAATGAATATAAATGAGATAAATGCTACTAATTAATACACCAACTTGAACATTTAACGTAATTACACTAATTTACAAAAAAAAATATTTGGATGGTTCTGTATAAAACAAAATGCAACACAAAAATTAGGTCTAAAACCAATATATTAGCTAAGTATCTTGAAACCTAACTAAAAAAAATTATTTTTAATTTTTTTATACAATTTTTTATTTTTAAAATCTTGTTCCACAGAGATCTATTTGTCCAATATTCTTAACAAATATGTAAAAAATTAGGAATAATTAAATCGAACATTTGCTAACATGTTAAAGATTTTATGTTATTTGAATTTTAAACAAATCAGTAAAAATTAAAAGATTTTATAGCTCCGAAAATTGATTAGATATATTGCTTAAGGCAGAGAAAAGATAACATCATCATAACATCTTGATAAAATACAAATCATTTTACACGAATTAAAGTATTTTGTAGGTCTGTGTAATTGTTAAATTTCTGCTGTTCTAATTTGAATTTGAAAACTTTCCAGCTGTAAATTAATTTAATCACCTATCGAATGCACATCAGTTACATCCATATGTATGTAAGTATGTACGAGTATATACAAATAAAAAATACGAAAATTATCGACTCAAATCGAATATGGGTGTAATTAAAACAAGCTCTTGTTATGCAATGACCAAAACACTTTCGCCATAGACAAGGTATGTACATACATATGTACAGTGTGGGGCAAAACATTTGCATAATATGTCCATACAATTTTCGGTTAATTCAAAAGTTTTTAATTAAGTAAGTCAGCTATTAATAACAAATATCTTCGCAATGGAAAACGGATCGAGTAGTTAAGGAAGCTACAGGCTTTAGAGTGTTGAACATAACAAAAGTGGTATATTTTGATTCCATGCATGAGAAGCAGGCCCTGCAACAGCCTGGTTCAAATAGGGATTTTCTGAAAGCCTAACTCCTGATCTGCAAATGTTATTATTATTACTGTTTTTTAGCAATCCGCCGCACTGTGTGATGTGAATAGGTCTCCAATATCGTGAGATTTGAACGAGGTAGATTTTTTCTTGTGAACCAGCTAGTAGTGTATGTTAATAAACCTATCGATGCCCTTAAAGAAAACATAACGCAGCTAATCAGTTAAAATCAGGCGGATTTATGCTGCAAAAGGCCACATCCCTAAATTCACAGACAGCCCTAGACTGCCGCAGATCTCTTAACAAGATGGCCGAGCAGTTTAATATACACCTCATATGGATGCCTGGCCAAAGGGATATCCCGGGGAACTGCAAAGCTGATGAACTTGCTAGGAAAGGGACGACATTACAAATTCTCGAAGAATTTGCATATGTTGGTGCGCCACTATCCAAGTGCAAGCTTTGGCTTAGGCAAGAGGCAATCAGGCAGTCCAACGAAAGATAGACAGAAATTGGCAACTGCAGGGTAGCTAGACAAATCTCACCAAGGTATGACCTGAGAAGGTCAAAATATCTCCTCGCACTAGAGAGGAAAATATTGTCTACGTTAGTATCAATTCTGACGGTACACTGCTTGAACGGCGAACACGCCAAAAGATTGGGTAGTGACTCTGCTAAAGCTGTGGAGATGAGGAGGAAGGGGAGAGCATTGAGCACTTGCTATGCAACTACCCGCTCTGAGTAAACGACGACTGGACATACTGGGGTCGACCTTTCTAGACAGTCTAACAGATATTTCCGGTACCGATATCCATACTATCGATACATTTGTATATCAAACAGGTTGGTTTCGATGAGGGGCATTTCAGCCCGTGGCAACCCTAGGGACCTAAAGTGGTCTATGTGAGCTGGTAAAAAAAAATACGTCTGCCGCCCTAACCTAAACCTATGCTGCAGAACCGCAACGAACATTTGCATGCCCCAACATTAACTAGCTTCTAAATAAGAAAAACCCTTAAATAAACATGTCATGCTAAAATATCAGACATTATCTGCCGTGACATTAGATATACCTTTGTTCTAAAATATCAAAGTATGGAGCAAACTAATACGGGAAATTGGACCGGTTCACTGCCAAACGCATAATACATCTATTAAGGACATGAATAAGTCCGCAGATTGTCCCTCTTATATGAAAGCAACCGGTAACATGTTAATATCTTTGACATACCCACCATTCAATGTCATATTTAAACCCTATTAAATGTTTACTGTATAATCGTTCAACTCCGAAAATCCTTCAACCGAACTGAGGAGTAGATAACCCAACCTACAGTACGTGACCATTCAATGTCATATTTAAACCCTATTAAATGTTTACTGTATAATCGTTCAACTCCGAAAATCCTTCAACCGAACTGAGGAGTAGATAACCCAACTTGCCCTACTAATGTATAGATAACTCAAATACTCGTATATATATCCATACCAAGGATTAGATAACTCAATTTGTAGCCAAAAAAACATAGATAACCCAACTGTCCCACTACTTAAGAGTATATAACCAACTGGCCGCCTATTGAGGAGTAGATAATAGTATAAAAACAACTAGCCATAACAAATCTGTTCCATACCAAGGATTAGATGACTCAATTTGTAGTCAACTAAAGCTTAGATAACACAACTGACCCTCTACTAAGGAGTAGATAATTCAATGTGTTGTCAAATAAAGAGTATTTGTCAGCTAAGGAATAGATAACATGACATGTCACATACTAAAGATAAGATAACACAACCGGATGCCTACTAAGCAGTAGAAAAAACAACTAGCCATCTACTATGGAGTACATAACCAAACTGGTCATCTACTAAGCAGCAGATATCTGTCATGCAGTCTAAAAGAATATCTACAGTACCTGAACTTTAAATATCACACACTATAAGCCATATTTGAACTCCATACAAAGTTTAATATTTATATAATCGTTGAACTTCAAAAACTACATCCCAAATAGTCGGCTACTAAGGTGTACAAAATTTAACTGATCGCATTCTAAGGCGTAGATAACCCAACTATAGCTGTACTAAGGATTAGATAACTCAATTTGTCGTTAACTGAGGCGTATATAACCCAACATGCCCTATAATAAGGTGTAGATAATCCAAGTAGTTGTCAACTAAAGGGTAGTTGTCAGCTAAGTAGTGGATAACGTAACTCATTTTCTACTAACCGAGAGTAGATAACCAAACTGGCCGTCAACTAAGGAGCGAACATATATCTCTGATGCAGTTGTGACATCTAAGTACTGGTATAAATACCTACAGTACCTGATGGTACTGATGTCCGGCACCATAAGTCATAACTGGTCCCCTACTAATGAGTACATAAACCAAACAGTCGTCTACTAAGGTTTATATAACTCAACTGGCCGCCTACTAAGGGTTAGATAATCCAACTGTGTCTGTGCTAAGTATTAGATAAATCAATTTGTGATCAATTAAGTCGTAGATAACCCAACTGACCCTCTACTAAGGACAAAATAATCCAATTTGTTTTTAACTAAAGAGTAGTTCTTAGCTAAGGATTAGATAACGTAACGTCTACCAAGCAGTAAAAACAACTGTCCATCTACTGATGAGTGTAACCGGGAGTAATTAACCATACTGGTCGCCTACTAAGGAGTAGATAGGGATAGATCTGGACGTCTATAAGCAGTAAAATAGTAGATAACGTAACCTGTCAACTACTAAGGAGCAAATAACCCATCTGGCCACCTGCTAAGAAATAGATAACACTAATTTATCTCTTCCAAGCAGTAGAATAAACAACTGATAACCTACTGATGAGTATAATCAGGAGTAGATAACCAAACTGTTCATATACAAGGGAATAGAGAACCCAACTCTATCTGTAGTTAACCCTAATTAACTGATACCAATCATTCCCAACGTTATCATTTCAGTGACAAATCCCAATTTAACCTGTAACGGGAACAATACACTCAGGTGATTTGGCACTTAATTTCCCGTAGAACTGAAACAGCAGACAAGTCTGCTTTCCTTGATTCAGCAAATTTTTCTCCGCGTGTAGTATTTTGCTAATTTGGCCAATATACTCCAATTTTTTTCGTATAAGTATGTTTCCATTTGAGTATGATTTAATTTACGAAAATTTCTAAACTACTCGTAATCGAATTCATTGAACTCCCAACAGCTGATAATAGATTAAGTACAGATACGTGTACACACACATAATAACTATTGATCATTGTTTACATGTTTGTAAAATTCATTTCCACCACAAAGGCTTTTGCGGCAAAGAAATTCAAGGAAAACTTCCAGAACAAATACGAAAAACACAGTTATACCACCACATTTTTTCGCTTTTATTGCTAGACAAGCTTTTGAAAGTGTGGAAAGATCAGGGTTTGCGGTCAGTGGCTTTAGTGGTGGAGGCCTGATAATTTTTTATGTACATATACAGAGAGGCCGAGGTATTTGTAACGTTCATTATTTATTTATTTGTAGAATACTGCGAAATTTATTGTAAGTCCGCAACAAATGATTGTATGTATTGTTGGGTGGCTTAGCCACTGAACAAACAATTGGCGGTTATGCGAATGTGTTTTCTACGTTATTTGTTTGAGTACGACCGTACGTACGGGCGATACAGATGAAGCTGGAGATGACGACAACGATGCTGGTGTTTTGTTTGTTCACATTTAATCTAATTGAATTGGAGGGGAACTATTCAATTTAATACTTTAACAGTCGCTCGCTTATACGGCTGGATGTGGGATAAATCAACTGTAGCAGATAACCCCATATACGATATTAATGTCAGCTGTGGAGTGTGTGTATACGAACGAGTACATGTCAATGTGACAGTTGATACACTTTCGCATGGAAAATGTTTAAATTGATAAATGTTGTTGTACAGAACTTATAATCAACCTCATCATTAGCATATATTCTACGTATTCGTAGGTACTCATGCATATGAGTACCTTCTAAAAGGAGAAATGCAGAATAAATGAGAAAAACAAAGATATTTGAATGCGTTTTGTTGCAAAATATAGTTTTTGGGAAATGATTACTCCGATTTTTTCCGGAAAATCATCGAAAATTGCCGTTTAGTCCCGATTCACACGAGGCAACATTAGTTGCGTCAATTCGGAAGTTCATAGGAGGGAGAAGGTGTATGTGAAGATGTATCGATGGTGTATGTGAGAAACTGCTCAATTCGACCTTTTACTGAACTTTTTATTAAATACTATGGGGGAGAGTATCCGAGGCTCCGATCTAACAACATATTGAACAGAGCAAATCAAAATAAGAAGAAAAATTAAGGGGGATGTTATTGATATCTTGCTTAGTTATCGAATTTAAAAAATCATTTTTTCGTTCCAATGGGCTCAAAATCGAAAATTAAAAGAATTTACTGCTTCTTTCTATCGACTACCAATTTTTTCAATTACGATTACTAAGGTATACCGAAATAGTTTATTTAATTTTTTCCGCTTTTTTATATTAAGCACATATTTTAAAAAATAATTACAGTTATACGGATTAATCAAAAATTAGCCTTAATCGCTGATATACTGCATAAACGGAGCAAATCCCAATCGGTAAAAAATTTATCAATTTAACTTTAGTGTAACAAATCTATTTAGAATTTCAAACTTTCACATATTTATATCGATAACAAAACTTATCGGAAATGGGTCAGAATTTTTAATATTAACCTATAAAATTTCTTTTTGCCTAAAAACTTTATAAAAGTTACTAAATGGAAAAAAATAGAAAAAATCACTTATTGTTTGGAAAAAATTGATTGTATAGGGAATAGAAATTTTGAAAAATTAAGAAAAATATTTTTTTTACGAAATTGTCAATTGCTCTTGAACCGCTGAATCGATTTTTACAAAGGTTAAAAGCAAACATATATTTTTTATGGAATTATTTTTTTTAAAATTGTTAATTTTTTCAAATTAGCTCGGAACAAAAAAAAGTATTTTTTTTAATTCTATAGCTAAAGTAGTTATCGAAAAATTTTACGTATTTTTTTACTTTCTTTATATTAAGCTCATTTTAAAAAATCATTCTTTTTTAATTTTTTCAAAAATATCGATAATATATCCCTTAATTTGTCTTCTTTTTTTGAGGTACTATATCCAAATATCTCTCCCTGTTCCCACATGAAAAGTTATGAACTTAGTACTTTAATTAATATTTGGACTTACCCCTTCCACCAGGGCTCCTCCTGGGTACCAATACCGAAACCGCCGAAACTATTAAAGAAATTGTTGTTGCCCAAGAAGGGGAACGATTGCTGGAAGAACAAGCCAGGTTGAGCTTGATTATTGCCGCCATTGACATCGCTGGTTATAACATCGACTTCTGCATAGAAAAATGAAAGTTAATGAAATGGCATTACAATAAAATACAAGCAAAGAAAAACCTCTCCGCAGAATGACTTTTTCAACAACTACACTACATATTTCACTTAAATAAAATGTCATTTGTTGCAAATGCTAATTATTTTAAAAAAATGTGTGTGATTTTGCGCCAAACACAATAAAACTGTGAAATATGTCCATTTTGTACTTAAATGTAAGACAAAATAATTTAATATAAATTAATATTATTTAAGTTAATTATGAAATGTCGTTATATTAATGTTTTATCGTCTTTAGGGCCAAATTCTTTTTTTAATTTAGTATAACTTTTTTCAGTTTTGTACTCAAATTTAAGATAATATAATTGATATTAAGTAAGTAGTCTTTAATTTTAGTAGAATATGTCCTTATATTAATGTTTTATTGACTTTAGTGCCAAATCAATACTAATTTGTTTCCAGTTTTGTACTCAAATTTAAGATAATATAATTGCTATTAAGTAAGTAGTCTTTAACTTTAGTACAAAATCTACTTATATTAATGTTTTATTGACTTTAATGCCAAATCAATGTCATTTTTGTAACATACACAGTTTAGTTGTCAAGGAAAGGTAATATAATTGATATTAAGTAAATATTCTTTAACTTAAGTACGAAATGTCCTTATATTAATGTTTTATTGTCAATGCCAGTTTCTTTAATAATAGGACAATTTTTTAAGTTTTGTACTTAAATTTAAGATAATATAATTGATATTAAGTAAATATTCTTTAACTTAAGTATGAGATGTGCTAATATTAATGTTTTAATATCTTTTTCCCCCAATGAATGTAATTTTCTCTAATATCAGGATACTTTTGTACTAAAATTTAAGATAATCTAATTGATATTATGTAAGTAGTCTTTAACTAAAGTTTTAAATGTCCTTAGATTAATGTTTTATTGTCAAGTCAATGCCAATTTCTTTAATATAACGATATTTTTTTAGTGCAGCAAAGAAATGTTTCTTGCCGGATATACAGTTTATTTGTCAAAAAAGATAATATGATTAATATTAAGTAAATAT
Organism: Eudasyphora cyanicolor; assembly: GCA_963930755.1. NCBI lineage: Eukaryota > Metazoa > Arthropoda > Insecta > Diptera > Muscidae > Eudasyphora > Eudasyphora cyanicolor. The sequence continues at coordinate 49,708,563 of OZ005734.1, read as the reverse complement.
TCTTTAACTTTATGAAATGTCCTTATATTAATGTTTTATTGGCTTTGGAACCAAATAAATACCATTTTTTTAATATTAGGAATTTTTTACTTAAATTTAAGATAATATAATTGGTATTAAGTAAATATTAATGTTTTATTATCATTGGCGCCAATAGGTCACATTTTTAAGTTTTCTACTCAAATTTTGATATAATTGACATTAAGTAAGTTGTACCTAATATAAGTATGAAATATCCTTATATTAATGTTCTATTGACTTTGGCGCCAAATTAATGTCATTTTCTTTGATATCAGGAATTTTTTTCAGTGCAGCAAAAAAATTCTTTGCCGAATATACACAGTTTAGCTCTCACAAAAAGATATTATAATTGATATTAAGTAAATATTCTTTAACTTAAATTTGAAATGTCCTTATATTAATGTTTTATTGTCTTTGGCACCATAATATAAATGGTATTAAGTAAATATTCTTTAAGTTAACTATAAAATATCCCTATCCCAATTTTTAATTTTAGTAGACTTTTTTCTGTTTTGCACTTAGTGCAGCAAAAAAATTTCTTTGCCGAATATACACAGTTTAAATTTCCTTAATGTTTTATCGTCTTTGGCACCATGATGTAAATGGTAAATATTCTTTAAATTAAGTATAAAATGTCTTTATATTAATGTTTTGTTGTCTTTGGCGCTAAATCAAAGCAATTTTCTTTAATTTTAGGAGACTTTTTTCTGTTTTGTACATAAATTTGAGATAATTAAATTGACTTTAAGTATGTAGTCTATAACTTATGATGAAATGTCCTTATAACAGGTGGCGCAAAAGTAACCTTTCGATGTTTTGTGACAAAGTCACCGACCGATTATAGGTCAAATAAATAGTCAGCAATATTCCGCGTTCTGGAGTAGTGTAGCGTAACATTGTTTATTAACGTGTATTTCGCATGTGTTTACTACACAAATGTCAAAACAGAACTGACATTAGGGGCCAATCGCAAAATTTATAGCATTTTCTGATAGGAGGATTACTTTTGCGCCATTTATAGCATTTTCTGATAGGAGGATTACTTTTGCGCCACCTTGTATTAATGTTTTTTTTACATTTCAATAATATTAATTAATATTTATGTTTTATTGTCTTTGGCGACAAATCAATGTAATTTTCTTTAATTTTAGGATACTTTTTTTTTGTTTTGTACTTATGTTTCAGATAAATATTCTTTAAATTCAGTATGAAATGTGTTTATATTAATGTTTTATTGTCGTTGGCGCCAAAGAATACTTTTATTTCCAGTGTAGCAAAAAAAATTCGTCGGGGAAATTCAGTTTAGTTGCCAAAAAAAAATTTTGGAAAAATGCCGGTCGTTCCCATTTCACCGTGGAAATTTCAGAAGATTATTTTATACTGTGCCAACTACGATTTTTTCCCTCTTTGAAAATAAAGCTGAACAAATTTATTCACATGAAATTTGGTTAATAAACTTACCAAATGGTTTCTCCTCCGCATTAGTGGTGGTAGTAGGGCTGCGTCCTTGATTATGGGGATTCTGCTGAGCTTCTAGTGGCACGAATTCCGCCTCTGGTTCAAAGCTATTAGGGACCGTATTAATAGGTAATAGGGTATTAAATATCTGTGGCCAAATGTAGCTTTGTCTTGAGGTGGTAGCTTGTGATTGCTGTTGTTGTTGATGTTGTTGTGGTTGTTGTTGTGTATAAAATGTCGTTAGGGGTGGTGTTATGGGTTCAAAAATGTGATAACTTGGCGATTGGAGGTGAGACATAAAACTACAAAAAGAAAACGAAACAAAAAGCAAACAAATTTGCCAGCATGCAAAACAAAAATGCCAATTTTTATATGGGTATGAACAAACACAAATGTAAAAATAAAAAAATTTTAAAAAATCCAATGTCATGCTTGAAAATTTCAAATTTTGAACATCAATGAAATGCTTCAAATGTAAATGAGAAGAGGTTAAAACGAACATAAAAATGCTTAATGCTTCACAGCACCAGACGCTCTGAATACATATATCTAGATACAAGTATAAAATGTTCTTATTTTTCTATTCTTCTAAAAATGACGACATATAAACACACTCAGTTTATGGAGTATTTGAAATAATATTATTATAGCCAAATATTTGCCATATTATTTTATGCATAGCCAGAACAACGCTTTGAATATTAAATTAAAATTTTAACAATTAATGTGAAGAATATTGGACTTATGGCTAGAATAACTAACGAAGCGTGATCTATGACCATTCGTTATTCATACAACAGTAGCCTAAACAAAAACCATTAATTTTTCTAAAACTTGAAAATCAGATAATTCCGGTAGTTGGTGTGAAAATAATTACAAATCTTCACACACATCACTAGGCATTAATCTTATGTTTTAGAAATACTTTTAATACACTCAGCATTAATCTTGTTTTAAAAATACTTTTAAAACACTTAGATATTTGCCATATATTAGCGGTTCCACGTGCCCCAAAAATAAAACAATTGCATTTCCTTAAAAAACCGATGGGAATCATACTGTTATCGAAATCTGAGTAAGTTAGAACAGAAAACAATTAGTTAAATGGAAAACAATAACAATAATTATTTATTTCGAATAGATAATTATTTTTTAATGAATTTGAGTAGAGTGTTAACACGATCTGATATATGGATAGAGCACCTCAAAATAAAAATAAAAATCAAGGGACATAATAATAATATGTCTCGCTTATTTATCGAACGTTAAGTATGAAAAAATTTGATTTTTGCGTTGCAATGTGCTCAGAATCGAAAATTATGAAAACTTTTTAGTTATCGATAACTGCCTTAGTATACGATAATTTCCGTCGTTGAGCATTCCCCAGAGGCCAGATAGACCCAGTTTTATCCGCGACCTATTTGTTGTTCGCCAAATCGAAAGTTATGGAACATTGTTACCCGATTTTTTCGTTTTATTTAATTTAAATGACTTAAAAATAAAGTAAAAAAAGATTTTTTCAAGTTTTAATTTTCGATATAAAAATTTTATTTAATTTTCCTTTCAATGGGCTCAAAATCGAAAACTATAAAAAATCGATAACTTTTTAACTATCGGTAACTACTTTAACAATCGATAACTTCCATAGTTCATAAAAACGCTTTGGTTCGTGTAGCCATCTTTGGTATTGCCCAGAGGCCAGGCAGAACCTATTCCAACCAACTCGATAGGTGAATAAAATCCTGCTAGATGTAGAACGTTGTGCGGTCGTGGCATATGCGGACGATGTGGCAATCTTAGTAACTGTTAAATTCGAAAACGTCCTCAGAGACATCCTACAGTTGCGCTGAAGATATTGGCTAGATGGGCCAAAAACAACGGTTTGGGCGTTAGCCCAAAAAAACAGTATTGGTTCTCTTTACTAGGATGAATAAGGTCCCACATGTGGACCAGCATCCTCGGAGTAGTGGAACAGATCTAATCTTTTCTGAAAGTGCAACATTTCTAGGAATAATTCTAGATATGAAACTGTTATTCGCTTTATATTCCTGAAGGAAGGCTGTGGGGTCGCGGTAGGGCCTCTCTCCTAAATATTTTTTAAATAGGGCCTCTCCTAAATATTCTTTAAATAGGGCCTCTCTCCTAAAATCGTCCATTGGATATATATCAGTAGTTCGTCCAATACTGTTGTACTACATTGTGGTATGGTGGACGGCAACTGACAAACTATACATCACCAATCTACAATCAAAAGTTCAGTGAACTACCTGCCTATGCATAAGCAGAGCTTTAAGGACTACAGTTGACTGAGTCTCTGCAAGCCACAATCCATCTACTGCCGATATTGTGGTGAGAGAAGTTGCACCCAGAGCGGCATTAAGATTAAACTGCCTACCAATGTGGATGTACAAAAACTAGGCCCAGATGAGGAAATAAAAGTGTAGTGCTAGTGGACTATATACCAACAGTATGCACCTCCACTTCTATACGGATGGTTCGTAGCATTATGATAAGGTTGGCCTACCAGATACCTGCAGTGTATATGAAGCTGAAATAATGACAATATGGAAAGTCGCCAAGTCGCTGAGTCGCAACATAGTGATAAACACTTAATCATAAACAATTATAAAGGGTTTATTGAACTGAATGCCCTCCATAACCTTTTATGATTACGACCTTAAAAATATAATTGTTTGGAAACAATGTCCCATAAAATAGTTGGAAAAGGTGTCTTCCATTCATATGTATTTGAATTTTATTTTGTTGTTATTGAACTGATCAATCATCATAGCCTCTTTTCAAAACAAAAACTTTCATTTATCGCTAACAAAAAACAGCTGTTTTCTGACAAATGTCATCAATCGGATAATCCCTATGAGTGTTTCTCGGTGACATTTTTGTAAAAGTCATTAGTATGTAAAAGTGCGACTGCGCGACGTACAATCACCAAAAAAGAAGAAACTAAACAAAAAAATATACCGACGACCGTACACGTACATATGACAATATGATTTCAGCGGAATCCAACCGAATAAAGAAAAAAAAATAACAAACAAAAATTAATAATAAACGAGAAAAAGAAGAGAGAAGCTTATGTGTGACTCACAGCGTACGAGGTTTGTTTGGAAAATTGAAAATTGATGATGATTTCGGCAATATGTGACATTTGATACGGGTATGGTTTGATGGTCCCAACCCAGCTGATCGAATCTGCGTTATGGGGCCTGCAGACGATCAAATTGCTTGATATTAAACTCGTGTACGTGTTCACACTCTCATTTTCACTAACATTGTTACGTTACTTCTCAAGCTAATTTGAACGTCTGCGGGCCGAAAGTACATAGGTCGCATTGACCGGCACTTTACACCTTTTGTTCACAACAAATTTGAAACTGTGCATTTTCATTGAACGACCCTAATAGAAGTTGGACCGTTGAAAAATCATACTCATGATAGATTATTTAGAAATTTGTGTATATACATATTTACTCTATTTAACCTGCAACAATTTATAGTAATAATGGTTTGATATAGCCTCCATTAATAAATTGCAGATTTATTTTCCCATTTTTTTAAATCTCACATTTTGGGCGATTAAACAACGTCTCCCATTTTTTAAATATACATATTTCAGTCGACCTAGAATATAATTTTATACGTCCTATCGCAACTGACTTCTTCGCTCCACCTTACACCATCCCATCATCGTCTAAGACACGAACCTAACCGACTTCTTTAAAGTTGCTAAGCTCTCTCCATACAAATTATAGTATCAAGTACCATTTAACATCTGCAGATTGTCGTTAATGTTAACGTTACAAAAATTCAGTTTCCGATGCCAAAGCACATAAAATAAAAATAACATTAAAATGTAAGTCACGTGATTGAAGCCAGACGAAACAAGGTGAAGTGTAGGATAAGATCTTTGTATTTACTTTCATTTCTTTGATTTTTCTTATGGAAAGTTTTAACGCTCTATTTTGTATTAAAGCTTTGGACAAACATTTTAAATATCCCTCGTAAAGTAACAACACAAGGATGAGTATGTGTTGGATGTAGAATATGTTCGCTCACCGGTGATGACAGAATAAAATAATCTTTTCATATGTGTTGCTTATTATTTTGAATTATGGAACGTTTTATTTATTTTTATTACTTTGATTTATGGCATTTGACTTGGTTAAAAAATAAAAATTGAATAGAATTGCAAAGAAGATTTAGGATGTTAAGCTGATTTGTTATCGAAAATTTTCAAGTATGTATTTTTGTTGTTGTGTTTGGCGGAAACAAACTCGGCTAAATGTGCATACCTGTATAAATTATTTACTCCCATACCCTTATGTATAGACAACTACTCACGTACCTATAAACACAAGTACATTTTTATGTATGTATGACTTTTCCTATAGAAAAGTTCATCGTTGAAGACTTTTCCTATAGAAAAGTTCAATAGTTGATGACTTTTCCTATATAAAAGTTCATCGTTGATGACTTTTTCTATAGAAAGGTTCATCGTTGATGACTTTTCCTATCGAAAAGTTCATCGTTGATGACTTTTCCTGTAGAAAAGTTCATCGTTGACGAATTTTCCTATAGAAAAGTTCATCGTTGATGACTTCTTCCAGAAAAGTTCATCGTTGATGACCTTTCTTCCAGAAACGTTCATCTTTGATGACTTTTTTTTCTAGAAAAGTTCATTGTTGATGACAAAATATGGGTAGCGTTTTAAGTATGTTAAGTGGAAGGATGGATGTATTCTTTATAAAGTCACTCGACTGTGTCATGTATGTACTCGTATGTACGTAAAGTTGTGGACCATTATATTACATATTTTGACTTTTCTTTATGAAAAGTCATCAACGATGAACTTTTCTATACGAAAAGTCATCAACGATGAACTTTTCTATACGAAAAGTCATCAACGATGAACTTTTCTATACGAAAAGTCATCAACGATGAACTTTTCTATAGGAAAAGTCATCAACGATGAACTTTTCTATAGGAAAAGTCATCAACGATGAACTTTTCTATAGGAAAAGTCATCAATGATGAACTTTTATATAGGAAAAGTCATCAATGATGAACTTTTATATAGGAAAAGTCATCAAAGATGAAATTTTCATCAACAATGGACATTTTTATAGGAAAAAGTTTATTTTGTAATGTTAGGTTAGGTTGAAAGAACGGATATGTTTAATACCAGTACATAAACCTGTAAAAACTTGATTAAGACCCTACAGTTTGACTCCCCAAGAATGGATCTAAAATATTATATTCCTCTGGGAATGTATTCGTTAAACGCATTGCCGACTGTAATAACCTACTTACAAATGTTAGTAACTGTCTTTACTTTCTGGTTGTTGGTCTTCTCTGTTGCCGTTCTTTTGTATTTTGTGCAACGTCAGTTAAAATCATTGTGCCGTGAAGATGAAACAGCAACAAACAGCAATGAAAGAAGAAAAAACACTAAACTCCAAAGAGGTGGGTTGGTAGGTAGGTTGGTTGCTTGGCTGACTGGCTTACTGCTGGCTGGTAGGTAGTTAATAGCCTCTGAGGCAGTAAAACCTCGACTTCAGCAAAAATAGGTATATTTTTTTTGTACATTGCTTGCTGTTCCAATGAAGAATAATGCTAAGATTTGCACGATTTTATAATGTTACCATTGAAACATCACAGCAGCAGAGTTGTTGAAGAGAAGAAAAAACCTCTTACTGTTTTGGTATTTTTTCTTTGGGTTTTTGAAAGAATTACACGAAGAATACCTCTGACTTGGAGATTGCAACATCGTGTATTTTCAAAATACTAAAGGTTTAAACTTAATCTTGACTTGAGTTGAATGTTCTTTTTAAATTACAAAAACAAAACAAAAGCCAAAAAAACAAAAACAATCGTTTTGAAATTCTTCCTCATTTTTCATAAGTTTTTTGGTTTAGTGTGATTGGTACTACTCTGATAATTAACAATTAAGGTCACCCGAGATCACAGAGCAATAAAAATTTACGACTCTCATTTCATAAAAAAACAAAAACCCCGAAACAACAGAAACATTTCTTTTAAGAGTCTATATTGGTAATTTCACCAATGTGTAAATAAATGAAAACAAACAAAGTTCATTTGTGAGAAGAAGAAAAAACCCCATCCATCCACACATTTGACTGTGTCAATACATTTCCAAGAAAAGAAAGTTGTTACCACTATTGTATATTATTAGTGTTTATAAATGTGTACAAATGTCTCATACTTCCATTTTGCACTATACGAAAAATGGGTGGAAATGGCGATGAATTGCTAAAAAATAAGAAATATGTGCAAATAATTCCCTTCGAAAAATTTCAATAGAGATACTCATGCAGGTAGAGAGAGAGAGAGGAGTTAAGCCAAATCAAGCGTTGAGCATAATTATAGGCTGCGCCATTGAGAAAAAATCCACTATGTTGTATACATATGTACGTATGTATCTAAAACGGTTTTGTTAACAGTTTTGCTCCTAATTACGAAGTTTTGACTTAGATGGCAGTACATACGTACATTAAGAAATTAACTAGTTCCAGTGCAATATACATATTTCACATTATAGCAGATGCAGATTGCATGTGATTAGTTATTTATTTTGCAGGTTAAGAAATAGTTTAAAGACAGGTTTACGCCAGATCTTAATTTACCGCATCAGGGCGGTAAGTTTGGGAAAAATTGCTCACACGAGGCTATTTTTCCCAAACTTTGACACTTGCTTGAAAAAAAAAAAAGCCTCGTGTGATTCAGGACTAAGAAGATAAACCATATAAATGAACTTAAACAGTGATGGCAAACCATTAGAGATGACAAATCGGATGGTAATCGATTTTTCGCCATCATATTAAGAAGAACGAATTATTAACTTTGAAAAGAAAAACATGTAAGAAAACCGACTGAGGTATACTCTCACTTTGTAAGTAATGTAATATAGTACGTCGGGTGGGAGATGCCGGATTCATTTCATTTATTTCATACATTGTAATACAAAAGCCTTTAAGGCCAATTATTGGTATCATAATTCATTATTTAATTCATTAAAAATGTCTAAAATAGAAAATATGAAAACATTTATATGATTGCTGCAGAAGTTTAGGTTAGGGTGGCAGCCGTATTTTTGTTTTATACAAGCTCACATAGACCAGTGTAGGTCCCTGTGTTGCCACGGGCTGAAATGCCCCTCATCGAAACCAATCTGTTTGATATACAAATTTATCGATAGTACGAATATCGGTACTGGAAAGATCTGTTCGGCTGCCTAGAAAGGCCGACCCTAGTATGTCCAGTCGTCGTTTACTCAGAGCGGGGCAGTCGCATAGCAAGTGCTCAATGCTCTCCACTTCTTCCTCATCTCCACAGCTTCTGCTGGAGTCATTAGAGTCAATATCCAATCTTTTGGCGTGTTCGCCGATCAAGCAGTGTCCCGTCAGAACTGATGCTAACGTAGACAATCTTTGCCTCTCTAGTGCGAGGAGATATTTTGATCTTCTCAGGTCATACCTTGGCCAGATTTGTCTAGCTACCCTGCAGGTGCCGATTTCTGTCCATCTTTCTTTGGACTGCCTGATTGCCTCTTGCCTAAGCCAAAGCTTGCACGTGGATAGTGGCGCACCAATATATGCAAATTCTTCGAGAGTTTGTAATGTCGTCCTTTTCCTAGCAATTTCATCGGCTTTGCAGTTTCCCGGGATATCCCTATGCCCAGGCACCCATATGAGGTGTATATTAAACTGCTCAGCCATCTGCAGAAGTTATGGGAATGTTGTGTCCGAATTAATCTGACTATTTCCGGAGATCAATAGATACTCCCAAGACATTGCATATATTGAATTGTAAGTGTTTATGTGCACTGGCATTAACGTTATGGGCCATGCAATTTTGGTATGATTGGGCCATTTTGTATGGCAGGTACCAAAAGGTAATTTTTTACCGGACCATATGTATTATAAAAACACTACACTTTACAAAATTTTCAACAATTTATATGCACTATGGTATTAAATGTATAAGCAGTTAACTATTTGTACTAAATGGTCCCTATATGGAGGTACCAAAAGGGGCGGGACCACTTTGCCATTTCTCAAGGTGATATCGACAGACAAACTATTTCTATGTGTGGAATTGCAGAGGATTCGGTAGAGTAGTATAGATACTTTAAAGAATCAATACTTCCCAAAATTTTAACCATTTGTTAGGGTAGTACTAGAAGGAGTACCCCAATATGGTCTATTTTCAAACTTGGCCCGGGATAGACAAAAATATTATCACATACCAAATTTGAAGTCAATCTGTTACTCCTTTCTTGAGTTATGGTGCGCTCCATCTAGACAGGCAGACGGACGTGCATTGCTCAGATGACTTAAAATGTCCTAAAACGAATATATGTAAGTACCTTCCTCCACTGAATAAAATGGGAACTCAATTATATAGAGAAATCCCACCTTGTCCCCTAGAAGTGGTTTATCTACCTAAGTAGATAACCCAACTGGTCATCTACTAAACAGTACATAACCCAACGGGTCGTCTACTAAGAAGATGATAGTCCGACTGGTAATTTACTAAGGAGTACATAAACAAGCTGGACATTACTAAGCAATAGACTACCGAACATGTCATCTTCTAAAAAGTACATAACCCAGCATGAAGTATATGGAGTAGATTATCCAACTGGTCCTCTACTAAGTTGGTTTATCTACTAAAGGGTGGGCCATTTAAAACTTTAAATTTGAACTGCCGATTACTTTAACTTGTGATTTGAGCCCTTTGGATTATTTCCTGTGGGGTGCCATTAAGGATAAATCTTACGCAAAGCATCCAGAGACCCGAAACAATCGAAAATGTATTGAAAATTGGGTTGATCGAATGAGGTACTGCCGAGCCAGTCGTGGTAGTCATATGAATGATATTGTGTTCCATTATTAAAAGACAAAGTTCAACCTTTCCAATTAAACCAGAAATTTGAAAAAATTATCAGTACTTTTTTTATAGTCGATTAAAATTTAAAATTTTAAATGGCCCGCCCGTACCTAAGTCTATCCCCAAAATTCTCAATTGCCTACCTAGTCGTGGTAGTCATATAAATGAAATTGTGTTAAATATCATTAAATAACAAAGTTCAAACTTTTCCAATAAAACCAGAAATTTGAAAAAAAATATCAGTACTTTTTTATAGCTGATTTAAATATGGCCCACCCCTTGCTGCTTATTTGACGACCAGTTGGGTTATCTACTCCTGCTAGGGAGTCCATCAATATGATTGTACATGAGGCTATCCCAGTGTAGTGCTATGGTATCCGAGCGGGTGGACTACATACCAATGGTGTACACCTTAGAGAGGAATTTCACCACTAAGATACCTGCCACAGATCAATGGGTTGGCAGAAAACCAAGTAATAAGGGGTGGTTAAATTGTAAGGGCCGATGTTGAATGTGAACCACACCTAAACATCAAGTTTCACACCGTTTGGCTTCTTTCTTTGGGGTTATTTGAAAGAAAAGGTGTACGTCGATAAGCCAGCAACAATTCAAGAGCTAAAGGATGAGATAATTCTGCGCATTAACGGAACCTCAATTATGCCTCAGCGTCATCGAAAATTAGGACCATCGAATGGAGGTGTGCCGCCGAGGTCGCGGCAGCCATTTAGCCGATATTTTGTTGCATACATAATTGTACCATACCAATATTATCATAATAAAAAGAAATGACAATAATTACCTAAATAATTTGTGCTTTATTCAAAAACAACATCGGCCCTTAAAATTTAACCACCCTTTAGAAACCATATTCACATCTATACCGATGGTTCGAAGTACAGAACTTGGACTTGATATAGCTCACATATTACCAGATACCTGCAGTGTCTATCAAGCCGTAATAGGTCCAATAATGAAGGGCGCGAAGTGGCTGAGTCGTAACACAGCGACCAACTGACGCTGTCATTCACTCGGCCACATCCTAAATCTTCCCTAAATTCACCAACAGCCCTCGACTGCCGTATATCTCCTAAGGAGATGGCTGAGCAGTTCAACATGCACTTCATATGGATGCCTGGGCATAGGGATATCCCGGGGAACTACAAAGCCGATGCAGTTGCTAGGAAAGGGACGATTTTACAAATTCTCGAAGAATTTGCATATATTTGTCCACCACAGGCAAAATGCAATCAGGCAGTCCAACGAAAGATGGACAGAAATCGGCACCTGCAGGGTAGCTAGACAAATCTGGACAAGATATGACCTGAGAAGGTCAAAATATCTCCTCACACTAGAGGGGAAAATACTGTCTACGTTAGTATCAATTCTGACGGGCGATCATGCCAGTAGGTTGTGTATTGACTCGAATGACTTCTGCAGAAGCTGGGGAGATGAGGAAGAAGTGAAGAGCTTTGAGCACCTGATTTGCTACTGTCCCGCATTGGGTAACCGACTTATGGATATCTGGGGACGGCCTTACTAGGAAGTTTAACAGATCTTTCCGGTACCGATATTCCTACTATTGATATCTACATTTCGATGAGGGGCTTCTGGGCCCGTGGTAACACTGGGGATCTAAACGGCTGCCATCCGAACCAAAACCTAAAGCAGCAGAGGGCCAGTTCGGTTATCTACTCCTTATTAAACGACGAGTTTGGTTGTCTACCCCTTAATAGAGGCCATTTGTGTTATTTACGCCATAGTTGAAGACACATTGAGTTATCTACTCCTTAAGGCTTCGTTTTTATACCCTCCACAATAGGATGGGGGTATATTCATTTTGTCACTCCGTTTTGTACACCACTAAATATTGATCTGAGTCCCCATTAAGTATACATATTATTAATCGTCGTAAAACTCGAAGACCATTTAGCCATGTCCGTCTGTTGTAATCACCCTACAAACTTGAGCTAGGTGGCTGAAATTTTACTTCTTTCATCTGCATCTCCCCGATTTCATTTAATTTCTTAATATCATAGATACCACAATTTGCAACTGAACGGGCTGAAAACTGGTAACTGGGGTATTTATACCCGGTATCTTTCACGCGAACGCAGGTAGTCATAGGTCCATCTAGGTTTGACTTCGTAACGCCAAAAACCTCAAATTTCAACGAATTGGGCTGAAATCTGGTATAATGAGTTTATTAGTACCCGTAACCATATATTAACGATATTTCCCACAGGAGATAAGAAAGAAAAAATCTTGCTTTCCGGATTTCAGGCCTTTCCACAGGTTGGAGCCCTTATGCCCGGCTGAAGGTCAGCAATGTCGGGACAACTTTTCTTTGCATTATCGATCGACCTATCGCTAGGAAAAAGTCTTTAAAGCAGTTACAATTTTCATTACATACCCTTATTTGTTGCGTCATTTTTACAAAGAAACATTTCTTTGACTTACTATATTGCATCTTATTCCTACAGAGTTTCAGCAATGCTGACTTTAGTGTATACACAGAAGCCTTAACACTATGTTGCAATTATAAGATAATCTTCTTCGAAATTTAGTCTATCGTTTAAATCGGCTGGCAACGAAAGATTTGTTCAGTATTTGATTTGAATGGATTAAAAAATTGCGTTGCCAACTGATAAAATAAATTAATTTTGCTTGAACCATAGTTTTTTTTGTTTCCATTTGGAAATTTAAGATCCATTGTGAAATCTAGTTTTTGAAAAATATAATAAAATATTCACATCAAAATCTAAGCAGTTCGTCTGTTTATAGAACTGAAAAAATACTTAACTCTCCTCTTTGCTGTGCTGGCATAATATAAATCACTTGGAAACTATACAACAATTCAAAACCAAAAAAAGAAACTTGGCCTTTACCTAAATTGTCCACCCACCATCTGAGGTTGGTCGACGTCTACGAGGCTACATTTTAGAAAATGCTCTATTGTTATTCACTAATCCTAACTGGTGAAACACATGCTCAAGTTTTTTCTGTTTGCCACCTTTTTCAGGTAGATTTGTAGAGAAATTTCTAGCTGAGAAAGTCCCTTACGAACTCTAAGGTCTATCTTCGTTATTTCTTTTTATTATTTAAATGCTAGTTGAAAATATAAAATGAATTTTTGACATTTATTTATTAAAATTTATTAAAAAAGGCAAACACTGCAGTAACCTGTTTAGATCATACATTTAGCAACACTATCCAACAATAATTTTGTGCAAGGGCTGTGAAGACAGTTTCTGGTCATACTAACCCAAAACATTGACAAGAATATGATATGCGAGGCCTCTCGATCTGACCACATATTTGAATAGAGCACCTCAAAATAAGAAGAAAATCTCACTTAGTTATCAGATGGAAAAGTTTGAAAAAAGTCGAAAAAAAGGTTTACGATTTTTTCCTCTGGGATATGCCCAAAGACGGCTACGCGACCCAAAGTGTCTTTGTGTGGTATCGAAGTTATCGATTGCAAAGTCTGATATCGACATGCAAAGTCCGGGACATCTTCTATAAATCGGCCAAGAATATTAATAAAAAATCGTTACCAATTTTGATTGAAAATTTCGATAAAAATATTTATCAAAATGGAATTGACCACTATATTATTTTGGGATAGAATGATATTCTTCATCTGGCTTGATCTATCCATCTCAGTGGCATGTCAACGATATCTTTCTTTGTTATCGAGTTATCGAAAATATAACGGTTTTATATTAGCATACATATTGATATTATTTTCTTATTCTTTTCACATACGATGGTGCTAATGTGCGAAGAAAGTATCTACAAAGAAAAAATCCTTTCATTTTATTTTTTTTAAACTAATTAGAATAATAAATTTGTTTAAAATTAAAATATTCGATAACAATCGAGTTATCTAAATATCCCAAGCCGGCTACGCAGACCAAATTCTTTTTGCGTGGACAGTCTCCGGCCGTTGCTAAAGATTTTCTCCTCTGAGGTATGTCCAAAGATGGCTACGCGGACCAGAGTGTCCCTGTGTGGCCGGTATTCGGTCGGGATTAAAAATGTTCTCCTCCGGGGTATGTCCAAAGCCGGCTAGGCGGATCAAAATTTTCCTGCGTGAAATTTAAAGATTTTCTTCTCTGGGGATGTCCAAAGACGGCTACGCTAACTACAAAAATATTGTTTTTAAGGCCATTAAAACGAAAAAAAGATGTTTCAAACTTTAAAGTACGATAATTCGATAACCAAGCGAGATTCTTAATTTGTGGTGCTCTATCCATATATGATAGATATTTATTAATGATAGTTAGATAGCAGAGCCTCGGATTTAATACTCTCCCCGTGAAAAATGCCAAAAATCATGTTTACAATTAATTATACCCTCACTTTAGTGGAGGAGGGTAGACATATATAATTTGGTACGGGCCAAAGTGCAACACATCAAAGGAGTGACCTAAGAGACCTAAAAAATATTTGGCGGAAATCCATTATGGGCTATTTTAAGTCATTTGATCCATGTCCGTCCGTCTGTCTGTCTGGCTTGTGCAAACGATAACTTTCGACAGGATTAACCTATTGACTTAAAATTTGGTATGGATCAATATTTTTTTCTACACTTTTGACAATGTTAGTCCACTCCTTCGAGTACTCCCCTTCGAAGGGTCAACATTTAGTGAATTATTTATTATCTCATAACTTCTATACTACTACTCAGAATCGTTCAGAATTCCACAAATAGTATTACTTCCTTGATCGCTATTATCATGAGAAAAATGGTCGAAGTTGCCACGCCCCTTTTGGTATCTCCCTCACAAATTGACCATTTTGCGCAAAAAGTTAACAGCTTATAACTTTGTTTCCGGTCAATAAAAATATTTAAAATTTTGTGGAGTGTAAAAATTGGTGTTCTTACCACGACCCTTTGGTACCTTACATACAAATGGACCATTCTGCACAAAAAGTTAACTGCTTATAACTTCCTGTTCAAATAGGCACTGCTTTCTTCGCTAGGATGTTAGCTTTCAAAAAATGGAACAAAAAATTGTTTTGCGATTTTTTCCCATTTTTATAGTTTTTTTGGAGCCAGAAAAAAACGATTTTTTTAAATGTTTTAATTGTTGTAACGCATTTACAAAACTTTTGATTCTATGTGAAAGTGGTGTTTTCAGCATATCTAGCCCTCATAATTTCCTTTAATTTGAATTTAGGTCATATCCACAAATGCCCAAGATCAGCTACCCTAAAAGTTGTTGTCTGGGATTTTTCTTAATTTTTGGGCGATTTTTAATCTGCCCATATTTCGTAGTTCCGAATTTTTCTATTGCCATAAATGGGTAGTGTAGTTGTTTAAAATTTCCTTCCTTTACAAATATGTTTTTCTTTGCGTGTAGCGACCCACAAATGAATCCCTCCCCACTTAAAGTAGTTTGACGTTTGAAAAACTATGTGAGAAGTGTTCGACCGACCCCTTGATAAGTGATTGTTATTAATTATTAATAATTGCCCAATCAAGATTATTCAACTTTAGACTACAATATCCACCATAAATAAATAATACATTACGAATTTGATATACGAGTATATATTGAAAACTGAAAAACAAAATAAATGAACTCTTTTAACTATTCATAGCGTTGTGCAGGCCAAAACAAAAACTATTTACCAACAAATATGGTATTTAAGCAATTTGGAATGTACAGAGTTAATGGTGACTACCGCATAAGCTTGCCAAAAATTATACAGTTTTAACAATAACAATACTAATAATAATAACATTTGAAAAATGCTGACGAAAAGCCATAATTAGTTTATTTAAACACCTTTATCAGCAGCAAAACAACTTACCTACTATAAAACTGTGTCTTTACATTGCTGACAGTTAGTAATAGTGTCAGCGCCAATGGTAAAATGAGTCGTTGCCTCATAATTGCACGACGAGCGACTTTCAAATTAACAGAAATTTCTGGTACTTCCGTTTGTTTAACTGGAGAAATGAAATGAAATAGATTAATATTTCTTCTGCTTTCTTCTGGAAGGCGCACAATAAACAGAGCCGCTGCAAGCAAAACTTGTCAGAAGTCTATGGAACTTCAACGAACAAATAAATAGTTCGTTTCGATTTTTTTCTTTCAAATTTTCTCTCCTTTATATTCCTTAAAACTCACTATGTATTTAAAAATGTATATACACCACTTGGTTTCGCAAAAACCTCTTTGGCCGTTCGTTTAGACACACAGCGCACACAGTCAGTTAAAAGAAAATTTTGTTTTAACGAGCAGTTTTGTAGAGCTCAAGTCTCTCTATACAATTCAGCGAAGCGTTTGTTCTTGTTCACAGCACAGTTTAAATCTTACTGAAGCAAGAACTTGTTTGAGCCGGTATTTATAATATGTGATGGGGCCCCTCTGCCCAAATGCTCTATGTCTCTGTCTATTGAAGTGTTTTTTTGTTTATATCTGCTGCTGTTTCTCATTTTTTTTACAAAAAAAGAGTCCCTCGTCTCAACAACCAACTCACCGTTTAGTGGAACACAACAATGTCTGTCGGCTGTCTCATTGATCATGCACATTAGGTGTGTTTTTGATTTTTTGTTTAACACTTTTCAATAAAAAGTAATGATGACTCCTCCAACACTAAGTTTCCAGTATGAAATAATTTACGACAAAATCGAGTCGAATCGATAATCAACCATATTTTGTAGTAGATTATCTCATAATTGAAACGGAGTTTATGACGGCGTAGTTTAAGGGATAAAAGACTTCCATTGAATACGTAGCACATGTAACTGGTAATATACGTACGAGTAGATACACGTCGTCATCAGAAACGAAAAAGGGCGTCATCAACAAGAAAAATGGAAAAAGAGCAACTCAAAATCTATAAGAAGGAGCGCAAAGGCGTTCTTGACACATCTTCTGTGGAGAAGTAGAAAAGGTTTCGGATGCCGCAAGGCTGCGTAAGATTTTATCTACTGCACCCTGTACAGAGGGTTATTTGCAGGATGAAGCGAATAATTTGGCAAAAAAAAAACAACGAGCAGTCATTGAAAGTACTGCTCGACACACATTTCCCAGGGAACTCACCTGAGGATCAACAAGCCTAGAGCACAACGCAATCTCGACTCAGATGACCCTCATCGAAACCAACCTGTTGTATACACTAAGTTATCAATTATACGAATATTGGTACCTGCAAGATCTGTCTGACGTCATTTACTCAATGTGGGACAGTAACAAAGCAGGTGCTTAATGCTATCCACTACCCCCTCATCACCACAGCTTCTGCAGAAGTCATGAGACTCAATTCCCAACCTCCTGCCGTGTTCACCGATCATGCAGTGTCTCGTCAGAACTGACGCTAAGGTAGACAACCATTCCTCTTCAGTGTGAGATGATATTTCGACCTTCTGAGGTTATATCTTGACAAGTGTTGTCTAGCTACCCTAAAGGGTTTCGATCGATATGGACAGTGGCGCACCAATATATACAAATTCTTCGAGAATGTGTAATGTCATCCCCTTCCTAGCAAGTTAATCGACATTGCAGTTACCCGGGCTTTTCATCTTTTGGATTCAACCTAACCTAACTTAGTCAAGATTTACAATAGGCAAGTTTTTTTCGGCAGCTTATCATAAAATTCTCTTTTGCATTTGCACGATGAACTCAAAACGTTAAGGGAGAGTTTTTCCCCCTCTTGCCAACTGCCTCTCTATCCTACAAAACGCCGATAATCTACTGAACATTCAGCCAGTGTAAATCGGAACTTATATTGGCAACCGTCGTTGCGTCCAATGAAGTCGTACGTCGACGTATGAATTAAGAAAGATCAACTATAAAATTGATTTTTATGTTTTTCGAGTCTAAATACAAACCCTAATGTTGCAACAAAAACACGGCTATTATTTAACACTATTGCAACCGTGCGTATTTTATTGTACACACAAAAGAAAATACGTGTCAAAGGAACTATTTCATAGATGACTGGCCAGCAGGTAAGAGGGTATAAAATGTCCTTAGCCAGGGATAAATTACGTTAATGCCTATTTGATGCTGTGTGACCGAAAAAGAAAGAACATGTTATATGTATTATAAATATTGGTTTGATGCAGATATTACTAGCTGCAGATTTAATCTACGTTTTACAGGTCGAAATTTGTATCCAATCTCGACAAAATCGTCTGTTGCGGACGTTACACAACAATTTTAACACGTTAAAACGACAATATTCTATGGACAATTTTATTTAATGTTGCTCTTTATACGGGTTTTACAATAAGAGTGATATGATTTCTTTAAAAAAAAACACACTTATTGTTAAGGAAATTCAAAAGTTTTTTATTTAATATGAAGTACAGGGTTTTCCAACAAGAGGTGTTATTTTGAATCACCTGGTATTTCGGTAGCTGTCACTTTTGAAGCTTTTATTCTTTGACATTTGAAAAGTAGAAACTACGGCATTATTAAAAATGGAAATTATTAAAATTCGAAAAATCGAAAATCATCGAAAAATCATCTTGACTGATGAGGCCCATTTCCAACTCGATGGCTACGTCAACAAGCAAAATTGTAGGGCTCGGAAAACCCAAGAGTTATTGTTGTGTGACTGTTTGGTGCGGTTTATGGTCCGGCGGGGTCATTGGATCTTACTTTTTCGAAAATGAGGTTGGATCAACAGTTACGGTGAATGGATTGCGCTATCGCGAGATGATTAATGATTTTTTATGGTCGGAGTTGGATGTTATTGATCTGTACAACGTTTACTTTCAGCAAGACGGCGTTATATGCCACACAAGCAACGAAACCATTGCTCTGTTACGGGAAAAGTTCCCGGACCGTGTTATCTCTCGAAGAGGTGATCACAATTGGCCATCTTGTGATTTGAGATCTTGTGATTTAAATCCTTGCCACTTCTTTCTTTGGGGCCACGTGAAAGATAAGGTCTACGCCAACAGCCTAGCGTTTGGTTATGGAAAATTTCATGAAAATTATATGGTCCTGTAAGCGTGGTCGTGGTGACCATTTGGCTGATGTTGTTTTTCATTATTAACGGCATACCTTCCTCTTTATTATGAAATTAACATCCGATCATTTCTCTCAAAAATGCCATTTTTCTTTGAATGCCAAGATTCAAGATTCCACCTCTTGTTGGAAAACCCTTTACAATCGATACAATTAAGTTATAAATAAAACGTCATTCAAACGTCAAACGTCCACTACTTCTTCTGCAGGAACGAATTCGATGAACCCAATTTTCGAGCACTTTTTCCACTAAATCAAGTAGTATGTCATGAATGGCACGTTCAATATTGACTTGTAAAGCTTGAAGAGAGTCTGCTTTATTTCGAAAGATCAATGACTTCAAATAACCCACAAGAAATAGTCTAATGGTGTTAAATTGCAACTTCTTGGAGACCATTCAATATCACAATTTCTTGAAATGATCGAATCTCCAAACTTTTCTCGCAACATTTCAATTGTTTGATTTGCTGTGTGGCACTAGCCCCGTCTTGTTGGAACCAAATGTTGTCAAAAGCAACTTCTTCCAATTTCGGCCATAAAAAGTTGTTTATCATCGATCTATACCGCTCTCCATTGACAGTAACAGCTTAATTTCAAAAGTAGTACGGACCGATGATTCCACCTGACCAAAAACCACGCCAAACTCTCAATTTAGGTGAATGTAATGGTGGATTTGTGGATTTTCTTCGCACCAGAATCGAGAGTTTTGTTTATTTACCGCACCACTCATATGAAATTGAGCCTCATTAGAGAAGTTGATTTGCAATTGAAGTTGCAATTGGAGAACGATTATTTTGATAATAAAACTGAATAATTTGTAAACGTTGTTCTTGAGTATATCTCTCCATGATGAAATTGTAAACACTTCTGAATACAATGAAAAACAAATGACAGATCATGACATATTACAAATGGCCGAAACGTCACTTCAAAATCATATCATAACTATAGGAAAACCCGTTATTTTTAGACCCTGCTGTACGTGCCATTTCAATGTTGAGATCATTAGAAGTGACCGCAAAATAATGATTTTACTTCACACCGGGCATATTTTTTACATTTTTGGTATAATCAAACATATTACTACGAATTATTGCAGATTAACCGCCTGAATCACGATGTCGACCGCTGTGTTTTTCTATGCGAAAAACAGCTGATTTGCGACCTACAAAAAATTATTAGAACGGCAAATCGTAGAAGCCATGCGAATGACACATCGGTTCAGAAACGTAGGATTTCAGCATGATCGTTTCAAAAACGTGTTCTTTGGGACTTCTTTAAGAAGTGTAATCGACAGGGACCCTTATGTGTGGGATATATCAAAACATGGATCGATGAGGATCATTTTCACTAAGGACGATTTAATGCAATATACAGAAATTATAAAAGCTTAAATCGCGGCCAGATTAAATGCAAAATTTGTTGTCTTGAGCACCAAGAAGTGATATCGGAGAGTAAATTTATATGTGGGATATAAAAAAACATGGACTGGTGAGCTCCAATTTCACTAGGGACGAGTTAGTGCAATATTAAGTATAAATGCTTAAATTTCAGCCAGATTAAATGAAAAATGTGTTCTCTAGAGCAGCTGCTCTTCCTAGGTATCGGCACCCTCATACAACTATAACAAAAAAATTTCCCTCTCTCAATGTAAACTGAATGAATTATTTTATACTCATTCAATGTGTGAGAGGACAGAACCACCCATGGGCGCTGTTTTGCCGATCTCTGCTCTAGAGCGTCAAGAAGTAAAATCGGAAGAGATCTTTATATGGATTTAATTTAGTGAAATATAATCCAAAAAATTAAAATTTCAGCCATATCAATTGAAAAATGTGTTCTATAGAACATCAATATGTCTAATCGGAAGGGACTTTTATATGGTTAGCTATAACAAAACATGGACTGACATCTACAATTTTAAGTAAGATATCTTCATATTTCGATCTGTACAGACATGACTACAAAAAAATCAGGCAATTATGGTGTTAACATGTTTAAATCATTTTCTTGATTTCATATAAATGAAGAAGACATTCTGGCGTCTATGATCTCACTTAGAAGAATATATGTACATATGCATACATAAGAACATACATACATATATACACAATTTGAATCTATGTAGTACATATTTATGTATGCACTAATATGCATATGAACTTATTCTATTCACAATTTTAACATTTTTATTTTGCTTGTAACGTCTCTGCGTTAAGCAGCTCTACTTGATTAAAGGTGATAATTTGACCCAACGGGTTTTCTAAAAGGGAGATAATCGGAGAGAGTACTAACACGAGTGATAGAGAGTGTGTGGGAGATAAAAAGAGCGAAGTGAAAGTGTGATGTACATTTACATTCATACGTATGTATTTGGTATATAAGCATTTAGCGTTTTTTTTTACAAAAACGAGCTTTTCAAAACGATCGTTCTTGACGAAATTTCACGAATAAAAAATGCACTTCAATTTATTTTTGCAGCAACTTAACTAAATTGGATTACGTGTATTTTGCAGACGCATTTAAAAAACATTCATACATGTGCCTATAAGTCAGTGTGAATATACATACAATACATACATACATATGTATGTACGAGTACGTATATAAATATGAGTGTATAGATGAGATGCTTCTATTTAGAATTTGTCAATTTTGTTTTATTAAGTGCTCCTTCTAATGCTAATTGGGCTTGAATAAGGAGAATTATAGTTATAATTAATGTTTTGCATCTACAAGTGATGTTTATTTTTACTTCTGGGAAATTCCAACAATTATTCATTTTCTTACAATTTAATTTAATACAGACCGCTACTCATTCTCCATTTTTAAATAGTAGCGATAAGATGAAATGAAAACAAATGCGGCAATAAGTTCTTCTTTAAACATACGTATCTGTGAACAGCCTCACTCACCTCTGTTATCACGTTTCTCGAAGGAAACAAATGTTCGAGAGTTTTTGTTTTTGTCGTGTTTTTTTTTTGAAAAAAGTACCACTGTTATCGCTTCACATTCTTAATCGATGTTCTGGAAAAATCAATGTTGACATTTTTGTATTCGATTCCGTAAACGAGCCATAGGTGAAACCTTAAATATACACTGAAAATAAATTGACATGAAATTAAAAACTATTTCGCCTTTAAATCATAGATTTATTCTGTCTTTGTTTGAAGAACAAATTTCTTTAAATTTAAGCTAATTTACTTGATTTCAAAGAAATTTTCATTCGTTTTAAGTAAAATTTCTTACTTCTATGTTAAGATATCTATAATACTATGTCGTGTTGACTTTAACGTTACGTCATAAAATTAAAGAAAAAATAATTGATTGTAGTGCAACTGTCATTAACTCAAGTACACATTTTAATAGCTTGTAAGATTTTTTCCTTAAAAATGTAGAAATTCTCATGTCATGTTTTTAAAAACAATTTACCCTTAATTGTCAGTCCACTTTTCTTTGTTTTTCGAATTAAAGATTAGTTATATTTTAAATTAACAGATCGTTTTTATCTGCGAGAGGACATTTTAGCCTCTTTTTGGTCGCAAAATTGAGAATAATAGTGAGAGTTACAGTGAAGTTTGGCGGTGGTAGAGGAAGGTTGTGCGCGCTTGAGCGAGTATCTTTTTTATTTCTGCATTAATACCAACAATTTCGGCGGCTGTTTGTCGGCAGTGTGTATCCTATCTAAAAATGAGTTAGTGGCAATAATATTTCGTAGTAAGGCTGACGCCAGACCGCACACCGAAGCAAAACAATGCGAAAACTGCTCGAAGTCACTGCTAAAACAACGACGCAACATGTCATGCCGACTGCAGAGAGACAGAAAATTTACACATGTGTTGAAGTGAGAGATCAGATTGAAAGTGTTTGTTTTTTCTCTTTCTTTCTTGCATTTGTGTTCTGCCGGAGCAAAGCAGAGATAGACACGCTTCAAAACGCGATCTCTTGCTGAGAGTAACACATTCCGTTACTTTCAACAAGAGAGCGCGTTTTGAAGCGTTTCCAACTGCGCTTTGCACCGTCAGAACACAAATGCATGAAGGAAAGAGAAAAAACAAACACTTCTAATCTGATCTCTCACTTCAACACATGTGTAAATTTTCTGTCTCTCGGCAGTCGGCATGACATGTTGCGTCGTTGTTTTAGCAGTGACTTCGAGCAGTTGTCGCATTGTTTTGCTTCGGTGTGCGGTCTGGCGTCAGCCTTAGTCGAAAATAAATTGTCCGGACACATCGAATGGCTGCTCATACGATGATGAGACAAGAATGGGTAGATTTAGAAATGTGAGTGTGTACAGAAATTCAGGATGCTATACGGAAATTCGTGGAGTTTATGTGCCTTTTCGAATTTGTTGTTTTGACAAAAACAGAAGAACGAAATAAAGCCGAAGAAAAACAAATAGAAAAACAATGAACGAAAATCGTACGTTGTTTTCCGTTTTCAATAAATAAACAAGTATTTTGTGCATTGAAAAGAAAATCGTTAGCTAAGCATGCAAATGTGCTACATCCAATTTTACGAGATTTTTATTAGAATGAAAGAACATTTAAAAATTCATCATCTAGAAAAAAGAAAACTCCATTGTGTTGTTTTCCCCCTTTGGCAGTGATAAGATAACACAAAAATGCAAAACATGTGAAGTCTGTATAAAAACGGATAATTATGATAATTCTAATTACAAATTATTGATATTTAAGCGGAACAAATAAAATAACATTCGCGTATTTGCAGAAAGAAAATTATACAAAATAGAAACAGTTAGAACGTTTTTTTCTTCCTCTGAAAACTTTTTGGTACTGGACTTTGCATGTTATTCTTACGATATGACATATTAAATAATTTCGAAGCGATACACAAATTTTGATGAGAACAATCTTAATTTATGAGTAAGAAATATTTACATATCGTCGGTACGCCGACGAAAACTCCTATGTTTTTTTACTAGTTGTCAGGAGCAAAGAAAGTAGATTTATAAAGAAGTTCCGTCCCGTAGCGAGTATTCTATCAGTGACGAACGAATAAAAATTTGATTTCGGCGAGTGATTTTTTTTAACATTTTAAGACCGATTTTCGAGATTTTTTTGTAATTATCATATTTAGAAAATTAATATCGTTCGTTAAGTACCAAAAAAGTTCAAAAAAAGACTCCAGAAAACTATTTTTTTCGCGTTTCAAAATCATTCCTATTCGTTCGTAACTCACGCAAATGTAAACAAAGTCACGACGGAACTTCTTTATAAATCTACTTTCTTTGGTCAGGAGAGACAAAAACCTGTGCCATTTCGTCAAATCGCGATATATTTGATATCTCAGATTTTTTTATTTATCTTTTAATTATTTACCACCAATATTTCATAACCAAAATCGTATGTATATGTGAAAAAGCCAGGACGTGATAAATGGTTTTCAAGAAAATCTACACATAGGATATTTTGTTTGGAGTATTTTAAATATTGATTAAACAATAAAATTACACATACACTGATAGAAAAAGCTTCGTCATTCGTCAAAAGTCAGCTAACGTATGGATAATCCTATTGATGAATTTGTTCGTCGCCCTGACGAATCTCTGTTTAATCTCTGGAAACTATAGTTTCGAGGGTTATCGTTCGCTCCGGTCAGGCTTACGGGTGGGCGGACATAAGTAAAATGACTTAATGTGTTCTAAAATGGATTTCCTCCGCATTAACTTAGGGTCTTAGGCCACTCCTTTGATGCGTTACCCTTTTTCTAAATGTTATATATACACTTATTCACATTTGTATTATAAATCAAATAAATCCCCATATTTATCCCCTCACCTTAGAGAGGAGTGTATATATCATTTTTTTATTTATAAGCACGATTCATCGTAGGTATGATACATATGTAATCACCCTGTGGGGTTTTTTTTAATTCCACTAAATAGGTCTTGTTCTAGTATACTTAAACAGAGATTCGTCATGGCGAAGAACAAATTCATAGATAGGATTATCCGTACGTTAGCTGACTTTTGACGAATGACGAAGCTTTTTCTATCAGTGTAGGAGTTTTGATATTTGAATGTTCACAGCGTGCCTCAAGCAAGTGAAAGTTGGTCTAAATTTACGGCAAAAACTGCGAATGAGGTTTTCTTCAGAATCATCCCCTCTTCTTTGGCGAGTTATCGCGATAAAAAATATTTTTAATCAAAAACCTCAACTTAATTACATTGAATCGCGGAAATCAGTCATAGGTCAGTCCTAGGAAAAATTGGTCAAAGAAAGTTTGGGAGAATGAAAAACGACTACAACTCGTTCTTTAGCAAACATTTATAATAATTTGGTAGGGATTTACAATGTGTCAATTCAAAATATGCCTCATATAAAGGGAAAAGCATACAAAAGTTTTAACACACTGTAAATCCTTACCAAATGACTATATTTTTTATACCCTACACCACACTGTGGTACAGGGTATTATAACTTTGTGCATTTGTTTGTAACACCCAAAAGGAGAAGAAATAGACCCATCGTTTATTATACCGATCGACTTAGAATCACTTTCTGAGTTGATTTAGCTATGTCCGTCTGTCTGTGCATGTATTCCTGTAATCAAAGTACAGGTCGCAATTATGATCCGATCTCGACGAAACTTTACACATTTTTTGGCCCAAGGACGATCCCTATTGAATTTGGTTAAAATCGGTTCAGATTTAGACATAGCCCCCATATATATGTTAGCCTCGATTTGACATGTAAGCGCTGTAAAAACTTTATTTTGTATCCGATCAGTATGAAATTCGGCAGAAAGAGGTTTCTTATTATATGAATTAACACTGTTAAATTTGGAAGATATCGGTTCAGATTTAGATATAGCCCCCATATATATGTTACCCCCGATTTGACATGTAAGCGCTGTAAAAACTGTATTTTATATCCGATCAGTGCGAAATTCGGCAGAAAGAGGTTTCTTATTACATGAAGGAATACTGCCAAATTCGGAGAAAATCGGTTCGGATTTAGATATAGCCCCCATATATATGTTACCCCCGATTTCACATGTAAGCGCTGTAAAAACTGTATTTTATATCCGATCAGTATGAAATTCGTCAGAAAGATGTTTCCTATTATATGAATGAACACTTTTAAATTTTGAAGAAATCGGTTCAGATTTAGATATAGCCCCCATATATACGTTACCCCCGATTTGACATGTGAGCGCTGTAAAAATGTTATTTTATATCCGATCAGTGCGAAAGTCGGCAAAAAGAGGTTTCCTTCTACATGAAGGAATACTGCCAACTTCGGAGAAACTCGGTTTAGATTTAGATATAACACCCATATATATGTTACCCCCGATTTGATCTGTAAGCGCTGTAGAAATTGTGTTTTATATCCGATCAGTGCAAAATTCGGCAGAAAGAGGTTCCTTATTACTCGAAAGAATACTGCCAAATTCGGAGAAAATCGGAGATTTAGATATAGCTCCCATATGTTTCCCCCGATTTGACATGTAATCGCTGTAGAGACTGTATTTTATATCCGATCAGTACGAAATTCGACAGAAGGAGGTCTTTTTACATGAATTAGTATTCAGGGAAGATCGGTTCAGATTTATATTAAAGCTCCATATACAGGGTCTCCCATATTCGACGGACCCTGGCAACGCCATAACTTTTGACAGAGATGTCAGATCGCTTAATGACATACCGCGTTTGAAGCGTCAGTCCAAGCAGATTTTTACCATGGAACAATACACGCCACGCGAAATAGTTGAAATTTACATTCAACAGAAGAAGTCAATTGTGAAAACTCAACGTGCTTTTAAAATATTAAAAAATGTGAGAAGTACGCCTTCTAAGAACACCATTAAGCGTTTATACGAAAAATTTTCGACTGGTGAGGCTCTTTCTAATCCGAAGAGGCCAAATAAAAGTCGACCAAGGCGATCGGCCGAGAATATCGCTGCCGTACGAGCCAGTGTTGAGAGGTCCCCAAGAACATCCCAAAAACGCCGTTCTCAGCAGTTGGGCATGGCTCGGTCCACTTTACAACGGATTATTCGCGTTGATTTGCATTTGTTCCCGTACAAAATTCAATTGACGAAAGATTGTTGCCTGCGGACAAGCCTCGTCGATTGGAATGGGCCCAAAAAAAACATGGGTCCGTCGAATATGGGCAACCCTGTATATGTTCCTCCTGATTTGGTATCAAACCGCTATAGAAGTTGTATTTTACCTCCGATCATTAAAATTTTCCAGAAAGATGTTTCTCAATTTATGACGGAATATTGCTTAATTTAGCGATTATCGTTTCAGAATTAGATAATATGTTTCTACCCATTTACCAATTATTCCAAATTATTATGGCAATGACCCTTATCGCATTGTTAGGGAGGTGTAGGGTATTATATAGTCGGCCCCGCCCGACTTTCTGCCTTTCCTTACTGGTTTTTGTTAAAGAAGAAGTTGTAGGCCTTTCCCATATTTCCCAACCTTCCTTTGACAACTTTTTCTTAGAACTGACCGTACGCGCGATAATAGCATTATATAATAAAATAATTCCGAACATAATTTTTTTTGTTCAAAATTTATTTGTCGTGGGAAATGCTGATATCAATTTATTATTATGGATTACACAAAATTCGCAATATAAAAATATTGCAAATATCGCGGACGTTACGAAGTATCCTACAAATGATCATATTTAAAGGAAATTGTGTTACAGTTCTAAATTTCCGGATTTTTCTTTACAAATCAAAGCAATTTATAAGTAGTTTGTTTTGAGTAAAAGTTCTGTTTTCGCGATAACTCGCGAAAGGAAGCAGATCCGATTTTGATCTATTCACAGTCGAATAGAGGGGATAATTCTGATTTTGACGTGATCCAAGCCAACCTTCTATCCCTTGGGACATGCTGTTTCTTTTTTGTACTCTTTTCTTTGTTTATTTATTATATTTAAGTTTAAATGAGAATTTTATACTCTCAAGCCACTGTAGTCCCGGGAGCAAGGACATTAATGCACACTATTATTAATAATTTATTACTAAATGCACTCTATCTGTACTATTTAAAAAGCATGGAGCTATTTTTCATATTTGTTATAGTAATTTAAGATATTACATTATAGTCTTATGTTCTCTTTAAAATATGTAGCTAATAATAATGGAGTAATTATAACGATTTAAAAAAAGGCTCAATAAAACCTTAAACTAGGATTTTTTGTCGGAGCATTTCTATAGAGGGATACAAATAGGAGTGTTATGTAACTTCGGAACCGGTGAAGATAGCGCAAATGCTTTGGTGGGTAGTCGTATGACCCTTAGGACAATAAAAAAATTCGAAAAATTACACATATGAGTGATTCCACGTAAACTGACCCCATCACACATTAAAAATATAAATCAGATTTTTGCAAAAAAAATACCATAAGGGACATCACAAACAATTGAATTTTAGAAATTAGAAATACTTGATGAAATTTTATCAAATCCTAAGGTCATACCCGTTACGGTGATATATCAACCATATTTTTTTATTTAAAATGTTATTTAATTTCCTTGAATATCAGTAGGTAGCACTTAAGTATATCTGCATAAATCACTCTTTGTGAATTGTCGTTATAAATTATATAGATCAAAACAAGGAAAATACTCCGTAACAATGTCACACCCGTTCCGTTGGAATCACCCATATTAGTTTTCGTCGGCGCGCCGACGATATTTACATTTTAATAATATTCCTTTTGGTAAATTCTATTACATTAATATTGTTTTTTAAATTCTGTTGTTCATTATAACTTTGAAATAAATGCTAATCGTTTTCATATATTGTAATTTTCAGAAATTTTACGACTATCAAATATTAAAAATATTCGAATTACGTTTAAAATTATGAAGTTATATCGCAGTTATAATGGACAATACAAATGTTTTTAAAATACAAATTACTATTTTCAAATTACTTATAGAATATTTCTCTCTCTATAATATCAGTAGGATGCTATCCATCATGTGGACGTCGGAAAAAGTTGTGAAACATGAAGTATCCATGCATTTTATACAATACGAGGAAATGTTAGTTCTTTTATTTTGTGATAAATATATGACACTTTTATGTATTTCCAATGTATTTTATTTACGAATATTTTTTGAAGTAAATTGATAAAAAATTAGAATAAATATTCCCAATGGCTACGGGTATCGTCAGGTATGTATGCTGTCCAGCATTCTGAATAAACTGTTTATCGAAATCAAATGTTTTAATAGAGAAGCAAATAACAAAAATTACCATGAACGTGTAAACAAATAATTAAATAAAAAATATTTTTATCACCACATCATTCAATAGTTCCCTTGAAGAAGCCTGTCCAAAAACAAGGTACAAGGGTAAAACTAAACCCCAATGGCCACTCCAGCAGAAATGCAGAAAATGTTGAAGTACATTATCCCCTGGCTGGAGAAAATGTATGTAGGCTGTATCAGGCTTTCAAACATCCCGAATCGATGGAGGCATACCAAAGTGGTATTCATACCTAAAGCGGGGAAGATATCACACACTAGGCCAAAAGACTTCAGCCAATTAGCCTATCCTCCTTCCTATTGAAAGGTCTGGAAAGACTTTTAGATTATTTCATTAGGGAAAACCTGGATTCAAAACTCCTGTCGGTGAACCAACATGCTTACAATAGGGGGAAGTTTACAGAATACGCCCTGCACGAACTTGTGAGCATTATCGAATTGTCCCTGCATTTCAAGGAATTCAGAAGGGGCTTTTAACAACATTCACTCAGATGCAGTAATTGCGGCACTGTCACATCTAAAAGTTAACTCTAGTTTGGGACCACAACTCTAACAAGGTTTGTAAACAGAGGGATCCCACAAGGAGGAATACTGTCTCCACTAATTTAGAACCTAGCGGTAAATGAAATCCTGCTAGATCTAGAACGTTGTGGCTGCAAGATCGTGGCATATGCGGACGACGTGGCAATCGCAGTGAGTGGCAAATTCGAAAACGTCCTCCGAGACTTTCTACAGGTGGCTCTGAACAAATAGGCTAGATGGGCCAGAAGCAGTGGTATGGGCGTAAACCCAAACAAGACAGAATTGGTTCTCTTTACTAGGATGAATAATGTCCCACATGTGGACCCTCCATCTCGGATAAATGGAACAGATCTAGTCTTTTCTGAAAGTTCAAAATTTTTAGGAATAATTCTAGATAGAAAACTGTTATTTTGACTTAACGTATTGGAACGTGTAAGGAAGGCCAACGTCGCCTTATATTCCTGCAAAAAGGCTGTAGGGTCGCGGTAGGGCCTCTCTCCCAAAATCGTCCACTGGATATACATATATAGCAGTAGTTCGTCCAATACTTTATGGTATGGTGGATGGCAACTGACAAACTAACCATCACCAACCTACTAACAAAGGTTCAGAGAACAGCCTGCCTGAGCATAAGCGGAGCCTTAGTGCTATGGTAACCGACCGAGTGGACTATATACCAACTGTGTACACCTTCGAGAGAAATTACATCACTATGATTCCCGCCAGAGATGAATGGGTTGGCAGAATACCAGGTAATAGAAACCATCTCCACTTTTACACGGATGGTTCGAAGCTTGATGAAAAGGTTGACTTCGGAGTACACTGTGAAGAGCTTAGTTTGGATATAGCCTACAGACTACCAGATACCTGCAGTGGCAAGGTAATGGCAATATGGGAAGTACCCAAGTGGCTGAGTCGCAACATAGTAACCAACACTGGCGTTGTCATTTACTCGGACACCGAGGCTGCCACTAATTTTCTGGAGGCAACATCCCTAAATTCACAAACAGCCCTCGACTGCCGCAGATCTCTTAACGAGATGGCTGAGCAGTTTAATATACAGCTCATATGGGTGCCTGCGCACAGGGATATCCCGGGGAACTGCAAAGCCGATGAACTTGCTAGGAAAGGGACGACATTACAAATTCTCGAAGAATTTGCATATATTGGTGCGCCACTATCCAAGTGCAAGCTTTGGCTTATCAAGAGGCAATCAGGCAGTCCAACGAAAGATGGACAGAAATCGGCACATGCAGGGTAGCTAGACAAATCTGGCCTCCGCGCACTAGAGAGGCAAAGATTGTCTACGTTAGCATCAGTTCTGACGGGACACTGCTTGATCGGCGAACACGCCAAAAGATTGGGAATAGACTCCAATGACTTCTGCAGAAGCAGTGGAGATCTGGAAGAAGTGGAGAGCATTGAGCACTTGCTATGCGACTGCCCCGCTCTGAGTAAACGACGACTGGACATACTGGGGTCGGCCTTTCTCGGCAGCCTAACAGATCTTTCCAGTACCGATATTCGTACTCGATGAGGGGCATTTCAGCCCGTGGTAACACTAGGGGCTTAACTGGTTTATGTGAGCTTGTATAAAAAAATACGGCTGCCATCCTAACCTAAACCTAAAGGAGAGACTAAATCCTATATGATGGGACTAAAGCCTATTTGTCATCCGAAGAAGTTCATATTTTAGGATTGGGTATATTTCTGCATTCTAAATTCGATGCAATCCATATATGCATTTTATGTGCAAAAATTATGCAAGCGAATATGCACAATATATGCTAAATATAATGTGACCAATTTGGAAGAGTTGTTTCTAAGCGACGATAAATGCCAGCCCCATCGTCCTAGGACAGGATACAACGACTAATCATCCACTTAGCTGGAAAAAATACTGATTAACAATACTAATGGGTCGATTATGGAATCCAATCCAAGTTAAAATTACATTACAGATGGCAACTACCGACAACTTCAGTTGTTAATTGGGGAATTTTTCGGCAAGCAAGAAATAAAACTTGAAATTATATTGTAGTCATATTTTTAATCGTATTTTCAACATTACATATTTTTTCGCGTGTTGTAGGTTCCATCTAGGATAAAATCACAACAAAACAATTTGTGTTGTTAATAGAGAAAATGGAATCTAACCCAAATCTAGCTCACGGTGTAGGCATTTTGGTGAAACCAAAGTCACTACGAATGAAGTGTGGCCGAGATGAATTGGATGGAGCGAATTTTCAGAATGTCAATACATTGGGTCACTGCCACACTGGGGTCAGGAAGTCTCCGAGTCCGTCTTCTCGTCCTGTATGATCGCCATGCTAGCTACATGCAAGACAGCACCTAACGCTGTGCCATTTCCTAAACGAATAGCATACACAATCTGAAGCTACTACTCTTGCATTTCGCCTGGGAACGTAGTTTCCACGAAGATGCCGTTGGTGGCGGTGCCCAATCTGCTCTCCTCACGCCCCGCTGCACGAGAGAGCGGCTCCCCGCCATCAGAAAAATGGCAAGAGAGTCTCTGGGTTTGCACATGGCAGAAACATCGTATAGCCCATTGGAAGCGTTTGGTCACTGTTGCCAATGTCCGCCAGGCGTCTACTTCGGTGAATCATCTAGGTGAATGTCAAGGAGTGCAGATTTATTTTTAAAGCATATCTTAACATCACAGGTGGCGAGGCATCTTTATCGCCATTGGAGCTTGTAGCAGCAGACATATTGCATTTTGATTTGGCTGTAAATCCAGTATGTAACCTTTTTGTCGTTGCAGAGACATTTTATTTCATCATCAAAAAATAGTCCCACATAGAATTTTTGTCGCTGAAATTTACTTTTTTTGTTGAATTGTTTGTTTGTTTACAATATATTTAGTTAACAAAGTGTCAAACACTATTATCGAGCGCAACTGACAAAAGTTGTCACTTGCCAGTGACAACTGAACTGAACTTGGGTTGCAATCCATAATCGACCTACATATAACAAAATTCAAAATAATTAACACTCGAAATAGGACACGCATTGGAATGTACGAACTCTTCGTGAGGCTGACGGCAGAGCCAAAGCAAGAAGCAGTTTTGTTGCGTGAGTGTACAGCGGCTCAAAAGTGTTTTCTTATTAGAAAGTCAAACCGAATGCGATACTCTCAGCAAGAGAGCGCGTTTTGAAGCGTTTCTAGCTTAGTTTTGCTTCGTCAGTACACAAATGCAAGAAAGAAAGAGAAAAACAAACACTTTCAATCAGCTTTCTCACTTCAACACATGTGTATATTCCCCCTCTCTCTGCAGTCGGTATGACATGTTGCGTCGTTGTTTTAGCAGTGACTTTGAGCAATTTTCGCATTGCTTTGCTTCGGTGTGCGGTCTGCGGTCTGCCGTCAGCCTGAAGCATCGATGCTTCCACAATTAGAACAGCAAATTATATCGTATAAGATAGACGTTTAGTCATAAGCGAAATGAGATGGAACAATAATGGCGAACTTACCACGACGAATGGTAACACTGTACTATATAGAAAATAAAATGGTGGAGAAAGCGGAGTAGGGATCATAATGTCGAAGAAAACCAAAAATTCCCTTCGGACATAGAAACCGATATCCGACCGTGTGATAATGGCTTGATTCAAAAGTAGAGTTAGCCGTTTAGGCATAAGCGAAATGAGATGGAACAATAATGGCGAACTTACCACGGCGAATGGTAACACTGTACCATATACATAGTAAAGAAACTGGTGGCGAAACCGGAGTAGGGATCATAATGTCGAAGACAACCAAAAATTCCCTTCGGACATGGAAACCGATATCCGACCGTATAATAATGGCTTGATTCAAAAGTAGAGTTAGACACATCACCATAGTACAGTGCTATGCCCCAACGGAAGACGCAGAAAACACTAACAACGTGTTTCTCTATGCCGAACGAAAGCGATGCGAACGTAAAACAGCTGAATTTAGACCTACTTACTGGCATCAGGCAGTATGTTTGCATTCGCTTTGTCGTTCTGATACCTTTAAGTAGGCCTAAAATCAGCTGTTTTTCGTTTGCATCGCTTTCGTTCGACATAGAGAAACAGGCTGTAAGAAAGATGAATTCTACGCACAAATAACATCCACGCTCAACGAAATTCGGAGAGGAGATTTCATCATACTCATGGGTGACTTCAAAGCAAAAATAGCGAGTGACAACACCCAACATCTGCTCCACCGTGGGAACTAATGGTTACGGAGTTAAGAACAACAATGGAGAGAGACTTATAGAGCTATGTCCGAGACATTTGAATTAGTCATAGGTGGCTCCATCTTCCCACATAAGGAAATTCATAAATACACATGGACATCACCGAGCGGCAAAACACGCAATCAGAAGATGGAGAAGCTCTTTGTCGGATTTCAGAAATAGAAGAGGCGCTGACATCGGCAGTGACCACGAGCTCATCACAGGCGAAATAAAGAAAAAACTGAAATGTCAAAAAAAGAACCATCAGACCCCCAAGGCGAAATCATCTCCGCCTTCAGCTACATGGCAATACGCGAACAGTTACCAACACCACACATGGGAAGATATCACAGCAACATATAACCAAGACGCAGAAGAAACACTGGGTGTAGTGCAAACACATAGGAAAGCTTGGAAACGGCAAAAGAATCAGCTCTCGTCGTCTATAGAGATCACCTTAAATATATCGAGCAACTCTCCCAGTTTGAATAAGATAAAAGCGGCAATAGAAAAATTGAAAAATAACAGAGCAGCAGGCGAAGATGGATTACCGGCGAAAGTCTTACGGCCTGAAAACACAACTGCAGCTGAACTACTACGGCCTCACATCACATCAGCATGGGATGAAGAGAGGCTGCCTCAAACTTGAAAGAAAGGCATCATTGTGAAGTTACCAAAAAGTGACGACTTGATAGATTGCAACAACTGGAGAGGAATCACTCTTCTTAACACCATATACAATATGTTTTTTTCAATTCATTACATTTATTATTGAATCATTCAATAATAACAAGGAAAATTAAAATAAGTGAACAAATCTTAACCTAGTATACTTGTCTCTGGGTTATTGCCAATGCGAATAAAGACGATTTTTTACTTTAACAAAAGGTTAACATTTCAGATTTAAGAATTCATAACTTAATTTTTTGTTTAGATTTAATTTAAAATCAAGTTCAGCGTATCTCTCCTTCTGAGGCGTGTTTGACCTTCAAAATTTAGTAGTTCTCGAGCCAGGATATTTGGATGATTCAATAGCTTGACCACGTAACGCCGGCAATATTTTTCAATATCCTGTTAGCGTTTTTGTATACCAAGGTGCACCTGTAACTAAACGAAGAATATTCGATTGTCTTCTCTGCAATTTGCATACATTTGAAGCGCACGTTGTACCCCAGAGCTGGATACCATATGTCCAAATGGCCTTTAATACCGTTTTGTATAAAAGAACTTTATACTCTGGATCTAGGGCAGATCTTTGGCTGATAAGCCACTGAAGTTGATAAGTTTTAAGTTTTATTTGGGTTACTTTAGAGTCTATGTGATGAGACCACGTCAAACGACGAACTAAATGGATTCCAAGATATTTTACATGAGCCTTTTGAGGAATCAGTGAATTGACATGAGTAACATGAGTACATTTTGAGGCATTACATATACAATAGGCGTGTTTTCGTTGCACCTTGGGGGCCTTCTTTGTTTGGGGGGCTAAGCACTATTTAGCATTATTAGTTCCCGATTAAGTTTGGTGCTTGTGTTCATGTCTTAATCGAGTAAGGTGTTGCCAGATTGGGCTTCCTGTATTTCGCAGTATGGTATCTCATTTTTGGAGAGAAGTTGTCAATTATTGTGAATTAAGGAGAAGAAGAACAAAAATGGAAAATTAATTCAATATTTGCAAAAAGAGTGTAAACAATTGAACATAGAATAATAAATTTATGTTTAATAAATACATTTCACCATATAGTTGAAATCCACCACTTACTGCTTATGCGCCAGTTAGTGGAAGTCAGTTGTTCGCTAGCTTGTAACGAAACCATGCCTAATATAGTAGCAGTTATAATACAGGGAAGGCTACAAAGCAAAATAGAGAACATATTGCGAGACGAACAGACAGTCTCCCGGTCAATCAGAAGTTGCGTAGACCAGGCCAACACTCTTCGCATTTTAATAGAGCAACATATAGAATGGCGTACCCCTCTGTACCTACTGTTCGTCGACTTCAACAAAGCCCCGACACCATAAAACGAACTGCCATATGGAAAGCATTGATAAGAAAAGGATTACCCCAGAAATAATTCGAATAATAAGAGGTATGCACTAGAATATAGAACTCTTAGTTCTTCACAACGGGAGCATCAGCATGCCCACTTTCACCTCTACTATTCACCAACGTACTAGATGATATCATGAGCGAAGTCTACTCACAGAGAAGAAGCATAACATGGAGCCTCTCACGACAACTCGAGGATTTGAACTATGCGAATGATATTTGTCTACTCTCGCACAAGATCTCCAACATGCAGTTAAAACTGGAAGACCTGGAAAGACTAGCTCGTAGTGTTGGACCTGAGACAAATATCAAGAAAACCAAAACCATGCGAATTAACAACAATAGCACAGAAAATATAATGCTGAAAGTCCAACCAATTGAGTATGTTGATAGCTTCGCTATCTAGGAAGTACAATGGCAACAAACGGTGGCGCAGAAGCAGACGTAAACAACAGGCTCAACAAAGCGAGAGCAGCATTCGGACGACTGCAGTCAGTATGAAGACCGTTAGTCCGGGGCCATTGACATTAACCTGAGGTCAATGACCTTTAATCCGCGGTCAATTACCTTTAATCCGAGATAATTACCTTTAATAAAAGAACATAATCATTTAATCCGAGGTCAATGACCTTTAATCCGGGTGCATTGAACTATAACTCGAGGCAAATTATCTTTAATCCGTGATCATTGACCTTTAATCAAGTTCATTGACCTTTAATCGGGGTTATTGACTTTTAGTCTAGGTCATTGACCAATTAACCTTTAATCCAATGACATTGACCTTTAATTCGCGGTAATTTACCTTTAATCCGAGGTAATTGACCTTTAATCTGAAGTAAATTACCTTTAATCCGAGGTCAATAGCCTTTAATCCAGTGTCAATGACATTTAATCCGCGTTCATTGAACTTTAATCCGAGGTGAATAACCTTTAATCAGGGGTCATTGACCTTTAAATCAGGGTCATTAAACCTTAATCGGGGTTACTGGGGCCTAATCACGGCATTCGTTAACGAAATCATTTTTGTGTCGAAAAAGTTATTGCAGCAACGACTTCTTTGGATCCCGGGAATCGATCGACAATTTTGATATTCGTTATCATTTTGTGTGAAATGGCAATGTCAAATAGTGAAGAAGAAAAGTATAAACAAGCTGTACATACATGGCGAAACGAAAAACTTAAAGAAATAAGAATAAATATAATTGCGGTGACGTTTATTTTAAACATAAAATAAAGGGTTTTCCAACAAGAGGTGTTATTTTGGTAATCAAAGAAAAATTCCATTTTTGAGATAAAAGATCGGATGTTTTTTTCATAATAAAGAGGAAGGTATGCCGTTAACAATGAAAAACAACATCAGCAAAATGGCCACCACGACCACGCTTACAGGACCATATCCTTTTCATGAAATTTTCCATAACCAAATCGCAAAGTGACTGCCCTATGTCCTCAATAGCCTCACGAATTCTATCTTTGAGGTCTTGAAACGACGCTGGGCTGTTGGCATAGACCTTATCTTTCACGTGGCCTCAAAGGACGAAGTGGCAAGGTGTTAAATCACAAGATCTCGGTGGCCAATTGCGATCACCTCTTCAAGAGATAACACGGTCCGGAAACTTTTCCCGTAACAGGGTAATGGTTTCGTTGCTTGTGTGGCACGTAGCGCCGTCTTGTTGAAAGTAAACGTTGTCCAGATCAATACCATCCAACTCCGACCATTAAAAATCATTAATCATCTCTCGATAGCGCAATCCATTCACCGTAACTGTTGATCCAACCTCAATTTCGAAAAAGTAAGGTCCAATGACCCCGCCTGACCATAAACCGCACCAAACTGTCACACGTTGAGGAAGGAGAGGCTTCTCAACAATAACTCTTGGGTTTTCCGAGCCCCAGATGCGGCAATTTTGCTTGTTGGCGTAGCCACCGGGCGTAGCCAAATGGGCCTCATCAGTCAAGATGATTTTGTATCGATCGTATCGTTTTTTGTTCGATCGTTTGTTGATCGTTTTGTATCGTTCGATGATCGTGTATCGTTCCATTTTTAGTAATGGCGTAGTTTCTACTTGTCAAATGTCAAAGAATAAAAGCTTCAAATGTGGCAGCTACCGAAATACCGGGTGATTGAAAATAACACCTCTTGTTGGAAAACCCTGTACTTTCCAAACAATTTTAATTATGATTAAAAAATAACTTTTGCAGATTTAAAAAGGTTTTATCTAATATAAATTTCCCGGCCATTCGTCAACGTCCGTTTGACCATTACTAAAACAAGACGCCAAACAAAATATTCTGACCGGTAGTGGTTACGATGGTGGAAATGATTATCTTGTTTAAAATAACAAAAATTAATCATGCCAATGCACTGAGGAATGACTGTTCAAAACAACCAAAGAGAGCATACTTTCTATAAAAAGTTGCCCTTATCGATAATTTTTCGCCAATTCTCGGTCGTAAAATCAGCTAGCATTAGTGTCTATTTCCTATTATTTCTGCTAGCATTAGTTATAAGACTTTATATTTTATGCTATAATGGCACAGAAAACTTACATTTGGTTTTTTCTAAATTTAAACCTTTATATTCCACTCAAAAGCAAAAAGAAAAATGTTTTCGATGACAAATTTGTTGTCGAGAAATTTCTCAGAAATTTGTAATCGATAACGGTTGCGGTGATCCAAAACTTAAAGATTACGACCGAAACTTGTTGATATAGGATGCCGTGATTGGGTATTCAGAGTCATTGACCTTTTGGGTAGGGTAGCTTTTCCTTAGCCTCAATGCTTCAGAATGTTTATTTCACATTACTGAAGAAGTCAAATCAGGCTTTATTCTGAGCTTTCCGGACATAGCCTACCGGACATAGTCCATTTACCTTCAGATGCTTTCATGCTCCCTAACGAACATGGTCATGAAACGAGAATTTATTGAAGAGGCTTCAGATGTATTTTTCATATTACAGCAAAAGTCAAACCAGGACTTGAACTGAGCTTATATCAATAAAACTTGGTATTTTCCGAGTTCTGCGGCCAGTTTTGTGGCGCTTTTGCAGATTTTTTCCTTTTAGAAAACTTTGTACTGTTAAAAATTCTCTCTTCTCTCCCCCCTTCAATCTTTTTAAGAAAATAAAAAATTTGCAAAAATATTTTTTAGTGAATTTTTTTGCATTATTAAAACTTGTTTTGACATTTTTGTAAAAAACCCATATTTTTATTTTCAGGTAATTGTGAATTTCGATGATCTTAATAGGTTTTATTTAAATTATTATTAACATTTTCTCTAAAAATGAGGATTTTCGCAATATCTTGTAAGATATATTTAAAACCGCTGAAGAAATTAAAAAAAAGGAAATGAAATTAATAAATTATAATAGAAGATGTAGCCTACTAAATCTAGGACTATTTAAAGCTTTCTGGAACCCCTTAAGATAAATGGTTCTCCAGTTATGCTAAAATATATGGTTGAACCTAAATATTTCTTAGAGATTGATAGATAAACTAGTCCAATCCCACTAATAGACCGCAAAGGTGAAGGAAATCGCCTAAGTTTTTTTGAGCAAGAAATGTAAAAAAAAAGTTTTAATTTCCCAAAAAAAAAAACGCAAAAAATATTTTTGCTATTTTTTTTCTTCAAAAGGTTGCACAAGAAGCTAGTGAAAATACTTTGGGCAAAATTTTCTAAATACAATAGATAATAGGATGGGAAAAAGGGCGAAAGCAAAATTCAACATCACCAACTAGGGCAGTCTTTAACCGATCTCGTGGAAATCTTGTGTCATAACTTCTATCCAATAGAACTAAACTTGGCGCAAGTTTCTTTCCGATCAGAAGACATCGCTTTCAAAAATTGACTCACTTGACATAAAATCCCCCATACATGTATGTATATACTTTATGGGGACTCAGATCAATATTTAGAGATGTTACAAACGGAGTGACAAATTGAATATGTGTATATCAGGCATATCACAGGTTTTCGTTTTTCAAAATCGTATTGTTTTACTTTTGCTTCTACAGCTCTTGTAAGTTTTCATGAAACCGAAAGAAAATTAAAACCGATAAACACTAGGCATGTCTTCGTTACAAGCTAGCGATTTTAGTTTAGCACTTTGCAACGAAAACAACTGACTTCCACTAACTGGCGCTTAAGCAGTAAGTGGCGGATTTCCACTATCTGGTAGCAATGTTGTCATGAGTTGCGAAGAAAGAACAGTGCGAAACAGACAAAAAATTCATGAAACGTATTTATAAAACATAAATTTAATATTCTATGTTCAATTGTTTACACTCTTTTTGTATTTTTAAGCAGTATCTACAAGATGATTATGTTGCCCCATGTGGACATAATAAACGAAGGGCCTATCATTTCCAATTTTTTTTTGCGTTACAAACAAGTCTATAAAAGAGCATAGTGTAAAAAACGAAACTAACCCAGAATATTGGTTTTACTAACCGATTGCTATAATTTTGTGAGAGAAACATAAATAACTGCAACATGGATATACTTATGTTATTTTTTTTATTTACCAACAAACGTTTTGGCTAAATCAGTTCATAAAAGAAGTTAGTTATTTTAATGGTTATTCAAATTCGATTTCATACTAATCATCATCGCGAAATAGCCAATATGATAAATGCTTTTTTATAAATATTTGTTTTTGTTTGAAAGTCAAGAGTGATAAACTTAAGCTATGGGAAGTAAAATAAAAGAGAACTGTTATAATTGATAGGGGCGTACGTTTTGTAATTATTTCAAATACAAAATTAAAAAGTCTAAAGTACCGTGAGCTACTATTTTGTAAGTATTGATTGTACAAGTAAACACGGTCTTTTCGTATTTTTTCTGTGAAGAAAAATTGGTGGAATTCTGCTGTTCGTGTACATTAGCATGAGATATAGGTATATAAGTGTGAGGAGGAGATGGCTTAACATTTACAAAATATATATTTATACCAATTAACATGACTAAAATGCTTAATCTATATTTTCATATCGTTGACATAGGCATCCAATTCCGCATCGAGTTCTTCAGCTGTTGGCGTTGGTTTATTAGTGCGAGGATTGGCACCGGCCGGTTTGTTCCGATTTGGAGGTGCCCCACGACGAGGTCCGCCGCCACCAGCAGCTAAGATTAAAGGAAGTCATGGTAAGTCTCAAACTACATTATAAAATGTATAAAAAGGAATACTTACCACCTCCTCTTCGATTGCCACCAACTGGTTGTCTTCTCCTATTGGGACTGGGACCAGCATTACGTACAGGGGGTGGTCTAGTTGCAGCAACTGTCGCATCAGTCAAGAATTGTATGCTCATAGGTCTACCATCCAAGGGAACTCCATTATATTGCTTTATAGCCTTTAAAGCATCCGAACGTCTTTCGAAGACAACATCGGCAGTACCTGAATAGAGATATGAGATAATTATTAATCCCCATTGATCTTGTTTTTATTATTTCGCAACACTTACCCAAAGATCTGCCAGAACGATCGTAATGAACGGCCGCCTTCTTCAACGGTCCAAACTCAGTGAATAACTCCTTGATATCCGAATCCGATACGCCATAATCCAAATTTGAAACTAAAAGTTTTGCAGAGTCCGTTGTTTTCAAAATACCACGTTTAGGTCCATCGTACATGTCATGTTTCCAAGCGCTGTTTACATCACCCTAGAGGGAGGAGTAGTTACAGGAGTAGGTACAAGATGCAACAGAGTTCGACTTTTGTGTTTGCTTTGTTCTAAAGGATTTT
Organism: Eudasyphora cyanicolor; assembly: GCA_963930755.1. NCBI lineage: Eukaryota > Metazoa > Arthropoda > Insecta > Diptera > Muscidae > Eudasyphora > Eudasyphora cyanicolor. The sequence continues at coordinate 49,666,364 of OZ005734.1, read as the reverse complement.
GTGTTCGAAACTAAACTTTGAAGTTGACAAAACAGGTCGCCGGTTGCAGCTCATATTTAACAGGAAATATGTCTTTAAATGTGAAGGCTGGTTGATGTGTTTTAGTTTTTTTTTGCTAAATAAAACGTAGCTAAATTCAAGAGAACACCACCCCATTAAGAAGGGTGGCTTTTAAAGAAAATATTGCAAATTTTGAGGGAAAATGTTTGTAAAAAGATAACACAATAACAGTTTGGTAAATATATTATTATATGTTGTTGCTGAATATGGCGATAACATTTTGGTAGTAAACGTAGTTTTTGTTTATTTATTTTTGTAATAAATAAAAATGCGATTTGAGGGGGAAAAATGATGCACAAACAACACACACATACGCGCGATGTTTTTCGTCATTCATTTTTTATCACGCAATGCGGTGATGCCACATCTTTTTGTTTCGAGCTTCTCACACTCTCTTTGGCATTTTTTATGCTCTTGTTCGGTTTGCATTTTACGTATGTCCCGTTATGAGGCCATTTTCTTTTTCACGAAAATAATCTTCTTCAATTGAATACCGTTGTTTATTGTTGGGGAAATATGGAAAATGTGTATAATTTCTAGGGAATATCTGCAGCCGCAGCCGTCTCTGTTTGCTCTCTCCATGTCGTTCATTCTACACTTTTTGTTAGCAAGCCAGGTGTGAGCCATTTTATAAGCTCATTTGTGATTTGTTTTAATTGAATTTCATCATAGCTTTACCCTTGAGAATTTGGCTTTCTGAATGCCTCCTGCACCGCCGCGGCCTTTTATAATGCCGCCACCAGGTTTCCGTGGAGAAATTGGTGCACGGCGGCCGGTCCCTCTTCTTTGTGTCCCTTGACTTGCAGCGCCACCACGTCTATTTCCACCCCCTCCACCAGCACGATTTCCACCAACTTTCCGATTTTGTCCGCGATTGGACTTGATAATATCATCCAAACTCATTTCAATTTTATCCACCATTTTTGATATTACTTTGAACTAATTGTTACGCGATAAAAACGAGGAAATCTTATATCAAATTAAATGTCTTATTAATTTCTTGTTTTCTCGAGCGATATAAGATCTCACTTATAAATAATTATGTCTTTATCCGCCGCCGCGTCGGAAATAAATGGAAAACACGGCCACGACGCTTGGATGGGGACGGGTTAGTGACGCAAACGTATCGTTAAGTTTAACGTGTCGTTCGTTATGTTTTACCAGCGTTACGAAAGAATAAAGGCCCAGTTAGGCAAACTTAACCGTAACGCCCCCGTTGCGTAACGAATCAGCTGCTTCAATCTGTCATATGGAAGTCGGTGTAAACGATTAGCCAACGGAAACGAAACGTAAACGGACGGCTGAATCTGTTGAAATTAGAATTGGACGTTCCGTTTACGTACAATTTGACAACAGCTGATACTACATGTTGTTTACAATTACAATTGTATGTTCACCGAGAAAAGCAACGAAAATAATTTATTAATTATTTGTTGTTTAAAAGTGCAAATAAACATGAAAGACGAAGATTTGATTCATTGATGCAGTGGCACGAGCATTTATACAATATATAACCCAGCATATAGGATATCTGAAAAAAGCGAGAAGCTTGGAAGCAAATTGGCAAGGAGCTGGGCGTCACAGGTGAGTTTTATGAAGATCGCGGCTGATTCCATTAAAAATTAAATTTATAATCTGCTTCAGGATTCCTTTGGCGACAGTACGAGACAATCATTGCGACAATCTTCTTCATTGTGGGTGAATTTGACAGCAATATAAGCGTCACTACAAATGTGGACTTATTTATAGATAGAGATTGGATTGGATTTGGCTGAGTACCTCTTCAATGGAACTATTTCCATAAGTAATAAGGCGTTCACACCAACCCGTTTTGGCTCATTGAGATGTTTTCGAGCCAAAACGAGTTGCTTTCCCCTTATAGAAATGTCAATTGAAACCGTCTCAATCGGCATGTTTTTCTCAATAACACGTCCCAAAACTGCATGTTGAAGTATGTGAACCCCCTAAGTTGTCAATCTGTCGCACACTGAACATATACATTTCAAATTTTGTCAACAATAAAAATGGAAGCAACAATTGAAATGGAATCGAATAGTTGAATTGTCGTTGTGCATTGATTTGTGAGCACCAAATAATTTAACAATGCTTTTTTGGTACTTTCCATTTTTCTTTTTTATATTTTCAGTAAAAGTTGTTTGTACACAATAAGTTGACATATGCCATTTGAAAACATAATAAATGTCATAATTAAGCAGGCAACATGTGTGAACGGTGAGATGTTTTCCTAAAACAAATGAGCCAAAACGGGTTGGTGTGAACGCCTTATAAAAGTATTAATAAAACACAGAATATTTAAGATATTGAGTTCAAATTTATTCCAGGTGTAGTGCAAATGTTACATTTTAAGAATGAAATTCAATTTCGGTCATATGACTACCACGAGCCCGTCAACAGCGACATTTCGACCGGAACGTTGGCAATTTCGCGTTGGGTGCTGTCTCTGAGCTCGTCTATAGTTGTTGACTTAGACCAAGGATATTCCTCAGGGGAAACGCCGCATCGCCAATAAAAAAAATGAGGAAAGGCTTCAGAGGATGCTGACGATAATGGTTTACTAGGAGGTACAGGTGCTGTACCTAAAATAACTGATTGGCCAAACGGAGAGTACTGGAATATAGCTGTATTTAATTTAAATTAAGAAATGGAAATTGTTTGTTTTAAAATAGATTATAATTAAATAGAAGTTTAATGGACAAACCCCCATCGTGTTGGCTGCCATAACTTCCAACATTAACTGATATGAATGCATAGTTAGCATCGCAGATTCCCACACAATTCGGCATATCCCACATTCGTTGATAATCATTGGCGATGTGTTTGTACTGCTGTGTAGTTGGTTCACTTAATTAAATCGGAGAAAGCAAGCGCCACAAAACTTCACTGTATTCTAAAACAATATTTCGCATTGTTGTTTTCTCCAGCCTGTGACTCCATGCAATCGATTGTATGGAACAACCGTGACCCAAATATCTACAATTTTAAAGAATAGAATGTTAATATTTCCCAACTTGGAATCATAGGATAAAGCAATATTTGACATACAGTATTGTTATTGTTATATCTCTGCCGGTCTAATCCGTTGCTTTGCCGTAGTTAACTCAGTCATTGTTTATAGGACGATATTTTCTTGATTTACTTTAATTGTAAATTCTGCACAGATTTAAAAACACACAAATTTATAAACAATCTTTTTAACTTTATTTTTAATAAACCTAAACAAAAAGAAATCGCGGCTTTTTTGTTTACTTATGTGTTGTTGTTGTCAGACCATATGACTCGTTATCTCAACGTTGGGTAATCGCTCAAACGGGCAACGTTACGGCAACCGTAAAGATAAATTACGGTTACGTATGCCTAACCCGGCCTTTAGTCGCACCAAAGGGTCGTAACGTTACGCGTAATTGAATCCCAATTCCAGATTTGTTTTACATTTAATTTCAATTCCTGGCTTATATAGCGGGATCCATTTTGAGGTTCCCTACTTTTTTAAAGAAAAAACTCAGAAAATTCAAATTGAATGGGGAATGTTTATTATCATTTGAAAAAACATTCTTTGGCATTTATTTTTTTAAGATTATGTCTACCAAATAATGGCCGCGGCTACGTCACAGATGGTCCATCCGTTGAGTCCAATTTTCGATGACTCGTTCGAGCATTTCGACTGGTAACTGGCGAATGACACGCGTTTTGTTTTGCTCCAAGGCCTGAATCGAAGCGGTTTTGTCCGCATAAACTTTACATATCCCCACAGGAAAAAGTCTAACGGTGTGATATCACACGATCTTGGTGGCCAATCGACCGGCCCAAAACGTGAAATGATCTGCTCATCGATGTGTTCTCTCAATAAATCCATTGATTGATGCGATGTGTGGGAAGTGGCGCCCGTCTTGTTGAAACCAAATGTCGCCGAGATCACTAGCTTCAATTTCAGGCATCAAATAGTCGGTTATCATGGCACGATAACGGTCGCCATTGACGGTTACGTTCTCACCGGCATCATTTTTGAAGAAATATTGACCGATGATTCCACCGGTCCACAAACCACACCAAACCGTTGTTTTTTCGGGATGAAGTGGCAGATCTTGAATCTCTTCAGGTTGCTTCGTCCCAAATGCGGCAATTTTGCTTGTTTACATACCCATTGAACCAGAAATGGGCCTCATAGCTGAACAAAATTTGGCTCGAAAACGTCGGATCTTCTCTTTCAAGAGCCCATAAAGCAAATCGATGTCACTTGGGAAGGTGGGCGGCTTCAGTTCTTGCACAAGCTGTATTTTGTATGCTTTCAATTTAAGATCTCGACGTAAAGCGCCATGGCCACACATCAAACTGACTCATCAAACTCGAGTTTTTATGATTGTGTTGGTAAAAAAAACTCACGTATGGTTTGATGAGAGAGTAAAAAAATATCAAAACCATTTAGATATTTGCGTCGACGCGGCAGAGATTTGACGTCGGTTTTATGTGCGTGTGTCAAAATATCTTCAATTATCATTTTTGATTTGTTTTCGAAGTGTTAAAAGTGTTTTATTTTTTGGTGACAAGTGTTTTTTTTTTTGGAAGAAAAACTGGAAATGGAAGAAAAAAATTTTATTCTCGAATTTATTGAAGTGTATCGATGTTTGCCGGCTTTATGAAATGAAGTTTGATGACATGAGTTTGATGTGTGGCCGTGATAAGCAAAACTAAATTTTACTAACACATACAAGAGTTTGATCAAACAGTTTGATGTGTGGCCACGGCGCTTAAAACGCGCCAAGTCGTTCCATACGTCAGTCCGAGTTGCTGCGAACGGCGTCGAATCGACTCTCCACCGTCTTCGTGTACACTCTCAGCTACGGCCGCTACATTTTCTTCACTGCGTGCTGGACGTGGTCTATTCGGTCGAATATTATCCAATAATGAATGCTGGGTCTCAAGATGGGTGATGGTGTTGCGAATAGTACGCTCAGTAGGCCGATTATGTTTACCATAAGTTGAGCGAAGTGCACGAAACACATTCCACACAGAACGTGAATTTTCGTAATAAAGTTGAACGATTTGTAAAAACGTTGTTCAGACGTAAGTCTTTCCATGATGAAATGCCAAACAATACTTAACAAAAATAACATGACAGCATGACACGACTCACACGTGATCTGTCGAAAAAAAGTATTTTATAAATACATTTCACGAATTTTTGGTCTGTTTCGCACTGTTCTTTCTTCGCAACTCATGACACCATTGCTACCAGATAGTGAAAATTCGCCACTTATTGCTTATGTGCCAGTTAAGGGCCCCTTACATTGTGGATTTGTTGTCAAGCATCAGATGTTGTGTTCGACGACTGTTTGCCCTTAGATTACTCATGCAATCTCTACAACATCAGTTCATCTACGACATCAACGTGGTCGGTTGTGCGTGTGTAGCGAAGAAAAAAATCAAAAATGAAAATATGTGACCATAAAAATTTGGGTATTTTCCTTCAACCTTTTTTAATGAATAATTGGGAATTTTTGAAAGATTTTATTTATACCCACATTCAATATGAGTGTGCATCGTGCGTTATATTTTTAATGTGATATACAAATGTACCTGATACACATTTTACCTGACTTTTTCAATACATTTGTTTCATGTTTTCATACAAAATAATATATGCCGAAACAGAGGAGAAAAGTAAAATAAATGTCATGCCAATATCGTTGTTTCTTAATTACTTTTACAAATATTGCCTTCCAAAAATTATGTTTGGGAGAGGCAGACACAAATTCTGTATACTTTTGAAGAAAATGAAAGGAAAGTGTTCATTAAATTAAAATGCTTAACAAATCTACGAAAAATATTTATGTACATATGTATTTATTTTCCACAAGAAATTGTATATTGCCTTCAAACAAACATAAAACATTAGTTTAGTTTTTAAAATAAATTTTTAACAAGCCGGTCATTCAAGGAAAATTAAGCGAAATTTATTTTTTCAAATTTAAAATCAACGTAAATCATTGTTTTGTTTTTTGTTATTCGATCTGTTGTGACTTTTCATAGTTTTGTTTTTGACTATTGAGTTCGAGATCGTTGTTTTTGTTTTCTGTTAAACAGAAAAACAAACCTTCTTTAAATAAGAAGAATAAGAAATGTGTGAAATGTATTAAGGGTGGTCACTGGTTGGTGGACGATATCGTTTCGGAAGCTACCGAGCAACCTCATCGGCACCTTGGACAAAATACCCTGTCAATAATTGGCACAATATGAGAGCAGCTCAATATGAAATAATTGAGAACTGGCTTCTAAGTCCCATATCTCCAAAACATTGCAGACAGTATTTCTCAACTTTAATACATCCCCACACTTCTTGTTTGGTTTTTTGTGTGTCCCTGCAATTTGCGGGGAAGGCACACGATTTGTTGTTATTGTCGCTTCTTACAGCGACAACAAACTTTCGGCCGTACTCTGCCTCATTCATCATTGTTTTTGTTATTCGATCTGTTGTGACTTTTCATAGTTTTGTTTTTGACTATTGAGTTCGAGATCGTTGTTTTTGTTTTCTGTTAAACAGAAAAACAAACCTTCTTTAAATAAGAAGAATAAGAAATGTGTGAAATGTATTAACGATCTCGAACTCAATAGTCAAAAACAAAACTATGAAAAGTCACAACAGATCGAATAACAAAAACAATGATGAATGAGGCAGAGTACGGCCGAAAGTTTGTTGTCGCTGAAAGAAGCGACAATAACAACAAATCGTGTGCCTTCCCCGCAAATTGCAGGGACACACAAAAAACCAAACAAGAAGTGTGGGGATGTATTAAAGTTGAGAAATACTGTCTGCAATGTTTTGGAGATATGGGACTTAGAAGCCAGTTCTCAATTATTTCATATTGAGCTGCTCTCATATTGTGCCAATTATTGACAGGGTATTTTGTCCAAGGTGCCGATGAGGTTGCTTGGTAGCTTCCGAAACGATATCGTCCACCAACCAGTGACCACCCTTAATACATTTCACACATTTCTTATTCTTCTTATTTAAAGAAGGTTTGTTTTTCTGTTTAACAGAAAACAAAAACAACGATCTCGAACTCAATAGTCAAAAACAAAACTATGAAAAGTCACAACAGATCGAATAACAAAAAACAAAACAATGATGAATGAGGCAGAGTACGGCCGAAAGTTTGTTGTCGCTGTAAGAAGCGACAATAACAACAAATCGTGTGCCTTCCCCGCAAATTGCAGGGACACACAAAAAACCAAACAAGAAGTGTGGGGATGTATTAAGGTTGAGAAATACTGTCTGCAATGTTTTGGAGATATGGGACTTAGAAGCCAGTTCTCAATTATTTCATATTGAGCTGCTCTCATATTGTGCCAATTATTGACAGGGTATTTTGTCCAAGGTGCCGATGAGGTTGCTTGGTAGCTTCCGAAACGATATCGTCCACCAACCAGTGACCACCCTTAATACATTTCACACATTTCTTATTCTTCTTATTTAAAGAAGGTTTGTTTTTCTGTTTAACAGAAAACAAAAACAACGATCTCGAACTCAATAGTCAAAAACAAAACTATCAACGTAAATATTTTTGAAAGAAAAATAATAACAATTCTTATAGTCTTCACTTTTAATTTTCCACAATTCTGGCATACTGTTGTATAATTCAAAGAAAATCCAACCAAAATTGCCTATCTCTTTCCATTTTCACTTTTACGCATCTTTACTCAATGAGGTTTATACTGAAATGTCATTTTGCCGACGGCACTTTGTTCTCTATTCGTGTTTCCACCACAATGTTTCTTTTGAACTGACGAAATGTTGTCATACCTGCCATTACACTGTGGATTTGCATGAGCCAACATGAAAATATCAAAATCGTTTTGATTTTCGTCCAACATCCATGAACACTCATCATGCAGCTCCTTAGACTGTGGATAAATCCACGGATCACACAAGTTGTAGGACAAAACTGATGTGTGTAAGGTGGCCTTAGTGGAAGTCAGTTGTTTTCGTTGCAAAGTGCTAAACTAAAATTGCTAGCGAAAACATGCCTATTGTTTACTGTGCTTACAACAACACTTTGACAGACGCCGGACGCAATTCACCGGTATTTAAGAGAAGCCCTGAGCGGCTAATCGCTCCCCAAAATAGAAATATTCAATTTGTTTAGACTGCGATACGTTTGCCACTAATTCCGTTTGTATTATTATCAATTCCATACATGTCATTTCCATTAAGGGGTTCATGGGGTGGTAAATTCTAAGTTAGAAGTTCGCAAAAGAAAATTTTATAAAAAAAAATAAAAAATATGTTTATTGTGGCTATAACTGGAGGAATCGCAAGTGGTAAGAGCACCGTTAGTAAAGTGTTCGAAAGTAATGGAATTCCTGTTATAGATGCGGACAAAATAGCCAGGCAAAGTAAGAACCCAATTAATAAGATAATTATAATTAGGATTAATTAATGATAATGACCTACTTTTTAGTTGTGGAACCTGGCACTCCCTGTTGGCAAAAGATTAAAGAAGTTTTTGGAGATGAAGTTATCCTGCCTTCAAGAGAGATAAATAGAGAGGCTTTGGGTAAAGCAATCTTCAATGATAAAGAATTGAGAGGAAAGCTCAATAAAATTACCCATCCCGTTATACACCGAACCATATTTAAAGAGGTATTCAAGAATTTCATGAGTGGTAAAGCATGGATTGTCCTGGATTTGCCTTTGCTTTTTGAAACTGGAATTTTAATGGATTTCATACATAAGATTATTTGTGTTACTTGGTAGGTAGACAGACAACAACATTCCGCTCTAATGCATTGAAGCATATGTCCATTTTATTATAGTGATTCCAATAAACAACTAAAACGTCTGGTGGAACGTAATGAACTGTCTGAAGAAGATGCCAAGAAACGTATTGAATCACAGATGCCATTGGATAAAAAGTGTGAAAAATCACACTTTGTTATAGACAATAATGGCTCTATTGAAGATACAGAAGAGGCTGCATTGCGAATATGCAATATGATGAAGGACAGTAATCAGCATTGGCGCAATCGACTGAGCCTTTTAGGATTTATTTGTGCAATTATTTTTGTTTTGTATTACCTAAACAAGATTTTCAGTTTTTTCCCAAACATAGGCAATGGCGCAAGGAGCAATTAAACTGTAGTGTAAATTAAATAATTTGATATTTCTTCCGTGTTTTCTGCAAACACCAAATAAAGAAGCTGCTATAAACATATGAAATGACGATTGTTACTCAAAATTCCGTTTAGTAATAAATTAAGAATATTAAGCAGTCCAATAAATCTTTAATAAATTATATATTTTCTACAATAGCTACGAGCTTATTTCATAAATAAGATCAATATTTAGTTCTGTTGCTAATTTGTCGCCTCTGCCGGTGGTAACTCTTTTTCCATTTCCTCCTTTATATTTTGTTGCAACTTTTCTTCGACAGCTTCTAGGCGTTTATTCATTGCGCCCAATGATTCCAAAAGTCCCTTTTGTATTTCGCCATATCGCTTCATGGCCAAAATCAGGCTTTCTTCTATTAACTCTGCCTGTTGGGCGAATTCTTTGTTGTCATCATTGACCTGCTTCAATTTGTCCACACACTCTCCGGGGATGTTTCGGAAGTATTCTGCTCCCAGTGTTGGCTCAAGTTCCTTGATCCGTTCCAGTTGCTGAAATTGTGTATGCAAATCATTTGCCACCGCATTTAGGTAAACCTCCTTTGCTCGAACTTGCTGATTTTCTTCAAGAAAATGAGGATCTAAATACTTCTCCAGCTCTTCACTTCGATCCACAATTGTTTTTATTGTTTCACGCCCAGAAATGGCTTCATTTACTATGTTGTTGGCCGATACCAAAGAGTCGACAACATTCTCTGAGGCCGCTTTAGATGAATCACCTACCCCACCATCGGGGACACCAAGTATGCGAGTTAATGTGTCTAAGCGTTTTTCCAATATGTCTAGAGCTTCCATGCTGCAAATGTTTTTGATAAGTTGACAAGTCTTTGGAATTATTTGCAAAAAAAAAATATTTTACGATAATGAGAAAATGATGTCAACAAAAGATGTCTGACAACAACAATACTAATCGATAGGACTTCTAGTACCACTTATCGAAATGTCAAAATTTTGCAAGGAGGCGAAATTAGTAATAGAAACGTGTCGTAACGTAACACAACGTATGTGTCGTAAGTTATGACTAATCGCTCCGATGTTCGTATAGTTTGTTCTATTTATTAGTAGTGGCTTCAGAAGTGCATATTTTTCATTTTTTAAAGTGTCATAGAGTCGCGATTTAAAAATGTTACGTCAACACTCCATTTTACTTCCAACTTAAGTTAGTATTGCTGATTTATTTCTTTAGTCTACAAATTCAATAAGCGTGTTTTCGTTACAAGCTAGAAATTTTAGACATAGTACGTGATTAAGCACCTAACTACATCAGGCGTGTTTTCGTTACACCATAGGTGCTTAATTTGTATGGGGAGCTAAGCACTTTTAAGCATTATTAGTTCCCGATGAAGTTTGGTGCTTATGTTCCTGTCTTAAGGTGGGTACTATGTTTTTTCGGCACGAAAATTTTTCGCAAAATGTTATTTCGCGGTTGAAAAATGGAACGCTTTTTTACAAAGCGCATTGCAATTTGGAAGTGTGTGTGTCAAAGTGCCACTTTTATATGTATGTATGTGTGTATATGCATGTGCATTTTTTCTTTTTGCTAACATTCTTGAAAACAAACAAAAGATAAAATTCTAATCAATAAACAATTGGAATAATGCCGACTTAGAAAATAGTTAATTTAGAAAATAGTTAAGAAAGGAAATATTGTTGGAGATCATTGTGCTAATGTTATACATAAATTATTTATTTTGTGTTGTTGCGGTGGCGATGTTTGTGAGACATGAAAAGTCAGGGTAGTAAAATTTTATAAATAACGAAATAATTTCCTACTGTTGTGCAAATATAAATAAATAAAATGATGTTTTGATTAATCGAAAAATATGTTTTATTATTATATTTAAGCATTTACATTATATTTGTTGACATATATAAATTATACTTCCATCCATAAACGGAATATCTTCTTCCAACTTTTATGGCTGGGAAAAACTAACTCTGTACCTATGTTCTTTACAACTATTTCCAAATCGAGAACACAGGCACTGTCCAATTCCATTGTCCTACTGCTTTAGTAGCGTTAGTCGTCCATAATGTTTCCTTAGGCTTTTGCACACAATTGTTCTAAACATACATACAAACATAAATGTTCATATCTAATTACAAGACAAATTTCACATTAGGCATGTTTTCGTTACAAGCTAGCACTTTTAGTTTAGCACTTTGCAACGAAAACAACTGACTTCCACTAACTGGCACATAAGCAATAATTGGCGGATTTTCACTATCTGGTAGCAATGGTGTCATGAGTTGCGAAGAAAGAAAAGTGCGAAACAGGCAAAAAATTCGTGAAAAGTATTTATAAAACATATATGTACTATTCTATGTTCAATTGTTTATACATTTTTTTGCAAATATTAAAATAATTTCCCATTTTTCTTCTTCTTCTTCCCGTTAATTTACAATAATTGATAAAATCTCTCCAAAAATGGGATGCCATATTGCTAAATATAGGGTGCCCAATCTGGCAACATCATACTCGATTAAGACATGAACACAAGCACCAAACTTCATCGGGAACTAATAGTGCTTAAAAGTGCTTAGCTCCCCATACAAATTAAGCACTTATGGTGTAACGAAAACACGCCTATTATTACATTTAGTTACATGTCCTTCCACTGTTTTGCAAATTTTGCTTGCTTTTGCACTGCAATCCAATTGGAATTTCGCTCTTCTGGTTTATTTTCTTTGCATTCTTTTTTTCGGAAGATAATTTAATTTATTATTCTTTATTAGGAAATTTTTTATTTACAACATTTGAGTTTCTTGCGGACAAAAATAAATATAAACAAATGGGAGTGTGACGGTGGCAGGCATTAAATTTGTTGCGGCGTTCAATTTGTAACGGCGTTAAATTTGTGGTGGAGCAAAATGTTACTTTTTCGCGTTGAAATAAACATAGTACCACAAACGAAAAAATTTCGCAGTTTTTTTCGCGACTTTGTTTTTATATGGGATTTCAACGCGAAAAATGAACATAGTACAACGTTTAATCGAGTATGGTATTGCCAGATTGGGCATCTCATATTTCGCAGTATGGTATCTCATTTTTGGAGAGATGTTTGTCAATTATTGTGAATTAATGCGAAGAAGAAGAACAAAAATGGAAAATTATTTAATATTTGCAAAAAGAGTGTTAACAGATAGTGGAAATCCGCCACTTACTGCTTATGTGTCAGTTAGTGGAAGTCAGTTGTTTTCCTTGCAAAGAGCTAAACTAAAATTGCTAGCTTGTAACGAGAACATGCCTATCGTTGCTTAGTAATGCTTAAAACGGCTTAGCTCCCCATACAAATTAAGCAGCTATAGCGTAACAAGTCACACCTAATATGATATGAGTGTATGTATTTTTTTGTCTGTAAAAAGCGCGTACAAGTGTTTACACGTCGGTATGGACTGCTAAAAATTATCCACTCCTGGTTTCACATACAATTTGCGCAAAAAGTCGTCATTTGACAACTTTGCCCGAATTCTACAAAAACTCGGGATCGTAACGTAATGTTTGCATAAACGGTACAACCCTCAGGTTGTACGAATAATCACACGGGCGATGTTCAGCCGAAAAGCCGTCTTTGTGTTTGAGGCGCCGCCGATGACAATTTTGGCTCGCCTTGGTTCTCTGATACGACATACAGATTTTAGATTTTCTCTGCGAATCGACTGTAAAAATGCAGTAATTCTGTCCAATATTATTTTAAAAATATTATAAAAGCTTAGTTTATAAATCTAAAACACCTGACCAAGTAAAAGTGAATAGATAATGTAAATCCTTAATAAGTTGGTGAGTGAAAAGGTTCATTTCAAGAACAAACAATACCAAAAAACTGCACAACAACGTCTACGTAGCCACACAAAGCAAGCACCCTCATCAGTACGCAGAAATCAACGTTGACAGTGCCGCTGGCAGAAACTGGGCAGAGCATTTTACCAAGAATTGCTGACTACTTGTGTGTGGAAAGAGAGAACACCAGAAGAAAAGATAGTTTAGTTTCGAAGAGTTGACGAGAAAATCCAAAAGCGCCACAAGAAGTAAAAAAACGACAATAAGCTTAACGACCTAAAAAAAACATTCTGTACGATAGAGAAACTCATTATTAATTCTAATCATGGATGATACAAGTATACAGGACAAGGAACGTTATGCCAGCCGAGAAAACCACTGTGAAATCGAACGTAGAAGGCGTAACAAAATGACCGCCTATATTACCGAACTTTCGGATATGGTGCCGACGTGCAGTGCCTTGGCCAGAAAACCGGACAAACTGACCATATTGCGTATGGCAGTGGCTCATATGAAGGCCTTGAGAGGCACTGGGAATACCAGCAGTGATGGTACTTACAAACCTTCGTTTCTTACAGATCAAGAATTGAAGCACTTGATATTGGAAGCAGCCGACGGCTTTTTGTTTGTGGTATCATGCGATTCCGGGAGAGTTATATATGTCTCGGATTCAGTGACACCAGTATTGAATTATACGCAAAGTGATTGGTATGGTACCAGTCTCTATGAGCATATACATCCCGACGATCGGGAAAAGATCAGAGAGCAGTTGTCTACACAGGAATCCCAAAATTCTGGCCGGATATTGGACTTGAAATCGGGCACGGTAAAGAAGGAAGGCCATCAGTCGTCCATGCGTTTGAGTATGGGAGCACGCCGGGGTTTCATCTGCCGCATGCGTGTTGGCAATGTCAATCCCGAGACTATGGTGGCTGGCCATTTGAATCGCTTGAAACAACGCAATTCCTTGGGACCGTCTAGGGATGGCACCAACTTTGCCGTAGTCCATTGCACAGGCTACATAAAGAATTGGCCACCAACTGAAATGTTTCCGGGCGTACACATGGAACGCCCCGACGATGACATGCATGGATCTCATTGTTGTCTAGTGGCTATTGGTCGTTTGCAGGTTACATCTACGGCCTCCACTGATGTTACCAATGCCAACAACCAATCCGAATTTATAACACGTCATGCTGTTGATGGAAAGTTTACATTTGTCGATCAACGCGTCATGAATATTTTAGGTTATACTCCTCCAGAGCTTTTGGGTAAAATCTGCTATGATTTTTTCCATCCGGATGATCAGTCGCACATGAAGGAGAGTTTTGAGCAAGTGCTCAAGCAAAAGGGGCAAATGTTCTCTTTGATGTACCGGGCCCGCGCCAAATCAGGCGAATATGTTTGGTTAAGGACTCAAGCATATGCTTTCCTAAATCCCTATACAGATGAAGTGGAATATATCGTGTGTACCAATAGCTCCAACAAATCCTCCTTGCATGCGGCAGCAGGTCATGATAACAACAATCCAGAACCACAGGAGCATGTTTATGTAACACCAGGTGTAGACTACACTTTACAAGGCAGGCGTGATGTGACGCCATCGGGAGCTGCAGCTGACCCCAATATGTATGGAACGCACAATATGATTCCGTCAAATGCAGTACCTCCACATTTACCACAGCAACAAGCCACACAAGCACCACAAAATGTACAAAGACCATCTTCAACACAGAACACCGTACCCTATAGCTATGACCCAACCCATTCCCCATTGGCTTACAATACAGCCGGCGGCGGTGGTGGTCCATCCCCCAACACAGCTCATATGGCTAAAATTCCCAAAGCGAACACTTCACCCTCACCACAACATCCAACAAATTGGCCACTAAGACCACCACCACAACAACAGCAACCAGTAACCGAAGGTTATCAATATCAACAATCGAGTCCGGCAAGATCCCCTAGTGGTCCAACCTATACCCAATTAAGTGCCGGCAATGCCCGCCAAGCTGCCGCATATCAGACAGGACCTACACAAGCCCCACCACCTGGCATGTGGGACTGGCAAACGGCTCAACATGGTCCGCATGGTGCACCACATCCAGGAGCCCATCCTCATCATGCACCACACCCGCATGCCACACATCCCGTGCATGCTCATGTTCCCGGACAACAACCGCCGCAACAGGGTCAAGAATTTTCCGATATGTTGCAGATGTTGGATCAAAGTGCAACTGGTACATTCGAAGATCTTAATATAAATATGTTCAATACACAATTTGAATAAAGAGCACCATATAAGCACGTATTTTTCTATCAGAATAAGAAGACACCCGAATAAGAAAAAACACAAAATAGATTGTAAGTCTCAACTTTTCTAATATGTATATTTACTATGTGTGAAGAATATACGAAACAAAATACAATACAAAAAAGATAATTTATTCAATTTTAGCATTTTTGTTTACTAAGGTCTCTTATGGTGTTTTCTTTTGTGCCAAAAAATGCTACATTTTTCTGCCTTTCGCCCCAAAAATGCCTTTTTGTTTTGGTTTGTAAAAAAAATGCTGCACTTTGATAGGGTTTCGTTTTCTTTTGTAAAAAATGTCGCACTTTCACGGTGCAAAAATACATTTCAGTCCTGTATAAATTCGGGGTGGACGCTGCCCTACAATACAGATGTTTTTCAGCGTCAAGATAATAGCCGTGTGACGGGCGGGTATTTTTAGTTTATTTTACTGAGTTAAAAGGCTAGTTTTTGCATTTTTGTTTTCGATTCTGACCATACAAAATGCAGCAGTACAAGGGGTGTAGGCGACATTATTAAAATGCTGCTCTCTGACAGGGCAACATATTTTTCAGAAAAGAAAACACAATTAGTTCTTGTTCGCCATCCCGAATTTTCTTCAATTTTATTATTTCGTTCAGAGAAAGATTTTAAAGAACTCACAGTTGCTGGGTATCTATTCCAGTATCTTGTGATCTAGAAGTGATGTCTATAGTTGAGATCATCGAAAATGTTTGGCGCGATTTTCCAACATACTTTGCTGTTTTTATTTTATTCATATCCGATAATAAAATAATTCACATAAATATATATTAGCTTTTTCTGTCAATAGTGTTAAAAATAGATTTCATTTAAAACTGCATTGTTGTATAAATGTTTCATACTAACAACACCTTGACCTTGTTTAAGCGTTTCTTTCGTTCTTCGACGTTTATCGTTATCGCAGTTTCATTTTACTTATTTCTTTTGTTGAAGAAGTTCTTGCATAAAACAAAATGTTAATTGCATTTATTTTAATTCGAAGTATTATCATCTCTTTTAAGGTATCCAAACCAAGAAGCTACGTTGCAATATACATAGGTAGATACCACTATATTCTATACATGTCTATACATACTATTAAATGCTTTCGCTTACAAATAGTGTTCAGTACAGTCAGTCTACATTAATGCACTTACATAAATATATATAAATGCATGTGGGCAAAGATACTTTTTGACAACACTTTTGAGCTCGTGAATGTTCATGCCTTTATCATAAATAAAGACGGAGATTTTATAGTAGTCAAAACAAAAAGTCGGGCGATATTGGGCCATTTTCTGATATAGCCCCCATATATAGCATCTCCCCGATTTGACTTCATAAGGTCATAGAGACCACAAAGGTCAACTGGTCGGGCTGAAAATTGGTAACTGGGATTTATTTATACCCCGAAACATTCACACGAACAACGGGCCCTCTAGATTTGACTTCGTAACGCCACAAAAAATTAAAATTTCAACGAGATGGTCTAAAAAATTTGGTACAATGTGTTTGTACCCGAAACCATTCACATGCGATCCATGGTGGAGGGTGTATAAGATTCGACATGGCCGAACTTAATCCGTCTTGTTTAATTCTATTTTCGTAGCTTTTTGGCAAAACGTAAATAGATGGGCTAGTTCTTCTATAATATCTCAGTAATTTGTAATTTGTCATTTAATTAAAGTTTATTTTCCTTGCATCTTCATTTCATTTAATTTGTAATTTCAATGGCTCGGCTCATCATACTCGATAAATGTCGCAAGTCCGAGTTCGATATTCTACTTTTGGCCGTTTTCTAGATATGGTGAAATTATCGAGAATTTGTCAAATTTCTTTTTATAAGAAATTTGACAATTGTAGCTATAAAATTTAAATTTGAAAATTTTAATTTTAATAGCTTTGACAATTGTAGCAATTAAAATTTGTATTTTAAAATTTTCATTTTAATAGCTACGCACAGTGGTCCAAGGGTCGCTCAAATTTTATAAATTTAAAAATTTCAATTATTACATTTAGCTCACAAATGAAATTATTAGTATTTTTTGAGAATGATGACAACAGTAGATTTTTAAATCAGTGTTAGAAAATGGAAAAAATATTGGATTTTTTATAGCGTTTTTTTATTGCGTCGGGAAAACTGCTGCTATTACGTCCATTGAGTGCACTTAAGGAAATAATCGAAGGAAAAAAAGATTATTCAAGATGCTGAAGAAGCCTGTTAGAGTAAGCTGTAATTGACAAGCTAAAATGTTTTAATTCAATATGCAGTGCGTTATACAAACGTGCCACTCGTACAAGGAATGCATCATCCAAAAGATGAAATACCCTAGGTATTAATAATTGATTTCTTCTGGTTGAATGGCAAAATTCAAGTGTCCTCACCAGGAAACTCGGACACTGATTCTTAATTAGCTTATAAAAAAAAAACTAATAACCGGGAACTCAAGAAAGTGGAGAAATTACACCCCAGAAACTTTACAACATAAGGGGTTATATGAACTCGCCGATTTAATCTGTACACAAACCGTACCGCTCTGTTAATAGCCAGATGTACTAGATTCATATTTCTCTGCGTCGTCCCAGAATATACCTCCAAGCAATACTGTTGAATATGTTTAATAAGTTAACCTTATATAATGTACTTGTTCTTATACTTGAGTTTCTGTTGTTATATCATTATATGTATTTTTGTACTCATGAATGAGTTGTGAAACTACTTTTGAACTCAATAGGTTATGAGCCCAGACTCGAAAATAAAATAAAAAGTATAGATATTTTTTTTTCCTGAAGTCAAAAAAAAAAGAATTTTTCAAGATTCAATATTTTCAAGATTAAAAAAGAAGAATAATTGAAGAGGATTTAATAGAGGACTGGAAAATACTCAAGATTCATTAAGGATTCAAGTTAAAGGAGAAATCAAAAATTGTAAAACGCAAGAAAAGGAATTCTTCCAACTATATCGGCTTCAATTCTTCTGTGTGCATAAAAGAAATCTATAAAACATGGAGTTTACGAAGAATTTGAAACCGCTATCATGCGAGTCAGATTGGCCAATATGGAAAAGGAAGGTCAGAGATATTTTAGATTTCTATGAAGGAGCTCTAGACGTCATAGACAAGAAGATCGAAAAACCAGAATCTTTAGGAGAAGGAGCAAGCGATGCGCAAAATAGAGAGCACAAGAAGAAGGTCGAATTCTACCGCAAGGCCAATTCATATGCAAAAACCATAATAACAAATACAATATCAGACGAAATATATCAAAAAGTTATGGATAAGGAGAACGCATACGACACATGGAATGCCTTAAAGAATATTTTCGAAGCAACCTCAAAGGACCAATTATTCAGGATATGTACTGATCTTTTTTCATTTAAATGGCAAAATGAACAGGATGCTTCGACACATATTGCACAACTTAGAGGTTTGTGGGACGAATTAAACAGTGGATTACGAACAAAAGGTGAAAATATATTGCCCGATATGCTTCTAGTATGCAAGATACTACACATTTTACGGCCTGCATATGAAATGTTCCGTTCAAGTTGGATGATGCTCACAAGAGATGCGGACAAATCAATAGATGAACTAATAATGCAAATTTGTTTATTCGAGCGAAATTTCAAAAAGGATGTCCAAGAGCAGCTTGTCAATCAAGAAGCGCTTATGGCGAGAACAAAGAAATATTCAAAAGAAAAGAATGCAAAGAAATTTACCAAGAGGGAAGATTTGTGTCACTATTGTAAAAAAAAGGGTCACTGGTTGAAAGATTGCCGAAAATGGATAGCAGACGGGAAACCATCCAAGAAATCCACACCAGCCGCAGACGTTAATGTAGCACTGAATGTCGATACAATTTAAGAAACTGTATCAAATCTAGATGGCAGTTGGTGGGTTGATAATGGAGCCACAAAACATGTTACGAATTCATTTGAGATGTTTTCAAAATTTTCCAAATTTAATGAACCACAAGAGATACTGGCTGCTGGTAAGGAATCCATTAAGGCATTCGGCAAAGGTACTATTGATATCATATCAAAGGTAAATGGGAGAAATCTAAAAATGGAACTCAAAGACGTATGGTATGTACCTGATATTTCGAGAAATTTGTTCTCAGTTCTTGCCACCCAAGATAGAAATCCCAATAGTAGCTTTAAATCTACTGCAACGAAGTGTTGGTTAACAGTTAATGGGCAAATAGTCATGTGCCGCAGTAGATCTATAAAAGGGAATCTTTATAAAGCATCGATATATGCAATACAGCCAAAAATGAAAGAAAATGTCTGCCTGGCAATAGCAGATTCATCAATGCTCCAACTGTATTACGAGAGGTGGGGACATCAAGATAAACGTCACGTTAAGGATAGACTAGAACGCGATTTTGGCATTAAAGTAAAAAATGCAAAATGAGATTTGCGAACCATATATATTTGGTAAAGCATTTAGAAGACCATTTGGAAACAAAGAGACTGCAACAGCTCCCGGAGAGCTCATTTCAGCTGATGTTTGCGGTCCATTCCATACATCGTTTCAAGGATTTAGATATCTAATTGTATACAAAGATGACTTTACAAAGTATAGGTATGGATATGTAGCCAAAAATAAATCCGAAGTGAAAGATACCCTTCAACAGATGTTGGCTCATGCAAAATGTCAAGGACATACAGTTAAAAATTTTATCAGCGATAATGGACTGGAATTCAATAATAAGGATGTAAAGAAAATTCTGAAGGAAAATGGAATTACTCAAAGACTTACCGCTCCTTACACACCTCAGCAAAATGGTCGATGTGAACGTGAAAATAGAACGATAGTTGAAATGGCGAGAACTTTTAAGTATTCAAATCCTGATGTAGAATTTCCAAACGCAATATGGGCAGAATTAGTAAAAATAGCTATATATGTTTTGAATAGAACCTCAAAATCATCTGTTCCAGGAATGACTCCACATGAATTATGGCTTGGGAAGAAACCTAGAATAAATCATTTGCGTATAATTGGATCAAAATGCTATGTACACATTCCCCAACAAAAGCGTTTAAAGATGGACAAGAAAGCCATTAGAGGATTTTTAGTTGGATACG
This sequence comes from Eudasyphora cyanicolor, assembly GCA_963930755.1. Lineage (NCBI taxonomy): Eukaryota > Metazoa > Arthropoda > Insecta > Diptera > Muscidae > Eudasyphora > Eudasyphora cyanicolor. Next base: position 49,645,943 of record OZ005734.1, on the reverse strand, counting down.
ACGGAGATGAAAGGTATAGAGTTTACATGCCAGAAAAACACAGTGTAGAAATATCCAGAGATATAAAGTTTGAAGAGAAAATTCAAAATTGCAAAGGTGAATCAAAGATAGAAAGCTCAAATGATACTCCATCCAAAAAAGTAGCCGATGGACTAGCCTATGAAGACAATATAAGGCCTATCAATTGCAAACAATTTCAAATTCCACACACTAACAAATGTTCTGAAAACAGCGTCGAAATTTTAGAAGAAAAAACATCTGTACCATTGCAAGAAGAAGTCCGCCCAGAAGAAGAAACGGCGAGTACAGAACAATATGAAGACGGCCAAGAAGAAGATACTGTAGGTATATTACAAGAGGAAAATGTACATCCAATAGATAACACGTCAATTCAAGAAGATGATAGCTCAGTTTCAGATTTCCAAGGTTTTAGTGAAGAGCATGAAGTTGCCAAACGATTTCGTGACAATGATTCCGAAGATGATGAACCAATATCAAAAAGACTAAGAGATCGCACCCTTCTTTCTAACTCAAAGTTCAAGAATTTTGTTATGATTGCTCAGGAGATAGAGTCAAATGTTCCTACACCACTTACTTACAATCAAGCAATGAAAAGTAATGAGAGAAATGAATGGGTTGCTGCAATGGAATCTGAAATGAGATCATTAAATGAAAACAACACATGGATCTTAACAGAATTGCCAAGTGGATCGAATGCACTTCCAGGGAAATGGGTGTATAGATCCTGATGGAACTATAGATAAATACAAAGCTAGATTGGTTGTTAAGGGCTTTAAACAAGAAAAAGGTTTAGTAAAAAGTAAAAGACCAAACATTTAGTCCAGTTGCGAAAATGACAACTATTAGATCACTAATAAGCGTAGCCGCAACCGAAAACCTTCACATGGCACTGTTCGATGTTTCTACAGCATTCTTATATGGCGAATTAGAAGAAGTGATCTATATGGAACAACCCGAAGATTTTAGTGATGGCACAGGTAGGGTCTGTCAATTGAAAAGAAGCCTTTACGGGCTAAAACAAGCTCCAAGATGTTGGAACAAAAAGATGGGAAAGTATTTAGAAGCCAGGATTGGTTTGAAAGCAAGCACGGCTGACCCATGTCTATACATAAGAAAACAGGGTGAAAACAAGCTTATGATTGCTCTGTACGTCGATGATGGACTTGTAGCAGCCACGGATAAAAATCAGTTGGATGAATTTATGGAAGATTTGAAAAGGCAATTTAAGATAACTATTAAAGAAGCAACATATTTTCTTGGACTAGAAATTCAAAGTACTGATAATTCAATCGAAGTAAATCAAAAAGTTTACGCAAAACGTATTCTGCAGAAATTCAATTTTGCTGAATGCAGATCAGTGTCAACGCCTATGGAGAAGTCTAAAGAGTGTACTGAATCAGGGAAAGATATGGAAAAATTCCCATACAGGCAAGCTGTAGGGGCTTTGATGTATTTAATGCTCGGAACAAGACCCGATATTGCTTACAGCGTTAGTTATCTATCAAGGCATTTAGAAAAACCTACAAAAGAAGATATTATTAAACTTAAGAGGGTGTTCAGATACATTTCTGGGACATTGAATTATAGTCTGAAATACCAAAGAAAAGGAGAAAAATTAATCAAATGTTTCAGTGACGCAGACTTTGGAGGTTGTGTTGAGACAGGAAGATCAACATCTGGCGTAGTGGTAACTTATGCTGGTACTGCTATTTCATGGATAAGTCAGAGACAAAAAATTGTTTCAACCTCAACCACCGAAGCAGAAATTATTGCAGCGAATGAAGCATGCAAAGAATTAATATGGATCAGAAGACTATATAAGGAAGTCATTAATTTAAAAGAAACACCTACATTATTTGTAGATAATACAGCAGCACTGCGCTTAGCTCAAAACCCAGAATATCATCGGAGGACAAAGCATATTTCTATAAAATATTTGTTCATAAGGGAGAAGGTTTCTGAAGGAAAAATATTTGTTTCGCAAATATCAACAGAAAATCAATTAGCTGATATGATGACTAAACCTCTGGCCAAGGAACGTTTAAAATATTTATGTAACAAGTTAAATATCCATATGTTGACTTATTAAACAAGGGAAAGTGTTGAATATGTTTAATAAGTTAACCTTATATAATGTACTTGTTCTTATACTTGAGTTTCTGTTGTTATATCATTATATGTATTTTTGTACTCATGAATGAGTTGTGAAACTACTTTTGAACTCAATAGGTTATGAGCCCAGACTCGAAAATAAAATAAAAAGTATAGATATTTTTTTTTCCTGAAGTCAAAAAAAAAAGAATTTTTCAAGATTCAATATTTTCAAGATTAAAAAAGAAGAATAATTGAAGAGGATTTAATAGAGGACTGGAAAATACTCAAGATTCATTAAGGATTCAAGTTAAAGGAGAAATCAAAAATTGTAAAACGCAAGAAAAGGAATTCTTCCAACTATATCGGCTTCAATTCTTCTGTGTGCATAAAAGAAATCTATAAAACATGGAGTTTACGAAGAATTTGAAACCGCTATCATGCGAGTCAGATTGGCCAATATGGAAAAGGAAGGTCAGAGATATTTTAGATTTCTATGAAGGAGCTCTAGACGTCATAGACAAGAAGATCGAAAAACCAGAATCTTTAGGAGAAGGAGCAAGCGATGCGCAAAATAGAGAGCACAAGAAGAAGGTCGAATTCTACCGCAAGGCCAATTCATATGCAAAAACCATAATAACAAATACAATATCAGACGAAATATATCAAAAAGTTATGGATAAGGAGAACGCATACGACACATGGAATGCCTTAAAGAATATTTTCGAAGCAACCTCAAAGGACCAATTATTCAGGATATGTACTGATCTTTTTTCATTTAAATGGCAAAATGAACAGGATGCTTCGACACATATTGCACAACTTAGAGGTTTGTGGGACGAATTAAACAGTGGATTACGAACAAAAGGTGAAAATATATTGCCCGATATGCTTCTAGTATGCAAGATACTACACATTTTACGGCCTGCATATGAAATGTTCCGTTCAAGTTGGATGATGCTCACAAGAGATGCGGACAAATCAATAGATGAACTAATAATGCAAATTTGTTTATTCGAGCGAAATTTCAAAAAGGATGTCCAAGAGCAGCTTGTCAATCAAGAAGCGCTTATGGCGAGAACAAAGAAATATTCAAAAGAAAAGAATGCAAAGAAATTTACCAAGAGGGAAGATTTGTGTCACTATTGTAAAAAAAAGGGTCACTGGTTGAAAGATTGCCGAAAATGGATAGCAGACGGGAAACCATCCAAGAAATCCACACCAGCCGCAGACGTTAATGTAGCACTGAATGTCGATACAATTTAAGAAACTGTATCAAATCTAGATGGCAGTTGGTGGGTTGATAATGGAGCCACAAAACATGTTACGAATTCATTTGAGATGTTTTCAAAATTTTCCAAATTTAATGAACCACAAGAGATACTGGCTGCTGGTAAGGAATCCATTAAGGCATTCGGCAAAGGTACTATTGATATCATATCAAAGGTAAATGGGAGAAATCTAAAAATGGAACTCAAAGACGTATGGTATGTACCTGATATTTCGAGAAATTTGTTCTCAGTTCTTGCCACCCAAGATAGAAATCCCAATAGTAGCTTTAAATCTACTGCAACGAAGTGTTGGTTAACAGTTAATGGGCAAATAGTCATGTGCCGCAGTAGATCTATAAAAGGGAATCTTTATAAAGCATCGATATATGCAATACAGCCAAAAATGAAAGAAAATGTCTGCCTGGCAATAGCAGATTCATCAATGCTCCAACTGTATTACGAGAGGTGGGGACATCAAGATAAACGTCACGTTAAGGATAGACTAGAACGCGATTTTGGCATTAAAGTAAAAAATGCAAAATGAGATTTGCGAACCATATATATTTGGTAAAGCATTTAGAAGACCATTTGGAAACAAAGAGACTGCAACAGCTCCCGGAGAGCTCATTTCAGCTGATGTTTGCGGTCCATTCCATACATCGTTTCAAGGATTTAGATATCTAATTGTATACAAAGATGACTTTACAAAGTATAGGTATGGATATGTAGCCAAAAATAAATCCGAAGTGAAAGATACCCTTCAACAGATGTTGGCTCATGCAAAATGTCAAGGACATACAGTTAAAAATTTTATCAGCGATAATGGACTGGAATTCAATAATAAGGATGTAAAGAAAATTCTGAAGGAAAATGGAATTACTCAAAGACTTACCGCTCCTTACACACCTCAGCAAAATGGTCGATGTGAACGTGAAAATAGAACGATAGTTGAAATGGCGAGAACTTTTAAGTATTCAAATCCTGATGTAGAATTTCCAAACGCAATATGGGCAGAATTAGTAAAAATAGCTATATATGTTTTGAATAGAACCTCAAAATCATCTGTTCCAGGAATGACTCCACATGAATTATGGCTTGGGAAGAAACCTAGAATAAATCATTTGCGTATAATTGGATCAAAATGCTATGTACACATTCCCCAACAAAAGCGTTTAAAGATGGACAAGAAAGCCATTAGAGGATTTTTAGTTGGATACGACGGAGATGAAAGGTATAGAGTTTACATGCCAGAAAAACACAGTGTAGAAATATCCAGAGATATAAAGTTTGAAGAGAAAATTCAAAATTGCAAAGGTGAATCAAAGATAGAAAGCTCAAATGATACTCCATCCAAAAAAGTAGCCGATGGACTAGCCTATGAAGACAATATAAGGCCTATCAATTGCAAACAATTTCAAATTCCACACACTAACAAATGTTCTGAAAACAGCGTCGAAATTTTAGAAGAAAAAACATCTGTACCATTGCAAGAAGAAGTCCGCCCAGAAGAAGAAACGGCGAGTACAGAACAATATGAAGACGGCCAAGAAGAAGATACTGTAGGTATATTACAAGAGGAAAATGTACATCCAATAGATAACACGTCAATTCAAGAAGATGATAGCTCAGTTTCAGATTTCCAAGGTTTTAGTGAAGAGCATGAAGTTGCCAAACGATTTCGTGACAATGATTCCGAAGATGATGAACCAATATCAAAAAGACTAAGAGATCGCACCCTTCTTTCTAACTCAAAGTTCAAGAATTTTGTTATGATTGCTCAGGAGATAGAGTCAAATGTTCCTACACCACTTACTTACAATCAAGCAATGAAAAGTAATGAGAGAAATGAATGGGTTGCTGCAATGGAATCTGAAATGAGATCATTAAATGAAAACAACACATGGATCTTAACAGAATTGCCAAGTGGATCGAATGCACTTCCAGGGAAATGGGTGTATAGATCCTGATGGAACTATAGATAAATACAAAGCTAGATTGGTTGTTAAGGGCTTTAAACAAGAAAAAGGTTTAGTAAAAAGTAAAAGACCAAACATTTAGTCCAGTTGCGAAAATGACAACTATTAGATCACTAATAAGCGTAGCCGCAACCGAAAACCTTCACATGGCACTGTTCGATGTTTCTACAGCATTCTTATATGGCGAATTAGAAGAAGTGATCTATATGGAACAACCCGAAGATTTTAGTGATGGCACAGGTAGGGTCTGTCAATTGAAAAGAAGCCTTTACGGGCTAAAACAAGCTCCAAGATGTTGGAACAAAAAGATGGGAAAGTATTTAGAAGCCAGGATTGGTTTGAAAGCAAGCACGGCTGACCCATGTCTATACATAAGAAAACAGGGTGAAAACAAGCTTATGATTGCTCTGTACGTCGATGATGGACTTGTAGCAGCCACGGATAAAAATCAGTTGGATGAATTTATGGAAGATTTGAAAAGGCAATTTAAGATAACTATTAAAGAAGCAACATATTTTCTTGGACTAGAAATTCAAAGTACTGATAATTCAATCGAAGTAAATCAAAAAGTTTACGCAAAACGTATTCTGCAGAAATTCAATTTTGCTGAATGCAGATCAGTGTCAACGCCTATGGAGAAGTCTAAAGAGTGTACTGAATCAGGGAAAGATATGGAAAAATTCCCATACAGGCAAGCTGTAGGGGCTTTGATGTATTTAATGCTCGGAACAAGACCCGATATTGCTTACAGCGTTAGTTATCTATCAAGGCATTTAGAAAAACCTACAAAAGAAGATATTATTAAACTTAAGAGGGTGTTCAGATACATTTCTGGGACATTGAATTATAGTCTGAAATACCAAAGAAAAGGAGAAAAATTAATCAAATGTTTCAGTGACGCAGACTTTGGAGGTTGTGTTGAGACAGGAAGATCAACATCTGGCGTAGTGGTAACTTATGCTGGTACTGCTATTTCATGGATAAGTCAGAGACAAAAAATTGTTTCAACCTCAACCACCGAAGCAGAAATTATTGCAGCGAATGAAGCATGCAAAGAATTAATATGGATCAGAAGACTATATAAGGAAGTCATTAATTTAAAAGAAACACCTACATTATTTGTAGATAATACAGCAGCACTGCGCTTAGCTCAAAACCCAGAATATCATCGGAGGACAAAGCATATTTCTATAAAATATTTGTTCATAAGGGAGAAGGTTTCTGAAGGAAAAATATTTGTTTCGCAAATATCAACAGAAAATCAATTAGCTGATATGATGACTAAACCTCTGGCCAAGGAACGTTTAAAATATTTATGTAACAAGTTAAATATCCATATGTTGACTTATTAAACAAGGGAAAGTGTTGAATATGTTTAATAAGTTAACCTTATATAATGTACTTGTTCTTATACTTGAGTTTCTGTTGTTATATCATTATATGTATTTTTGTACTCATGAATGAGTTCAGTCAATAAACTACTTTTGAACTCAATAAATACAAAACAGTTGGCATAACCAGGGCATGCACAAGACGCTCCCTAACAAAAAGGGGCAGAGACAAATCTGTACCGTATAGATTTTTTAAAGAAAAATTCACTCTTGAAACAACCCTATTAATGTGTTGTTCAAAACGCAGCTTGTCATCTAATTGAACTCCTAGACATTCTACGTGGTTAACGAATTCAATACGTGTGCTATTATATATTATCTGGATATTATTGTAGGCACTGGAAGAAAACAATAGCGCCTTAGTTTTGGATGGATTTACGCAGAGTTTATTCTGTAACATCCAAGCGCTTAATGTTTCTAAAACTAATTCAATTACAGACTGAAGAGTTTCAGAAAAACGATGGTGACCCTTAAATAGCAACTGAATATCATCTGCAAAAGCATATGGAACACACCAGTTTTGTAAACGGGTGAAAAGGTCGTTTATATAAATTATAAATAGCAAGGGTCCCAACACTGATCCCTGCGGAACACCACTTTTAACGTGAAGAATATTACTGCGTCTACCATCAATACATACCAATTGACGCCTATTAGTAAGAAAAGAGCACAGCATGGTGCACGCACTACTCGAAAATCCATATGTGTTATATAGCTTATACAACAAAGTGGAATAATCCACCCTGTCAAAGGCTTTTTTCCAAATCCAATGACAAAAGGATACAAAATTTTTAATCGCCAAAATTGCGGCGGATGGAATCTGTTAGGCCTAACAATAAGGAAGTTATACTTCTACTGTTTCTAAACTCACACTGGGCATCATGGAGGAAACTATTACTTTCCAAGTAGGTTAACATTTGAGTTTTCATTATATGTTCTACTACTTTGGAACAAATTGGCAAAATTGAGATTGGACGGAAATCGTTCATTGAATGTGAGGCTCCCTTCTTCTTAACAGGTATTATTTTGGAGGTCTTCCAACCAGCTGGGAACAGAGATGTCAGTAAAATCGTGTTGACAATATGCAAAAAGTGAAAGCCAATAAATGGGTAAACAATTTTCAAAAATTTCAAAAATTTCAAAGTAATAAGTTAACCTTATATAATGTACTTGTTCTTATACTTGAGTTTCTCCCTAACAAAAAGGGGCAGAGACAAATCTGTACCGTATAGATTTTTTAAAGAAAAATTCACTCTTGAAACAACCCTATTAATGTGTTGTTCAAAACGCAGCTTGTCATCTAATTGAACTCCTAGACATTCTACGTGGTTAACGAATTCAATACGTGTGCTATTATATATTATCTGGATATTATTGTAGGCACTGGAAGAAAACAATAGCGCCTTAGTTTTGGATGGATTTACGCAGAGTTTATTCTGTAACATCCAAGCGCTTAATGTTTCTAAAACTAATTCAATTACAGACTGAAGAGTTTCAGAAAAACGATGGTGACCCTTAAATAGCAACTGAATATCATCTGCAAAAGCATATGGAACACACCAGTTTTGTAAACGGGTGAAAAGGTCGTTTATATAAATTATAAATAGCAAGGGTCCCAACACTGATCCCTGCGGAACACCACTTTTAACGTGAAGAATATTACTGCGTCTACCATCAATACATACCAATTGACGCCTATTAGTAAGAAAAGAGCACAGCATGGTGCACGCACTACTCGAAAATCCATATGTGTTATATAGCTTATACAACAAAGTGGAATAATCCACCCTGTCAAAGGCTTTTTTCCAAATCCAATGACAAAAGGATACAAAATTTTTCATCGCCAAAATTGCGGCGGATGGAATCTGTTAGGCCTAACAATAAGGAAGTTATACTTCTACTGTTTCTAAACTCACACTGGGCATCATGGAGGAAACTATTACTTTCCAAGTAGGTTAACATTTGAGTTTTCATTATATGTTCTACTACTTTGGAACAAATTGGCAAAATTGAGATTGGACGGAAATCGTTCATTGAATGTGAGGCTCCCTTCTTCTTAACAGGTATTATTTTGGAGGTCTTCCAACCAGCTGGGAACAGAGATGTCAGTAAAATCGTGTTGACAATATGCAAAAAGTGAAAGCCAATAAATGGGTAAACAATTTTCAAAAATTTCAAAGTGAAACCATATAAGCCTGCAGCATTAGACTTTATAGCGAAAAAGGCCTTATCCAACTCTTCAATGCTCACACACCGGAAAGAAAAACCTTCATATCTATACTGCCTATGCTGAATATCATCAATTATGCAAGGTGAATTCAACTGATTTTCTACGAATGCTTGATTCAAGGTGTCCACATTCATATTACAATTATAAGACTTAGAGTCTGATAGTCCATTGGTTTTATAATTTTCCAGAAATCTCTACCACTAGAGGCATTATTGAGCAGGGAAGCATGTGCATCTTTCTTAAATTTTCTGACAACTGATTTAGCCTTGTTTCTAACCCTACAAAAAATGTATGCCTTAAATGCCCCGATGTATGCCTTAAATGCCAAGTCTCGTAAAGAAATATAGTACGAGATCTGAGGGGATTTAAACCAATTATCATTACGACTGCATACTCTTCTCCTTCTCAGCGGAAAAATAGAATGTATTGAATCAAGATGTCTCTCTAAACTTACCCACTGAAAATCAACGTCATTTGTTCTTTGACATTTGACAAGTATAAACTACGCCATTACAAAAAATGGAACGATACACGATTCAACAACGCATTGAAATTATTAAAATTCGTAAATCATTTTGACTGATGAGGCCATTTCCACCTCGGTGGCTTCGTCAAGAAGCAAAATTGTCGCATCTGGGGCTCGGAAAACCCAAGAGTTATTGTTGAGAAGCCTCTCCATCCTCAACGTGTGACTGTTTGTTGCGGTTTATGGTCGGGCGGGTTCATTGGACCTTACTTTTTCGAAAATGAGGTTGGATCAACAGTTACGGTGAATGGATTGCGCTATCGAGAGATCATTAATGATGATGGTCGGAGTTGGATGGTATTGATCTGGAAAACGTTTACTTTCAACAAGAAGGCGCTATGTGCCATACAAGCAACGAAACCATTGCTCTGTTAGGGGGAAAGTGACCGTGTTATCTCTTGAAGAGGTGATCACAATTGGCCACCGAGATCTTGTGATTTAGGTATTAAGGTGTGTGTTCATTGTTTCAAGAATGAGCACCGTCAAATTTGAAAGTTGAAATATATGTAAGTTCTTTTCGATTTGGTATCAGCGCGTCAGAGAAGCTTTATTTTTGCCGATAATTATAAAATTTGGCAGAGGAGTTTTTTTGGTACAGAAATTATGATTGTTTGGTTTGCATCGAATATATTTCGTAAAGGAAAATATTTTTTCTCAGTGGATCGTTTTTTTTTTGTGATATTGTAAATATATTTTCTCATCACTAATAAACGTTATTCTACATGATTTACATTTATTTGCACATCATTTTCATTATTCATCGCCAATTTTTCTCCTTTATTTTGAGATTTGCGAGCTCGCTTGTAGTCACGATAACGCGGTCTTTTAACTGCATAATGCTCTGATTCGCTTTCGCTAGTAGTGGTACCACCACCACTATGATAACATTTTTGATCTTCCTCTTCATTATCACTACCCGACGCCAGTGAAGCTTCTCTGCGTTTCCGAACATGTAACCATGCTGACATCATTTTGTTCATTGCTGGTTTCTCAACTTTTATCATTTCCACAGGTTTGTTGCATTTGTCAGATTTGTTGCGCGAATTATTGACTAAATTCGATACCCTATGCCATTCAAGTTCAGTACATGGACGTAGAGTTGCTAACGCCTGTTCATCGGAGACATTCTTAAAATCTAACCATGTCTGGAAATTAATAAGTTACACGCATTACGTTTCAATATTTAATATTAGTTCTCCCTTGACAAGCCTTACATTAAGTTGTTCCTCTGTTTCAAGTATGCCTGGCATACGATAGTGTAACCAGGACATAATTTTGGAAGACTCAAATGTTATGACACTGTAACTGTAAATTTTATCACCCTGCTCGTCCTCCCACACATCAAATAAGCCAGCCATTTTCAAGAGATTAACATCTTCCGGCTTCCAAGAATCACGATCATATATTTTGATTTGTTCCTTTTGAGGCATATACAGCAAGTGAGCAGCTCTTTCGGAAGGTTTTGCCGATACAGTTGTCTGCCATTCATAGAACCCTAGAGGAATTTGTGTTTTATATACATACGGCGAAATAGTTCACAGTACTTAATACAAACCTTCACAAAGAATTGCACAGCGTTGTCCACGACGAAATGGTCCTCTATACAACTTGGATTCCAACATATGTTCCAAGCGACAGTTGTTGGTAGTTAAACCATGTTTTCTATAGTCACCTCTGTGCCAGAATGGAATCATGCCCCACATCATGGGAACAACTACACGAGAATTTTCCATATTTTTAGCATCTTGTTCATCATAAAAGTGATGTTTGGACACCAGAACCGGTGTAATGTCGGTGGGAGCTAAATTATAAGACGGAACAAATTTTCGCCCACAATTAAATTCCGATCGCCATTCCGGTTCTATGAAGTAATCTTCTTTAGGATTTGAAGGATCCTCCTCAGAAATCTTCGTAGATTTTATATGTTTATAGCGACATGCTTTTAATATTTCTGGAGGCTCCAGTGTCCTAAAATCAAAACAATCAGCAATTACAGGGCAGTAATCCAATTTATATATGACTTACAAGCAAGTTCGTCCACACATAATTTTTGGCAAATAATAAAAAGAATCAATTTAAGCGGTCTGTCATCTCCTTAACAAAAGGCGTTCCCTCACGCACGCCATATGTCAAAGGCCCTAGGTAAAAGCGTTCGCAAGGCTGTCTCTTATGTAAGAGTGAGAGCGTGCGGCGTCTGTCAACTCGATTTCAAATGTATGGAATTGTTCTACAACTTCCGAAATTCGCAGATAATTTCAAAAAATTTAAAATTTATAGAACGTACTGGCGAGAGAGAAAAATTGTGAGCTATTTCGGAAGATGTAGACAAATTCCATACATACGAAATCGAGTTTGACACACGTCGTGCCGCCCTTTTAGTTTTACTATTCTGGGTTGGCATTTGATATCTGATCGTAACGGGATGCTTATTGTTGAACGAGCTTTGGCAAGAGCTATATTTCGTCCATATGTCACTTTTGACTCCGAAGTCAAATTCGATAAGTGACCTCTGTCATCTCGTTTTCTATCCCCTTAAGACCGGTACTATGTTCGCGTTTCACGGTGAAATCCCATACAAAAACCAAAGTTGTGAAAAAATTAGTGAAATTTTTTCATTTGTGATACTGTGTTTATTTCAACGTGAGAAATTTACATTTTGCGCCGCTACAAATTAATTGAACGCCGCAACAAATTGAAGCCGCCAGCATTGTACTCCTATTTATTTATATTTATATTTGTCCGCGAGAAATTCAACTGTTGTAAATATTAGCAATAAAATTTCCTAATAAAGAATACTAAATTAAATTATCTGAAATAAATAAAACTAATGCAAAGCTTTGGAACGGAAAATAATTATGTATATGGAATAAACGAGAAGAACGACATTCCAATTAGATAGCAAAAAATGTGCAAAACACTGGAAGGACATGTAACTATGTGTATGTAATAATGTGGAATTTGTCTTGTAAATACATATGTACATTTACGTTTGTATGCTTAGAACAATCGTGACGAAAAGCCTGGAAAAACTTTGTGGACGGCTAACGCTACCGAAGCAGTGATGATGCCTGTGATCTCGTTTTTAAATTGTTATAAAGAAAATAGTAAGTTCTTGCCAGCCATAGGAGTTGGAAGAAATTCCGTTTATGGATGGAAGTATAATTTATATATGTCAACAAATATAATGTAAACCATTAAAAATAATAATAAAACATCTTTTTCGGCTCATCAAAACATCATTATATTTATTTATATTCGTACAACAGTGGGAAATTATTTTGTTATTTGTAACATTGTAGTCCACTGGCTTCTGATGCCTCACAAGCATCGCCATCGTATCAACACAAAATAAATAATTTATGTATAACATTAGCACAATGATCTTCAACAATATTTCCTCTCTGCAATTTAAATTAATTATTTTCGAAGTCGGCATTATTCAATTTAATTGTTTATTGATCAGAATTTAAACTAAACGTGTTTGTTTTTAAGAAAAGCAAAAAGGAAAAAAATGCACATGCTTATACACTCACACATTCATATAAAAGTGACATTTCAACACACACACTTCAAAAATGCAATGCAACTTTATTAAAATAGCGTTCCATTTTTCAACTTGAAATAATATTTTGTGGAATTTTTTCAAGGTGAAAAAACATAGTACCCACCTTTAAGCGTGGTACTATGTTCATTTTTCGCGTTGAAATCCCATATAAAAACAAAGTCGCGAAAAAAACTGCGAAATTTTTTCGTTTGTGGTACTATGTTTATTTCAACGCGAAAAAGTAACATTTTGGGCCACCAGAAATTTAACGCCGTTACAAATTGAACGCCGCAACAAATTTAATGCCGCCACCGTCACACTCCCATTTGTTTATATTTATTTTTGTCCGCAAGAAACTCAACTGTTGTAAATATTAGAAATAAAATTTCCTAATAAAGAATAATAAATTAAATTATCTTCCGAAATAAAGAAAAAAGAATGCAAAGATGTGAAAGGCTAAATAATTATGTTTATGGAATAAACCAGAAGAGCGAAATTCCAATTGGATTGCAGTGCAAAAGCAAACAAAATTTGCAAAACAGTGGAAGGACATGTAACTAAATGTAATAATGTGAAATTTGTCTTGTAATTAGATATGTACATTTATGTTTGTATGTTTAGAACAATTGTGTGCAAAAGCCAGGAGAAACATTATGGACGGCTAACGCTACTAAAGCAGTAGGACAATGGAATTGGACAGTGCCTGTGTTCTCGATTTGGAAATAGTTGTAAAGAACATACAGAGTTAGTTCTTGCCAGCCATAAAAGTTGGAAGAAGATATTCCGTTTATGGATGGAAGTATAATTTATATATGTCAACAAATATAATGTAAATGCTTAAATATTATAATAAAACATATTTTTCGATTAATCAAAACATCATTTTATTTATTTATATTTGTACAACAGTAGGAAATTATTTCGTTATTTATAAAAATGTACTACCCTGACTTTTCATGTCTCACAAACATCGCCACCGCAACAACACAAAATACATAATTTATGTATAACATTAGCACAATGATCTCCAACAATATTTCCATTCTGACATTTAAATTAACTATTTTCTAAGTCGGCATTATTCCAATTGTTTATTGATTCGAATTTTATCTTTTCTTTGTTTTCAAGAATGTTAGCAACAAGAAAAAATGCCCATGCATATACACACATACATACATATAAAAGTGACACTTTGACACACGAAATTTTTTCGTGCCGAAAAAACATAGTCGCCCATGTTCTGGAATTCACTTGTGGTGGTGAAGGGAGAAGTATTCACCGAGAGGTGTTCTGCAACTCACTTTCACCCCATTTCATGCAATTTTTTCTCGCCATGTTTTCCATTGTGAGAGCGCTGTGAGTTCTCATTTTTTGGAAAGAATAATTATTGTAATCACAAATTAACTGTGCCGTGACAAAATTTGTAATGTTTACTTCTTAATTACAAGTTTCTGTACGATAAAATAATCAAATTAATTAATAAATTAGGTTTTATAAAATAAGTCCAAAATTGCAACCAACTTTTTTTCTTTTGTGATGTGAGTAAGTGAGTTCTTGGCAAATCAGCTGATTTGGTTTGACTTCGAAAAATCAGAGATGCAAGATGTTTGTTAGTTTGAAATACAACCATTTTAATGGAGTAACCTCAAGGTTATTTGCATCGGATAATTTAATTTTGGTACAGAAATGTTATTCCATTTTAAAAATTTACTAAATTTAACAAAAATATAAGTAAAATAATTAAAATGATCGTCAATTTGCCTATTATGAACCGTGTGGCAACGCTACTTCTGCAAAGTGTCAAATGTTTGACGTCTATTAAAACGTAACAAAAACAACAAACATAAAACAATTAACACCAACTTGACAAAACAAAAAAAACATAAAACAAAAATTGGACGGAAAATAACCAAAGGATTTAGATTTTACAAGATGTAAGTATGCTGAGCTTTTTGCTGAAGCTAATTGTTCAAATTCATTGCATTACTATCCTACAGGTCCCCACGAATAAATAGTTCTCACAATGAGATTTTCGTGCAGTTCATGGAGTTACACCCAGACTTGGCCATGCATGGGCTACTCAAAGATGGATAAAGCAGAGCAGGATAAACTGTGGTCAGACCTGGCAACAAACCTTAATTCATGCGGACCTCAAACAAGAACGGAACATTAAATCCAAGCTTACACATAACAAAAGGGAATGTCGGGCAACAGGTGGTGGCCAATATAATAAATATGTAATGACACCTTTGAAGGAACGTGTTGCTGTTTTGTGCGACCTTTATATGTGCGCGGATGGGATAAATAACACCCAGAAATTAGGTGGCCCCAATAAAGAAAATATTGACGCAGATGCACCATCTACATCGCATGCAAGTCGTATTAGGCCCAAAGAAACGTCAAGTGCAAAACCAGCAGAAAAACTTGCCACATCATCAGCTGCAAATACAGTGACTGCATCAAAGCGTGTACGCAGCCACTCTCCTGATTTCGGCGATATACCCGATTCGCCAATTGCCTCTCCCAACGTTGAGCCACCCGCACCAAAGAGAAAGAAACCATCGGACGTGGAGTACTTAATGGAGGAGGAAACGAAACATTTTAAGTGTGTTTCGGGTGGTATTAGTGCAATAAAGGAAGTGATGGTTGCCAATAGTCATACATTAATAAGCATTGAAAATAAGCTAGATGAACTAGTCTCATTAAAAAAGGAGGAAAAAAAAGAAAAGAAAAGGCACCACATACAAATGGAGAAGCATTTGCTCACCCGAAATGAGCTGAAATTGAAGTCCATCGAGCTGGAACAATTGAAGATGGGACTTTAAATTGACAATATAGTTAATAAATGCATATATATCTAATTGATCTCATAAAAGACTGCAGCAAATAAAATTTGTTTTGTATTTTTAGTTTATTCATTCTAAAGACTGTGTTTTATTGAACTATTGAACGTGCAATTTCGTATCTTACTCGTGTGCCATCGGTACCACTACTTAATTGTTCCACATCTTCAATGTTGTCATCGTCAGGTATCGGAACTTCCGCATCCATAGGTAAATTAAAATGCTTGCAAATATTGTGCAGTGCGCAGCACGCATTAATAATACTGCTTACTTTTGCTGGTTCGTAGTGGAGGGTCGCTTGTAGGCATCGGAAACGAGATTTTATGTTGCCTATAGTCCTCTCAACAATGTTCCGTGCTGAGCAGTGTACTTTGTTGAATTTGTGTTCACTGTGTACAATTGGCGGCAGCATTTTTGAAGCACTGACTTCCGCCTGACTCATTTCCATATTAATCCATTGTGGACATATTTTGTCCTCAATAGCGTTTACCACTTTCCACATTATTTTGCACAATGTAGTCCTTCCCATGCTTATATTTATGTCGTTTGCTATAACACCTTGAAAAGCGCCTACCGCAAGAAATCTCAAAGATGCCGCCAATTGTATTTTTTGTGGTATTGAGCCTGTGCTAATGTAGGGTGCAATTTGATCAAGGATCATTGAAAATCCGTCTTTATTAAGCCGGTAAAAAGCTATAAAACATTTAAAGGCATAAATTATTATGTTAAACAGATTAACGACACTTAACTTACCTCGAATTTGGAATATCCATTGGATTTGAGTAGTCACGCAAGTGCCGCCTTTTGATACGTTCCTCAAGAACTGCATAAATCCCTAATGGCTAAGAGAAAAGCTATTGGCACATTTTTTATTGTGTTTTTGTATAAAATATGATTAATAAATCTTTAGATTTTCTTTTTTTAATTTCTTGTCGGATTCTTCGCGAGAATAAATTGTTTTGTTTACGTTTTTGTCTGCAAATTATGGCTTTGCAGACAAAAACATATGTTTCGATTTTTTTGAGCAGAAGTTCGAAAAAGAGAATTCACGTGAGAACCAGAACACCTCTCCATTTGTTGGGTGAAGTGAATTTGTGAAGTGAATTGAATATTTGGTGAGAGCCAGAACAGGGCTGAGTACCAACCTTTAAGCGGGGAACATTTTGAAACGATAGTAAAGGCCTTTTAAAATAATAACAGCCGTATTCATAAAAACTTAAAACAGCTTTACAAACCTTTGTTAAGCAAAATTTGTTAAAACTGTATTCGTAAACGATTATTAGCCTAAAACACCTTGTGTAAACCATTGTTAAAAACGTGGATTGTAATATAGGTTCGACCCTACTTTAAGCGTTTGTTAAATAAAGTGACATTTGCATTTTCTTCGTGTGCGTTTGCAAAACATTTTTATGGAATTTTTTAATTAAATGAAAAAAATATTATAAGACTGTTTTTGAACATATTTTCTAGAAATGGTTTGGGTTAAAATTAGAAAAAAGAATAAAATATGTGTCAAAACGGAATGTAATATTAAATCGGAGGTATATCAATACGTGGACCGATTTGTCACATTTTTCCAGGAAGAGTTAAAGGCATTGTGCAACATAAGCTGCTCCTTATCACAAAAATTACGTAAGGATTGGTTCCTTCGAGCAGTACTTTGATTGTCACAGACGGACGGACATGGCTAAATCGACTCTGGGCATGATTCTGCGTCCATCGGTATATAAAATGCATTTTTGCATTCTTCTTTTTCCCATATTGTAAATCGGTAATAATAAATTAATTTTCGCATACATTTTTTCTATATTGTTTCATAAAAGACCAAAAACTTTAATTGTTGCAAACCCACAACACAAGAAATGCAAATTCTACAAAATGCACTAGTGATATGTAAACAATTAACATGTGTTATATATTATTCGTTATTCGAATACCTTTTTGTATGTAATAAAACAAATTATTTGAATCCGTCATTTATTTAATCTTTAGTTGTTTTTTTTTATTTATTGGACAAATGAGCATACATTTTTGTTAATTAATACAGTCGTTTTTAAAATAAACAATAAAATAAATTATATATTCGACTACTTTTACAATTGATAATCCAATTAATGCATCATTAAGAGAGAAAATGGTGTGTGATAAAGATGGTGTTGCCAGCATTACATTGACGAAGTCATTAAAATGTTAATTAGTTAAAATGCTGTTTATGAATACGATTTTTTAATAATCGTTTATTAGGCCAAAAGTGTTTGTTAACTAAAGTGCACTTTAAATAATAATTAGGATTTTTAATGAATACGGCTGTAAATCTTTTGCTTTTGAAGTATCCTTTTTCAGTAATAAAAAATTTTACAATTTATTTTTTGTATGTGGAGCGACCTTAAGTCCCTATTTACATTGGCTGAATGTTCAGCAGATTATCGGCGTTTTGTAGGAGTGAGAGGCAGTCGGCAAGAGGGGGGAAAAAACTCTCCCGTACTCGGGCTTATCGGTCTGAACGTTTTGTGTTTTTCACTCGGCCTTTGAAACAACAACAATTCACACAGAAATATCCGAAACAAAATGATGTGTCTAAACGCAGAGGCAAGTTTAATAGAGAATAAGCGGATAAGCTGCTGAAAAAATATACTAGTGTAAATCTGCACTTACTAGTACACATATTGGTATAATAGAGTGGCGTTAAAAAAATGTTCGCATTGTTCAAAGATTATATGAAAATTTGGGTTTTAAGTATATTCGCAAAATATTTAATTTTTGCGATCGCGAAATTTGGAAATTTTAATAAAATTGTCAATTTTTATTACTTTTAGGAATTGACCACTCTGGACCATTGCTTAAAAACTTGCAATATACATTTTAGTGCCAATTTTACTGTATTTTTACAAAATAGTAAATAACTCTTACAATTTAGGTCCGATTTTCTCTTTCTTTGGCTCGTTATAGAACTGCTGATCTCTAGATTTAATTTTTATAAAAAATTAATCTTTCAAGGCAGTGAACTTTTTATTTGGTTGTTGGTCCCAAATGGGTTAAAGCAAATTAATTGCCATAAAAATTATCCTACGCGCGTTATTCCAACCTCGTAAGCTGAAATTATCACGAAAAAAGCCAATTAAGAAATTGTGTTATTGCACGGACTATTTTATTCCAACATCAAAATTAAATTACGACCGACTTGGTCTGTCTGCATTTACATGATACGTTTTTTTAAGTATTAAGTATACTTATCGGCATTTTGTGGGCGAGAGAGGCAGTCGGAAACGGGGGGAAAAAAGTATGCCATACTCGTGCTTATCGTTTTGTGTTTTTCATTCGCACTTGGAAACAACAACAATTCACACAGGAAAAGCCGAAACAAAACAAATGAAAATAAGTATAAGTATTGAAAAAAAGTACGTGTGTGAACGTAAATACTTTTTCAAAAGAGAATAAGTCGATAAGTTACTTAAAAAAAAAGTACCATGTAAATGGGGACTCTGCAGCAATTGTAGGAAAACACATTTTATGCAATTGTGCATTAGGGTGTCTTTTAAATACCAGTGAATGCATCAGCGTCTGTCAAAAAACGCATGATGGATAATTTTTAACGCGCGCTGTACCGAAATACGCAGTAAACAAAAAACAGCTGATTTATCATCCCCATTTCAGAAAAATTTTGTTTTTCTACATTTGGAGTGGATATTCAGAGCAATATCGATATTATGGATGATCTATATGTTTTGAAAATATTCTGGACAAACCACAAAGAATAAGGAATAGAAATATATTCCAAAACCAGGAGGCATTCGAATTTTAAACATTTTCCGACAGCAATTTTCTTCGTCTTCTCAACTTTCTAACTAAGTTTTCGTAAGAAAAGATTGTAGAAGCTGCATTGAAGCAATTTGATAGTTTGCATTCGAGCACTATTATTGTGTATACACCCCAATGACACAACGTTTTTTAACTACAAAATTTTCATAGGATTGTAGTTATATGTTTTCATTTGTTTGTTATGCAAGATGCTGTTTTTCATTAGAGAAGAACGGAAACATTGCTAATATATCGTGGAGTATCTAAAGATGTTGGTTTTGTCCACTGAAGTCAAATTATGTTTCTTAAACTATTTATTGGTTGTGCAAAATATAAAGACCTGTAATTCTCCTCCTGACTTTGTAAACGCCAACCAAATCTATCGAAGCTGTCGGCACTTGCCATGTAGGGACTAATTGTGTTTTATATCACATGATAGTGTCGCTATTAAATCAAATTCTATCTTATAATCATGCTTCAAAGTAGAGAATTGTTTATTGGCCAGTTTCAATTGATATTTCCAAATGTCCTCGTTGAACATGGAATTTAAATGCAGCATCGTAAAGCTATGGAAATAAAAACTAAACTCGGAACAAGCTCGTGTCACATGCTTCATTGTAGGAAGAACAAACACCTGGACTAACGATTTTCTTGGGTTCGATCCGACCGGAATCAAAATGTGTTCTTGAAAATGGATTCCTTGCGTCCAAGCAGCATGAATAGGTTCCCCACGTTTCTATTGAATGAATAAACAACAAGACAAAAATACTGGCACATATTTAAAGTTTTGGAATTTACTTGGTGCTGACAACTCCAGAGAAATTGCATACCCTGTACCCTTCTTGATTTTTACACATTTGTGGAGAGGCTCCTTTGTATTCCATAAGTGGGCAGTGTCCCAGCTGTTTCAATCATTTCTTCGCTGTTAATCTGAAAAGCACATTTTAAAATAAATTATAATAGTAAAATATTAAATTCTTACCGGTTTGTATTTAGTATTTCTAGAAAATTCAACATAAAATATTTTTCTACTTCGTGCACTGTTCCAAGATAAAAAAATAAAATGCTGCTTGTCATCTGTTTGTGTTTATGTTTTCTTTTGTTGTTGTTTTGTTGTGTAAGCGCACTGTCAAATTCGGATTTTTTGAAATTATCCGGCGTATCCGTGTGCGTATTTCGGGAGCTGTAGTACATTTTCATATATTTGAAATCGAGTTTGACAGACGCAGGACGCATTCACCGGTATTTAGGAGATGCCCTTAAAAGTAACACGAAACGTTACGTAACAACTAACCGTTTGCTTTTTTTGACACATGGAACTTTTTTTGTTTTTGCAGTAGGGATGCTACAATACAGGGTTGCCAGAAGTGGGGTTTTGACCCCAATACTGGGGTTTAGTCAATGCCAAATGGGACAAAAAATATTAATTTGGGGTTGGGGTTTTATTAGGGGATTTTTGTAAAATTGATTGGGGGTTCTTGGGGATGTTTGGTGCAATATAAAGATTTTCTTAAATTTTACATTTTTAATACAAAAAATCATGTAATGCTCTAAGCTTCTTAGGATTTTTAAAGATGATTCTACCAAATCTATACTGATTTTACCAAATCTGAACTTCGTATTAAAATATTGTCCCAGCCTTTGCAGTCACTATTAAATATAAATTCAAAACCATTAACAATATATATGAGTATATAAACTTTTATACGCGGAAGTGTATAAACTTTTAAATGACTACAATTTATTATTACATTGCAGTTTACATTCACAATTGTTTTAAATGATCTCTTGAACGCTTAGTAATTCCAAAGCAGTTCGAAACGATTTCCCCTCTTAATTCTAACAAAATTTTGAACAATATTGTGTGGGGCTGTGTTGGTACAAAGCTCTAAATTTGCCTATCTAAGGGATTTTTCTCAACTTTTGTTAAAATTGTGACATCTTCTTAATATATCTTGTAAAAATTGTCATATTTTCCCAACCTATTCGCGTATTTGAATATATTAATACTAATGAAATGCTCTGATACTCCTCTACAAAACAGTGAAGTAAAATATGTATGCCCTTGTGGTGACGGAGGTCAAAATATGGAAAACATCTTTATTTATTTATTTATATGAATTACAATACAAAGTAAATTTATATTCTAATTTACGGTCCAGGGAAAGGCCGGGTTACAAAGACCATATGGCTAAATGTTTGCAGCGACAGACCAGAGCCTCTGGTGGGAATCGAACCCACGACCCCCAAACTCATAGGCGAGTACGCTACCAACTCACCTACTGGGGCGCTCGGAAAACATCTTTAATCCTTGAATATCCCGGAAAATTATAAATTTAGGTCCTTAATTGTTTAGTACATAAGTGTCAAACTATTAAGAACTATATAAGGAATATGACAATTTTAACAAATGGCAGTTTTGTAAACAAATATTTGAAATAAGTAACGATAAATTTTGAAAAATCGAAAACGCTAAAAAAATTCTCGGGTACTTCAGAAATTATTGTGCCATACTTTATTAAAATCAAAATGCTTAAATTTTTAAAATGTGTCCTTTCAATTAATTTGCTTTTCAATTTCCCTATACAGGGTTGCCCATATTCGACGGACCCACGGACTCGTTGGGCCCATTCCAATCGACGAGGCTTGTCCGCAGGCAACAATCTTTGCGTCAATTGAATTTTGTACGGGAACATGCAAATCAACGCGAATAATCCATTGTAAAGTGGACCGAGCCATGCCCAACTGCTGAGAACGGCGTTTTTGGGATGTTCTTGGGGACCTCTCAACACTGGCTCGTACGGCAGCGATATTCTCGGCCGATCGCCTTAGTCGACTTTTATTTGGCCTCTTCGGATTAGAAAGAGCCTCACTAGTCGAAAATTTTTCGTATAAACGCTTAATGGTGTTCTTAGAAGGCGCACTTCTCACATTTTTTAATATTTTAAAAGCACGTTGACTTGACTTCTTCTGTTGAATGTAAATTTCAACTATTTCAGAGCGCTCGCGGGGCGTGTATTGTTCCATGGTAAAAATCTGCTTGGACTGACGCTTCAAACGCGGTATGTCATTAAGCGATCTGACATCTCTGTCAAAAGTTATGGCGTTGCCAGATGGGTCCGTCGAATATGGGAGACCCTGTACGTTGTATTTTGATTATATTTGCAGTTTTTGATATGTTTGAATTGTTATAAATATAAAAAGTTATATTTGGGGTTATGTTGGGGATTTTCTTGTACTCATTTGGGGATAACAGCAATTTTTTTCTGGCAACCCTGCTACAATAGTGTTGTACTACATTAACATACTACTATAGTTAGCAACCCTACAAAGTCAGTGTGGTTGTAGTAGAAAAAGAATAAACAGCTCAAAGAATCAGAAGCCGACAAAACAACTTAAAGTGAATAATTGTATTTATTAAAAATAATAATGGGTGATCGCTACAACATTCACAGTCAATTGGAACATCTACAAAGTAAATATATAGGCACAGGACACGCTGACACAACAAAATACGAATGGCTCACCAATCAGCATCGCGACTCATTGGCCAGCTATATGGGGCACTACGACATGTTGAATTACTTTGCCATTTCTTTAAATGAAACTAAAGGAAGAGTAAGATTCGACTTGATGGAGCGTATGTTGCAGCCATGTGGACCACCACCAGAAAAAATTGATGAATAAAATTCTATATTAACTTAACATAACTTTTTGTGTTTTATTCCAGATCCATATATTTAATACATACACTTCTCATTTTAAGACTGAGGCGTAAGGCAACTACTCTTAAATAAGAATGATGGCGTATGACGTCTGTCATCTAGAATTTAAATTTGTATGTGTATGGTGATCCATTTCGAGGTTCCCTATTTTTTAAAAGAAAAAAACAGAAAATTCAAATTGAATGGGGAATGTTTATTATCATTTGAAATAACATTCTTTGGCATTTATTTTTTGAAGATTGTCTATCAAATGTTGGCCGCGGCTACGTCTCAGATGGTCCATCCGTTGAGTCCAATTTTCGATGACTCGTTTGAGCATTTCGACTGGTAACTGGCGAATGACACGCGTAAACGTTGTTTAGGCGTAAGTCTTTCCATGATGAAATGCCAAACAATACTTAACAAAAATAACATGACACGACTCACACGTGATCTGGCAAAAAATGCTATTGAAAAAAGCATCACTACTTGGATCACCCGTTATAACATTACACTAATTAATCTGTCAATTTGTTCTCAAAACGTGGTAAAAGTTGTTCAGGTGTAAGTCTTTCCATGACGAAATGCCAAACAATACTTAACAAAAATAACTTGACAGCATGACACGACTCACACGTGATCTGTCAAAAAAGGCTATTGAAAAAAGTATCTCTACTTGGCGTAAGGTTACTACGCCAATGATGGCGTATGACGTCTGTCATCTAGAATTGATATGTACTATACAACCACACTGAATGACGTACGCCGACGTCGTCTATTTATGTAGTCCCTTACACATAAAAATAACGTTGGAACTTATTTCGTCAAATGACAGGTGAAACTTCCGATAGTTGAAAGATTACTTAAATTCTATAAGTAGATGACAGAATGCACTTTTTAGGGTATCTCTTAAATACCAGTGAATGCGTCCGGCGTCTGTCAAACTCAAATATCATCCTATTGTTTTCTGTGCATACAACAACACTTTGACAGACGCCGGACGCATTCACCGGTATTTAAGAGATGCCCTTAAGCTCACTTCTCCTTATCGGACATTTCATCTGACTTTTGGCAAAAGAAAAATGATATAAATTTATATAAAAAATGTAATGCAATGCTTATAGTCGGCATGAAGAAAGGTCACCAAAATAATTTCCTTTTAGAGTTGAAAACCTGGACGTAAAACAAAGATTTGATGTGATAAAAGAAAAAAGATATGACTTCTTTCCAAATATCTAAAAAGGTAATAATCAGGGTTGTTGTGGAAACCGACCGTTGTCGGAATCGTTATTGAAATCGAGAAGAAAGATCTCTCTCCTACAAACTTCCACACTTGCTTGGAAAAAATTGCCGAGTATGAATTAGGACCTAAGGGCAATCGTAAATACGAGTAAAAGCGTATAACGTACGTCAAACCTATTTTTTTTTTTTTTTTTTTTTTTTTTTTTTGGATTTGTGTTCCACGTCTTATGGGGTTGGTTGAATACTTTGTGTATTCATATACCAGGACTGAATAGATACGTCTTACGTGACTTCACAGCGTAACGTCTATCACTAACTTGAGTTATTGTTTTGGTAGTTGTACTCGGTCTTTTAAATTGGTATTCATGTTGTATTTTCTCGTATCACTAGTATTCTCACGTTTTCTTTTATATGTTTGCATTGCTTCTTCTTATGAATGAATAAAGTTCATTCATGTAAAAACTGTTTCTTTCTTTTAGAATATCAGCCAGGTTTGTATATTTATCAAATAATTTGTGAAAATCTTTTCTAAGTTGTATATGTTTTTTACAGTGGAATATGATGTGGTGCTCATTCTCAACAACGTTGCAGTCTTCACATAGGCTGGTGGACGAGATGCCAACAGTAAAAAGAAATTGTTTGCTGTAAGTGTGTCCAGATAGTAGTCTGTTGATTACTTTTATTTTTTCAGCAGGTTCATTTACGCCTTTGTACCAAGGAATTTTAGGGGGTTCCTCAAAAAACTGTCGGAAGTAAGTGCCTTTATTTTTAGACGTTTCTTTGTAATAATCTGCCCATTCTTTCCATAGGTGTTCCCGAATACTGTTTGTGGCATCAATAACAGAGAGGCTTGACGAAATTGGACAGCCAGAAGTTGCAGCATGTTTGGCGTAATAGTCGGCGGTTTCGTTGGGTGATATTCCAATGTGTGCAGGAGTCCAGATCACAGTCAGATCTGTCATTTGTGAGTTGTTAACTTTTTTGATAATGTTATTGACTAAGTAGTTTTGAGCTGTATTGTTGCTAAGTAGGTGGCAAGAATTTTTACTGTCGGTAAAAATCGCCGCTTTACTGATGCCGTCCTCTATAATTAGATCAATAGCCTTATCGATAGCGTGTAATTCTCCTGTGAGTGATGAAACTTTGGAAGGAATTTGAAAAAGAAAATTTTGTTTGGATGATATGTTGCATGCAGCGCAACCAGATGAATTATTGGTAATAGATGCATCTGTGGACCAGATCGAGTAGCCTTCAGATTGAAGTTCATTTAGTTTTTGGCGATAGATGGCAATAAAACAGTCCTTATTTAAGGAGTTTTTATCTGCTACAAACAGGTTGAATTTAATTTTTATTTTTTGTGAAGGTTTCACATTTTCGTTTACTTGTATGTTATCAAATATATTTTTGAATTTTAGGTAAATCATGCCTATGCTGGTTTTTTTGGTGGCAGATGAAATGAGACAGGTATATAAGTTTGAGTTAAACCATTTGAGTTTTATTAGCTCTTTAGCTGCTAAAAATTGGGACCTTTGTTGGGGAGGCAGTACTCCCGCTAAGGCATAAACAACATGTATTGGCGTAGTTCTTGTCAGGCCAAGGTTTCTTCTCAAAATTTGATTTTGAAAACTGGTGATTTTTTTATTGAGGTATGCGGGGGTGTGAGCCATTGACGATATCGAATATTCCGTTTTGGAAAAGATTATCGATTTTGAAATATTGTTTGCTACCGCAGGGTGTAAGCCATATTTAAGAGTTGTTAGCATTTTTATAGCATTTAAGGATTTACGACATGATGAAGTTATATCTTCGTAGTGTTCCTTTAGTGACAAACTATTTTTTATAGTTCTGCCAAGAAATTTTATTGACTTAACAGGTTTAATCAAATTTCCATGTAGCGAGATGAGTGGTATTTTTCTAGCTCCTTTGGCTACGTACATTACCGCAGTTTTTTCAATGTTGACGTGAAGATTCAAGTTCGAAAGCAGTGAAGCGAATTGAATAACTTTATTTTGAAGTATTTTGGTTGCCATGTCAAAATCTTTATCGTGGCTTAGGATTATAAAGTCATCTGCAAATTGAAAGATATGCGTTTTCTCATCCTCAATTCCGTGAAGACCAAGCGTATAAATATTGAAAATAGTTGGACTAAGACAACTTCCCTGTGGTATACCATTGTATATCTCAATACTTTCATTATCCATAACTAGTATTCTCTTACTCAAAAAGGCGATGATCCAAGATGTAATTTGTGTAGGAAAATTCAGTGCCTGAAGTACATTTTGGAGACTATTTATATCTACGCATTCATAAGCTCTACTGATGTCTAGAGTGACCAATATAACTTTTTCATCTTTTTCCTTGTGTGTTGTAATAGTGTGTAGTATGTCATTTATACAAAGAGAGGCTGACATATGTTTCCTGTACGCATATGTTCTTTGGGGGAGAATATTATTTTCATTTATGAATGCATTTAAACGTACTTTTACCATAAGATTGAGAATTTTAACTAGGACTGATATTAATGCAATTGGTCTATAGTTGGTAAATATCTCGAGATCCTTACCTCTTTTTGGGATAGGTACAATTTTTATTTTTCTCCACTCATCATTTAACCTGCAGTGATTCCATGCTTCGTTTAATGCTGTCAGAAGATTATTTTTTGCATTTGGTGATAAATTATTAATCATTTCGTAAGTTATACCATCTAGGCCTGCCGCAGATGGAGATTTCTTTTCCTTTAGGACAGCTAGGAATTCATTGATTGAGAAATCCGTTGAGTTACCAGCGTATGGTGTAGTTGTAATCGCGGATGAGTTGTTTGGAACTTGGTTTTTTAAATGATTTAGGAAAAGGATATTGTTCTCTTTATTCCAAGAGGTCGATGTTTGAGGATCGAGAGAATTCTTGCAGCCTCTTACAAATTTGAAAAGGGATTTTGCATTTGGGTTTTTGTTGAGTGTATCTATTTTGGAGACAAAAGAGTTTTTTTTCGCTTTTTTGGCGGCATTTTTAAAATTCAAAATGGCCTCTAGGAGTTTGTTGGCATTTGTGTTATTTTTATTGGCATCAAACGATTTTTGTGCAGCTTCCTTCAGACGATAACATTTGTCGACAGTGTCATTCCACCAATTTTTGGGGATTCTTTTTGACGTGAGAGTAAAAGAGCAATTGTGAATTTCATTTGTAAAAGCATTTTGGATTTCTTTTATATTTGGTGAGATATTAAGTCTTCGAACATTTTCCATTAACTTTTTTTTGGAGAGAAAGCGCTGTTTCACATTGTTGTTAGTTTGGATTATTATTTTTATAGGAAAGTGATGACTGCCACCAATCGTAGTTTTTAAAACATTCCATGTGGAAGTGAGATTTGTGTTTGTGAAAGAAAGGTCGAGAACAGAACCATGAGAATTGTCAGTCAGACATTTTTTAAATGTAGTGGATCCATCATTAAGGCAACGAAATATTGAGTTTTCAAAAGTGCATTTGACCATCGAACCACGGACTGAATCAGTTTTATCTCCAAAAGCTTTTACTCTTGCATTAAAATCTCCACAGATAAATACATTAGGTTTATGTTCCAGAAGGGTAATTAATTTGTTTAGTTCATTTTCTAAAACAGTGGCTTTTACAGAGTGTGGGAAATAAACGGACACAAAAGTAAAGTTGCTGGAAAGGTTTGTCGTTTGACACACAATAATGTCTAAATCGGTTTGGAATTTAATTTTCTTTAATTTAATATGTTTTTTGTGGGCGATGGCAACACCACCATAATTATCTGCTCTTTTTTTTATAAATAAGTTATATTGTTGGAAGCACGTTTTTGTTTCATTTTCATCAAAATTAAATATTTCACTTAAAAAGCACACATCAATATTTAGTTTATTTAGGTAGTATTCTAAGTAGGCTTTGTTTTTGCTTAAACTTTGAACATTATATTGCAGAAAGTTCATCATTATTTATACTTTCATTATTTATATTAGGTGGCACTGATAAAATTGCTTTTTTAAATTGTTGTAGTATAACTAATCCTTCAGAACAGTTCATTGCTGTTAAAACTGCCGACATTTGAGCAGTGAAAATGTTCATTATTTTTTCGACATCAGATACTTTGCTAAAATTTTCATATTCGAAGACCGGCTTCGATGGGCTTGACGTTATTCCTTCAGCCACTGGCAGAAAACGTTTTTGAGGTATTTGTACAACTTTGCTGTATTTTGCCTTCATAATTCTTCTATTTATTTCCTCATTTATCGTTCTCACTGGTGGAGCTGGTTTCTTTGTGATTGTAGGGAAGTTATTTTCATATTTTGGATCATTTAAAATTTCATAATAGTTATTTGAGTGGTAGGTCTGAATACATTCTTTACGAGAAAGATTAGATAAAGCCATTGTACTTCTAAGAGACTTTTCGGCACTCCATTTTTTACAGATTGCGGAATCTTTAGCGTTATGGTCAGTTTGGTTACACAGGATGCATCTTGGGCTTTTACATATTGTGCTGCACTTTGTTGTTGAAATACAATTTTGACATTTTACTTCTTTACAGTCGTTGGGACATATAATGGTTTCTCCACATGAAAGGCATCTTTTCCGTGACCTACAACGCACTGCAATATGACCTAAACGGCCACAGTTCATACAGAGACGAAGTGGCGGGGTATACAACTCTACGTACGCTTTTGTATTGAACATGTAGACATCACTGATCACTACATCATGAATGATTCCAATTTTGATGGTTTCGGAAGGCAAAATTTCACCCCTTTCATTTTTAAAGGTAAATCTTTGCACAGATATGGTAGTAAAATCATTTTTGAGATTTAATTCTTCCACTATATCTTCCCCAGTGTGTTCTGTGGGAACCCCCTTTATAATATAAAATTTCTGGACAAATCTGTCCGGAATGAAGGCTTTCATATTGAGTTCACGAAGCTTGGTATTTAGAATGAAGGTATTTGCTGAGTGGTAGTTGTTAAAACACAGTCTGAATGTATTATAACCTATATTTTTAGCGTTGTAGTTTGATATAATATTAATTTTCCTTAGCTTTGTGAAAAGATGGAGTTCACAGTTTCTTCTGATGTTGCTGATTGGGGTTTCAGACACCAGAAGCACGTAGAAAGGCCCTGGATGATTGTTGGGGTATAGAATTTGTTTATTTTCAAAAACATCGAAATTATAATTTTTTGTTTCATTTTCAGAATTGGCATTGGCACTTGTTGTTGGTTGTTGCGGTTTTAGAGTAGCTGGCTGTTCATTTGGATTGGAAAGTGTATTTCCATTTTCTTTAAATTTTTTTGGGTCGTTGTTGCTGAGATCTTCGTTTTTTCTCCTTGGGTCTCGACGAGGAGGTGGATCCTCGTCATCCATTTTGAAATAAGTTTTTAGTTTTATTCACTAATTGTTGTTTTTTAAATAAATAAAGAAACAAAAATAATGATTGTTTGTATATAGGGCTAACTGTAGCCTGTATGTGTTGGTGTTTATGATTTTGTTGTTTTTCACTGCGGGTAAACAAATGAGAAAGCGTCCAGCGCGAAAGCAGTCTAACGTCAACAGATGTTGAGAGATGACTGACGTCAAACCTAAATTATTGCTTTCTGTCATACAACACTTTGGACATACGCCGATGTCGGCTATTAATTCCTGTTTCAGACAAGGCAATTTTTTTCCAAGCAAATGTCAAAGTTTGTAGGAGAGAGCGGCAGGCGGAAAGAGCTCTCTGCCTCTCTCTCCAACAAACTTTGACACTTGCTTGGAAAAAAATTGCGTCGTGTTTAGCACGACTTTGTAGCAGTCTCATAAATTGTAGTTAGTCACGAATCACACGGGGCAACAGTAGTTGCGGCTAATCGTAAAGGGTCAGAGTTTGTTGGAGAGAGAGACAGGCGGAAAGCGCTCCCTGCCTTTCTCTCCTATAAACTTTGACACTTGCTTGGAAAAAATTGCCGAGTGTAAACCAGGTCTAAGTCTCTCACAAACTGCACTTTTGACAGGCGTATTCCGACGTCGCATTGATCTGAGGTGTACCCAGAAGCAATGTTTTTGATATGGCAACCCTTTTATAATTTACAATTAACTACACTTTTAACCATCTCTGCGGTATACAGGCATTTCTGAGCAACCGTGATCAATAAAGTACGAGAAAAGAATTACGATTTCGTCTCGAAATAACAGAGAAATAAAAATTGTTTTATTTTTACTTCAAAATTTTTGTTAAGTTATAATTTCAACTAAAAAAACATTAAACTGCAAAAAATCTAGGATATCAAGCCAAAAATATAAAAGTACGTGTAAAAAATATACCCTTTTCACCCAGAAACAAGAGAACGGAGAGAGTGTAAAATAGAAAAAAATACAAAGAAAAAATGAAAGAAAATTTTCATTTGTCATGGCATGAAAAAGAAGACACAAAATTTTGAAGAAAAAATACAATACAAGTGAAAAAATTTTGCATAATTTGTATTTCGGGAGGAAGAGGACGATATGATTTTTTTGTTAAGATGGCAAAAGAATCGAGAAAATAATTATTAATGCTAATTGCAAAAACGCAAGTAACGCGACGACGACTGGTAATGATGAAAAGTGCATTTTTTTGGTTATTTAATAATTGTATGTGTGTATAAAATCAAACAAGAAAAAAGTATAACATTTTTACCTTCGCGGGACATAACGACGGTGTTATTCAAGTTCGTACATGCACGATTATTTGCTGCGCCCCCCTTGCACTTATTGAAGCGCATTTGTGTGTGTTCTTTGCAAATCTAATATGTATCGTATTTTGTAAAGAATTTTCGTACACAAATTGCGCCTTATTCTTTGGAGGGGGTAAGAAATCGTGCGAAAAAAATGTGTTACATATACGAAGACTCGTCGTCTGGTGTTCAAAATTATTAATCTTTTTGTTGAAAATAATTGTGTGATCTCTGAAGAAAAATACAAAAATGCATTTTTCCCGTTTTTTTGCATTTTCTAATGTTATATCTTTTTAACTAATCGGAAAAACAGTTAAGCAAGAGAGCAAGTTGGAGAGGCCACCTCTTTAAATGAGAGTGGAGTAGTGTGAAAGAGGAGATTAAAAAAGTTCGTACTAAAAGAAGCAAAACAGAGTTGCAAAATCAAGTACTACCGCAAAAGGCTGTGAAAAAGAAATAAGGTTCCATCATTTGTTAACAATTCGCTGCCAATCAATTCGCACAATTCATTTAAATGACAGCAGCAGTATTATTCATTTGACATAATTAATATTGTTCGTCGTCTTGTTTGTTATTTCATGTAATGTAATTTAATTTGTTTATTGAACAGTTTTATTTTTGTCTTGTCATTTTGCAACACTCTCAAAGAAAAACGCGAAAGGTCTTCCATGTCGTTTGTTTCGCTGCTGCTGTCTACAATCAGACGAACTTTTTCAGAACGTCACTCGCGAGAATAAAATACAAAGAAGAAAAGCAAAAAAACCAGGCAAAACATTTTATACTACATCTTTTCTTTTGCACAAGAAGAATTCAGTTAAAAATATCGTTTTTTTATTGCTCGCATTATAATGTCCTATGTGTTTTCTTCGTCAATTAATGCGCTGCACTTTTCATTTTCCTAACAAAGTGCAAAGCAAAGCAAAAAGATTTTCGCGTGAAAAACAACAAAGACAAAAGACGACGACAACGATTCAACTACAAAAATTTTCCAATTCTTTTGTGTGTTTTCTTGCCTCCTCTCAATTCCTCAAAAAAAATTTGTCTGCTCCAACGTCGACGTTGCCCGTCCCTGTGGATCTGAATCGGAATCTCATGTTCTTGTTTGTGCCCGTGCAAATAGCCAAAGAAAATATACATTCATCGATGAAAGGTAATGATTTTCTCTTTCCGAAAACAAAAATGATGGGGATACAAAAAAAGTTCAACAATATTACAAACAAATTGTTTTTGTCATCGGGTACAATTGGTTCTTTAAATTCCTTTGTGTGCTACGACGTCCTCGTGTTTTTTTTTGGTAAACGTTTGCTCATTTCTACGGTTATAATATTTTAGTTATACATTTTCCCAAGTTTTCTTTTAAAATCTCTCAAATGTTCTACTTGATCTGGGAAATCACCACATTACATACATATGTACATACTATGCATGTATGTATATATGTATGTACATATATATGAGTAAATGTCAAATGAAAACACAAACAAATAAATATGACAAATCTGTAAAATATTTGCAACTATTTTTTAAATTGCATTTTGCAACATCGATGACATTTTGTTACAGAAATATGAGCATCTGATTATGTAGATGCTTTAGTCACATTATGGGTTTCTCAATTTAATCCCTAAGGTGATCGTAGTTCACGAGATATATTAAAATGTGTCGAGTCATTTGGAAATGTTTTAATAGGGTCCAAGTAGTCTCGCAAGATAGCTTTAGTCCGCATAGTCAGCATCTGATGTACCCTAAAGCTAACAAGAGTTCGTCCAATAATAAAAACTTTGCTTTGCATTTCCGGCTTTGTACATCTCCGGATATCTTTGAACATAAAATTACCTTAATTCCTTTATAGATATAGCCAAGAACAGGAGCGGGTATAGAAATTGGTCAAGGGGTCAATTGTCATAAGGAATGACATCGCGGATAAACTAGCTTCTCAGAGATGAAAATATAATTGGCACGAATATATCACATCCACCGATATAACACTTCTTCTATCCAGCTAATAAAAAATGTAACATAGAAAAAGTGTGGGATATGATATGACCATTGCAAAACAATCCTTTAGCGAATAGTGTTGACGAGGACAAAATGGAGATATTATATGTAATATGTTCTCTGTCTGAGACTGAGTCTTCAGAGTCGTATATTGAAGTGGTCGATTATCTGTTTGGTTAGCAAACTGGAGGAGGGTATCCTCAATATATGCCAGTTCCCCTGGAGCGTGTAAGACAGTTGCTAAAGATCGTCTGCCCAGCCATTCCATTTAATCTCCCTGTGGTCGGTACCCACATCTGTTGTATTTTGAACCTATTAGCCTTCTCGTTAGTAGCGCACAACAGGCCGAACCACTGGCTTAAGTTTATGTCCATGGACATGAGACGTTTTAACGTCTCCTCTCTTCAACCTAGCCTAGCCCATCTTGTTAAAAGATATACGGCAGTTGACGGCTATTCCCAGGTAATTAATATAATAGCAGCAAGACTATCAGAAAATATTTTTAATACCGTCTTTTGTCAGAACATTAATTTTCAGCTACCTCTTTAATGGCTTGATTTCTGCCTGGTAAACACTGCAGTGATCAGGCTGCCTTTTTGCAATGGATAGCTCAAGTTCCTCAGAAAGGACATCAAAGTACACTTGTTTGATAAGTTTGGAACCGTCTGTATAGAAATTAACGAATATCTTAAGTCATGGGATATGACCATTCTAGTTCCCCAAGTCAAATCGCTGTACATGCGGCATATTTCCAGCCGCGTTAAATGCAGTATAATACTTAGTGCCCCGTTTGGTGTTGCTCTCACCACACTAGTGATACCTATATTGTTCAGTATCGCCCAGAAGGTGGATTTCTGCAGAGCTGTCCGCGACTCCCGTATAGCATAATCGGTCTGACTACTGCCGTATACAACAATAAGCTATACGTGGGTTGAGACCCCGGCGTTTTCTTATTGCCTTTTACAGGTATAAAGAGCTACCAAAGCCTTTCTTTGCTGTTTCAATAATGTCGTGCTTTAAGATCGACTTCCTGTCTACTAAAATACCTAAGTATTTTACGCTTTCCGAAAAGGAAACTTCAATAACTCCCCAGGAGGCAGTTGTAACAGTTGGTACTTTATTTCTCCTGGAGAAAAGAAGTAGTAGTAGTCTTCGTGTCGGGTTAACACCAAGACTATTATGTTCATGGCGAGATTCCATAGCAGAGGAGACAAAACACCCCCTTAGGGCGTTCACCTGCTGACAAATCTATGAAGGTCAGTTGACCCTAAGCTAGCTGAAATGCGTCTCTTAATCAGAAGGATATGAATGAACCAACGTATACTGCTATCAACCCCCAGGTTTGCTAAATACTTGGGCGAAATGACGATAGACTGATTGGCCGGAAATCCTCTCCTTGGTTGCTTTCCATTTTGTTGGAATGTAGGCCTGATTGATACAACATGTGTAGATCTCGAACCAGGAAGCAATTGTATCAACCGCTGTAGCTCCGCCGGTGGAGTTTGTCTGGTCCTGGCGATTTAAAAGGCCTGGCCTATTCAGAGTTGCCCCGGAAATCTGCATCCGGCAGCACTTCCAGCGATTCCTCACTGGACGTAGTCCAAGTGATGTCATCTTTCTTGATGTACCAAATAGTACAAGGTGTTAAGGCAAAACTTTCCTTAAACTTTACGTCTTTGAATGAGCTTTCTACGCCGCTACGGAAGTGTATCCCTTGCTGTTCCTAGTATGAGTCCCACTTCTGTGTGGCTCTAGTGGCCTTTGCCTTATCAAAGAGCTTCCTACACGCTTCATCAGAAAAACCAAGTGGGATGATGGCAGTGACTTCTATATCGGTCCGTTGTTTCTTCTATTTTTTTTTGAAGAGACTTGTGGAATATTTGCTACGGCTTTTATAAGAAAAAATAATCTGAAATCTGAAATGCATATAAAACAACTATTCTTGACTAATCCATTGAAGTCGATAGGAATATGCCGTCTTTAGGTCAATTAATCCAGGGCATCTCATATTGTTGTCCGCGACCCTTTGAAGGTCCGTATTGGCATATGAGGATTCCCCGGCCGCGACGACTTTAAGGGAAATTAGGTACATTAAGTATTTTATTGAATATGAATATATTCCGTAGAATCCATTTAATTCGTACTCTGTTAATCCGAAAAATTAATCCCGAAAATTGCCCGTAATCCAAAGTTTGGTGAGAAGACCTGGTTTAAGCAATTCGAATGAATATACAATCTTACATGGATTGCATTTTTGGTATCTTTAACATTAAATATATTTTGAAATTAGTACAGTTAGCCGGACTTGGTGACAATGGGAATTATTCTTCTTCTTTTATTTGCATATCCGTTATTGGGATGTTAAGCGATCATATATATAAAAGTTTACATGTCAGTCTTATCGTGATACTTATATTACTATTATTTAGGACATTTATTTAATAGTGACTAATTTTCTGTATTTGGCCGGTACAATCTTGGGTATTTTTCAGCCCGCAAAGTTATTTTCTTCCTCTGGTATTTTTCTTTCAAAATATGCTTTGAGAATGTTTTGTGTATATGTACATACTAATATTTACTGTTACGCATTATATATCCCAAATATGCCGTTCCACATTTTTTGACAGTGTTAATTAACCAGTTCCGTATTCAGTCTTCTTAACACTACTTAATTTAAACTGTGTGTTCTGTCCATGGGATTTTCAGAGTGCGTCGATATAACCACATTTCGAAAGACTCCAGTATCTTCAAGTCTGCTGCTTTTATTGTACATACTTTCGTCGCGTACAGAAGTACGGACCATATACATATAACATTTTCTTAGACGTGTTTTAGTGGCAATATTGATATCATGACTGTTCAGAATTTTTCTGTATTTTGTGAAGGCAGCTCTAGCCATATTTATTCGACAATTTATTTCTTTTGAATTGTTCGATTGGTTATTTATAAACACTCCAAGATATTTAAGTTGGTTGGCCTTTAAATATGTATCTATTTCTGATCATGTACTTTGTCTTTTTATTATTGACATTGCGGACTTAGTAAACGTTTTTAATTTGGTCTGATATTGGGTTTTTGTTAGTCCTTTCTTGGCTCTTACGTTTTGGTCAATCTTTACTTCATCTGAAATATTAGTTTAAATATCCACGTCACAACAATTCGAAACGAAAGAGTTTTTAGTGTCATCTACATAAGCAGGATCCAAAAACACATCTCCTTTATCAGTTTTAGACGTCCCCTAGTTGTTTTTTTTATACAAAACGCTTTGGTTCCGATGAGTTTCCGTGACTTTCACTTGTTACTTGTTACTTATCTCTTACACACATTAAACCCTCATGAATAATGAGAATTAAAATACAATGCAATACGTAAATACGAATTTAGGTTTATCCGGAACATCAGTCATAGCGCACAACAGTTGACCACAGTTATTTATTATACTGTTCAACAGAATTTTGAAAAAAATATTTCAACAGATGTAAATTTTGACAGTTTTTTGTGTTCAAAGAATTGTTGACCTTTTTGTCGCTAATTGTTTTGTTGTATAAAAATTGGATTAGCAAATTAATAATAATAAACTCATTTACTATTCATATTAACCCATTCGCTTCAAATTTACCCTTGTGAGTCATTTTTTAGAGCATATATAATTTATCTGTCGATAACTCTCGGTTTCACATGGGTGCGAAATTTTGTTATTATCTAATAGAGGTTATATCGATTTTTTTAAAACACACCTATGGTAAAATTTATTTAAAAATGTCCCCATTATACTCGTGTTTTTGTTTCTTTTATTCTTTATTGGGAGCCTTTAATGACTTTCAAATATTATTTATTACATATATAATCCACTCCCGGTATAAAGAATGATATAATGTCAAGTTAATTCGATGAACCCAAAAATTCGTTATATCGTAAATTTTCTTAAATGGCATTCGTTATCGAGAACTTTTCGATCGAAAAGCCATTTTAATTTTTGTTAATAAGAAAATGTGAACATTGGAATTAATTAAAAACTATTCAGATAAACTGTATAAGAATGTGTACCAAACAAATCTACTTGAATTGTACAGATGCTGATACGTCAAGTACTCGATATTGAATGCCTTTATTTGGCCCCAGATCTTTTAAAGCAAACAGCCATTAATTAAGGAAAGTTTTAGTATTTAACTGGAGTATTGTCCAAAGTATAGGACATTAATACTATTTCTCTTTTTTGCTTGTAATCCCTTCAAAATAAATAAAATTTTTTCTTTCTATTTCTTCCTACTTGCAGTTTAATTTTTTGCTGCAAAAAAGTTTACTATATATTACTTCTTACACTTCGTTTATTTACCAATTGTCTATAACACATTCTATTATTGAATCATTGTTTGACAAAACACAGCATATTTGCTAAAAAGAGTTCCTCTTTTGAAAGCAAATTATTACCGTAAGAACATCAAGTGTGGAAGATAATCACTTCCAGCAAATACCTACACCTAAAACAACAACACATACTAAAAACATAGACATAATACGGATTCCCACAAACTCCTAAACTATATACTAGCCGTATCAGCAGTTTTGGTGCTTAAAAGGCAAAGCCTTTTTCTCATTTAAATTAAGTATAGAGAGTCTATTAAAGAAGGAGAAGACCAATCGCACAGGAGGAACGTAACGAACACCACACACACACAACGTAAGGAGGCGGAGGTGGATGAAAGGAATTTATTATTGAAAACTATAAAGGTTTTCATAACTATATAATGAGTCGTCATGAAGGCAAGTTATTAATGGCAAAATTACATATTTAATTAATTATACCAAAGGAATTATATTGTGATGATTTGTATGTTTTGTTTCTTTCAGGTGTCAGCTGCGATTCATGTCTTAAATCGAACTTTAATGGTCGTCGCTATAAATGTTTAATTTGTTATGATTACGATTTATGCGCCGATTGCTATGAAGAGGGTGTCACCTCCACACGACACTTAGTGGATCATCCTATGCAATGCATTCTAACGCGTTCGGATATTGAATTGTTCTTTGGCGGTGAAATGCTCAATTCTGAGCAACCCCAAAGTTTTACCTGTCCGTATTGTAAAAAAATGGGTTTCAGCGATGCCACATTGCTGGAGCATGTATCATCAGAACATACAGAGACCAGTTCTGAAGTTGTTTGTCCGGTGTGTGCTGGCTTACCAGGTGGTGAACCGAATCTAGTCACAGATGATTTTGCCGGTCATCTTTCGCTGGAGCATCGTACTGGACCACGAGAATTGATTTCATTTTTGATATCCTTTTTAAACAAATCGCATTGGTTAAACACTAAATTGACCATTCTAATGAAGTTCCCAAATGCATGTGTTTATTGTACAGGGAATTTCATCGGGATAGGTTAAATTTTGTAGTTTATAATAATTGTGGTATTCCTTAACTGTTTCAAAGGCTTAAAGCAGCTCGATCACATTGAAACTTCCTAAAGTTGCTATTTTGCTTCAAGATACTGCTATGTAAAACAATTTTTCCCCCGGACCTGTTAATGGCTTATTCTGAAGTAGTTCGGTCCTTTAACTTTTTTCCTATAATATGGGTTATTTTTAAGACTATTTCAACATTTTTCCTAAATGGCTAATCCGATCTGTGGAGAAATCACGGCATTCGATATCGATAACTTTTCGATCGAAAAGACATTTTAATTTTTGTTAATAAGAAAAATTAAACATTATAACCAATTAAAAATCAACCAGAAAAGCTCCATTAGAATTTACGATAACAGCACCTACATGAATTCAAGAGAAGTTTGTACTATTTAACAGTAATAAACCAGTAAGGAAAGGCAGAAAGTCGGGCGGGGCCGACTATATAATACCCTACACCTCCCTAACAATGCGATAAGGGTTATTGCGATAATAATTTGGAATAATTGGTAAATGGGTAAGAACATATATATGCTGATATATCTAATTCTGAACCGATAATCGCTAAATTAAGCAATATTCGTTCCTAAATTGAGAAACATCTTTCTGGAGAATTTTGTAATGATCGGAAGTAAAGTACAACTTCTATAGCGCTTTGTAACCAAATCAGGAGGAACATATATTGGAGCTTATATATAAATCTGAATCGATTTTCCCTGAATACTCATTCATGTAAAATAGAAACCTCTTTCTGTCGAATTTCGTACTGATCTGATATAAAATACAGTCTCTACAGCGCTTGAATGTCAAATCGGTGCTAGCATATATATGGGGGATATATCTAAATCTGAACCGATTTTCTCCAAATTTGGCAGTATTCCTTCGTGTAATAAGAAACCTCTTTGTGCCGAATTTCGCTGTGATCGGATATAAAATACAGTTTCTACAGCTATTGAATTTCAAATCGGGGGTAACATATATATGGGGGCTATATCTAAATCTGAACCGATTTTCTCCGAATTTGGCAGTATTCCTTCATGTAATAAGAAACCTCTTTCTGCCGAATTTCGTACTGATTGGATATAAAATACAGTTTCTACAGCGCTTACATGTCAAATCGGGTGCAACATATATATGGGGGCTATATATAAATCTGAACCGATTTCCCGAGACTACTCTCTGTCAATTTTTGTACAAATCGGTTACAAAATGTTGCTTATACAGTGCATATATGCCACATCGGAGGTACATATATATGGGAGCTATATGTAAATCTGAACCGATTTTAACCAAATTCAATAGGGATCGTCCTTGGGCCTAAAAAAAAGATATGTGCAAAGTTTCGTTGAGATCGGACCATAATTGCGACCTGTACTTTGATTACAAGAATACGTCTACAGACGGACAGACAGACGGACAGACAGACGGACATTGGTAAATCGACTCAGAAAGTGATTCTCCTTTTGGGTGTTACAAACAAATGCACAAAGTCATAATACCCTGTACCACAGTGTGGTGTAGGGTATAAAAACATATTTCGATCGTAAAGAATTCGAAAACGTGGCATTCGGTTTGGTCCCTCATTGGAATTAGTTTTAAAAAATTTCAATTAAAATTTTCTAAAAATATCTCTAAAATGACCACATCAGTTTACTCTTTTTCAAAAACATTTGTCATTTTCTTTAAAAAAAATCTAAATTAATTAAAAAAATATGATTTCATCATTTTTAAACGATCACCTGAGACACATATTTTTGACCGGATTTGACTACTGCAACATGGGTAAAACATTATGCAAGCAAAATTATATGTCCATAGCTTCAATGCCGTTCTTTTCATCATCCATCTCCTGTTATCTTAACGTTAGAGCTATCCTGCAGTTATAGCTGTCAAATTGTAATGAATTTGAACGTTTTAACGGCAGGTTAGCTCCAACCGGAGCTGGTGAAATTCGTGGTTATTAATTTATTTTCCTGTTTTAGAGGATCGAACTACATACATCGGAACAATGTTTTAATAGTTCTGCGTGTTCTTCAATTTTGTTACATAGTGTATTTGTTGGCGCTTTATAGTATTTTTTCTGTATTCCATGAGCCAGAGAGCCTTTAAATTGATACGTTCTGGAATACCTCTACACCGTTTTTAATTATTTGAAAAATATCCATATTTGTTAGTTTGTATTATGGTTTTCTCCTTAACTTCTTTGCACGACGAACCTTCAGCTATTCGACATGGAGGTGGAGTACGTCGCATACCAGGACGTACACTTGGTGGCCCTCGGGCTCGTCGTTCTAATATGCACTTTAGCTCATCAAGTGGTCTTTCAGCATTATCACCCTCTGGACGGGAATCGGTTGATCCGATTGCTGAACTACTCTCACAATTATCGGGCGTTAGACGAGGCGGACCGCCAACATCTCAGTTGCAGCAATTGCAAATGCAAATACAATTGGAACGCCAACAAGTGACGGCAATTATTAATGCAATACCCAAAGCCAAAGGATATTTTTTGTACTAAACAAACGTATTTTTTCTTTTCTTCTTTTTATTTGTTTATTTTCTGTGTGAAATGTCGATTCGTATAGGCTACACGTCAACAATTGGAACGTTTGCCACGACGTGCTCATCCATTGGTCTCATCATCGAATTCAAATGCAACCATGGCCGAGGTCATCAGTGGTGCTAGTGGTTCTGGTTCGGGAAGCGGTTTAATTAGTGGAAGCGGCTCTGGTTCAAATGCCAATGGCGGATCTGGCAGTGGCTCTTGTCGCACCAATGAATGGTCGGTGTCGGCGCAACATCAATCGCAACAATCAAGTCTGGCTGCAAACGCATTGAACACTAGAGAAGTAACGTTGAATTCTAGCAATTATTTGACTTTCAACGATTTTGGTTTGTCACC
Source organism: Eudasyphora cyanicolor (assembly GCA_963930755.1). Lineage (NCBI taxonomy): Eukaryota > Metazoa > Arthropoda > Insecta > Diptera > Muscidae > Eudasyphora > Eudasyphora cyanicolor. The sequence continues at coordinate 49,604,309 of OZ005734.1, read as the reverse complement.
ACAATATTCCTCCTTTCTACAGCCTGGTGGCAGTGGAATCAGTGGTAGCAACGGGAACAGCATGCTGGGCATGTCAATTGGTGGTTCTGGTAGTGGAGCAAATGCAGGATCAGCTGGGGCAGCGGGTAATGGCGGCACTGGAGCGGATGGTGCACAATCGCAATTCTTGCTCACAAAATTCATGCAACCAACACTGAGTGATGCCGAATGGGCTGAAATTGGCAGAGAACGTGCTGATCGGTATGTTTGTAAAAATGATTTTCTTTCATTCATTGGCATTTATAAATTTTTTTATTCGACAATGAACATGGAACACTTTGTGAGGCGTACTATATAAAATATAGTACTTTGTGTGGGAGCGAAGGGTGGAAACATTTTGCTCAATCTATAGTTATTTCAAAAGTTTTATAAAATACAGATATGGGGAAGTTGTGTTCGAATGAATCTGTCGATTTTTGTGGGGGTAGCAGAAGAAAAATGGGCAACTTCCATTTTCCGCAAGGCCGATAATCTATTACTTTTTGTGCAATTATAAAATATTCAGATTAGAGAATCAATATTTTGACCCTTTGGAAGAGGAAGAGTGAACCAGTATGAACCATCTTCGAAAATAGTTCCTCATTTTTAAACAGTAAATGATACAAACAAATTAAAACGCAAAAATAATGATCTATCAAAAAAATTGTGAAACAAATACCTATAGTTAGAAACAGGTTACTTTATCAATGAATTAATTACATTGTGCTCGACATGGACGCACAATAATTGGAATGAATATACGTATTTCGACCTCACTGAATCGAAGTCGTTATACTATTAGGCCACAGAGTTTGCTGGAGAAATAAGAGAGGATAGGTGGTGACTTTGAAGTGGAAGACTTCGAAATACTTTAGTTCCAAAAACGATCAAAAAACACGTAGTACTGAGGTGAGGTGCTGCTTCAGGTCAATCCGGTATAAAGAACCGGCTGCCGTGGAAACCGGCTTCGCACTAGAAGTGGAGGTGGGGGACTGGCTTTGCTATTATACAATTCTGTGCAATACAGACCGTACAATATCTCGCCTGAGCTTGACTCTAGAGAACCATACATTGAATGTATGGGTAGAGCTGTACAGCGTATATATACTTCCGATTGATAGCTGTTCTCCGCGATATTTTCCGGACATCAGTCCGTTACTACAGGGCAATAACCACGTGGTCCTAGGACACTTTAATGCCCATCACGAACTTTGGCATTCTCTCCTAGCGAATGACCAAAAGAGGCACAGCTTTGGCTGAGCAAATAGATGGCTCCACGTTCTGCACAGTGAATGAGGACGCCCCCACACGGATTATGGGTGATTGCAGAAGCTCGCCAGGTATCACCATCGTGTCGCCTGGTCTGATAATTTCATTGGGATCAGACCACCCCCCATAATCCTCTCCATAGACAGACCAGCCAATTTCATTATCTCTGAACGCCGAACTTTTCTGAATCAAAGGAAAGCGGACTGGAACGGGTTCAGAGAATTCACCAACCGCAGCTTCAGTGAACTACCCATCCCCTCAGATGTTCGGGTAGCTGAGAAAAAATTCCGAGGCATCATCAACGAAGCAGCGGCTTGCTTTATCCCTGCTGGTCGAATACCCGAGATACGACCTAATTTCCCATCAGATGCAGCGGGACTCGCAGACGAGCGTGATGAAATACTTCATTCTAACCCTGCTGATTCTAGAATGAAGGTGAGTGACAGAGCGAAAAGGAGAGTAATGTCTCGTATCCATGCTCTCCGAGCTGAAGCACTATGTCACCCAAAGCGCTACCCCGACGGAATTTCGATGCTGATGTTGAAGCAGTTAGACATACCGGGAGTTGAGTATCTGATCTGTTCTCAATCTGTCCTTGACCACCCGAAGCCTGGAAAATGGGCAGAGTGGTCCCGCTACCGAAACCGGGCAAAGATGCGAGTAAGGGAGAATCGTACAGGCCTATCTCCCTTCGCTCGCCAGTAGAAAAGACGCTTGAGGCGTTAATCCTTCCGAGCCTGATTGCACATTTTCCAATTGATCATGAGAACAGATTCCGAAAGCTCAACGATGATGAGTTAAACGTGGTCCATACACGATTTTCCAGGACGAAAACCTGCTTGCTCGGTCGAAGTAGTGGATCCAGGGAGGATGTTTGTCTGTTGATGAGAGTGTGAGCTGTTACCTTATTTACTATACTCAATGAGTGATACCTCTCCAATTGGTGCACTCGGATAAATTACTTTTTTTTTGGGTAATCTTTTTAATTCGTCGTCAGGCATTCTGTTCTCCAAAATTCCTCGATTATTAGAAGGATTAATAGTGCACTGACCCCAATCAATCAGCATTTCCGGTGCAATATTATCAGTTCTTGGGGCTTTGATAGCGTTGGCGACTTCAGTCAATGATGGACTGTTAGTGGGAATATCAGGCCTTTCTGTGCGTAGGCCAAAGTTGCGTATGTCCTGAGAGGTCCGGGATGAAGTTTTTGAAGTTCCCTGTAATGTTTTGTCCATATCTTTAGCTGCTCGGTTTTTGATGTCACAAGTTCACCGGTGCTGTTCTTCAAAAGTCTCACAGAAGTATACTTTATATAGGTCATCTTTTTCGCAATGCGTTGCAGATCTGTAGAGCGATTTGTAGCAGCTGTCGCTTGTGCTTATTCCGCAAGCGCATTTGTGCATGCCCTTTTATCTTGTCGTGCGATATGTTTAACTAGTTTGTCGATGTCACTATGTGCTCTTGCATACTCAGACTTCTGACTAACCGTTTTTGCACTATTTAGCAGGCCCTTTGCGATTTTCCTGTCCTCTAGTTTTCTTGATACTCTTCGGGTTGCTCATCAGCTCAAATACGGCAATTTTGTTTATTAACGTATCCATTGAGCCTGAAATGTGCTTTATCACTGAACAAAATTTCACGACAAAACACCGGATTTCATTGAGATTTTCCAGAGCCCATACAGAGACGCTGTTGTGGTGTGAATCTTTCCATGATGACTTACCAAAGGATACAGAACAAAAATGACAAAGCAGTTTGATATGAGTCACGTAAAAAAACGTTTTTCCTTAAGAAAATGTTTTATAATAAAGAGTGGGCCATTTAAAATTTTAAATTTGAATCGGCTCGGCAGTACCTACAAGTACGCCCTTCCATTTTTCGATATAAAAATACCATTTACTTACAATAACTTTAGTTCTGGCCACACGTTGAGGCTGCTCCATTTCCTTGGCTATAATTTCCAATTCAAAGCGATCTTGATTGTAAGTGCCATAATGGCCTTGCTAGTAAGTGCCACAATGCCCTTGTTAGTAAGTGCCATAATGGCCTTGTTAGTAAGTGCCATTTTTTTGTTTCGTGTCGAATCTCTTCAATGACAACTTCGATTTCACGTTTCAACGCTTCAATTGTCTCTGGATGCTTTGCCTAACATTTATCCTTATTGGCTCTCCACAGAAAATAATCCAAAGGGCTCAAATCACAAATCAAAGTAATCGGTAGTTCAAATTTAAAAGTCTAAATGGCCCACACTTTGTATGTAAATACAATTGTTTGGTGATTGACAGACCAGTGATTAGACCAAACTACTAAAGCTAGAATTAAAGTAGCTATTGATCGCAGATCCTGCATACGAAGTGATTCTGGATTCTGGAGCTCGTACTTTTATGGTAACATTAGCTAATCGAAATGGCTACAACTAGAATCTTGATATTTTGCTTGAGGACAGCGGGGACAATGAGCGATATTTCGAAATACCCAATTTTTCAGTACATTTCCAATTATTTCGGGTCGAATCTCTTCAATGGCAACTTCGATTTCATGTTTCAACGCTACAATTGCCTCTGGATGATTTGCGTAACATTTACTCTTAATGGCTCCGCTCAGGAAAAAATTCAAAATGCTCAAATCACAAGTCAAATAATCGGTAGTTCAAATTTAAAATTTTAAATGGCCCCCCGTAAAATGAGAATCAGGTTTTAATGTTTTTGTTAATTTAATTTATCATTTTCAAAAAAATATTGAAATAATAATAATAAAATATAGGCTATGTGACCAACGTTTGGAGGTAATCGAGATTTGGCATGTTGAAATCTATGCAAAGAAGCGCATAAATGCGTTTTACCCCCAATTTCACAACCTTCGGTTAGAGCTAACTCACAGTTAAAAAATACAAATTTCATACAATTTGACAGCTATAACTGTAGGTTATCTCTAACTGTAGGATAACCGGAGTTTGTGGAATGGGCCGTTAGTGAATCAAAATCATCGGTCATTGGCCGATGTTCGGCATCGGAAAAAAACCATCTTCGGTCGAACAGTAGTTTGTTTATAATTTGGGCAATTGTTTTATCTATATATATAAAAATGGAAAAATGTTTGTATGTATGTGTTTTATAGACGCTTAAACTACTGGACCGATTTTAAAATTTTTTCTTTTGTTTGAAAGCTATTTTGTCTGAGATGGTTTTGGAAAACACATTTTTGCAAAATGTGGGCGGGGCAAACGTGCATGGCCCGCAAACATAAGCTAAATTTTGAAAGTGAGATATATTGCACAATTTGTTAGCGAGAGTGCTGTAATTTTGTATATATATATATATGCTGGCAGTCTACGTCAGTGGTCCAAAAATGGACGGTATCGGAAATATGGGTCAACGAAGTGGATCGGGTCCAGCTAGTTCACCATATTTATCGAGGTTATGCCTCCCTGTTTGATCGCATATCTCATTGAAATCCCAGAATTGTTTTATGATGGGAAACAGGAGTTTAGAACTGATTTCCGGAGATGTTTTGGTAACTTCGGGATGAATGTTATATTCATACACCGCAGATTTTCATACGATAGCTTCAATTATATCCTTAACAGATGTATCTGGGAGTAGGTATTCACATTCACATAAGGAAATCCCTTTCTGGCTGGAGCGCATGATAACTCTCGAAAAGAGTAATGAATTGACTTCAAATTTGGTATGTGAAAATATTTTTTCTATCTCAGGCTAATATCGAAGATGGATATATTGGACCGTTTTGTACAAAAGCGCATGATAACTCTCGAAAGGAGTAATGAATTGACTTCAAATTTGGTATGTGATAGCGCCTTTATTTCGGTAATAAATTGGCGTTATTGCCACGCCCCTTTTAGTACCCTGCATACAATGACACCATTTTTTACAAGCAGTTAACTACTAATAAATTTAATAACGTAATGCTTTTATAGCACCTACTGTCCGTTAAAAAAATTGACATTATTGCCACGCCCCTTTGGTAACTCCCAAATCTCCAGATCATACCAAAATTGGATGGCACATAACGTTAATTCGTCCAGCCATTTCTGACAAATTTACAGATTCATTCAAACTCAACATGCATTTTGGTTTATTTATTTATCCAATTCAGTAATACTAAAAGACCAAAAAAGGTTTAACCGATTAAAATTTTCTTACTTGGTTATTATATACAAGGTGGCGCAAAAGTAACCTTTCGATGTTTTTTGTGCTAAAGTCACCGACCGATTATTGGTCTAATAAATAGTCAGCAATATTCCGCGTTCTAGAGCAGTGTAGCGTAACATTGTTTATTAACGTGTATTTCGCATGTGTTTACTACACAAATGTCAAAACAGAACTGACATTAGGGGCCAATCGCAAAATTTATAGCATTTTCTGATAGGAGGATTACTTTTGCGCCACCTTGTAATTTGTAATTTATAATTTGTTAAACAAACGTTTTAAACCAAAAATACATAACCGTAAACCGGTTTCTAAAAAAAATAATTTTTAGGGTAAACCGACAATTTACTATTTTTTAAATACTGCCTATTCTGTAGTGCTTGGCCGTTTTTTTTTTTCAAAAGACAAATCAATTTTTCTCCATTTTCTTCCTCACAGATCACAGTTCGTACAGGCTTTGCTACTGTCAACATTAGCTTGTACTTCATTGGACCTAGACCCGGAACATGATAAACGCGGTGAATCGCAAGAAACTACCAACAGTGATAATGTAAATAATGAAAAGGCAGCATCCGCGGCAGCCAACAATACAAACACAGCCAATGACAGTGAATCGTCATCATATGGTGATAATACGCGGGAAACAATGATGAACAACAATGCTGCAGATGCGTCTGCACAAACCACAAATGCAAGTAGTGTCGGTGGTGGTGGGGGTGGCGTTACGGGACGCCAACAGGTCCATCAACAGCAACAGACCTCGCCGGAAGATTTCGTTGTTGAAGATCTAAAGCAACAGCAACAGGCTTATTCGAGTAAAAAGAAAGCTGGTAACAATGCAGGGGCTGGGATCAAGCCTGCTGCTGGTGGAGCTGCAACAGATAGAGGCATTGAACGACGTGGCCGTCCACCACCCACGTCGGCGGGCGCAGCTGCCGCTGCAACCGGTTCACAGTCGCAACAACAGCAACAAGGTCAACAACCACAAAAATATAAACAGAATGCTGCCGCAAATGCAGCAGCGATGTCGGCAGCAAACACAAATCAAATACCCGATACTAGGTAGTGTTATCATCTCCATAGACCCGCCAAATCACTACAGCAACAACAACAGCATTGTTATTATAATAAAATCAATAAAAGTAATAGCAGCAGCAGCAGCAACAACAAAAACAACCGAGATCATTGTCGCAACAGTCGCAATTACAAAATTCACTCTTAGCAATCAATTAACCACCACCAACATTATCAACAACACACCAACTCTGATGATGGATGATGGATGAACAATGAACCGCAGCAAGAACAACATCAACTACAACCAACAAACCAACCAACACCTAAAGATCAGCAACCAACAAAAGAAAACAAAACATCTATCTCTCTCTCTTATTTTTTATTCAGCACATAAATGTCTCCGGTATGTTTTGTGTAGCAAAAAGAAAAACAAAAAAACACATCGCGTGAAGCCGCCATTATCCTCTCTCAACAACAATCATCGTACGACCGCCCGGCCGCCCACCACCCCAACTTCTGTCAATAACGTTTAATTGTTGTTTCAATTGACACATTGAACTAACGAGCACTGAGCGGCAGCGAGTTGAAACGACGACGAATGGATCCCAGTTGCTGATGATGTCTGACGGTGCATGAGATTCTAACGTTGATGATGACGATGATGATGTGGATGACGGCGATATATAAATGTTAGCATGTGCATGCACAGCAAGCAGCAGTTGCAACAACAAAAACAACAACAACATAATATTCGTTTATTAAAATAAATATAATATTATAACTATTTAAAAAATTTATATAATTATAAAAACACAAAAAAGAAAAAAATCTTATTGTAATCATAACTTCAAAAAAAGGATTACTTTCTTTTTGGTTTAATCAGCATTTCGAATTAATTTTACAGGGCACAGTGGGCAAATTTCGGCAATAAAAGGGAATAAATCTGGTGTTCCTTAACCACTCAACAGATACTAAAGAAACTTCAAACACAAAAATATATGGAAGAGGTTTTGTGCGCCCACCTTAGTTAAGAATTTTGCACCATCTACACCATATAGGGGTAAGTATTTTTTAAATAAAGTTGAACTTTTTCTAAAATTTCCAAAGCTGCAGGAAAATTAAAACTTTAAAATTAAACTTGAAAAATAATGGGGAATTTCTTAAAAACGCAAAATCTGTGGTTTTCTGCAATAGCAGCCTTTTTCGGAAATTTTCAGTTTTGGGATTTTAGCATAAATGTATTCAGTTAATCATTATCTATCGATCGATATATGACACTCCCATGTTAGCCCATTTTTTGAAGACTTTTTCTAACACTCAACTATGCTATTCTCGACCGAGTGACAAGAAAATTTTTGTGATAGTAACAACATTTGAGATAGTAAAAACAATTTGCTATTCTGGTTTTCAAATGGAAGCTCTCTTTGTTATAATTGTAAATGATAGCAGTCACAATCCCTATAGCACATGATTAGAAATATTTTGTGTATAAAAAACTGTTTTTCAGCGATTTCTTGTTAGTGTTGTTATCGGAAAGGAAAAAAAAAACCGAAGTCTGGATGCGAGATATTTGCATCTCAGACAATTTACCTGGCCATCCGCTATGATTTTAAAGGAAATAAACATCTTTAAAGAAAAATCTCATACACATGATGGGGATTAATTAAGCATGGGTCCAGAAAAACCACAAATCTTCCAACATTCATATTTCATGCTATTAAACATACATATATTTTTGCCTGAAAAAAATTGGGGATGATTTTTCCATTTTCAATTTATTTTTGTATTTTTTTCTGTGATAATAAAAAAATCATGTCATATTGGAAAATTTTGAATTTCAGTAAATTTCTTCATACACAAAAGCTTTTAATAATGTATTTTTTCAAAATTTTTTAAATTACAAAGCTTTGATTTTGTCACAGGAATTGCAGAATAGTGATAGTGAATGATTATTGTTATGATTTCGAGAATAGCACCGTTAGTAGCAAATGTTAGGCGAGAGAAAAAGGATTTTGGCTCTTCTGAACATTTTGATTTTTTGAGAAGCGCTGTTATGTTTGAAAACAACAGATATTTCGTAAAATATTGGGTAAAATTCAATTTTCTAGGTATCAGTATGGGGCCCACTATCATCCACCACAGAACAAGGGAAATTTAAAAATTGTCGATATAAACAAAAAATTGACAACAAATCAAAGTTTGGAATTTTAAAACGAGGCAAATACGAATCCATTCTACTCACCGAAAGAAACTGTTTGAGATACTACGTCAAAAAAATTACTAAAAATTAAAGTTTGGAACATTGAAACGCGAATATACATATTTTATTTATTTATTAATCAAACTGAGCCCTCATGGACTATATGTTGATAGTTAACAAAATTTTAGTTTTATAATATCAAAATTATGTAATGAATATATATATAACTAATAATAACCCTAACCTAACGCACACTCTCTCAAACGATGATATACATATTAAAATTAATTTAAATGGTGAAACGAATGTTGTCAGTGATAATAAAAAAATATAATTCTAGTTTGATTGATCAGAATAGTAAACGAGCAGTTTATTTCGAAATGTTCGAGGACAAACCGAAATGTTAGGACGTAACATATTCCACAATCTTGTTATTAAATTGTTCTATAAGTATTTCGTCATCAGAAACGAAAAAGGGCCTATCATCATATTTGAAAATTTTACAGGAAAAGCAAAAAACTAAATAAAATGAAAAGTGTTGTTGTTAGAAAAACGGGGTTTTCAGGATAATACCTAAACATAATGATGCATAATAAATTTACACAAACATGATTTACAACCTGTTTCTGAAAATTGCGTGAAATACGAATTTTTAACTATGAAAAAAGAAATAATTTGTTGTTAGGCCCATTTGAATTTAGTTAATTATTTCGCCATGTTTGATAGTAGGTCGATAAAAATTTGTCAGGATGTGTATTTTTATGCAGTGTACCGAACCCCATTAAAAACTGAATTTTCATTTTTCTTGTTGTTACGCACTTTTTCGTTTCTGATGACGATTTGAGAATTTCTTGCAGAGTTCAGGAAGTGAAACGATGATATCAAATATAAAGGTTGGCGGTGCTTTAACACGCCGAAAAAGAAAGAAAGGCGCCTTAACTCTAGAAAATGTTCAAAGGTACAGCCTAGAAACTGCTTGCTGAAATGAGAATAATCACGCCTACAACGCGAACCATACACAAAACGAAGGATACCATGAAAACATGAAGTGAGCTTACGAATATTTGCTCTATTGGTACCCATAAATACTTCCGCTCCGTACAGTATATGAGGCATGAGCAAGGAGTGAGCCAACATATATTTTATCTGAGTCGGTAGTATAACATTGAGACTATATAACTTTTTAAATATTAAGTTCAACTTGGAGCAAATATGCGCTATATGCGTTGTGAACTGAAGACTGTGGTCGATTACAAAGCCAAGAGAAGTAATTGAGCTTAAGGAATTGATAACACTATTTTGAACAGTGATGTTGTGTTCGACATGCTGATTGCGCAAACCATTAAATACTACGCATTTGGTTTTGCTAATATTTATCGTGAGTTTATTGCAACGAGCCCATTCACAAATACGTCCAATATCATCATCTAAATCTGAGATTCAGTTTTCAATCGAACCCGAGATACATGTGCTAAACAACTGAAAGTCATCCGCATATATTGCTAAATCAGAATTTCGTATACAACGACGAACATCATTATCATATAACATAAACAAGTCCGGGCCAAGTATGGAGCCCTGAGGAACATCAGCAAAAATTGGCTTACATTAGAAAAATTGGCTTTACTATCTATATGGTGAAAGAAATGTAAAGTTTGATGTAATTTGTCCCAAAGAAAAAATACAATTACAACAGAAACTGTTGAGATCTTGAAAATATTTACATATTCTAGAGATCACTAAGGTACCCACTTTCATCCACCCAAAAAATAACAAGAATATTTAAATTTTTGACAATTTTATACTGTGAAAAAAGTTGATTTAAGATCAAAGTTTCGAATTTGAAAACAGCAAATACTGATCTATTCTACTTGCCAAAAAAAATTGTTTGATGCATATCTTAACTAAAATTAGCTAGAAAAAATTAAATATTTCTTAAATGTTGAGTTTTCGAAGAAAATAGATGAGTAGATTAATTAGTAAGGTCCTCCTGAACTTCCAGCAAAACCGAAGTGGTAAATATTCCAATTATCGTCAGTTTTGGAGTGGAATTTTACACTTATTAAAAAAATGGACTAAAAATCAAGGTATGGTATGTATTTTATCGTTGATGTATATTTATTACCTTTTCACAATTAATCAATCACCTTGACTATTTTTTTTAAATTATTTTTAAATAATTTGTTAATTTTAATAATTTTGTTTGTTTGTTTTTTTTGCAGCACTTAGAAAATTGTCTGGGAATGTAAAATCGTAATATGAGTCATTCAATGCCAAGTCAAACGGACAATATTTGACCATACCTCGCAAGTACTCCGAAACTTCAAAAAATGTCCTTCATTTTGAGCTGTTTAACATTCGTATTCGGGAAAAAATCTTAAAATGTTAGTTTTCGAAATATTGACCATTAAAATAATGTTCACATATCGGAGAGTTTCAGTAAAAACGTGTGTATTTAAGTGCTTGTATCTCTTGAAGCGTTACCTATTTGTAACGGAAGAAACGTCAACAAAACACAGATTGCACAATGCAACAACATTTTTGTCGAAGGCCTGTGCATAACATTTCCTGGTATAATAGGTGTCCTAAAAATAAATAAAAAAAAAAATAAAAAAAAACACGAAAAAAATATAAAAAAATTGTATGGTAATCTTTTTTTAATTTTTTTGTGGGAAGGTGCCTTTAGTATTTGGACCAAATTTTTTGAAGTACATAATGCTCTATGAAGCGGGATACACTTTAAATTAAAGGAAAAGGGACTTCAAGTGTTAATAACGACAACATCACGGGGAAACAGAAATTTAGTAACTGTCGTTAAAACAATTAGAAAACATAGAATTTAAAAAAAATGTTTTTTGTTAGCACAAAAAAAACATTGTTTCGAAGAAAACAATGTTTATTTGAAGAAAATCTATGGATAAATGAAGAAATTATAGCACTTTTGGTAGAAAACCCGTTTTTTACACCCCAACTACTGTGAACAAGATTATAAATCAGATCCTGTGGGCCAAAAGTGTAACACATCGATGGAGTGACCTAAGAGACCCCAAGAATATTTGGCGAAAATTGGGTTCATCGAATTCGTTCCTGCAGAAGAAGTCGTGGAGGCCATTTGAATGACGTTTTATTTAGAACTTAATTGTATCGATTGTACTTCACATTAAATAAAAAACCTTCGAATTTCCTTAGCAATAAGTGTGTTTTTTTTCAAAGAAATCATATCACTCTTTTTGGAAAACCCTGTACATATAAGGATGACTTCAGATTTGACTTTGTGATGATCTAGAGGCAACTTTTTCTAGAACTGTGTTTCAATTAATCCGTTTAGAAATTTCGGAGATTTTGATTTTTTTTTTTAAATATTTGAATTATTCGAATTACTATATTTTGTCTAAAAATTTCGATTTTAAAAAAGTTTTTCTCATATATTTTGAAGCGACCAAATTTTTTGAAGTACATATATGCTCTATGAAGCCGGGATACACTTTAAATTAAAGGAAAAGGGACTTCAAGTGTTAATAACGACAACATCACGGGGAAACAGAAATTTAGTAACTGTCGTTAAAACAATTAGAAAACATAGAATTTAAAAAAAATGTTTTTTGTTAGCACAAAAAAAACATTGTTTCGAAGAAAACAATGTTTATTTGAAGAAAATCTATGGATAAATGAAGAAATTATAGCACTTTTGGTAGAAAACCCGTTTTTTACACCCCAACTACTGTGAACAAGATTATAAATCAGATCCTGTGGGCCAAAAGTGTAACACATCGATGGAGTGACCTAAGAGATCCCAAGAATATTTGGCGAAAATTGAGTTCATCGAATTCGTTCCTGCAGAAGAAGTCGTGGAGGCCATTTGAATGACGTTTTATTTAGAACTTAATTGTATCGATTGTACTTCACATTAAATAAAAAACCTTTGAATTTCCTTAGCAATAAGTGTGTTTTTTTTCAAAGAAATCATATCACTCTTTTTGGAAAACCCTGTACATATAAGGATAACTTCAGATTTGACTTTGTGATGATCTAGAGGCAACTTTTTCTAGAACTGTGTTTCAATTAATCCGTTTAGAAATTTCGGAGATTTTGATTTTTTTTTTTAAATATTTGAATTATTCGAATTACTATATTTTGTCTAAAAATTTCGATTTTAAAAAAGTTTTTCTCATATATTTTGAAGCGATTTTTCGAAATGTGTTTACAAGAATTTCAAAACATCTAAAATAAAATTATTTGAAACTATTTTTTGAACATAGGCCACCTAAGAGCTTTTTGGAAAAAATAAATGCATACATATAGGGGGTATTCAATTTTAAAAACCGATGTCTTCTAATCTGGATGAAACTTGCACCAAGTTCAGTCCTTTGAATAGTAGTTATGACACTCAATTTCAACGAGGTTAAGGACTGTCCGAGTTGGAGGGTGTTGAATTTTGACATTTTGATCAAACGGCCCTGTTTTTCCATCCATATAACTAATTATCTTTTGTAGTCCCGGTTATCATAGGAGAGAAAGTTAGGAGGAATAGAAAGGGGAATTTCTCCTTCTCTCCCATGATAGATAGAATTGCTTTAGATAAATGCCTCGTGTAAACCGGGACGTATTTAGAAAATTTTGGCAAAAGTGTTTTCGAAAGCTTTTTCTTCAATATTTTTAAAAAAAAATAAAAAATTTGCAAAAATATTTTTTGTGAATATCTTTTTTTCCAAATTTAGACTTGACTTTTTGTCAAAAAAACCATTTTTTTATTTTGGATTTTTTTTTGCTCGAACGAAAGCCTAAACCATTTGTTTTAACGAATTAACGCCGGTAACTTTAATTCGTTAAAAAGTCACATTTTGAGACGACACAGTTAAAATCTTTTGATGAAATCCAACGGTATATATGTACATATATTATAGTACAACTTTCGAAGTATATTGTGTAAAAATTTCATGATTATTAAAAAAATATGGCAATGCCAGCAATTATTCGGAAGCGTCTCGGAAAAAAGTTGAATTGCCGTTGAACCCAATCAAAAGTTGAATCTCGGTGATGGATTATCTAAAATCAAAAAAGCAAAATTATTTTATTATGTAATCTTTTTCCCCAGGTAACGCTGGGAGGTTTTTTCAAAATTTCTATTTTTCAATTTATGGCAACACTTTGAAAAGAAAAACGGGATTTGTGCAAAACAAATCAGCAAATTTTTTATTGTAAAATAAAAGTATTAAGAAATTTGAAAAATCTCAATCGTTACCTCGTAAGTTATGTACAGAAATAGTTTTCAAAATTTCAAAACTGAATTAACGTTAGCATGTCTATGGACATGAGACTAGCATAAGATGGTGGATCGGCATGATGGGAACTAATAATTTAATATATTATTTTTAATCCTCAAGAATATGGAAAATTGGTAGATGACAAAATGTCATCAGTGTTCTCTGAGGTGATTCAGAAATGGCAATATGTCAAACAAGTATTGGGATCTTAAATGTGAGAAAGCTGGGCCTTGACGTAGGCAATGTCCATCGTTCTGATGTCTACAGCCCACAACTTGCCATGCATTAGTCCTAAGTGTTATCTGCCTATTAAATAAAGCAAAATCGATTTTGTTCTGCTTCATACAGGGTGGGCCTAAAGAAACCAAGGGGTGTAAAAGTTTAATAACTTTTTCGTTTATTATTTTTTTTTATTTTTTCTTCCAGATTATATAATATACAAAAGGCAAATTTTTTTACACTATGTATGAAAAATAATGTCTCTTAAATGATGGGCTCAGCTCAGCTTCGCACTGATGGGCTCTTTTTAGAACATTTTCCATAACACCTTTCAAAACTTGTGGCTGTAGCGTTCGAATTTCTGCAACAATGTTTGCCTTGTTTTCAAGGATTGTCTCTGGCTTGTTCACATACACGCGCTCCTTCAAATAACCCCAAAGAAAATAGTCAAATGTGCTGTCAAATCTCAATCTCAATCAAAATGTCGACGATATGCTCTTTGCGTTAAAATAATTGATCTCTGGTTTAAATACGCCCATGTGATGACAATCGCGTGAGTTCAAAACGCAAAAAATTTCCACTTCAATTTTAATGGTCTTCGAAATTAAATTTTAATAGAATGCGCACTTGGTTGTAGTTATTTTTCACTGTAATTAATAATTTGATTTAAATAAATCCAAATTGTTGTGCTAAAGAAGAATTCAGAACACGCATTTTGCGACTTGAAATCACAATCGCCAATTTTAGAGGAAATGCGATTGCCATCACACGGGCGATAATAAAATTCTATTGTTCTGGTTCTCTGTTCAATTGTGAACCTCTCCATTATAAATTCTCCAAGTGTTGTCTATATAATCTGAAAGAAAAAATAAAAAAAAATTAATAAACGAAAAAGTTATTAAACTTTTACACCCCTTGGTTTCTTTAGGCCCACCCTGTACTTTATTCGGATATGTATTGGCTGAACGTATAGTATAGTCCCCAACGATCTTGTTGGTGGTGTAGTAATTGCCTCGCTTATACCTAGACAGTGCATTCGTTGAATCTTTTGTAATGTTTCATATAAAGCTACGGTGAATCCCTATTCTGAATCCTGCACAACGACCAACATAAGTGAGACTTGGTGACTCTTTCTTATATTTGGTCCATCCAGAAACTGAGCTTTCTTTGACATAAGCGTGTATTTTAAAGATCATCCTCTCATCCGGTATCATGGTTATGACTACGTAACCAATTATTCTCTTCATGGTTTTGAGCAAGAACGATGTTATACTTATTAATGGCCCAAAATGCCTTTAGGATCACAGAATTCGCATTTGCTCGTAGTATACGCCATTTTCTCGGGGTACATAAGTGTGTTAGGCATCAAGTGAAGACGACAGATAGGATGAGTTGACACCAGATTCTGAAAGAGAGCCGGAAAGATTCCATCCTGTCCCGCTGCCTTAAAAGGGAAAAAGCCTTTTTTGCATTTTATGTAATTAACACATTTTGATGCTATTGCAGTTCCTCTTCAGTGTCCAGAATATCGTTTGATAAATAAATAAAAAAGTTTTAGACATGTCAGCAAATTAAAAGAAAATACCTTTGTTTAATTTCGTCATTTTTGTACATCGATCAAAGTATTATAACCCTTTCTGAAATTTTTAGCACAACTAGCAAAGCATTTCACAAAGTTTTAACTAAATCTAAACGTAGGTATATTTTATGAGAAAATCATGTGTTTTACTAATACAAATTACATAGTTTTGTAAATATAACACCTGACATTTTATATTAACGATATACTTGGTACATCTTGCAAATCATCCATAGTCATAACGACCTGATGCAGGCAAAAGTAATTTTCCACACATCCTTTTATAATTGACTCATCTAGGAAAAAAGAGAATGTGTATAGTCATTTTATAGATCGTATATGTACTGGTCAATTGTGTTGGCTTCTTTTAAAACCTACCCGGATATTGATTTTCCGTTATAATCGAACGTGCTATATGCTTGGCCAATTTCTTAAAAACAAATCGATTACCAATTAATCCATGCTTCATGGGTTTCATGAGATGCTTGACAACCCAAGGTGATATACGTTTCACACAACTACCCATTAGAATTTCATCTAATTCTATGCTGGGACTGCAAGGCGTAAACTCATCATCACTATCCTCTCCGAATAATTCGAAAAATTTCCATTTGATTATATCGTGCCAACGTAGATCCTCTTCGATTAGACGGGCCAAAGATTCGCTTAATTTACGTTTTTGCATAAATAACTCACAAGGCCACAGACTTTTGCTAAGGTCTATGCACGCCGTTTTAGGCGCCGAACTGCCAGGCGTTTCAACAGAATGACTAAAAGCTGATTTTGCAGCGCTATGTGTTTCGTCGTGATTAGTAGAATCATCAGCAATATTTCCGGACTTGTTTGGTTGTGGCTCAGTGCTGACTTTTGCTTGTTCAATTTCCTTAAGAATTTTGCAAATTTGAGGATCATCCGGTTCCTGATTGGGATCTATGCCAAATATTTCATCCAATTCGGTTTTCTCTTCGCTAAACATTCGGGCCAATTCTTCAGCTACACTATCATTTGAAATATCCATATCGTCTAAGACTTTATTGATTTTTACTTCTTCTTGTACTTCGGGAGGAGGGGCCGGAGATCTGATTGGGGTTATTACAGTGCTCGTGGGACTGATGACATCTTCGTGTAATACCTCATGTTTAGTTTCTTTGTAAGGTCTATGGTGATGATGATGTTTTCTCTCAGGCCTTTGGTGATTTTTCTGTGGTTTCTTCAAACGCTGATGATGATTTCTTTTCGAAGGCTCTGACTTGTGTTCGGCTTTATTAAACGGTGATCGGGCAAAGTACAGGGGATTTTTTCCATTTTTCAAATGTTTTTGAAAAATTTCGATTTTTTCATCCAAAGTCATTTCATGAGGTTCTTCGTCCAAAGATAGATCTTCTTGGGCATTTTTACAATAACTGGATTCTGGCATAATTTTGTTGGTTGTTATTGTAGTTTTTCCTTCAACTTCCAGAAGTCCAGCTTCTGTTTGAGTTTCTTTATTTTGAGGTCCAATGTGGCTTTTAAGATCTGAAATTGACTTTTCCAATGGTTCAATCAATCGATTTTCTTGTGTTGAACGCCGCACAATTGCAATCTTGGAAAACAAAATCAAGATAAATAGTATTTTAAAATTGTAGACAAATTATTTGCGAATCAATACAATATTAAATTTACAGAAAAATATATTGCAACAACTTCTTTTGGGAGGTATGTATGTTAAAATCGTTATAACTTTTTTTATTTTTCCATGGCTTTTATACCTATTACTTTTTTTCATTACTATGAAAACTACCCGAAAATAAATAGAAAAATTATTTCGCGCTCCAATTTTTTGTGTGCAAATTTTGGTGTCTTCTTTACTTAAACACTGTTCCGATGTAAAAACGATGTTCAGGTACATTGCTTGGACAGTGGCGCACCAATATATGCAAATTCTTCGAAAATTTGTAATTTCGCCCCTCAGCTTTCACTCCATCAGCTTTGCAGTTCCGCGGGATATCCCTATGCCCAGGTCCCAATATGAATTGTATGTTAAACTGCTCAGCCATCTCGTTGTTTACCATAGCACAACTCTTTGATATCCTCATATGGCCGCAGTTCTTGTACCCCCACATTGATTGGCAGTTTAATCATAATGCCGCTCTGGTTGCACCTTCTCTCACCATAATATTAATCGGCAGTAGATGGAGTAAGGCTTGTAGAGACTCATTCGCTGCAGTTCCTTTGGTAGTAGAATGGTGATGGTTCCCGTTCACCACACCACAATGCCGTACAACAGTATTGGACGAATTACTGTATATCCAATGGACGATTTTAGGTGAGAGACCTCTCCACGACTCTACAGCTTTCCTGCAGGAATACAATGAGACGATGGCTTTCCTTACACGTTCCAGTACATCATGTCTGAATAACAATTTTCTATCTAGAATTATTCCTAGATATTTTGCACTTTCAGAAAAGACCTGCAGGGTTCCATTTAGCCGTGGAGGGTCCACTTGTAGGTCCTTATTCTTCCTAGTAAAAACAATCAATTCTGTATTTAAATTATTTAACTGGCGTTATAAACGGATTTAATTGACGCTATAAACGGATTCGTCATTACAACCCGATCATTTTTTTTTATTTTTCCCATACAAAACCAAACGCAGTTTAAAAATTCGTCTTTACATCCTCAATGTCGTTTTAAGAGAGTATGTATCTGAATTGTACTAGAATGGGTCATCTCCAATACAGTCCAGATTTGGCACTACCCTTCAACGAAGCGGACCAGTTCAGAAGTAGTTCTGTACTGGTCAAAGAGAGTGCATGAACCAGTTCTACACCATGCTCTATTCCAAGCAAGCAAATATTTCTTTTTCACATGGGCATATCCTAGGGAGAATGAATTGTCTCCAGCTGCATTCTTCTATGTATGTAATTTTTGAAATCACATTGACACACACATTAAAATAGAATTTCACACTTGTATCCCTTTAAAGGAATGTAACCAAAATTATTATAGCAAATACCAAGCTTCAGATGAAAACGTTACAATAAATTTAGTAGTATTACATACTAAAAGCAACTCATTTGTATATCCTAAATTGCAGATTTATTAGGGAAAAGCGTACATTGGTATCACTAAAATATGTGTACTTACTATTTTCACCATTGCCCTTTGATATCTTTGTGCTATTCGGCACGCTTCAATGGCTTTATGCTCCAAAAGTTTTGCTGTGCACTTAATAGAACCCTCGTATTTTTCATTTGGTTCATCCTTATCGTCTTCGTCTCTAGGATGATAACAACCTAGGTAATTTTCCATTAGCTGTTTTTCCAGATAGTTTATATAGTGATTTCTGACCTGTGAATACGGAATACGGCATATTTAAAATACAATGGAAAAACAATGGAATTCCTCCACATACCATTTCGGTTAGAAGTGTAATTTCTGATTCCTGGTCTTCAGACAATAAGTTTTTAAGGTCAAAATCGTCCTGACATTGCCGGTCTGGATCCATTGTTTTGTTGAAGGATCCAGAACAAAAAAAAAGGATGCAAGCAAAAATGTTAATCAGCTGTTCGCTGTATGCTACCTTTAGCAATTGTATCATGGAAGTACTGATGGATTTGCCTTTAGAGTTACCATGTTTTACTACACCAATTCCCTATACGGGGAAGCGTATGTAACATAATGCATATATTTAATTCTTAAAAATATTTTGTTTTATTTTTTATAAATCATTTATGTGATTACAACTTTACACATTGAGTTTATCCCGGCATTTTTCATTAAATCCCAATTTCTACTGCTATTTGTCGTCTTTTTTGTAGTTTTATTTCGAGTTTTGCAATATAATTCAAAATTCAGTGGTTTTGCAATAAGTTAAATGCAAAATAATAGCAGATAATTAGAAAAGATTCAAAGATTGTGAAATCACTTGGCGAAAAGTAATCCCGGTACCCCAACTAACATTCAACACCTTTGCAACACTGTCTTTTGTTTATATATTTTTGATTGGATTCAAATCACGCATTTTTCAAATCTTTTTGGACCGGTGTCACGCTTTTTTCAAATCTTTTTGGACGGGTGTCACGCTTTTTTCAAATCTTTTTGGACCGGTGTCACGCTTTTTTCAAATCTTTTTGGACCGGTGTCACGCTTTTTTCAAATCTTTTTGGACCGGTGTCACGCTTTTTTCAAATCTTTTTGGACGGTTGTCACGCTTTTTTCAAATCTTTTTGGACCGGTGTCACGCTTTTTTCAAATCTTTTTGGACCGGTGTCACGCTTTTTTCAAATCTTTTTGGACCGGTGTCACGCTTTTTTCAAATCTTTTTGGACCGGTGTCACGCTTTTTTTCAAATCTTTTTGGACCGGTGTCACGCTTTTTTCAAATCTTTTTGGACCGGTGTCGCGCTTTTTTCAAAAAATTGCAAATAAAATATTTAAAATAAATAAAAAATAAATACAATATATAATATTTTTTTTATTTAATTTATTTCTTATTTCTTTTCATCTCTACTCGAAAATCTGAAATATCATAATATCAACGGGAAATGAAATTTATCAATTGATTAAATTGAAAAATTACAAAAATTTACTTCAAACTGGCTAAAAATTCTAAATTGTTGTCTTTAAAAATTTTAAAAAAATATTTCATAATAATTAAAACAAATATTCAATAAAAAATTCTCAAAAAATTGTATTGAATTTTATTTTGTTGTATTAAATAACTAGCCGACCTGGTGCACTTCGTTACCCCAGATTTGTGATCAACCTCTTTGATGAGTCTGGCGGAAATGGTACAATGGTGTTTTGCTGCGGCTTAGCTCGCCGGATGGGGAGGTTCTTCTTCCACCAGAGGTTGTACATTTTTATTTTTTTGTACCGGGTAATTTATAATGACATTAAAAATTCAAATATTGCAACGGAAACTTCTGGCAACTGCTTTTCAAAATTATTATAATCTATCACAATTCAACCAGATCGAACCCTCTTGAGGACTTGATGTTGGTGTCACTCGGGCTGCCCACCCCATATGACTTCGGCAGTCATCCGTGGCATTTTTGTAGCCTAATTTTGATGAAAAATGCCCCTAACTAATCTTTCCTAAAAGATCTGACCGTTACATCTTCTGCCTTTTAAAAAAAATTATTACCACATA
This sequence comes from Eudasyphora cyanicolor, assembly GCA_963930755.1. Lineage (NCBI taxonomy): Eukaryota > Metazoa > Arthropoda > Insecta > Diptera > Muscidae > Eudasyphora > Eudasyphora cyanicolor. The sequence continues at coordinate 49,583,440 of OZ005734.1, read as the reverse complement.
TTTTCTTATAATGTTGACTTACATAATAAACATTTTTTTTATTAATTTAATTTTTCTTAAATAAAAAAAATATTTCAATTCATACTAATTTTCAAGAATAATCTATAAATAAATTTTCTTAAATGGATTATTTTGTTGATCTTTCTTTTTTTATATTTTTAAAAATATTTATATACATATATATAATTAGGCCTTTTCATATATATATAATTCTTTACAAAAAAAATATTTTTTGAATGATTTTTTTTTTTAATTTTTATAATTAATTTCGACAAAAAATAAAAACAATTGATTTGATTAAAATTAACTTTCTTTGTAGAATTTTTAATTAGACAAAAAAAAAGATTATTACTTATTTTTAAATTTTTAACAATTTTTTTAAACTATAAATTTTAGCAAAATTGTAATGATTTAAAAGTTTTTAATTATTTAGATTTTAATCCAAATTTTAACATTTAATTTTAGTATTTTTAAATATAGATTTTATTATGGTTTTATTCATATTTTTTTTATTATTTATTTAAATATTTATTTAAATTTTGTTTGCATATATATTTTTTTTTTTTTTTTTTTTTAATTTATTTTATATATAATATTATTCAATAATCTATGGCAAATTTTAAATGTAATATTTCTTCAATTATTTATGTTAGATTATTAATTTTTAATATATATTTATAGAATATATTTTATTATTACTTTCCTATAATTTTTTTTTTCTTTAATTAATTTATTATTTTTAATTATTTTTATTAATATTCTTTTATATATATTTATATGCTAGTATTGTTTTTTTATACCTTAATTTATTTTGTTTTACATAATTTTTAAAATTTGTACATAATTTTAATGTGATTTTATTTATTATATATTTTTTTATAATTGACGATTTCTATTTTATTCTTGTATCTTTTTTTATTATAGTTTTACATTTTCTAACGATTTTTAAATAATACTTTTAATTACAATTGTCTTGATTTTGGCTTACTTTTGATTTTTATACATTTTAATCTAATCCAAAAATAATTATTTTTATTCAAATTTTAATAATTTTTGATTATATGTTTTAACGATTCTTACAGTCAATCTTTTTTGTTAATTTTTTTTTTTTTTTAGAATTTTTTGTATGTTAATCTTAATAGTATACCAAAAACAGTTTTTGGGTACCTTCTGTATATAAGGTTTCGCAAATGCACACAAATCATGTGCTGGGGATGAATTGCGATCCTTTTACATAAGGTACCATGTGGTTTTTCTTTTATATTTTTACACTGAACACAAACAGGACAAAACAATGACAAGACTATATTTCTGATTTCCTATTTTCTTAATTCCACTCACATGTAGCAATTTTAACAGCCGGGTCGATTCCTATCGCCTTTGCTGTATAAGGAATCTCTCCACTAGTCTGTTCATCGACCAGATGTAATGTGGGGTTATGTCTTTGCTACTGAAATTTTTACCACGTTCTCTTGATGTCACCAGGTGGTGCTAAATCTTGTGGGGAATCCTATTAGTTTTAATAAAAAAGTTTTTTTTTCTTATAAGAAATAGTCCACTAAACTGTCATTTATTTTAATAAAAAAAAGGCGACTTCCGAGGAATTCTGGTGAAACTTCTTATTTTCATTGGTTATGTAACCAGAAATGAGAATATGACATATATTGTTTTGTTGGTTGTACAACTTAACGCTTTATACATGTGAATATCATATGCTCACAATTTCTGGAATTTCTTTAGTTTTCTGAATGAAAAGTGTAATGAAACTTGTAAGATAGAAAAAAAATTTTCTTTTATTTTTGGTTTCTGTTGCATTATCATGATTTCTTTACACTTTTCATTCATGATTTTTACTAAAAAGTTTCCTTCCTCTAAGGTTTCCTTCCTAAATAAGGTAGGATAACTTACACCTATTTGTTCAAATATTATTATTATTCACTTTATCGAAATAATTTGCCTTTAATTGAATGAAACAAAAAAAAAATATTTTATCGAAATTTTGAAATTTGTTTTATTACACTATTAACCTTTTTAATGGTTAGGTGTGATGTAAGTCTCACGTTAGATTAAATTGAAACGCAGATTTTCACCCACTCCACTAAAAATGTTGACTTTGTCCCGAGTACCAAGGTCAGTTACAACTCCACCTCAATCTACCAATCCCTACATTTTTTCATAAGTTATGCTTGGCAAGCCTGTATTGTTCCTTCCCCAGTATTTTCTGTACAACTACCGACCTATCGTACAACATTTTGTTAGGGGATTGCATCATGCCGTGGATCTACAGTCATTATAATGGAGTGATTCTCTGACAAGAAATGTCTGCAGGGACTTGTCTGATAAAAAAAATCAGTCCGTACAATTTGGAAACATTACTCGGTCGGCAGATATGTTGTACGGGTTTCGACTGCTGCGATGGCAATGCCGTTTTTCTTTGCCCTTGGGCGTATAACAGATTCAATACTTCGCACTACCTAAATAATCTATACCAATGATCAGTACTTGGTACTCGATTGTTGGCAATTGTCAAAACTCACTTACACACACACATCTTGGGTGATACAACCAAAATCACACTATTTGTATTATCGTAGTGTAAGGAAAAATTTTCTGTCGTCACAAAGCCAGCCCTTTTCGCGCAGCCTGTGGAGCGCAAAAGGGTTGGGAACACGAATCTCCTAATTAGGACTCCGTATTTAATATTGGTGTCTTGGAAAATCAAACAGGTAATTCTATAAGATATCATTCACCTACTGTTTCACCAAATCTACTTGTTGTTTACTTTCCTTTCTCAGTCTAAATTTTCGAATTCCTGGAACACATTCAATCATTGACCTGCTGAATGACGCCTTGCAACGGACTTCTGTCTTGCAACCCTTTTTCTTCACTAACAGTTGTTGAGGACCTCATATCCACATTTTATTGCCGGAGGATTTCTTTCGTTATGGGATTCAAATAGGGTAAATTTAAGTCTTAAATTTAATTTATTCTATATGTGGCAAATTTCCCATTTTGTTCATTACCGGTATGAGTGATGTTGCTGGTGGTGGTGATTATATATTATAGAAACATAAAAGGACATTGGATACTCTACTCAAGTTAAGTAAATAGAATAAATATTTTTTTGCCACTTTCAATACTAATTGTTTTCATTTCAACCCTTATTTTTTTTTTTTACGTTCGTGTCTTAAGTCCTTTGTTTTCTTTTAAAGATAATGGCATGCAATTCAACAGTATGTCCCTTATTCTTTGTGTGTTGATGTATTCTCAATCAATGTATCGTTTTGTGGTGTTACAGTAACTTTTAAGTAGAAGTTGACTTTACTTATTGATGGAATAGATATTAGAGCTTTGTATGAATTTAAAAAAAAACTGAAAATATTCCTATTGGAATATTTAACTGATATGTTGTGCAAGAATTCATTGTCTCAAGTGTTGAGCATGGTAGGTTCCAATTAGATTTCCTCTTAGGTTTTCAATTTCATATTGGCTATTGCCAATTACTCTTCTAATCCTACATTTTAACCAGGGTCTACATAATTTTGAATTAATTCCTTTCGAAAAATTACTTTGAATAAAATTCTTCCTGAATACTTCTTGTCCCTGTTTATAAGTGACAGGTCTGCTCCTCTTATTATAACTTTTGACATTCCGCTCATAAGCTTCATGCATCTTCTCACCGATTTTCCTGTGGATTAGTTGCATTTGTGCCGCTTTAGGAACCACCATAATTTCACCGTTTTGCAAAGCATCTAATTTCTTAAGGATTGTATATGCGTCTGCATGTGTAATCATATTATAGCCCATTAAAGCAAAGTAGGGCGTTATACCTGTTGATGTGTGTACAGTGGATCTTAAAGAACATTCTATTTTTGACAAGTTTTCGTCCCATCTGGTTTGATCTGACTGCAGGTAGTGTCTTATACTGCTCAGAATGCTTTGGTTCACCCTTTCACTCGCATTTGCCTGCGGTGAGTGGATAGCTGTCTTCATGTGTTTGATTCCAAACAATGTAAGCAGATTCTGAAAGGCTTCTGATGTGAATTGCCTGCCGTTGTCAGAGTGTAAAACCTCTGGCACACCGAATTTGTGGAATATTTCTTCTACTAGAAATTTATTTACTGATTTCGCAGTTGCTTTCGCCATGGCCTTTAGAAGAACAAATTTGGTTTTGTGGTCAAGCACAATGAAGATGAAAGCCTTTCCAGATTTAGTCCGGGGATATGGTCCTAAGAAGTCGACATAAATCTTTTGAAAAGGTCTTTGTGTGATGACTTCTTTTCCCATTGGTGGTCTTAACGTCTGTTTAGGATGTTTTATTTCTTTGCATGTGTCACATTTTGTGACAAACTCTTTTATTTGCGTTGCCATAGATGGCCAAAAGAAAAATTCGCGAATGTTGTGCAGAGTTTTTGCTGTACCTCCATGAGAAGTGTCATTCTCATGAGATTTTCTTATTATCTCGTTTGTTAGCTCCGTGGGTACCCAAATTCTCCAACAGTCGTTTTCGCTTTCAACATCGTCTCTATTGTACTTGACTCTTTTATAAACTATCCCATCACATATCTTAAGATCAGGTAATTGATTTTTATTTTGCTCTATGGTGTCAATGAGCGATAAATATTTTTCATTTTTGAACTCGTTTGAGTTAAAATCAATAACCCCTGTTGTGTTTAGAGTGATTTCTTCCATATCGAGTCGAGACAACATATCGGGTACTACATTCTGCGAACCTTTTCTGTGTTGGATGCTGAATTTATACCCTTGGAGTTTTAGACTCCATCGAGCTAGACGACCATTCAGATCATGCTGTCTCATCAGCCATTGCAGGCTTGAGTGATCAGTAATCACTGTAAAGTCCATTAGCTCGATATACTGTCTAAATCTTTCAACAGCAAGAATAACGGCTAAACATTCTTTTTCTGTAGTTGAATAATTCCGTTGTGCGGAATTCAACTTTTTAGAAAAGTATTCTATTGGGTGCTCTTCTTCATCTTCACCTTTTTGGAATAGTACAGCACCAATTCCAACATTTGAAGCGTCGCATTGAACGAAAAATGGTTTTGAAAAGTCAGGGCTCGTCAAGACCGGACTAGAGACTAAACGCATCTTTAATTCTTCAAACGATTTAAGGGCTTCTGTTGTCAAAACAAATTTTGGAGACTTTTTTAAAGTGTCGGTTAGTGGTGCTGTCAGAGTAGAGAATTCATGGATGAATCTACGGTACCATCCTACTGTACCGAGAAATTTTCTAACATCCCTTGGGTTTTTGGGTGGTTTTATATTCATTATCGCCTCTATTTTACCAACATCTGGCTTTAGCTTTCCACCTCCTACGATGTATCCTAGATACCTTAACTCTTTGTGACAAAATTTAGATTTTTGCATATTAATCGTAAGTCCTGCTGCTGTTAGCTTCCTTCCCACTACATTTAACATGTCTATATGCTGGTCAAAGTCAGGCGACACCACAAGAAGATCATCCAGGTATACAAATACACGGTCTCTCAACTCTGAAGGAATCACTTTATCCATCAGGCGGCACATACGTTGCGCAGCATTGCACAGTCCGAAAGGCATCACTTTAAATTGATAATGGGGCCTTCCTTGAACTGTGAACGCTGTCAACGGACGGCTTGATTCCTCCAGAGGAATCTGCCAAAATGCATCCTTTAGATCGATTGCGGATATGTAGTGTGTGTCACCAAGCCTTGCCAGCAAACCGTCAATGTTAGGCAGTGGATAGGCGTCCTTACGTGTCACCTTATTGAGCTCTCTAGCATCTAGGCATAATCGGTTTTTATTAGGTTTTATAACCAAGGTCACCCGATTATTCCACTCAGCGTTTTCTGCCACTTCTATCACGTCTAATTCTAGCATCCTGTCAAGTTCTTCGTACAGAAGCTTCTGTACAGCAGGACTTACAGGGAAATATCTCATCTTTTTGGGCATCGCATTTCCTACATCTATGAAATGTCTCTCAATATCCGTTTTGCCTAATCCAAATTTGGTGTAACATCGAAAAGAAAGTTTGACGTTTTCGAGTCTTATAGATTGTTCCTCCGTCAACTGATGTATATTAGAGTTATTTTCATCTTCAATGTCGATCTGTTCTAAATGTTTGTCACTAAATGAAATGCTTACACCAAGTTTTTGCCAAAAATCATATCCCAATATAAGTGTTTGCGTAAGATTTGGAACTAAATAGAACATCATTTCCTTCGTGTCGTTTCCACATTCCACAGAAACTAAAATTTTGCCTATAATGAGTTGACCTTTCCCATCAGCTGTCCTGATGGTCGATTTGAAATCTATAATGTTAGCCTTCATTCTGTCTACATTGTCCAAACAGTCCTTTCCCAGGCAACTTATGGAGGCTCCACTGTCCATCAATCCATTTAGTTGTATGCCATTTAGTTTAACATTTAGATACGGTCTGATATCCCTATCAGTCCTTATGCATGCAGAAGCTATTTCCCTACGCTCCTGTTTTCTTTTGGCGTATCCTTGTCTGGCTTTTGATACCTTTTTACTGAGGACAGGTTTAAAATCTTTAAATATTTCCTCCCTTCCGGCATTATACTGTCTTAATCTTTCTTCATATGGGATAATAGTTTTTAAAATTTTATTTTCGCTATGATTATCTTTTTTGTTAGGATTTTTAAGCAGAGTGTTACACACATTTGGCATTGTATCTTCAACATGGGTGGGAGTGTTTGTTGGGTTATGGTCTTTGATCGCTCTATTGTCTGATGAGTTTTCTATAATATTGGGTTCATAATAATGGGTGCTAACATTGTCAGAATCTGTTTCAATATTTAGTATTAATTGTTTGAAATTGTTTGGGTTTATGTCGAGATTACTGCCTACAGACTCTTCTTTCACTGGGTTGTCTCTTGGTTTGAACATGCTGTCCCAGTCCTCACCATGTTCCCTGGTTGGTTTCCCGAACATCGTGGGCATTTGGGTGAAGTCACTCCATCGAACCCACATTTAAAACAGAATATGTTTCGTTGTTCGAGAGGACAGTCAAAGAAGGTATGGCCCGTTTGCCTGCAGTTCCAGCATGTGTACTGCCTAGTTGGGAAAGAGTTTTTATGCAAGGCTTCAATTTCATGAACATTTTCATAGTTTCCTATGTCATTGTCCAATTCATTAACCCTTCTGTTATGGTACTGCTGATTCTGTTGACGATACAATACCCTTTTTGCAATATTCCGCTCGGCACGTTTGCATTCCTCAACTAACTCATCTATAGTTTCGATATTCTTCGGGAAGATTAGTTGAACTAATCCTTCCTTCAGATTATCCTTTATAATACGGACTAGTTCGTATTCATGCATCGGGAATCGCATTTGGTTTTTCAGGCGGTTGACTTCTGATATATATGAGTCATTCCATGCCAAACGGGACGATTTTTGACATCACTCTTTGTGATTGCTTCGAAATTTTGTGTATGCATTATTTACGTAAAAATATCTTATAAGTAGTTCAAGAAAAAATTTTAAAAAAATTTCTTTAAGAGTTATGAGCAATTTAAAGTTGACGAAATTACGTTTTTTTCTAAAAGGTGTGTTCATTCTTTAGCGTGTATCTCCTGAAATACATGACCTATTTTAATGTTCTATACATTGTTTTGAAGGTAATTTCAACTACTACAACTAACTTAAAGTAAGCACTGCAACAAATATAAGATTTTTTTATGTTTTTGCCCTTTTATACTTACTATTGCGATTTTCAAAATTATTACACCCTTCGATTTTTTGGAAATTTTAATGTCGTGTTCTTAGATGTCTTTGTTAACTACTGTATGAATTTGGAAGTGGTGAATTGATGGGAACTATTTTTTACGATTTTTTATAAAAAAACAATTTGCATAATTTCTGTGAATGTGCTTTAAAAAATTAACAGAATGATAATTTTTAGTCATTAGTTTGTTAAAACAGTAAGAACAATAAAACATTAAAGAATAGAATGACAATTATTAATAAACTGCATACTTATGTAAAAATAAGAACAATAAAAAATGTATGAGAAAGATTCGAATTAAGTTATACTATTTACAGTAAAAAAGAAGAAAATGGGTATAAAAATATTAATCAATGTACATCGTCTTAACACAGCACTTTTTTGAACACACATTTTTTTATCGGACAATGGAATGTATGCGTGGAAGTTTTGAGTTCAAGAAATTACTTTTGCTTTATTATTGCTTTGCATCGTCGAATTGAATGTGAAAAACTGACTAACAAAGTTATTATATTTTTTTTCTACATCAAAACCTGAAATCCAGGTTGCTGTGATTTTTAAAAAATTTTCATCTCAGAGTATAGTTTAACAAGTACTTTCTTATCTTTTGACTCTTGCTATTGTTTAAGGAGTTTTGTTTTTTAAATATCAAGCCATCGCTGATTTTTGCGTTTTTGCTAAATTAATAATATTTATTGTTGTTATTGTATTATATTAATAAACTAACGGCTAAAAATTATCATTCTGTTAATTATTTAAAGCACATTACCAGAAATTATGCAAATGTTTTTTTTATAAAAAATCGTAAAAAATAGTTCCCATCAATTCACCACTTCCAAATTCATACAGTAGCTAACAAAGACATCTAAGAGCACGACATTAAAATTTCAAAAAAATTGAAGGGTGTAATCATATTGAAAATCGCAATAGTAAGTATAAATGGGCAAAAACATAAAAAATTCGTAGATTTGTTGCAGTGCTTAATTTAAGTTAGTTGTAGTAGTTGAAATTACCTTCAAAACAAGGTATAGAACATTAAAATCGGTCATGTATTTCAGGAGATACATGCTAAAGAATGAACACGCCTTTTAGAAAAAAACGTAATTTCGTCAACTTTAAATTGCTCATAACTCTTAAAGAAATTTTTTTACAATTTTTTCTTGAACTACGTTTAAGATATTTTTAGGTAAATAATACATAAACAAAATTTCGAAGCAATCAAAAATAGTGATGTCAAAAATCGTCCCGTTTGGCATGGAATGACTCATATGTATCCGCAGATTCTGAGGGTAATTGTCGTCGTTCTACAATCTTCCTTTGAATATCGAAATCACTTTCGTAAGATCGAAATTTCTTAAGGAAGTTGTACTTGAGATGTTCCCACTCACATCTGGGATTCTGTTGACGGAATTCCCATACCCAATCATACGCTCTTCCGGATAACAAATGATGAAACCCTTTTACAAATACGTCCCAGGGACAATTATAATCTGTTCTTAGGGACTCGGCTCTAAAGATGAAGTCTTCTACGCTGACTGTCTTTGACGTACCATCGAATTTCAGTCCCCATTTTTGGAGTTGAATTGGAGTTAGGGGTTTGTATCCCATAGTGAAGTTCTGCGAAACGTATTGGTTGTGTGGTTCATGGTTTTGGTTTGGAAATTGATATCGTTGTTGATGCTGATAAGTATTTTGTTGTCGAGGATAATGTGATGGATTGTCTTGGTGTTGTTGTGGCTCATTTGCTGAATTATAGTGACGCTGTTGACTCAATGGGATTTGTTGTGTACTTAAATTATGCCTATTGGTCTCATTATGGGTACTATTGGGAAAAGACGCATTTCTTTGAGAATCTATAGAGCCCCTAATGGCTCTAGGAATCATTATAGCCAGATTTTCCTCTATAGATCTCATGATACTTGCTTGAGCTGCTCCGACAGAAGCGTTAACATAGTCACGTATACTCAATCCATTCACGTTTATTGAGGCATTTGGATTGACTTGTTCTTCCTCTAGAGGAGGGAGATTCAGTCTAGCGTTTGGTCTCGACATCCTTGAAAATTCCCTTCTGATTTCTTGGGCAGTTAAACTGCTATATTCTGGTGTCGGTATTGATTCTGGGGAAGATGTCGTTTGTGGACCAAGAGGTGGTTGTAGAAATTGTATCGACATGAGAGGGGTTATAGCCGGTTGGTTTTCTATGATCGTCTGGTTAGCTCCAGACGTATTTGCAGGGGAATTGTGGTTTAAATTTCTAGAATTGTCCACTGCTGTATTGGTGGAAGTTTCAGTTCTGAAGGGGTCTATGTTAGATGTTGATTGTTGTATAGTGTCCGAGTTAGTCCTACCTGCTAATCTACTAGACTGTCTTCTAGGAGGTCTTCCATCTTCAGAAGGCATCGTCTATACAGAATACTAGTACCTAGTAATAGTCTACGAACGTCTGTCTCCTATTTTATACTGAAGAGTTTTTAATGGACTTTGTTATAAAAAAAAATACTAAACTGACGGAAATGAAGGGATATTAATCGACGGGAAATATTCTTCCTAGAATCAAGACTGATATCGTATGAATTTGAATTGGTATATATAGTAGAAAATTACAACAAATTTAAGAAATTAATTTAGGTTAGTATTAAATGATGTAAAAATTTTTATAACATAAATTCTAAGTTAATTAGTAATTACGCCAAAAATCTAATCACTACAAATATCTAAATTTTTTTCAGATATGAACATATATATTCAGGCCGAAGATCAGTAACGGATGCAGAAATTTTATGGTTTTTATTGAGGTTCGATAACAATCTTATAGTTGTTAAGTATTATTATGTATTTCTAAACTAATTTAGAAAAATAATAATTTAGAACAAAGAATTGTTTCAATAATATTCATAAATATTTCTTTTGTTAATAAAACATAGTGAAAATTTGGCTGAACTAAGACAGGATGGTGTTTATATTTAATATTTTGGGAGAATATATAATTTTGAAGGTATCCCGACGAAGTTAAATCTACGAAACAAAAATTTAATACAAATCAAAAATGTATTCGGAATCATTTCTTACAACGTTTCAAATTCAAAACTAATGTTTACGCAGCTTTTTAGCTATTATAAATATGATTTTGATATGAACATTGCTTGATCTGATTTGTAGGTACTTAATACTCAAATGATCTCCTGAGATCGCTGCTACACAGACATGGCATGAATGTGCCTTTCGGGACATCGACTAAGGAATCTATCTTCGTATCAAGATTTGGGCTATTGAATCTATATTTTTTTTTTTAAATGCTGAATGTTGGGCGCCAAAATGTGATCAACCTCTTTGATGAGTCTGGCGGAAATGGTACAATGGTGTTTTGCTGCGGCTTAGCTCGCCGGATGGGGAGGTTCTTCTTCCACCAGAGGTTGTACATTTTTATTTTTTTGTACCGGGTAATTTATAATGACATTAAAAATTCAAATATTGCAACGGAAACTTCTGGCAACTGCTTTTCAAAATTATTATAATCTATCACAATTCAACCAGATCGAACCCTCTTGAGGACTTGATGTTGGTGTCACTCGGGCTGCCCACCCCATATGACTTCGGCAGTCATCCGTGGCATTTTTGTAGCCTAATTTTGATGAAAAATGCCCCTAACTAATCTTTCCTAAAAGATCTGACCGTTACATCTTCTGCCTTTTAAAAAAAATTATTACCACATATTTTCTTATAATGTTGACTTACATAATAAACATTTTTTTTATTAATTTAATTTTTCTTAAATAAAAAAAATATTTCAATTCATACTAATTTTCAAGAATAATCTATAAATAAATTTTCTTAAATGGATTATTTTGTTGATCTTTCTTTTTTTATATTTTTAAAAATATTTATATACATATATATAATTAGGCCTTTTCATATATATATAATTCTTTACAAAAAAAATATTTTTTGAATGATTTTTTTTTTTAATTTTTATAATTAATTTCGACAAAAAATAAAAACAATTGATTTGATTAAAATTAACTTTCTTTGTAGAATTTTTAATTAGACAAAAAAAAAGATTATTACTTATTTTTAAATTTTTAACAATTTTTTTAAACTATAAATTTTAGCAAAATTGTAATGATTTAAAAGTTTTTAATTATTTAGATTTTAATCCAAATTTTAACATTTAATTTTAGTATTTTTAAATATAGATTTTATTATGGTTTTATTCATATTTTTTTTATTATTTATTTAAATATTTATTTAAATTTTGTTTGCATATATATTTTTTTTTTTTTTTTTTTTTTAATTTATTTTATATATAATATTATTCAATAATCTATGGCAAATTTTAAATGTAATATTTCTTCAATTATTTATGTTAGATTATTAATTTTTAATATATATTTATAGAATATATTTTATTATTACTTTCCTATAATTTTTTTTTTCTTTAATTAATTTATTATTTTTAATTATTTTTATTAATATTCTTTTATATATATTTATATGCTAGTATTGTTTTTTTATACCTTAATTTATTTTGTTTTACATAATTTTTAAAATTTGTACATAATTTTAATGTGATTTTATTTATTATATATTTTTTTATAATTGACGATTTCTATTTTATTCTTGTATCTTTTTTTATTATAGTTTTACATTTTCTAACGATTTTTAAATAATACTTTTAATTACAATTGTCTTGATTTTGGCTTACTTTTGATTTTTATACATTTTAATCTAATCCAAAAATAATTATTTTTATTCAAATTTTAATAATTTTTGATTATATGTTTTAACGATTCTTACAGTCAATCTTTTTTGTTAATTTTTTTTTTTTTTAGAATTTTTTGTATGTTAATCTTAATAGTATACCAAAAACAGTTTTTGGGTACCTTCTGTATATAAGGTTTCGCAAATGCACACAAATCATGTGCTGGGGATGAATTGCGATCCTTTTACATAAGGTACCATGTGGTTTTTCTTTTATATTTTTACACTGAACACAAACAGGACAAAACAATGACAAGACTATATTTCTGATTTCCTATTTTCTTAATTCCACTCACATGTAGCAATTTTAACAGCCGGGTCGATTCCTATCGCCTTTGCTGTATAAGGAATCTCTCCACTAGTCTGTTCATCGACCAGATGTAATGTGGGGTTATGTCTTTGCTACTGAAATTTTTACCACGTTCTCTTGATGTCACCAGGTGGTGCTAAATCTTGTGGGGAATCCTATTAGTTTTAATAAAAAAGTTTTTTTTTCTTATAAGAAATAGTCCACTAAACTGTCATTTATTTTAATAAAAAAAAGGCGACTTCCGAGGAATTCTGGTGAAACTTCTTATTTTCATTGGTTATGTAACCAGAAATGAGAATATGACATATATTGTTTTGTTGGTTGTACAACTTAACGCTTTATACATGTGAATATCATATGCTCACAATTTCTGGAATTTCTTTAGTTTTCTGAATGAAAAGTGTAATGAAACTTGTAAGATAGAAAAAAAATTTTCTTTTATTTTTGGTTTCTGTTGCATTATCATGATTTCTTTACACTTTTCATTCATGATTTTTACTAAAAAGTTTCCTTCCTCTAAGGTTTCCTTCCTAAATAAGGTAGGATAACTTACACCTATTTGTTCAAATATTATTATTATTCACTTTATCGAAATAATTTGCCTTTAATTGAATGAAACAAAAAAAAAATATTTTATCGAAATTTTGAAATTTGTTTTATTACACTATTAACCTTTTTAATGGTTAGGTGTGATGTAAGTCTCACGTTAGATTAAATTGAAACGCAGATTTTCACCCACTCCACTAAAAATGTTGACTTTGTCCCGAGTACCAAGGTCAGTTACAACTCCACCTCAATCTACCAATCCCTACATTTTTTCATAAGTTATGCTTGGCAAGCCTGTATTGTTCCTTCCCCAGTATTTTCTGTACAACTACCGACCTATCGTACAACATTTTGTTAGGGGATTGCATCATGCCGTGGATCTACAGTCATTATAATGGAGTGATTCTCTGACAAGAAATGTCTGCAGGGACTTGTCTGATAAAAAAAATCAGTCCGTACAATTTGGAAACATTACTCGGTCGGCAGATATGTTGTACGGGTTTCGACTGCTGCGATGGCAATGCCGTTTTTCTTTGCCCTTGGGCGTATAACAGATTCAATACTTCGCACTACCTAAATAATCTATACCAATGATCAGTACTTGGTACTCGATTGTTGGCAATTGTCAAAACTCACTTACACACACACATCTTGGGTGATACAACCAAAATCACACTATTTGTATTATCGTAGTGTAAGGAAAAATTTTCTGTCGTCACAGATTTCAGATTCCTTCCAACGTCCCAGTCCCAATCATGGAAGTAGATAGGGACAGTAGGAATCTCGTTCATCTATTAGTAGGAAGGGGCAGTAGGAATCACTCAAAAAATTTTAGCTCCAAATTGGCTTATATGGGCGATCATAAATCACAAACGCGTGGACCGATTTCGTGCAAACTTTAGATAAACCATCTACACGGTCAAATTAACAAACCCTAAAAATTTAATCGAATTCGGTTTGACCGTTCGTGAATTATAAAGAATGTTGAGAAAAATCACATCTTTTTAAACAATTTTTTTTTAAAAACCATCCTCATTGCATCGGCCATATTATATAGATTTTTTATTTTGTTTTATTAAATAATGTTGAAAAATACGAACAAACAACAAACATAAACAAAATGACACACATTTCATTTAAATTGGCTATAATTAATTAAATTAAATAATTAACAAATTAAATAGCAATTTCATTAAAAAGCAAAAATTTTATGAATCGTTGAGAAAAAAATTCGTCGAGACAAAATACTATGTCCTTTCTCAACTTTTTTATGAGAATTTGCCAAATTTCGAGTTTTTACATATTTGTAATAAAAATAGTTTACTTAAATTTTAGTACATTATTTTTTGGCTAGTGTCAATGGAAATTTCAAAGGTAACACTGTGCTAGTCCAAAAATGTAACAGAATGCTGAATCCAGTGGGCTTGCCATTTTTCTAGCTTAGCTCTTGTTTTCGCTAAATAGATTTTGGCTTAAAGACTATTTAAAATGTTGTACATAATTTCTTGAGCGATGATAACCATGGATTCGGATTCGTTTCTTTTTAATTTAAAACATGCCGAAATCCGCAAATTTTATGAAAGTTTATTTGGGATTGGTGGGTGTTGAAATCCCACATATACCATCGTTCACATGTTGATGGCAATAGAGGACGAACCCCAATTTGGGTGGAAGCAAGGCCTGGAATTGAAGTGTGGGAAAGGGTCCTTCTACGACTTAATGCAAATCATATACCCTATATAAAGACCAAGAACGTAACGTCATATTTAAAAGCCGCGAAATTTGGTAGTATCATAATTATGTTAATTACTAACAATAATAATTATTTCAGACAACATTCCCAGTTTTTCGAAACCTCCACATCCTCATGGCGAGCTCCACCCTTATTATACAATGAAGATTTCTAACATCCCCTCCTACTGAACCAAATGCAACACCCCCTACAAAACCAGAAACACCAACACTAGCAAACCCACCACCACCAGCAAAGAATTTCGCTATCACATTATGAACTGGTCATTACATTTCTTCGTCTTTCAATTTTATTTATAAATCGCAAATAACAAGTACAATACGAACAAAAAACAGTTTTTTAAAGTTTTATAAAATTATTATATATTTTTTTTTTTTTTTTGCGGGAATTGGAGGTAAAAATGTATTTTTGCATGCACGAAAAGTCGTCACCTGTCGTGATATGTCGGGCTCGCCATGTTGGCGTACCGACCAAAAAACCCCCTTATATCCTATTCTGGAAAGTAGTTCCACCCCGGAACCGCGTGTTGCATTACGTCGAGGTGGTTTCCTGTTGGCTGAATCAGCCGTCGTCTGTGTTGCGGTCTGCGTCCGCTAGGTAGTTCTAATGCCGATTCTGCTGCATCCAGTTCTGGTTTTTTCAACCGCAAGATGTCTGTGCAGTACTGTTTTATTGCTTGCCAGTTTCTTTCGTCTCTTATCATATTATCGATAAGGTTTGCCGCGGTGATTGGGCCTGTTATGTTTTCTACTTCTCCACGTTTTTGAGACCACCTAATACACCCAAATAATGTGTGTTCAGCGTCGTCTATCGCATCTTCTGTCTCATAAAGGCAGTACGGTGTGCGGCATTTTCCTATTGTATACAGATATTTCCTGAAGTATCCGTGCCCTGTTAGCATCTGCGTCAGGTAGTAGTCTACTTCGCCGTTTTTTCTTCCCAACCAATTTCCTAATAGTGGAATAAGTTTTGCAGTCCATCTTGCTTTTCTTTCTGCGGACATCTTGTCTGCCAAGCTTGCAGCGTTCCCTGTCTGATTTCGTCTTCATTGCCCTCATCTAGGGTGTTGGCTTGTTTTTTCCTCCAAATCGTCATTCTTTCTAGTATCTTTAAGTCAACTGGTATGGTACCTGCTATAACGAAAACTGCCGCATCAGAAACTGTGCGATAGGCCGAAGTTATCCTCAGTGCTGATTCTCGCTGTACAGCAAGTAGGGCGTTTGCCCTCTTTTTACACCTCAATGTTTCGCCCCAAATCTCGCAACCGTATAGAAGTATGCTGTTGCTTGTTTCCATCAGAAGCCTTCTTTTATTTTGCAGTGGTCCTCCTACATTTGCCATAAGTCTGCTTAGTTGCGCTGTTGTTTTTGCGGCCTTGTTTGCTGCATACTGGATTTGATTCGAGTACGTCAGTTTTGGGTCTAGCCGTACTCCCAGATAGTTTATACATCTTTTTGTTTGTATTGTTATATCTCCAATGTCTATGTTGATTTCCACCGGTATGTGTCGCCTGGTAAGAAGAAGAACCTCCGTCTTTTGCGTAGCTAGCTGAAGACCATGTGAGTCTAGCCATGTCTTTGTTCTGATCATTACCTGGCTGAGTTTGCGTTTTGCTTCTTCAGAGTCTCTGGCACTGATTACAGCCGCTATGTCATCTGCATAGCCCACCAAAAATGTATCTTGCGGCATTTCAATCCGCAATATCTCGTCGTAGCTAATATTCCAAAGATCCGGACCGAGTATAGATCCTTGTGCAGCTCCCGACGTCACTTGTATCTTTCTTTGGCCTTCGGTAGTATTGTATATGAGTACCCTATCTTTTAAGTAATTTTTAATTATTCGCAGTAAATATGCTGGCACATTAAAGTTCCTTTCTAAGGCTCGTAGCACGTCTGGCCACCTGAGGCTGTTAAAAGCGTTTTTGACATCCAGTGTGGCTAGTAGAATCAGAGGCATGCTAAAGTGGTTCCTCTGTTGTGTGGCTTCGAATGCGTCGACCACATCTTTTATGGCTCCTATGGTAGATCTCCCTGATCTAAACCCATTATTATATATAAGTTTATTAAAATTAACACTAATGCTATTTTAAATATTGGGGTGGATATAGAATGGAAACACATTCCGGGTGCGTATTTATGCACATACATACATATGTATGTGATTTGCTTTTCGCTGGTTGAGTTTGTTCCCATCTAGAAACATTTTTGATTGCCAAATAAAACATATTAATTTCTTTTTAGTTTCAATCCTTGTGTTATAGCCAAAAAGTTATTTTACGCATATAATGAGGACAATATGCATCTTCTCCATTTTCGATGCATTTGTGAACCAAATAACTCTTTCTTGGAAGTAACATTAAATGAAAAATATTTATTTACATGAAAATACATATTTATATTCGTCTAAATGTATTGGCTATGGATCTATGATATTAATCGGGCCATATAATTCTTCTTTGCAAGTATCATTAAAGGTAAACAATGTTTATTTAAATGAACATTTTTATTTTTTGTTAATTTATTTAAGTTATGCTTAATTTCTCCATTCAATTTTCGTCCTTCGATGTAGCCTTTTTTCAAACTTGGTATTTTCTGCAACAACTTCTTTATTAAATTTACGTTGATATAATAAGTCCTGTATATCTTTCATTGTTAGATACGCAGTTTCTTCGGGCATGGTACGCAGCGTCATTGCCATGCTCTCCGCGAATGTGCTGAAAGCATCAATTATGGGTCTATTTGTGTTGACAATTTTAGCAATTGCTGCATCAAATAATTGGTCTGTATAAATATCATCTTCACGTTTCCTTTTCCGCGAAGTCGACCGAGTGCAGCTGACGTTAGAATCAAAAGACTTGGAAGTTGTTGTGTCATCCACATTGTAATCTACATTGTCATCCATATGGTCATCCCCACTGTCATCCACATTGTCATCTACATTGTCGTCCACATTGTCCTCCACATTGTCGCCCACATTGTCCTCCACATTGTCCTCCACATTGTCATCCACATTGTCATCCACATAAAATGTTTCATTTTGGGTGCTCTGCAAGAAAAATATAAATAATAATATAGCGTGATCCATTTCGAGGTTCCCTACTTTTTTAACGAAAAATACACAGAAAATTCAAATTGAATGGGGGAATGTTTATTATCATTTGAAAGAACATTCTTTGGCATTTATTTTTTGAAGATTATGTCTATCAAATGTTAGCCGCGACTACGTCTCAGATGGTCCATCCGTTGAGTCCAATATCTTATTATTTTTGAATATATGTACCAAAAATAATAAATAATAATATATGTATGTCATCCCGGAGCGAGTAAGTTGTCAGGTACGAACGAATAGAAATTTCAACGAGTAAGACTTCAAAGAGAGAGGTTTTCCGCCGATTTCGGATCGATTTTCCCGAATTTTTTGAAATTGTCACAATTAAAAAATTAATATTAATCGACTAGTGCAAAAAAAGTTTAAACTATGTTCGCGGAAAACTTTTTTCCGTGTGACATTTCATTCCTATTCGTATCTGTATAATTTAAGGTCTGTGGTTGGATGTTGCTTCGGCATTTGACAAACAACGGCATTTTCGAGTTTGGTCAAGATTAATTCTTCTAATAGCGTTGGTCCGGATGGAGTACCTAGTATAATACTCAAAGATTGTGCTCAAAGTCTAGTCGTTCCGATTACATTGCTATTGATCATTTCGTTAAAATATGGCTATTTCCCATCCATTTGGAGAACATCTTACCTAACCCCTCTTCATAAATCTGAAAGCCTCACTGATGTGGGAAATTATCGTGGAATCGCAAAATTAAGTATAATTCCAAAACTTTTTGAGAAAATGGTTACAGAGATTTTATTCATAAAGTATCGTCTATTTTAAGTCCATTCCAACATGGATTTCGTAGAGGTCTTTCAACTGTGACTAATTTAGTGCAATTTTCTACTCAGGTTATAAACGAGTTTGTTCTTGGTAATCAAACAGACGTGATTTATACAGATTTTAGTAAAGCTTTCGATAGAGTCAATCACAAACTCTTAATACATAAGCTGGATCTTATTGGTTTTAGTAACAACTTATTGCGTTGGATATCGTCTTATCAGATTGTGATATCGTCCTATTCAGATTGTGAAATTTGGTATATCCTGCTCTGATCCAATTTTGGTTCCATCTGGGATTCCCCAAGGTAGCCATATTGGTCCCATTCTGTTTCTGCTATTCATCAACGATTTGCCAGATTCAATTTCTAGTTCTAATTTATTGATGTATGCAGATGATGTTAAGATATTTTATTCTTATAAAACATCTGAAGATTCAATGCTCCTTCAAAATGATTTGGTTAGTTTTGGAAATTGGTGTGATATAACTTGCATGTACCTTAATCTTAAGAAATGTTAACATGTGTGTTTCTCTAGATCGAGGGCGATTCCAGCTAGTTTTAGTCTTCGTGGTTCCAATTTAGATACTGTTGAATCCTTTGTGGATCTTGGTATATTAATGGATCCTAAACGCAATTTCAATAATTGCGTTTAGGATCCATTAATAAGCGATGCGCGAAAGAATTCGTAGATTCATATGTAAATAGGCAGTTGTATACGTCCTTAGTTAGAATTCTAGAATATGGGTCTGTAGTGTGGGACCCCCAATACAGGACTTACGTTGATAAGATTGAATAGGTTCAAAAACAATTTTTATTATTCGCTTTAAGACATCTTCATTGGAATAGTGATTTTAGTCTTCCACCCTATACTAGCAGGTTGAGTTTGATAAGACTGCCTACTTTTAAGAGTAGACGTATTATGCTGAACACCACCATGGTGCTGAAAGGATTGGATTCAATGTACCATATAGACCTTCCAGATATTACCAATTATTACATATTGATTTTCAACGTAAAAAACGATACAAAATCATCTTGACTGATGAGGCCCATTTCCACCTCGGTGGCTACGTCAACAAGCAAAATTGTCGCATCTGGGGCTCGGAAAACCCAAGAGTTATTTTTGAGAAGCCTCTCCATCCTCAACATGTGACTGTTTGGTGCGGTTTATGGTCCGGCGGGGTCATTGGACCATACTTTTTCGAAAATGAGGTTGGATCAACAGTTACGGTGAATGGATTGCGCTACCGAGAGATCATTAATGATTTTTTATGGTCGGAGTTGGATGGTATTAATCTGGACAACGTTTACTTTCAACAAGACGGCGCTACGTGCCACACAAGCAACGACACCATTGCTCTGTTACGGGAAAAGTTTCCGGACCGTGTTATCTCTCGAAGAGGTGATCACAATTGGCCACCCAGATCTTGTGATTCAACACCTTGCGACTTCTTCCTTTGGGGCCACGTGAAAGATAATGTCTACGCCAACAGCCCAACATCGATTCAAGACTTCAAAGATAGAATTCGTAAGGCTATCGAGGACATAGGGCAGCCACTTTGCGAACTGGTTATGGAAAATGTCATGAAAAGGATATGGTCCTGTAAGCGTGGTCGTGGTGGCCATTTGGCTGATGTTGTTTTTCATTATTAACGGCATACCTTCCTCTTTATTATGAAATAAACATCCGATCATTTATGTCAAAAAATGGCATTTTACATTGAATACCAAAATAACACATCTTGTTTGAAAACGCTTTATAATGTCGATGAAGCCGGGATACCATTTAATTTAAAGAAAATTATAAAAAAAAAATCCCGCACAAAAAACCATGCAAAATATTAACAAGTAAGAAAGTTCCGTCGGGTACGAATCCCCTCATCACCTTCAGTCCCAAAATATATTCGTAAATTGATTTATATTTTGTGTTAATTAAATTATTATCAATTTAAATTGCATTTCATAACTTTAAAGTACTGCACTGGTATTAAAATTATAAGCTGTTAAGTTTTGGTGCAATAATGTATAGCCTATTTTTGTGGGAGGTACCTAAAGGTGCGTGCCATGACGCCAATTTTTAACTGGACTGTAGTTACTATAAAATCATTACACTGTACAATATTTCACTAAATGCTGACCTTTTGTGGGGACGTACTCGAAGGAGTGGACCAACATGGCACATCTTCGTTCTTAGCCTGAGATAGACCATACCATACCAATCGGATACTCCTATCGAAAGTTATCGTGCACACAAGCTAGACAGACGGACGGACATTGGTCAAATGACTTAAAATTGCCCAAAACGGAATTCCGCCAAAAATCCTTGAAGTCTCTTGGGTCACTTCTTCGGTGTGTTACAGCAACTGATATATTCACAATAGTGGGGGTATACAAACATGATTTAGTCGAAATTCTCTTACTTCAAAAATAGGGGTATAATTCCTACATGTATCCATAGATTTCATATTGCCATTGTTTTCTTCGTTAGGAAAGCACTTTTAAGCATTGGAACATATTTTGGCTTTTTTCTATTTTTTGTGGTTTTCGTACCACCAAAAACATTTTTTTAATAAAAAATATTTTTTCTAATTTTTTTACTTACTGATCATCTGTTTCTACGCGAATGTGGTGTTTTCAGCATTTGTAGCCCTTCAAATTTAATCCCAATGGTATGCCTAGCTTAGTTTTTTTTTGCACAGCCCTTCGACAAAAAATTTGTAAACTAGTGTTAAAAATAGTGAGGCCTTATATTAAGATCGGATATCAGACATGGATTCCAGGTTAGGCGGTAAATATTGCTTCCAGAACGCCGAGACCTTAAATGTGGAGGGACCTTCGTGTGGGAGGTATTCGTATAGTAAATCATGGTGGTCCAGATTACGAAAAGTTGATTTTAATGCAATCAAAACGTGCTAAATTTGGTCAAGATCAGACAATAAATGTGATTTCTAGACCGTCTGGCGCAGAAAACGGGGAGGTCCCTTGTATGGAGGCTATATCAAAACATTGACCAATTTTTCTCAAATTAAATCCTAAATTGCCCTTGTACAAAATAAATGTTCATGCTGATTTTCAGCGGCCTACGTCGATGTGATGGTACAGTATGCTTTGCAAACTAATTTCAAAATATTGCTTCAAAAATACTTACATCAAAAACGTTATCCTTTGACTTTCTTGTTGTAATCAAGTTATCCAGGAAACTCATTTCTCCATACCAATATAATGAAGGCTTGTACACTTCTTGTGCATCGCAACAAAACTTTTTGCTCTGTTCCACTTTCTTCTTTTCAATTATGTATGTGCTTCTCAACGATTTCAGCTTCTTTTTAATGCATTCCTCGGTCATGTTACATTCTCTTCCGATTTCCCGCAGAGCCTAATTAATAATTAAGAAAAATTAAATGTTGAGAAAATATAAATTATTTACACAGCTGGTCCCTGGTCAACAGGCGCTGATGGACCTCAGGACTATTGAGGATATAATACAAAAAATATTAATGCCCTATATACGAAATTGTGCAGCCCCTGTTTCACCTGTCCAAAATGTGGAATCCTTTGCCCAAAAAAAAATCCCTTCAGAATCGGACCAAAAACTAAAATCGTCTTGGAAATGGCCACGGTTAATATGATCCACAAAAATATTGGCCTTAATATTTTTTTTTACGAAGTTGCTGAACAAACCCTACAGACAAAAAAAATATTTTCTTTTAGAGTTACAAAATTGTAAAATACTAACTTTTTCAGGTAAAATGCGGTCTTTGTGAGCTCTTTAGGGGTGTCTAGATACGTTCAGATTAAATGAATATGTTCACAAAAGTTGTTCAGATTTACCGTGGCTACAATTCTCTTACAAACATTGTTATTGAAAGACTAAGAGCCTGAAAATGCTGAAAAAATTAAAAAAAATCCTTCACTTTTCACAAAAAGTGCTGGAAAAAATAATTTTTTTTTGCAAAGAATGTTAACAATCATGGCCATCATATTCATAGCTACATTATTGCCAAATATAGTTAAACGGTATCACCAAGTCTGAATTAGCTGTTGGACAAAAACTGATGACACCTTTTTCGAGGGGCACACTGATTTTGAATTTCGCCAAACCGAATATAGGGTTATACTATTATTTGGTAGTAGAATCGAACCTATTATGTCAAGTCCGTGTACTTTTCAAAAAGTGTTCATTTGTTGCATAGAGTTATTAACGAGTAAGTGTATCTTAGGGTAACTCGAATAATCTTTGGAAAACTTGCCTTTGGCCTTACGGAATTCTGATAGCCGATCATGAATGAAGAAATATTTTACCCCACACAGAGCTGTGATCCAGAGTATCATGTGTTGGTTTGTTACTTTGTTTTTGGGAGTCAAATTTAAAAATACGCCGATGACACTGTGTGCCAAATGTATCCTTGATGAAAATAATTTTCCCCTTGTAATTTCGACCCACTAAATCATTTGCCGTTTTTTACTGTGACATCGCTTTTTTGAGATATTTAGCCACAAAGTTTGCTGGGTAAACAAAGAGGTTAGAAAATTCAGACACAATTTTAGTACAACGAAGGAGATACTTTAGGAAGCATTTCTCCCAAAGCAACCGACAACCCAACTCATTCTCTTGCCCCTGAAATTAACTCCAAAAATAATAATATATGTACCTATCTAAAGACGTAGAAATTTATGCTTTTAAAAAACGATTGCGTTGCCAAAGAAATGTATGGTGGGGACCGGGACCTTATAGTGATTTTTAGAGGGAATAATTTTGTCAAATACATCTTTCCAAAAATTCATCAATTTCTACGACTTTTGATATACCATTGTTTTTGAAGGGGATTGTCTTGTGGTAAGAGGATGAGCGGGGGTGTCGGTTGTTTTGGGAGAAATACTTCTTGTTACCCCCCCCCCCCCCCCCTCCTTATTTTTTTCTTTTACAGGGAACATCTTTTCCGAATCCTTATATACTAAACATACGCTTGAATTTACTATCCTCTTTGTTAACCTAGCAAACTATGTAGCTATATGTCTCGAAAACGCGAGGTCACTGAAAAAACGGTCAATTCCATTCGATTTATCGGGTCAAAATTATGCGAGGCAAGTTGCTTTAATCAAGGATACATTTTGGTGTACACACAGTGTGATTAGTGATTATAATCAAAGTTCAGGTCGAAAATATTAATTGTTCTCATTGTTTTTTGGACCCCATGCCCATTCCCGCCGATATTCATGTCGATTTAATTTTTCTGCGACAGACTCTAAAGAGGACTACATATATTTTTTCTTTTTCGTGTCCTCCCCAGGGATGATAATTGAGAGTAAACAAATGGTACAAAAATCGTTCTAAAAAGGTAATTTTCGACCCAAAAGGTACCAATTTTAAAATTTGTTTAAATTCTTCTTGAAATATTCAGATACAAATTAGTAAGATCCAGTAATACATGAAGAATTTCTTGATAACAAGCTACTAAATAAAATCTTATAGCAGCATACTCGTAAAACCTATTCTTTGTACTAGCCTATACCACATTGTTGGAGCATAATAAGCACACATACAATTGTTAAATATCTGAAATGCTTCATTTTAAAATCGTACAGGGGCCAAATCACGGCATTCGATACCGAGAACTTTTCGATCGAAAAGCCATTTTAATTTTTGTTAATAAGAAAAAGTGAACATTGTAATCGACCAAAAACCATCCAGATAAGCTGTATAAGAATATATCTTACGAATCTACTTTAATTCGACAGAAGCTGATACTCTTTAAACGATAATAAAAAACACATTTCGATCGTTAAGTACTCTATATCGAATGCCGTGATTTGGCCCCAGGTCAAAAATATAAACCGATATTTACGGAAATTGATACAAAATCATTTTTGATCCCTATTGAAAATGGGACATTTCGGTCCATGTTTTGATTTGCATATATAGAGGTACCTTCCGATTAGAATTCTTGACTATCTAAAGAACACATTTTTAGCCGATTATGATGAAATATGTTTCATATTGCATAAAATCATCTGTAGAAAAAAGTGATTCATGTCGGTCCAGTTTTAATATAAAATTAATTGAATTTACATTACATTTTATCCAGTTAGAATTGCTTCACGGTTTGATATACGATTATAACCCGCGTGATGGTTCAAAACGAATTTGAGCTTTTGGTGTAGATGCCACGTTTCACAACCTACGTGCCTTTAATATTTTTTTATATAGTTTTTTAATTTCGTCAAAAATTCTAAATTTGTGAAATCGCAAATTGCATTTTGTTGTAATGCAAAGAACCAAACATATTTCTTGGCGTTGCGTAGCTATGTCGAACCATGTCGAAAGAGCATTTTTTTGAAAAACTGTATATTATTTTCGTGCAGACATGTTGGATAAAAAAAGTATCAAATGTGTCGCGGGAGTATCACGGTACTTTGAGGGTCTGAAAAGTACCAAAAAAAGTACTAAAGTATCAAATTTATCATCCCTGGTCCTCCCCCATGAAGTGCACTTCAGCTGAAAATACTGTAAAATCTTTTTGACCAGAATTCCACTAAAACTTTTATCTCAACTATAACCTTATTTCTCAGGCCGTTGTGGCGATAGGCCAAATTGTTTGGATTCCATAGCAAGTCGCGCTCCCGGTACATGGAAATTATTTTCAGCGTTCCCTCCAGCTTTCTATGTTTACCCATTTTAAGCAACCTGTAAAATTATAATCAATATTTTTATATTTACTACCAGACAATATTTCAATGATATTTACCAAAATCTCAGATAAAAATAAATTTTTCCAACTTTGCGGTCTTTGCGACTGTTTTTTGTTTTTCACAAATTTCAGCAATTGGCTGCTACTGTACTGTCTTGATTTTTTCATGACAGCAAATTCGGCAATTGTCTTGACGTAAGCAGCCATTTTGATGTAAGCAGCCAATCAGAGCGCGAAACAACACTAACGAGGGTTGATTTCTAAATTATTGTCTCGCCTACGTCACATGAACAATTTTCCCTTTTTTGACAATCAATACATATTCTCAAATGTCTTCTGTTCTGTACTCTCCTAAAAGAATCAGATTACAGTTGGCGAATGCATTGAGAGAAATGTAGGTGTATTAGTCCCCATTTACATGGTACTTTTTTTAAGTAACTTATCGGCTTATTCTCTTTTGAAAAAGTATTTACGTTCACACGCGTACTTTTTTTTCAATACTTAACTTATTTTCATTTGTTTTGTTTCGGCTTTGCCTGTGTGAATTGTTGTTGTCTCCAAGTGAGAACGAAAAACACAAAACGATGAGTACGATAAGTACGAGTACGGCATACTTTTTTTCCCCCCGTTTCCGACTGCCTCTCTCGCCCACAAAACGCCGATAAGTATGCTTAATACTTAAAAAAAAAGTATCATGTAAATGCAGACTTAGTACATAAGTGTAAATGTATTGCTATTGTCTTCGCAAAACTGTCTCCTTGTAAACCCCAGGTAAGAGTGTCTCTTAAATACCAGTGAATGCGTTCGGCGTCGACGCTTGACGCATAATTTAGTACGCGCGCTGTATGTACGCTATAGACAAAAGAAAGTGCAAGAAGTAAAGTCCTTTAATTTTCACCGGTCTTTGCAAACGCATATATATATATCTATCGAAGCGTTCGGTTCCCTGGTGGCAAATTGCCACATTGGGACTGAATCGTATTTTATTTCCCATGACAGCGTCAATACCAAATTCTATTCAATTATCATGTTTCTATGTAACTAGAGAATTGTAAAAGTAGAATGCAATAAAAGCTGTCCGGAACTCGTGTCACATGCTTCATGTAGGAAGAACAAACACTTGAACTACCGATTCTTGGTTCGATCCAACCTGACTCAAAATGTGTAATTTCTTGAGGTTTCGACGATATTTTTATAAAAGCAATCAAAGCCTTGAAAATGGATTCCCTTCTTTTCTGTTTAAATGTACTAAAATATGTTAGTACAGTAGGCTTTTTGGCCTTTGATGACATTGTCGTCAATGATCATGTCATGTAGGACCTAAATCACAAAAACTTTTCTTCAATGACAATGTTCAAGATTGTCGGACATGACAATCCGTTAGCGACAACTTCGGTGACATCTTCGCGCATCTGATAATGTAAGCGATAATGTTATGTATAATTTAGACGTCAATAAGCGTACGAAGGTTCGAGTTCGAGGACAGATCAAGACATTTCCAAATTATAACAGCTTAAATTAAAAAAAAATCAAATTAACTTATGCGAATTAGAAGAGACATTGACTAGCATTGCCATCAGGCAGAAGAAAAAATATTTTTCAATATTTTCTTGTATATTTGATCAAAGACATTGTTCATTAATTGATCGTCAATGATTTGCTGCAAGACAGTGTGCATTATTTGATAGTCAATTGTTTGCTATAAGACAGTGTCTTGCACAACTTTTTTGGCACTTGTGTGAAAATGTCATCGATAATTCTCTTTGCCTGTCCTCTAAGTGTCTTCAACGATTTAGGGAATGTCTTAAAGACATCTAAAAGCGGGTGCAAGACCCTCGCTTTGAGACATTCCCTACTGGGCTGTTAGTTGAAAACAACTGTGTTAGTCGAGATTCACACATGGCAATTTCTTCCAAGCAAGTGTCAAAGTTTGTAGGAGAGAGAGGCAGGAGGAAAGAGCTCTCTCCTACAAACTTTGACACTTGCTTGGAAAAAATTGCTTCGTGTGTAACACGACTTAGTTGACAACTCCAGAGCAAATGCTTGGTACAGATTCACACTCTGCAATTTTTTACAAACAAGTGTCAAAGTTTGTAGGAGAGAGATCTTTCCGCCTGCCTCTCTCTCCCACAAACTTTGACACTTGGTTGGAAAAAAATTCCCAGTGTGAATCTGGACTTGCAATGTGCCCTCTATGTGCAGGTTCACACGAGTCATTTTTTGCAAGCAAATGTCAAACTTTGTAGGACGGAGAGCGCTTTCCGCCTGCCTCTCTCTGATACAAATTTTGACACTTTTTTTAATTTAATTTTTTAATTTAATTTATTTTCCATCATAGTAACCGAGCCTATATGGCCTTTTACAGTTACAAAAAACAACAATATGTAGACTACTCAAAAATCTTAAATATCTAAATAAATAAAATGACTAAATTATAAAATAAAACAGAAAACAATAGAAAGAGTAGTAAACAACCGAGTAAACAATTTTCTCCTAACTTTCACAGTATATATAAACAGTTATAGAGCATCTAACAATAAGAAAAACTACTCACACACTGTGAGAAAAAAAATTTACAAAAATCAACTTAATTTCATAAAAACAACATACGTACAAGCTTAACAATTTAATGCAATAAATAATAAAAATAATTAAAAAAAAAAACAATAAAATTTAAAGAAAATACTAAATCAAATTACGAGGCGACTGAAAAAAAAAATATTGAGTTATAATAAACATCCCTACTACTCGCGCAAAAAAAACTACTCTGACAGGCTATATCATCCAATTAGGCAATAGAAAAAATAATAAACAAAAAAAAAAAATCAAAAATCATGAAGCTGAGCATATTCAAAGAGCTTATATTTATATGTATGCAACGAAAAACTGAAAGTTCTAAGCGATACCGGTAGATGGTTGTAAATGCGTGCCACTCTCACAAGAAATGACCTATCTAAGGTAGCAGTTAACCTCGGCATAACAATTTGGGTATTTCTTGTTGATCTACCAAAGCTAAAAAGATCCAACATAAATCGCGGCGTTTGCAACTTATGCACTTTATAGAAGTGCAACAAAATTCGTATTTTGATGTAGTTAGAAAATGAGCACCCAAGAAAATCGGTTACATATTGGGAAATGTGATCATACCACTTCACAGTATAAACATATCGCAAAACTCGTTGAAATAATAATCTTACCTTCCGCATAACATAACCTACACAACCAGAAAATACCTCAAGACCATACAAAAAAATAGGCATTATCAGAGCATGAACAACACGAATCTTAACACTACCAGGAAGTACCAAATCCAGGTTGTATAACTTTCGTAAAATAAAGTTAACTCTGGAAATGATTGAATTAACATGCACATCAAAAGACAAATCATTGTCAAGCATTACACCAAGACACTTAAAATTGCTTACAACTTCTATAGCTGTGCTACAGATTGAAACAGATAAAGCACCTGCTGGTATATTGCCAAAAAACATAGCTTTGGTCTTAGAGGCATTTATCGATAAGCCATTATCCCTCATCCAACTGACTAACAAATTAATAGTAAAGTCAATTGTATTCTGCAGTACATCTAAAAACACAAAATCGCCGTTAAATAAGATCTGTAGATCATCTGCAAACGCATACACGAGGCTATTTCTGCTAACAACACGATTAAACAAGTCATTTGTATACATAATAAACAACAAGGGACCCAAAACTGAGCCCTGTGGAACACCACTACTCACAGGGAGGACACTAGACGAATAATCCTTACTACATACATACTGCTTTCTACAAGACAAATAAGAATACATCAATTTACAGGCCGTGGTGGAAAAATTAAAATGGGAATGAAGATTTTCAACTAAAATGTTATAATTAATTCGGTCAAATGCCTTTTCGAGATCGAGTGACAATAGTACACAACATCCGCCCTCACTTACTCTTCTCCTAACATTATCCGTTAACCCAAGACGAAGAGAAGTGGTGCTCCGATTACACCTGAAACCAGACTGACTGTCATGCAAAAGTAACATACTATCTAAATACCTGATCATCTGGGACTTAATTATATGCTCAGCAATTTTAGACAAAATTGGCATAATGGAAATTGGCCTTAGGTCGCTACTCTCTTTATTCTTCCGAATTGGCACAATTTTAGCAACCTTCCAATCCTTAGGAAAAACCGACGTACACTGAAAAAAAAAAATAGTAATAAAACTAATGATGAGACATTCTTATATTAAGTATGCTACCTCGACATCAATTCAATGACAATTTTCATTAAAATAATGAAAATGTACACGTTTTATACGAAATTTTCCTTAATATAAAGTTTTTTGAATTTGAATTAATGTCTATCTAATCATTAGTGTTGTGTACGGGCTTCTTTAAATGTGCGCATTTAAATTAAAGAAAAAAATCATTATTTTTGTGACAATCCGCATTATTTTAAGTAATATTTCAATACTTTTAAGGATTTTCTACGTTAACACTATGACGTAGACATGTCATAGTTTTAATGCCGAATCGGACTTAATTAACAGTATGAGATATTTGAGTAATAAATTTAAGGCTATGCTCTCCTTAAAGGAAAGGCTATCTTGGTAATAAATTTTATGACTATTGTCATTATTTTTAAGAATACATACGAGAGAATTTTACAATCTCTCCCTCCCTCTCTCGCTCGGAGAATCAGTTTTGTTTGGTAATGTGTGAATCAATTATGGAATGCTAGAAGAGAAAATAGAGAACAGTTCTGTTCGTCAAATCGTCAGTTATTTACAAGCGATGGAAGGAAACGGTTGTATGTTTTCGGGACGCGGATTGTGAAAAAATTTGATTGCTGTGAATATGTAAGTATACGTGCATACATACGTGCATATTGCACCGAAAATAATTTTAATATGGGCTGTTAACAGTTACTTTTGCTAAAGCATAGCAACAACAACAAATGAAACCGTCGTGTACATGTGGTTATGCCGTCGGCGTCACCATCGATCTCTGTGATAAAGCGTGGTACTATGTTCATTTTTCGCGTTGAAATCCCATATAAAAACGAAGTCGCGAAAAAAACTGCGAAATTTTTTCGTTTGTGGTACTCTGTTTATTTCAACGCGAAAAAGTAAAATTTTGCGCCACCACAAATTTAACGCCGTTACAAATTGACGCCGCAACAAATTTAATGCCGCCACCGTCACACTCCCATTAGTTTATATTTATTTTTGTCCGCAAGAGACTCAAATGTTGTAAATATTAGAAATTTTATTTCCTAATAAAGAATAATAAACTAAATTATCTTCCGAAATAAAGAAAAAGAATGCAAAGATGTGATAGGAAAAATAATTATGTTTATGGAATAAACCAGAAGAGCGAAATTCCTATTGGATTGAAGCACAAAAGCAAACAAAATATGCAAAACACTGGAAGGACATGTAACTAAATGTAATAATGTGGAATTTGTCTTGTAATTAGATATGTACATTTATGTTTGTACGTTTAGAACAACTGTGTGCAAAGGCCAGGAGAAACATTATGGACGGCTAACGCTACTAAAGCAGTAGAACAATGGAATTGGACAGTGCCTGTGATCTCGATTTGGAAATGGTTGTAAAGAACATATGTACATAGTTCTTGCCAGCCATAGAAGTTGGAAGAAGATATTCCGTTTATGGATGGAAGTATAATATATATGTCAAAAAATATAATGTAAATCCTTAAATATAATAATAAAACATATTTTTCGATTAATCAAAACATCATTTTATTTATTTATATTCGTACAACAGTAGGAAATTATTTCGTTATTTATAACATTGTACTACCCTGGCTTTTCATGTCTCACAAACATCGCCACCGCAACAACACAAAATAAATAATTTATGTATAACATTAGCACAATGATCTCCAACAATATTTCCTTTCTGACATTTAAATTAACTATTTTCTAAGTCGGCATTATTCCAATTAATTGTTTATTGATTCGAATTTTATCTTTTGTTTGTTTTTAAGAATGTTAGCAAAAAGAAAACATGCACATGTATATGCACACATACATACATATAAAAGTGACACTGACAGACACACTTCCAAGCTGCAATGCAACTTTAGTAAAAAAGCGTTCCATTTTTCAACTCGAAATAACATTTTGCGAAATTTTTTCGTGCCGAAAAAACATAGTACCCACCTTAAGGGAGTGCGTGTGGCATAGTTATTTTTGCTGTATGTTATTTATGGCGATGTATGTACATGCGTTTTTGAAGGAGATCTTGTTTGTAAGTCCTGTGAAGAGATTTGTCCCAAATGGATGATAAAAATGTGAGTAATAGATTTTGTAATACTGAAAGAGATAATGGGAAAATGTTTAGGTACGTGAAAAATAATATTATTATCCTGAAATAAACATCTTATTGGCAATTACCAAATTAACAAAACACATTTTAATTGAAAGTATTTATTTATTAAAAATACCAGCGCATAATACAGAAATGTAAAATTATTTGTGGCAATATGGAAATTTATTATTAATAATATGTTATACATATAACTATCTTTTTAATTTTTTTAGAAAAACAATTTTAGAATGGGTCTTTTGTGAGAAGAGTGGCAAATTTTACAAAATATTTCAACGTACGTATTATATATGAACGGCTGAAATATTTCTCTTAGTTTTCTGCGTTTTCCAATTGTGATATGATAAAATTTATTTGCATTTTTTTTAGTTTATAGATAATTTTAATTGATTTATTTTCAGAAAAATTTAATAATTTTAATTTTAGATCACGCAATATTTGAAGATAAATGTGTTGGATATATGAAAAATGCAGTGCTGAATGACATTTATAACTTGCAAAAAATAAGTGAGCATACACCTACATGGGAATGTTTGAATTGAAAGGAAATAGATTTGGAAACAATATTTGTAAGTATTATGTATTTCTGAACAAATATATTTTATTTGAAAATCAAGAATTTGGAACGCATATATTAATGTATTAGAACAAAATATATTTGCGAACTGACGTTCACATATAAAATACGTGTTTTCACACAAACAAAGTTATTGTTAAAAAGTTTTCCAAATATAATTTATTTAAAAAGATTTTTCCTTTTTTTAATTTTAGTTTAAATTTTTCCTTGATTTCGTGTTCATAATTGCTTCATAAGTACTTCATAATTAAACCTGCTGTTAGATTAGGCCCGTTTGGTCCAATTTTTGTATCGTTTCCTTTATAAACGGTAATATATATAAGTATATATATTGCCTTATAATTTGGTCCAAGGGATATTTTTTTTTGTTTTACTAAAATCAAAATAATAAGCGTTTTTGCTCAAAAATAATTGTAAATAAGCTGCTTTCTTTTCACGAAGTATTGAACCAGGGTTAAGAATGTCATAAGCAGCATTAGCTTTTGTTTTACAGAAGTAATTTTTAATAAGTTTTTGTAGTTTTGTTTGCTAACAAAACTTAAGATTTTAAAATCTAAGTCACGATTGTTTTTTTTGAAAAAATAATTTTTGATAACTCAATTTATATGAAAAATGACAGTTTCTATTATTAATAATATCTTACATAAATATTTTTTTAAACTTTTAGTACAGCAAATTTTGTATGGATCTATTATGAGAATTTGTTTCGTAGAAGAGTGACTAAATGTTTCAGACATATATTAAAATCCAAAGATTTTAATATATGTCTTATCTTTCAACATTTTGTGACTGTTATATGATAAAATTTATTTTAATACTTTATCGTATATAAATCATTCTGTTTAATTTCTATTCAAATTATTTTTATTTTAGTTCGCGCAATTGAACTTTATTTGGATATATGAAAAATGCAGTGGGGAATTAAAAATTTACAAATTGCAGGAAATGAGTGAGCATCCAAACTATATGATATAATAATATAATATTTGTTTTATATAATTTCTATTTAAATTCCAGCCAAATTCTAGGTTAAAAATCATTAAGGTCGGTTCCGATAAAAATTGTTCATGGAAAACAAATAGAGAAACGAATCCCGCTATAGAATCGATACATAACAATACAATATTCGAATAAAAGTCAAACTTCATAGTGTGTTGGCCGATTTGTCTTTATACAATTACATATTGTTTTAAATTATAAAATGTTTAAGGTTATCCGTAATGTGTATTATATTATTTTTGTATTTTCCAATATAAAATATAACAAATAAACTATTTATTTAGAAAGATAAAGTGTTGTGTCATTGAATTTTCTATGAATAGTAAATGATTTCAAAGAAAATGATTCATTTAAAAGAGTAACATTATAATCAATATAATGTAACGAATTTTCCATACATATTTAAAAAAACTGCCTTAAATTAATTACCAGTATGTTCTTATATCAAGGACAAACATTTTAAATTTTATTACGATAATGTTTTAAATTATATGATATTTTAATAAAAATAAGCACGCGCCATACTTAAATTTACGCAAAAATGTGCTTATTTTAAGACCAAACTTAATTAGTTTTATTACCCAAAATTCTTAATTCTATGAAATGCATCCTCAAAACAAGTACTATTCACGTCTTTAAATTAACTATAAAACCTTCTTATTTTTATAGCGATTGTCTTTGGCTCGAAATCATTGCCGAAATCTTAAACTTTACTTTACTTTAGTCAACAAAGTATTGATAATATGCAGCAAATAACCAGCAATGTAAGGGAAGATAAGTTTCAAAAATCTAAGCTTAAAACCATCATAACCCACTGCAGTTGACTTGATCATACCAAATGCTTCAACAACTTCAGAGTAATCAACAGAACGAAACGAAAAGCCATCATGAACACTAACAGGTATATACGGAACACTCAAACTACTAGTTTGATTCGCTACGAAATCACGATTTAACTGCTCAACATCTAAAATTTGGACATCATCACTATCATCACACACACCATTCCTGTTGAGAACCGACCACATTTGCTTGGGAGACTTATCAGCAAAAAGGTTTTTATGCGTCAATCTTTTTATTCGCCTAATAACGGTTTTTGCACGATTTCTACATTTACAGTATACTCTCCAGTTATCCGAACTCTTTTCATCAAGATACGCCTTAAATGCAAGGTCTCGCAGCGACAGGTGATACCGAATTTCGGCAGACTT
Source organism: Eudasyphora cyanicolor (assembly GCA_963930755.1). Taxonomy (NCBI): domain Eukaryota; kingdom Metazoa; phylum Arthropoda; class Insecta; order Diptera; family Muscidae; genus Eudasyphora; species Eudasyphora cyanicolor. The sequence continues at coordinate 49,548,617 of OZ005734.1, read as the reverse complement.
GAACCAATCACCTGTATTTATTTTACATGCGCGCCTCTTAACAGGAATAGTGGAATGTATTCGTTGAACCATATTCAACACACTTAATTGAACATCAACATTAGACGTTACATATATATCTCTAAAACTACACGAAGTTACAGCTTCTTCCATGATTTCAGGAGTAAGGGAGTCGTAATCTGGAAATTCATAATATTGCCGAACATGACGACAAACAACATCAAGTGACAAAAATATAAACGAATGGTCAGACATTCCTGGGGAGCAGAACTGGTTAGAAAACCGCAATAATTCCGGACATGACAATAAAAAATAATCTAACAGCGAAGTAGATTCATGGGCTACATCATAATGCGTAGGCATAGAGTTATGAATAATACTGAGATTTAGCCTATTGCAAATACTCCTTACCATTGCACATTTAGGGTCATCAAATAAGTTATTGTTGAAGTCACCCATTATTACAATATTGTTGTACCTAACTACCAAATCAGAAATTTGTTCCTCCATAGAAGAAATATCTCCATGAGGAAGATATACTACTCCAACTAACAACGTTATTCCGTTGAAAATCATTTCACAAAAAATAAACTCAACAATGCCATACGAATTTCCTTTACAAACGACTTTATGCCTAATGCTCTGGGACACATACAGAGCAACACCACCTGCCCTCATATCAGGGCGATCGCTGTTAATATGAAAAGCACGTTTTAATATTAAATATAATATTTTGTAGAATATAAATTTCTTGCCAGTTGGTATTTAGTATGTACTTCCAGTCAATTCAACATATACGTGTAATATTTTTGTACTTCGTGCACTGTTCCAAAATAAAAAAATTAATGTCGCTTGTCAATTCTGTTTGTTTTATTTTGTTGTTGTAAACGTTCTGTCAAATTCTAATTTTTTGGAAATTATCCGTCGTATCCGTGAGCTTATTTGGTTGTCCTAATTCACATACGGCATTTTTTCCAAGTAAATGTAAAAGTATGTAGGAGAGAGTGGCTGAGCTCTTTTCGCCTGCCTCTTTCTCTCCAAGAAACTTTGACACCTGCTTGGAAAAAATCGCATCGTGTGAACGACGACATACATTTGAAAAAGAGTTTGACAGACGCCGTATTTAAAGGTAACGGGTTTTCCAATAGGGAAAAAACAATTTTGTATCTTTATGTCAACGCTCCATGACAATTATACCAGGTAGTGTCAACTTAACAGCTGATTTAAAATTTTTTCTTGCGGGGGTTTTGGTTTGTAAAATGCATACAACTCTGTTTGTTATTTTCTACAACAACATCGAGCAAAGTTTCATACAACAATAACAACTTCATACAACAACAACGGATAACTTTGACAATTATCAAAAAACAAATGACGACAACCCAAGAAATATTAAATATAACGACAAAGCATTGTAAATAGTATACGTAGAAATACTTAATTTATGTAAGTTATTTCGTAATAAGTCCAGATTTACACTAGTATATTTTTTTATGCAGCTTATCCGCTAATTCTCTTTTAAACTTGCCTCTGCGTTTAGACACATAATTTTGTTTCGGATATTTCTGTGTGAATTGTTGTTTCAAAGGCCGAGTGAAAAACATAAAACGTTCAGACCGATAAGCCCGAGTACGGGAGAGTTTTTCCCCCCTCTTGCCGACTGCCTCTCTCTCCTACAAAACGCAGATAATCTGCTGAACATTCAGCCAATGTAAATAGGGATTAATGAAAAATGTTAGTCCGGATTTACACTAGGCAAGTTTTTTCAGCAGCTTATCATCAAATTCTCTTTTGAACTTGCACGAATAACTCAAAACGTTGAGGGAGAGTCTTTCCCCCCTCTTGCCGACTGCCTTTCTCTCCTACAAAACGACGATAATCTGCTGAACATTCAGCCAATGTAAATCGGGACTTAGTCCGGATTTACACTAAGCAAGTTTTTTCAGCAGCTTATCATCAAATTCTCTTTTGAACTTGCACGAAGAACTCAAAACGTTCAGGGAGAGTTTTTTCCTCCCTCTTGCCGACTGCCCCTCTCTCCAACAAAACGCCGATAATCTGCTGAACATTCAGCCAGTGTAAATCCGGACTTAGCTATAAGCCTATTTACCCATTGTAATAAGTATTTTTCGAATTAATAAACATGAATTCAAGACCCCCAGAGTTGATATAATAAATTTTTGAGCAAGTGACTTTATCTTGTGTAATTGTATCATGCAAACATTTTTAATGATCTTTTAGTGTCAAAAAATTAGTCGAAGTCAACATTTTCATCATGGTAAAGATCACTTATGTGCAACGTTTGAAAATCATTAAAAATTACTAACTCGTCGGTGGTCGTAACTTTAAGAACGCTTATTCTAATTTTCGGCCGTAATAATCGTCCCGCCCGACAGGCTGTGCGTGCTATAGTGGATAAATTTGAATCCAAATTTTCACTTTTGGATGTTCCGGCGCCAAAGAGACGCCGCACCACTCGAATGGGCGAAAATATCACAGCCGTAAGTGTATTCGCTCAAAAAGAGCCAAATCAGTCGATTTCACGTCGTTCTCAGGAATTGGACATCTCTTAAGCCACATTGTGGCGTATTTTGCGAAAATATCTTGGCCTTCATCCTTATAAGATCAAACTGACTCAAAAACTGAAGCCACTTGATCATTTGTAACGCCGAAACTTCTGCTCTGGCAAAGTTTCACGAAAATCCAGAATTTCATCGAAAAATCATCTTCAGCGATGAAGCTCATTTCTGGCTGAGTGGTTTTGTCAATAAACAAAATATGCGTTATTGCACTGGAACAAACCCACATGTGCTTCAAGAGACACAATTGCATCCGCAAAATGCTGTGTGGTGTTCTTTTCATGCCGGAGGTGTGATTGGGCCGTATTTTTTCTTCGATGAAAACAATCGTATTTTTTTGATGTTTCCCTATGCGGGGTTGATCTGTTATTGATGTTATTTTATGGTTTTCTCACTGTGGAGTTGAACTGAAGATCAAAGAGTTCATTCAAAGTGAAGGAAGGTATTTTGAATAGTCAAGTGAAAAAGAAAACGATCTTGAAATCGAACATCAGCCAATGCATGACGCGTTTCGTTGGCGGTTAGTCAACTCTTCGGTCCACTTGTCATTACTTCTACTTATACGAAAGTTATTCCAAATTTACAGATAGGAATTACTTTCAAGTAAGAGCAATCTCAAGTCAATCCCCTGCCGCCGTAGTTCTTGTTCCCTCGACCATTCAAAGTCGTTTTTTGTTGTTGTTGGTAAATGATTTTTTTACATTTTAGCGCTATCGTGCCATTTTAGAACATTATTTTTGGCCAAAATTGGATGAGCTTGACATCGTCGATATCTGGTTTCAACAAAACGGTGCCACTAGCCACACAGCACGCGTTACAATCGATTTACTGAAAGGCAAATCCGGTGAACGTGTTATCTCGAGAAATTGTCCGGTCGAATGACCACCTCGTTCAAGCGATTTAACGCCATTGAATTTATTTTTATAGGGTCACATCAAGTCATTGGTCTATGTCAACAAGCCAACAACGAGCTCAAAGACAAAATCCAACGCGAAATTGCCAATGTTCCGGTCGAAATGTGTGGAAGAGTGGTGGAAAATTGGTTCCAAAGAATAGATCGCTGTAGACGGGCTCTTGGTAGTCATATGATCGAAATCGAATTTCTTTATTAAAATGTAACATTTGCACTACACCTGGAATAAATTTGAACTCTATATCTCAAATATTCGTGTTTTATTAATATATAAAATTTTTATGTCCTTAATGGAAAACCATTTATCTCTTTTCGAAATGCAATATATTAGGCATTTTATTTGACAAAAAAAATTCTTTCATTACATTTATTTTTCTCAACACATTTCGAAGGCAACATATTTAATCAGTGGTTACATTTGTTTGTAGTTTGCCTAGAAACATTTTTGCTTTCCAAATAAAACATATTAAAATATCTTTTTACGTTTCTGTCCTTGTTTTATATCCAGAAAGTGATTCTACGGATATAATTCTGACACAGTATACTTTGTCTCCATTGGCGATGACTTTGTGATATTATACGAGCCAAATAATTCTACCTTGGACGTAACATTAGCAAAAAAATGTTTATAGTTTTGTTAATTATTTATGTAAATATTTTATTATACCAACAAAACTTCTACATTAAACCGTCTAAAACAATAAACGTAGACGTTAAAAAATATTTAGTTGTAAAAAGTATAACATATATCAAATTTGCGAAGACTTCTGACTGTTATAGTGGATATTTTCTATATTACGATGATTCAAGTCTGCATTCGATTTTCCTCCTCCTGGACAACTTCTTGATATTTAGCGGCGAAGAATGTGGCCGGTTTTTTCAAAATCTTTAATTACAGTCGGTAAAAAAATATATATTATTTAGTCTATAAATAAAATGATACAGTGAATGCTGGGTATAACAAATAGACAGTTTAAGGAAAATTCAATGTAGCGAATGGCTAGGATAATAATAAATAAGGGAGAATATGATATATAAAAACAAAAAAAAAGGAAAATAGGACAATAACTATTAGGTGGTGTTCGATTCTTAATTTGTATTAGAGTATAGTAATTTAAAAATCTCAAAATGTATAGAACGTTATGTCAAAATTTAGAATAATAAATTTATTGTAATTTACAGCAATCATAAATGAAAGTTAAAGTTAAGGCTTGACATCATAGCATTCGTTATACCGAGCTTCGTCTATGTTATAATTTTTTGCTTATCTTCAGTTCAGCAAGAAAAACCGTTAATGTTAATTTATGACCGATAAATGTTATGCGATATAATAATTTAATAATTTTACCTTAGCGGTTGCTTCCAGGACCATTTTTTTGTCGAATTCAACGTGAGCTCTAAATCCCCAGGAATAAAAAAATCTAAAAAATAATCAAATAAATGAATGACAATAACAAAAAAACCGATAATTTTTCCAAAGAAAAAATTAGTCTGCGACAACTTTTCTTTAGAAATAGGCGGTCTCAGACAACTTTTCCTTAGAAAAAGATGGTCCCGCAACTTTTCCTTTGAAAAATATGGTCCCGCAACTTTTCCTTAGAAAAAGATGGTCCCGCAACTTTTCCTTAAAAAAAGACAACTTTTTCGAAGGAAAAGATGGTCTCTGGCAACTTTTATTTTTATCTAATTATTATGGTACCATATATATACATATAACTTACTTGGTTTCCGATTCCATATCGGACACAACCTTTTCACGTTTCAAATAAAGCTGCTTAACAAATGTCTCCGTAACGAGTTTCTTAACATTTGGACCAAAGTAGTCGTGACAAGCATCGAAATGTATTCGCAAGCCACCAAGGAATTGAACCAAATCCTCTAAAGAATTTAATGATCAAACGAATTAACAATTAAAAGTCTAAATGTGGCAGTGATGTCGTCGTACCTTCGGTTGTATTATTTTTCTGAGATGAGTCTGAACCACGCATAAACAAATATGAAAGGATAACAAAGAGCAAAGTCAATTGGCGCTGTTGTTCATCATCGTATAAAAGATGAGATCGGGCGGAATCTTCATTGTAGCATAAAAAAGCTTTGCCCGTTTTAGAATCCGGCACCTCTATCAATAATATGCCATAGATCTGTAAAACATTAGAGTATTATTAAGTAGTGCAAAAAACGATTAAAATGTACTTTGAATGGTACAAAAAAATGCATATGTATGTATGTTGTTCACCCTGTGCCTAAATTATGGAAATAAAAATTGGGACCTCTGAACCAAAAAGGAAAAATTAAAATCGCCCATTCCGTCTGTATAATACCATGCATCACTATTTGCTAAGCAATATACGGTACAGAGGTAAATGTAGGGGGCTTATCAACCCGTTATTACCAGGAATTGCTGAGTAAACAGCAATTTCAGAATGTCCCAACATCAAAGATTGACTGGCAATCATAACTGACTTCATTCCAGATGAACTTTCTTCGGCAAACCGGCAAAGACAGCCGCCTGTCTTGCGGGTGCTTGACCCATGTACTACATTTCCCATGTACACCTCTTGGACATCTTCCTTGCCGATCCCATATCTTTGGACAGCAGCTTCAATAGCCACAGCTCCCAATTGTGATTGGAAACTTGCCATTGGTGTGCGGGCAGCAACAACAATGACGACTTCATTAATTTTTGAGCCAAAGAAACGGGCAGGAGTAGCACCGCCCATTAAGCCTTCAAAAACGTAGCCATGATCCTCAACTTATTCGGCGAACCGACCGAACCAAAATTGCACCGACCGAACCAAATTTGCACCTACGGAACCAAAATTGCACCGACCGAACCAAATTGTCATTCATTACGTTCCTGTTATTATGCTTCTTTTTGCTAGGATTGCTATTTGTGCTATGTAGATCTGTATAAAAACTATTGATCTATCTCTTGTTTTTTTGATTTACAATCATACAACCTTGTACAACAGTGTTATTAGTACAATCGGCATTTTCATTAAAGGTGTTTACACTGTGTCCCGGTCATTTGAATACCAAAATAATTTCGAATCCATTTCTATCAAATGATATTTGATCTTTCTAATTTTTTTGTTGCGTCCTTCAGAATACGCTTTATCTATGGATTCTTTTCTATGAGATATCTGGCCGACTTACTTCCTGAAGAGCTTCTTTAGCTTGGCGCAATGATGCATTGAACAATTTTCCTTTTACGTTTATGGCGGCACATACGTCCTTTTCTTTCAGAGGAAGTTTGCTCCCGATTCCATTGATTATGTACGTTAATATAGATATTGTGCAATTTGCTACTTCGTCGACAGCAAAAGAACAATCCATTTTATTTGTTTATTTTGTGTTTAAGATAATTAAAGGAAATAATGGTAATATGTTTACATGTACATATGTAATTTATTTACGACCGGCATTACACTGAAAAAATACGATGCGGTACCTATAACCAGGATTAGTGGCACACACGTATCGTGTTGTTAAATATAAAGTGGTCAGTACCAGGGATGTAAAGCTAAGTATACACGATTGCCAGATCGAAAAACGTTATCAACCCTGTTAAAGTGCTGCAAATGTACGGAAAATGACAGGTTGTTATGCAACGTGAATTGACAGTTCAGACGATTGCAAGAAAGCCATACAATTACATATATTCACAATATATGTTGCAAATATTTGCGCCGTTGTCACATGCATAAACTTCGCACATGTAACGATCTGCAAATTTTCTCGCAATGACTTTTCTGTTAACGTTGCAAAACAAAAATTGTATGTTCACACGGTTTTAAACTCACAGGGTTGCATTTTTCCCAATTTTTCTGGCAATATTGTCCGATCTGCAAATCGTGTGTACTTAGCTTAAGTATTAAAAGAAGTTCGCATGTGAACGTAAATACAAGTTCAAAAGAGAATAAGTCGATAAGTTGCTTAAAAAAAAGTATCGTGTGAATAGGGACGTACTTTATTTTCCTCCCTTTCCGACTGCCTTTCTCGACTACAAACGCTGATAAGTATACTTAGTACATAAAGAGAAGTATCATGTGAATGGGAACTAAGTGCGCGGTCACATTGTACAATCTGGTCCAGCGATCTGTCTGTGAAAAATACATCCCTCGGCGACTATTCTTATGGATGTGAACGAGGATCGCGCCATGTGCAGAGTTTTATTGATTCGAAAAATCCTTATTACAATGGGTAAATACGCTTATAGCTAACATTTTTCATTTTTACGAGATAACTTACATACATTAGGTATCTTACAAGTTATATATATTTAGTTTCTTAAAATTATGTATTTCTACATTTCACTTATACTAGTTACAATGCTTTGTCGATATATTTAATATTTTCCCACAAAATCGAATTACAAAAAGGGAATTACTCATCATTTTATTGTTTTTACTTAATACTATGACTTAAAAATAACACTTAATAATAATATATACAAAAGGGTGGGAGTGCAAAGGCAGTCCCGATTATTGGCGCGTACTATATACGGTGTTGTCCAAATCGTAGCTATCTATCCGGCGATGATAGAATAGCAATTGGTCGCCACGGTATAGCCCGCCGTCTCTATTCAGAGTTAAAAGACCAGCAGGAGGCTGGTATTTTAATTCGGTTAGCCTGTCTAGGGTGGTGTCTAGATTTAGGCATGTCCTCATCAATTCATTATCTAGAGAGGATGAGCTCTCAAGGTGCCGAATTGCTGTTTTGGTTAAAAACACATCAATACGATCGAAGTCAATCGCGCCGTAGATAGACCGATTCGAGGTGTTTCGAAGACCGAGGGATGTAACGAGAATTCGTCGTTCCCATCGCCTAAGTCTTTCCATTTGGCAGGAAGAGATTCCAAACCAGGATGGAAAGGCATAGGCCATGATGGGTCTGATGATCTGTTTATAGACCAAAAGTTTCACGTCCTTGCTGAGTCCTCCGCGTCGCCTCAGCAAGGGGACGTAAAGGGAAAATAAACGATTGACTTTTGTCAAAATGTGATCCATATGTCTCACAAATTTGAAGTCCATCGAAAAGACAACGCCAAGGTATTTTATACTGGCTGATGTCCGAATTATTTCATTTCCTATCTTAATGACAGGAATATATTTTTGCGCATTAGAATAAAGGAGCTTGCGCCTACCTTTAAATATAATGCTATCACATTTTGATATATTCAAACTGAGTCTCCATCTGTCGAAATAGTTCGATAACTCTAAAAGATAAGAATTTATCCTAGAGTTTACAGTTGAAGCTACTGGCCCGGAAGAGGCAATGAGTATATCATCTGCGTAGATTAAAAGCAAGTCACCAGAGGGTGGCTGCGGAATGTCACACAGAAGAATATTGTAGAGGACTGGACCGAGGAGAGAGCCCTGCGGAACCCCAGCCACTACATTTCTTCTCTCAGAGAGGTCGTTACCAACCTTAACTCTGTATGAGCGATCTCGTAGAAAGTTCGCTACCATCCGACAGGTGTTGCCACCAAAGCCGCGGGTCAACATCTTGAATAAGATGCCGGCGTGCCATGCAGTGTCAAACGCCTTGGAAAAATCAAGACTAACTGCAATGGTCACATGGCGCTTATTCAAGGCCCTGGCTACATGGTCGGATAGCACTGAGAGTGCATGGGAAGTGGAATGACCCTTGCGAAAACCGAATTGGTTGTCCGCAAGTATTCCGACATCTTCTATCGTGTCCCTTATTCTGCGCAACAGGAAGTGCTCCAGAAGTTTGCCAAAGGCTGAAAGTAGGGATATTGGTCGATAGTTGCTGCTTTGCTTGGGATCAGAACCAGGTTTTGGGATAGGAACCGTTAGTGATTCCTTCCAAGCCCTGGGGAAATATCCCAAGTTTAGGCAGTGATTGAAGATTATGGACAAAAATGTCCAAATCATTATATTGGTCTTTTTCAAGACAATATCCGGAATTCCGTCAACTCCGGCTGATCGACGGTTGCGTTTACCTCTCAAGGCCTCGCCGACCTCTTGAGGTGTCACAAAACCAACGTTTCGCCAGATCGTTCCCTCACCGCGGATTGAAGCATCCGCAGTGAGTTCATCATCGAAGTTGAGGATTGGGCTCAAGTCGTTCAGTTCGGAGACTTCACTATCAATGAAGTCATTGAATGTGTTGTCTCCGGTCTGGTTCGAAGTCCCAGACGACTGAACGCTGTCAGCGAGAAGATTCGCTTTACCCATATCATCGGATACGAGAGTGCCATTAGCGTTAAGCAAGGCAGAAATAGGTGCTCGGGCTTTTAGCCCGGCAGCACCTTTTACTTGTCTGAATGTTGAGTTGTTTACTCGGATGGATTGCAGGAAGGCAGTCCAATGTGAGCGCTCGAATTCAGCAATTTGGCCCTGGATAATTCTATCCAGGTTTCGAATTTCAGCCTTTAAGGTGGGATATCGGCCAGGGTCTTCCGACCGATGAAGAATCCTTCGAAGGCGTTTCTTCTCCCGTATAAAATTAATTATATGGGGTGGAAGATTTCGAAGTCCTCTATGGGTGGAGTTCATTCGAGGAATGTTCTCTTCCACAGAGTCGCGGAAAGCGGTGGTCATGATGCCCACACACTCATCGATTTCGACGGTCGTAACGTTCCGATTGATCGGAAGTTCGCGATTTTCAAGACGAGTTTCGAGGCGTCGATTAAAACGATTACGGTCAAGTTTATCAAAGTCAAAGTATTCTTGTCTTCTGTTGTCAGAAGCAAGTCCACTTTGACTTAGTACGATCTCCACAGCTTTGTGGTCAGATTCGAAATCGAGAGTTCTGAGTCCAGAGGCCTCAGTCTCTCCCGCGAAGGATAATCCCGAGGAGACCATGAAGATATCTATGTACGAATTCGTACCGTATCTTGTAGGCCCCTCGGTGTTTGCTATCCTTAGTTCCGGACACTCCAAGAGGTAGTCATAGAGAGACTTGCCTTGAGGGTTGGTGACGTCACCTCCCCAGTTTGGGTGTTTCGCGTTAAGGTCGCCGCCGATAATAATATCGTCTTGACCGAACATGTCGAGTATCGGATCGAGTTGATTCGCGTATAGAGTATCTTGAGGCTTGTGGTATAAGGCGACAGTTGTCAGCCATGACCCATCAAGTTTTTTAACACGCACGCAAGTATTCTCGAAGCTCCCGAGGTTTAGAGTAACCCTCTGGGAGTGAACTTTTTCTTTGACTAGGATCGCAGTGCCGCCACCGCGTCCGAGTCTGTCTTGCCTATACATGGTATAGCCGCGAAAATTTACTCTATTTACCGGATTTAATTTATGTTCAGCGAGCAGAAGAACATCCGGTTTGTGTTTCCTTAGAAACAAATCGAGGTAATGTCTCTTGTGCATCGAAATGATGGAGTTGACATTAACGAAAATGCATTTAATATCTCTAGACATTAAAGGCTATAGATTGTGCCACAGCAAGCATGGCGTTGCGTTTAGCTTCCTTGGAGGGCAAGGAATTGTAATCGGCCGCGTGTTTTTTAATTTTCTCGATAATAGCGAAGAAGTCCATACCGAAGAACTCTTGGCTATCTTTATTAAAAACGTCCATGACGTTGAAATTCGTTGGTTTTACCCGAGGGCTGCTCACACTCGGTTTTATTGCCGTTGCAGCTGCGTACGAGACGCCGCTGCGGGCAGTGCTGGTAGCCTGAGGGGAAGGGATTTCCCGCGCAGGTACTGCACGTGCTACCTTGGCAGATGCCTTGGTAGCGGTGACGCGTTTAGCGATGAACGCTAGACGCTTCGGACAGTTCTTGGAACTGGCCGTATGTCCGTTGGTTTTGCAATTAATGCAGTGAACCTCGAACTCTGGTTTTTCAACCACAGCGCCCGTTGTAGGGTCCTTTGATATTACCTTTTTAGGGGTAAATTGCCCCTTGGCAGGTATTTTGCATTTTGCGGGGCCGTGATCGCCTCCGCATTTAACGCAACGGTATGGCATGCCGCAATTGGTAGCCACGTGGCCGAAGCGTTGGCAGTTGAAACACTGCGCGGTTTTCTTCTTTTTATCACGAGTGATCTTTACAATGCAGCCAAGGATGGCGTGAAGTTTGTAAAGACCGGTGATGTCAGATTTACGGGACAAATGGATTAACCATTTGCCCCATCCGAGTTTGGCAATCCTGAGGATTTCCAAAGAAAGTTTGGTCCCGGCGAGGTTAGCGCGTAGGTCTGCCTCGTCGTACGAGTCGGACAGACCTGTAATAATAGCCGCATGCGGCTTTTGGCCCTTCGGAGAGAAGGTGAAGAAATTGCGTTTCTGCTCTTGGAGCATACTCCGCAATTTCGAATAATCGTCGAGTGTGTAGACTACGACGTTCGTCACCGTTTGTGATGCAAGTTTGCACACAAAATTGCTGTGCCCGAGATTCCGCGCGATTTCGGACGATAATTCCTTGACGTTTTCGTTATAAACGGTCAGTACCGGTACTGCCTTTGCACTTTTTTTAATGTTATCACTGTTCTTAATAGTAGGTGACTTACTCTTATTCTTATTGGCTGCTACTGTTGAGCTCGCCGTCTTCTTCGATACTGCAGCTGGGGTCGTCATGGCCTTGGCTGCTTTGTTTTCTTGTTTGGCGTTGGTCCGAGCTCTCTTGCTCTGGACCTGGTTCCATCGGGCTGCATCCGCTGATGTCGATGGTCCATCGGCGGGCGTCCTTCCTTCGCTTTGGGGTTGTACCGGCAATTGTACAACCGCCTGTGAGGCTGGCGTTGCGCTCAGCACCCTGATCTTCGGCTTCGGTGCTGCCGTTGAATCGCCGTTCTGCTGCACTTCTGGGGTGCGGCTGGCATCGTCATCGTCTTCTTCTTCTCCGACGGACATTTGATCCTCTTCTTGAGAGGATTCTTCCGTACTGGATATTTCTTCAGGGCGTGGTAGTTCACGCTCTTTCTCCAACTTAGCTAGTCGGATCGTCAGCGTGTTGAGGAGATCGCGGAAGTAATCGTTCTCCTTTTTCAATTCTTCGAGGAAGGCCTTGGAGATGGTCACCATTTCCTCCTCGTGTTGCCGCTTCCTGGTATTGGTGGGAATATCCGCCATACTAGGTAGCAGTGGGTTTTTGCACTTTTTGTTCACTTTATTTTTTATCACTTTCACTTTTACTTTCCTTAACAGGTATTGACACTTTCACTGTTTAACACAGACTCTCTTCTTCGTTCGTTCCGTTCCTCTCTCACGAGGATCGCGCGATTTTGAGTAAGGATCGTACGACTTTTGGGGAAGAAAGCACGATCTCGAGAGAGGATCTAACGACAAAGCAGGGATGGTCATTTACAAGCAGGGATGGAAAATCCGACTTTTGGAAAAACTAAAATAATACTTTTTAAGCGGAAATGGTACTAATTTGAATTAATAGGATAGGAAAATAATTTTCAAATAATAAAATTGCTTCTTTTTTTCTTGGAAATTGTTCTAACGATATACTTAATGACTTTGCTCTATTAATTTAATAATATTCCAACAATTATCCGCTTATTGCAGTTTTAGAAGACAATTTTAGAGTAATTATAATTTTATTGTTCTGCAAAATTTAAAAAAAAATACTTACAATATCTTATAAATCTTCTTTTCATATAAATAAAAAATGTCTGGAAAAAGGTTTTCTCCCGTACCTAATATACACCCTCGTAATATTTTGTATTCAAATTAATTAAATGAATTGTGATACAAAACTTACGCCGAGTGTGTGAATTCGGAAAACAAAATGACAGTTTATTTTTTCTGTATGATAAATTTCCAAACAATGAGGGCCTCTTTACACATGAGATTTCGTCGCGCGATCTGTCAAAAATACATCCCTGAGCGACTAGTCTTTTATAAGGCGTTCACACCAAGCCGTTTTGGCTCATTGAGATGTTTTCAAGCCAAAACGAGTTGCTTTCCCTTTATAGAAATGTCAATTGAAACCGTCTCAATCGGCATCTTTTTCTCAATAACACGTCCCAAAACTGCATGTTGAAGTATGTGAACCCCCTTAAGTTGTCAATCTGTCGCACACTGAACATATACATTTCAAATTTTGTCAACAATAAAAATGGGAGCAACAATTGAAATGGAATCGAATAGCTGAATTCTCGTTGTGCATTGATTTGTGAGCACCAAATAATTTAACAATGCTTTTTTGGTACTTTCCATGTTTCTTTTTTATATTTTCAGTAAAAGTTGTTTGTTCACAATAAGTTGACATATGCCATTTGAAAACATAACAAATGTCATAATTAAGCAGGCAACATGTGTGAACGGTGAGATGTTTTCCCAAAACAAATGAGCCAAAACGGGTTGGTGTGAACGCCTTATTAAGCACGGTACTATGTTCCGGTTTCACGCTGAAATCCCATACAAAAATCAAAGTTGTGAAAATATGAGTGAACATTTTTCATTTGTGGTACTGTGTTTTTTCAACGTGAGAAATTGACATTTTGCGCCGATACAAATTTATTAAACGCCGCAACAAATTGAAGTCGCCAGCATTGTACTCCTATTTATTTATATTCATATTTGTCTGCGAGAAATTCAACTGTTGTAAATATTAGCAATAAAATTTCCTAATAAAGAATACTAAATTAAATTATCCGAAATATAGAAAAGCTTTGGAACGAAAAATAATCATGTATATGGAATAAACGAGACATTCCGATTGGATAGCAAAGCAAAAAATGTGCAAAACACTGGAAGGACATGTAACTATGTGTAATAATGTGGAATTTGTCTTGTAATTACATATGTACATTTACGTTTGTATGTTTACAACAATAGTAACGAAAAGCCTGGGAAATATTAGGCATGTTTTCGTTACAAGCTAGCACTTTGCAACGAATACAACTGACTTCCACTAACTGGCACATAAGCAATAAGTTGCGGATTTTCACTATCTGGTAGCAATGGTGTCATGAGTTGCGAAGAAAGAACAGTGCGAAACAGACAACAAATTCGTGAAAAGTATTTATAAAACATATATTTACTATTCTATGTTCAATTGTTTACACTCTTTTGCAAATATTAAAATAATTTCCCATTTTTGTTCTTCTTCTTCCCGTTAATTCACAATAATTGATAAAATCTCTCCAAAAATGGGATGCCATATTGCTAAATATAGGGTTCCCAATCTGGCAACATCATACACGATTAAGACATGAACACAAGCACCAAACTTCATCGGGAACTAATAGTGCTTAAAAGTGCTTAGCTCCCCATACAAATTAAGCACTAATGGTGTAACGAAAACACGCCTATTGTGGACCGCTAACGAAGCAGTAGGACAATGGAATTGGGCAGTGCCTGTGATATCGTTTTTAAATGGAACATAGTGAGTTCTTGCCATCCATAGGAGTTGGAAGAAGAAATTCCGTTTACGGATGGAAGTATAATTTATATATGTCAACAAATATAATGTAAATCCTTAAAAATAATAATAAAATATATTTTTCGGTTCATTAAAACATCATTTTATTTATTTATATTCGTACAACAGTAGGAAATTATTTTGTTATTTGTAACATTGTATTAACCTGGCTTATGATGCCTCACAAGCATCGCCGTCGTATCAACACAAAATAAATAATTCATGTATAGCATTAGCACAATGATCTTCAACAATATTGCCTTTCTGCAATTTAAATTAACTTTTTTCTAAGTCGACATTATTCCATTTAATTGTTTATTGATTGGAATTTAAACTCGTGTTTGTTTTCAAGAAAAGCAAAAAGGAAAAAAATGCACACACACACATTCATATAAAAGTGACATTTCGACACACACATTTCAAAAATGCAATGCAACTTTAGTAAAAAAGCGTTCCATTTTTCAACTTGAAACATCATTTTGTGGAATTTTTTCAAGCTGAAAAACATAGTACCCACCTTTAGGTGTAAACGAGGATCGCGCGATATTGAGAGAGGATCGCACGACACAGAGGGAGGATCGGACGAAAAAATTGACATACAATTACAAGCAGGGATGGAAAATTATTTGTTTGGAAAGTACTAAACTAATTCTTATTAAGCTCAAATAGTACTACATAATTGAATTAATTTAAGGTTCATAATTTTCAAAGTATGAATTTCCTTTTTTTCGTTAAAATTTTCAAGATATCTTAGATGATGTTGCGTTTTTATTCTATTACAACAATTAAAATTAGACATTCCGCTTATAGTATTTTCTAAATATAATTTCAGAGAATTGAATGTGTTCTGCAAAATATTTATAAAAACTCTTACAGTTCATATTCTCTTCATATAAATAAAAATGAAAAAAACACATTTTTAGAAAATGCTGTCTCCCGTGCCTAGTTACCATCGACATAAATTGTATTCAAATTAATAGTGGTAGAAAACGTACGCCGAGAGAGTGTGAATAAGGAAAACAAAATGTCATTTGATTTTTGTCTATATAAATAATGTCTAAACAATAGATAGATCAAATAAAATAGCACTGAAACGGTCGTGAGGACACGTTGGTACCTTTATAAATGTGAAAAGGTACTGAAAAAATAGTAAAGTACTGACTTTTTTCATCTCTGCTTGATGTACGACTTTGTTGCGAAACCAATTTTACGTGCGATTTTGAAAAAGTCGGGAGAGGATCAAATGCAAATTATCACTGGAAAGTCACGTGACACATCGTTTAGAAGCAAACTGGCTCTAAATTGTTACAAGAAAATAATACTTTCGTACTATTGAAGGTAGAGAAGTACTTAAAAAGAGTTTTAAAGTACTAACAATTCCATCCCTGCTTGTTGTACGATTTTGTCAGTTGTGTGAATGGCGCAAATAATTTTTCATTTGATTTTGAACAAGACTGAAAGGATCAAATGCAAATTATCTCTCGTCACGTGAGGAGTTATTTTGATGAAACTTAATATAAATAGTCCTGATTCATATTAGACAATTTTTTCCAAGCAAGTTTCAAAGTTTGTAGGAGGGAGAGCTTTTTTCGCCTTCCTCTCTCTCCTACAAATTTGGACACTTGCTGGGAAAAAATTGTCTCGTGTGAATCTGGACTAACACACCTAATTTCCAAGCAAGTGTCAAAATTTGTAGGAGAGAGAGGCAGTCGGAAAGGGCTCTCTTCCTCTCTCTTCTACAAATGTTGACACTTGCTTGGAAAAAAAATTGCCTTGTGTAATTCACACATATACTACATACATTTTCAAAAAAGGAAGTGAGATTTGTAGTACAATCAATCCAACATTGCCGCCGCTCTGATTTAGATTAGTCACTGCCAATACAACTCTGCAGAATCGCCGCCATCGGAACAAAAGCGCAGCGCCGCCACCGAAAGAAAAACTCATTTGTCACCACACATAAAACATTCACCACTTGAAAGTGACAAAACGCGGCGTTACGTTGAAGTGGAAAATCTTTTTACACGAAATTAGGTTGTTTACAGAAGTTGTTGATATTTGAAATTATTGAAAACATATTAAATGTTATCCTAGAAACTTGGAAATAATCTAAAAATCAGTACAACTTACGCGCATTAGCAAAAAGAACGGGGAAATAACCAGCAAATAAAAAAGTTTGTGTGCCTGTAGTAGTTGTTGTGTTCGTGTATGAGTGGAAGTTTCTTCAATACAAGCAAAACACCTACGTTTTTTCGTGTGAATACCAAACCAAAAAAAAAAAGCAGGCAGAAGTGTTAGAGTGCTGTGGCAATTCTAAGCGAAAATATCTTCTTTCGTGATTATTGTTTAAACAAATTGCACATTTGCTAAACGTTTGAAGGGATTTACACAATATATTGAAATTGAGCAAGCATAAAAACACATCTGTACAAGAAAACATGTCTGAGGTTGTTGAAAATATTGGTGAACAACAAAATAGCGCGCCATCCAATGAAGCAGCAGCGCAGCCAACAGAGGCGACTGGAGTAGAGGCTTCAAAAAAAGATGAAGTTGAGGCTACTAGTGCTCCCGCTAAAAATGAATCCGAACAAGAAGCTGCTGCTGCTACCAACAAGTCTACGGAAGATGATGCTGATGGGGACTCTACATCCACACCAAAACCGGCAGAAGCGGAGTCATCATCGCCCATTGAGAATAAAAAGACACCCGTAAGTACTATTGTTTATTTTTTGCTGTTGTATTGGAGAAGTACGACCGGCCGACCAGCGAATGACGATGATTTTCGTATTGTCCAATTAACAAGGTTGCGCGATAAAGCTTACCTCGTTTTTGTCGTGGTCGTCATTTAGTCGTGTTACTTGTTTTTTTTTTGTTCAACTTTTTCGTGTTTGTGTAGCGATTAAAAGTAAAAAAAAATACAAAATGAGAGATTAACAAAGCGCACACAAATGCGCTCATGAGAGTGTAGGTCGCAGCGCTGCCTATGAAAACAGCGAGGTTTCCCGCGTGTTTTTTTTTTCAAGAATGGAACAATCTGGAAATTGATGCGTGTTTTTCATTACATGTTGAAAATCATATTTTTTTGCAAATAAGTTAAGAAAACTTCCATAATGCTAGAGTTTAGTTCACTAATGCAATAACCTATCTCTACTTTCGTTCGCCAGCAGCAAGAACAACTACACACATATTAATTGATTGCATTGTGCTGTTGCTTATGTTTTGTTGTGTGTTTCCGTCATTGCTTGTGGTCTTTACGAGTAGATATTACATTTAACATGTCTGAATGGCGGGTACAGGCTACATCATTCACATCTATATAAACACCCGCTGCCACCACCACCAAACCTGCACCACACATCACCTTCCTAGACCGCCGCCGGGACTGTATTTTTTGTTGTTGCGTGGTTATTAGAAATCCGCGCGTGTGTGAGTGTACATATTTACATTTTTAGTTCGATTAGGTTTGCACCAATTTTGTGTTTTATTCGGTTCGCGTGTGTTTTTCTTCTCCTTCTCCTCCTAGTCTCTTCTTTACGCTGTGTCGTTATCAGCCAGTTCACTTTCAAGATTATTTGTTTTTATTTCGTTGTTTTGTTCCATTTCATTATTTGGTACGTTTTGTTTGTAGTGTTGTATGTGTTTTGTGTTTGCTGTACTTTACTTTTGACACATTACCAGCAATCTCTCTCTTTCTCCCTCTCTGTATTTTGTTTTTATCCATTTGTTCCCATTTAGGTGGTTAGTGTTGCCGTTATTTTGAATTTGACAGTAGACTGCGAAGATGCCATACGTTTTATGTGGCAGTTTACATGAGGCCATATCGTTAGTATACAGAATTTTCAAAAAGTTTTGTTATGATTTTTATATACATATAGGACATATTAATTCAAAGTGTTTACCGAAATGGGAAGTTTACTCATCTGACAATGGCACTATTGTCAGAGAAAAATAATACAGTCTCTAGTAAAAATTGGCCCTTTTTCACATTTTACTATTTCAAAAAGTTTTAATATTTTGTATGTTGTTTTTTATATGTAATTAGCTGACCCCAGCAGACGTGCCCCCCCCCCCCCCCCTCTGGTTGGAATCAATCGGATTGTTATTCATTGATACATTCAGAGTTTCAGGAAAAAATCATCATAAAATGTGTATTGGACATAAGTCCACTACAGTGCCATCTGCCGGTTAATATCATACAGTATTATCAAGACAAACCGCACATATATTTTCAGTTTCAGTCAAATCGGTCTGGAAATTTAAAATAATTCTAAAACACAGATGACCCCGAACTGAACCTAATGTGCAATTTTTAGCCCATTCGCTTTTGTAGTTTCGGAGATCATGCGTTACTAACAAACGTACAAAGGATTTTATATATAAAGATATATAGCGTGATCCATTTCGAGGTTCCATACTTTTTTAAAGAAAAAAAAAAAACAGAAATTTCAAATTGAATGGGGAATGTTTATTATCATTTGAAAGAACATTCTTTGGCATTTATTTTTTGATGATTATGTCTATCAAATGTTGGCCTACGTCTCAGATGGTCCATCTGTTGAGTCCAATTTTCGATACTCGTTCGGGCATTTCGACTGGTAACTGGCGAATGACACGCGTAAACATTGTTCAGGCGTAAGTCGTTCCAGCATGACACGACTCACACCTGACCTGTCAAAAAGGCTATTGAAAAAAGTATCTCTACTTGGATCACCCTATATTTAATTGACTTTGTTGGCTTTGTATTACGAGTCCAATTTTTGTTGTTTATTTATTGACAACCTAAGAAATTAGTGATGGGTGAATGGATAAATCGAGACCACAAGTCGTACCATCAGAAGATTTTAGAATATCTAGTTGGTCACATTCAAACGCCAGAAATCTCGGACCGCATTCCTGAAGTGCGGCTTGCAGCTACCTGTGATACGTTTGTGCCAGACAGACGCTCCTGGGTAAATGGAACTTTGGCCCATGTGCCAGTGGGAACCAGCTGCTACACGGATGGGTCCAGGCGAGGAGGAAGGACTGGTCTGGGACTTTTTATTGATGAACCAGAAGTCGAACTTCACTTCCGCCTCCCTGACCACAACACGGTATTTCAAGCAGAAGTTCGAGCAATCACGGAGTGTGTGAACTGGCTCAGTAACACGACAAAGCCTAAATATGCCAACATCTTCACAGATAGCCAAATGGCGATTCAAGCAATAACATCGGAAAGGGTCAAATCCAGAACTGTGTTGGACTGTAAAAGAACGATAAATGATTACTCAGCCCATGGTCAATTGCGCATTTGCTGGGTACCAGGACACAACGGAGTGATTGGAAATGAACGGGCAAACAACTTTGCTTCAAAGGGCAGAGAACTTCGAGTAATAAACTTGAAAAATTGGAAACCTTTCGAAGCCACGAAAAATGAGTTGAAGCACTGGACAGTGATGGCTCATAAAACTGTGTGGAATAGCGCAACAGTAGGAGCAACTGCAAAGATACTGTGGGGTGACCCAAATGAAAAGAAAACAAGAAGTCTTCTGAAACTAAATAAGATCGATATTAGTAAGATGATGAGTGTTCTAACGGGACACTCAAGCTTACAAGCACACCTTCATCGCATAGGACTAGCAGGAAACGACGAACGCAGGGCATGCAGAGAAAACATCGAAACGATGGAACATTTTCTGTGTCACTGCCCGGCTTTCACACATGCAAGATCCCAACATTTCGGGTCCGACATATTACCAGACTTGACCCTTTTCTCAGAGAATATGACTGGAAGATACTGAGAAAATTCGTGTCTAGTACCGATTTTCTGTAACTCGTGAGGTATAAAAAGATCATAAATAAGGAGCGCACAACAGGCCAAACCACTGGCTTAAGTGTATGTCCATGGACATGAGACGTTTAAACTTCTCCTCTCTTCAACCTAACCTAACCTAACCTAAGAAATTATACACATGAAGAATTTGAATCATAAACAAAGAATTTGACCCTTTACTATTTCAACAAGTTTTTATATTTCTTATGCTGCTTTTTTATATGTAATATAAGTATTTTATTGGCCTTGTATTTCTGAAAGTGGTTCAAAAGATGATCTATGCGCACTGACCACACGAGGAATACCTTATATCGATCGATAGATAATGATAAGCGTAAATGTATGCACGTTAAAACCTTTAAATCGAAAATTTCTATCATTATTTGTTATTCTAAAAAACCACAGAATTTTAACTGGGTATTTAAACGATGAAGATATTTATGAATGAGCTATAGTTTCGCAGACATGCTTTTAATGTAAGAACTCTTTTTTAGGTCACACATCAAATTTCCATAAAATATTATAAACTAGCTGCAGACAGGCAGACTTATCGGTATTCAACACATCGCCTTCTTTTCGGTCCAATTTTTGTTATTTTTATTTCTTGAGAGTCCAGAAACACATACATATAATGAATTTGAATCATATCCGATCATAAACAAAGAATTTGTTCATAAATTGAATCTGTCACCTGATAAAGGAGCCAAGTAAACATAAGCCCTGTTACTCCCCTTCTACATTAGATATAGACTTGTTTACGATCGACTTAGAATCACTTTATGAATCAATTTAGCTATGTCCATCTGTCGGTCTGTAGATGTATTCTTGTAATCAAAGTACAATTAAGCTCAGATAACTAACAAATTTTTTAGAAACTTTTTCTTTTGCTCATGGACGATTCCTATTTAAATTGGTGGAAATCGGTTCAGATTATGATCCCATATACACATATATGTATGTATGTATGTATATCCGATTTGTCATATAAACGCTCTAGAAGCCACAATTTTCAACCAACCTGTATAAAATTAGACACAAAGAAGTCTTGAACTAAGCATACGAGGGCGGTCCCCAAAATCCGATCTGACATATAGATGGCGGAAGTAGTTTGAAGAAAAAATACTTTAGAGAAAAGTGGCAACTTTTTAGAACGTATATCGCAGCTGTTCAACAAAAGGGTAACAGCTCAAAATGAAAAAATTTCACTAGAGCCCAAAAACTTAATTAAAAAAAATATATATTAACGGAAATATGTCATTGCAAGATAATACAATAAAGAAGATATTTTCATAATTTTTGACATATTTTTTAAATGTCAATAATAACAGATGCTGTTTTTGGCATCTACTGACATTTTTTCATTTTTCATTTCAGGGTATTATAACTTTGTGCATTTGTTTGTAACACCCAAAAGTAGAAGAAATAGATATTATACCGATCGACTTAGAAACACTTTCTGAGTTTATTTAGCTATGTCCGTCTGTCTGTGCATGTATTCTTGTAATCAAAGTACAGGCCGCAATTATGGTCCGATATCAACGAAACTTTACACATATCTTTTTTTGGCCCACTGACGATCCCTATTGAATTTGATTAAAATCGGTTCAGATATACATTTAGCTTCCATATATATGTTACCCCCGATTTGATATGTAATGGCTGTGGAGACAGTATTTTATATCCGATAAGTACGAAATTAGGCAGAAAGAGGTTTCTTGTTACATAAGTAAACACTGCCAAATTTGGGGAAAATCGCTTCAGATATAGATATAGCCCCCGTATATATGTTACCCCCGATTTGACATGTCTGCGCTGTAGAAACTGTATTTTATATCCCATCAGTACGAAATTCGGCAGAGAGAGGTTTCATATTACATAAATGAACACTGCCTAATTTAGGGAAAATCGGTTCAGATTTAGATATCGCCCCCATATACATATATGTTACTCCCAATTTAATATGAAAGAGCTGTAGATACTGTATTTTATATGCGATAAGTGCGAAAGTCGGCCGAAAGAGATTTATTATTACATAAATTTAAACTGTAAAATTTTGGGAAAATCGGTTCAGGAGGTGTAGGGTATTATATAGTCGGACCCGCCCGACTTTTAGTCTTTCCTTACTGGTTTTTATTTTATTTCATGACATTATAAGAACTTTTAGGATACATGTAAAGAACTTGAATCATGTCCTCCGGCCATTAACAAATAATTTGACGCGCTCGTCATTGGACCTTAAGGCTGACGCCAGACCGCACACCGAAGCAAAACAATGCGACAACTGCTCGAAGTCACTGCTAAAACAACGACGCAACATGTCATGCCGACTGCCGAGAGACAGAAAATTTACACATGTGTTGAAGTGAGAGATCAGATTGAAAGTGTTTGTTTTTCTCTTTCCTTCTTGCATTTGTGTTCTGACGGAGCAAAGCACAGTTGGAAACGCTTCAAAACGCGCTCTCTTGTTGAAAGTAACGGAATGTGTTACTCTCAGCAAGAGATCGCGTTTTGAAGCGTGTCTATCTCTGCTTTGCTCCGGCAGAACACAAATGCAAGAAAGAAAGAGAAAAAACAAACACTTTCAATCTGATCTCTCACTTCAACACATGTGTAAATTTTCTGTCTCTCGGCAGTCGGCATGACATGTTGCGTCGTTGTTTTAGCAGTGACTTCGAGCAGTTGTCGCATTGTTTTGCTTCGGTGTGCGGTCTGGCGTCAGCCTAACATGGTTATGAACCTTACTCTAGGCTAGGCAGATATGTTATGCGAATATGACCTCGATTGGTTCACATGGTTATAAACCTTACTCTCGGCTGGACAGACATGTTATGCGAATATGACCTCGATTGGTTCAATCGTTCTAGAGATCAAGTTAATAATCATAGTTTTGTTTTGACTATCGAGTTCAAGAGCGTTGTTTTGGTTTTCCTTTAATAGAAAACAGCATTTTTTTTTTAAAAAGGACAATATTGAGAATTTTTTAAATGCTGGCCAATAGTTTTGTGGGCCATACCGTTTCAAGAACTACCAGGTTTTCTTATCGATGTCATTTGTGTTAACTACCCTGCTTTTTATATATCTCATGTCACCAAACAGTGCAGATGTGAAAATTAATAATGTCAGACGTTTTTAAATAAATATAAATTTCAAATGATATGTCACCACAGAAAAAATTGGTTCTTCTCTCCCACACTTTACCTTTTTAACAAGTTTTAAATTTTAATTTTTATGCTATTATTTAACACAAAATACATACATACATATGTCTATATTTGCTCATTAATAAATGTCCCATATTTTCCTCTGTCCTCTGGTTGTATGTATTCGTAGATAGATAGTTGTAAAGCCATTACGTATATTTTCAATGTAACTTGGATATATAGTTTATTTTTCTTTAGTGTATATGCATGTAGGTATTTACATAAGCATATACATAATACATACGAGTTATTGTTTTTTGTTTTTTTTTTTATTGTATTAACATTTGTTTCTCTTCTATGTTCGTTCACACGATCACTAAAATTGAATTGAAAAGCTAAACGTGTATTTGTTTTGTTCTTTTTTTGTTTGTTCATTTAACAATTTCGAACGATCGTTTCATTTTATGTTGTTTTTTTTAGCTCCGTAATTATATGTGATATTGGATAGTAATAATAGTACATATTTTTATGAATTATACATATGTATGATGAGTTAGAAGAGGGGGGGGGGAGCTTATAATTTGTGTTTTATTATTTCAATAAAATATACAATAAAAACAGAAGTAACACGAATAACACTTTAAGGTTTTTGGTATTTGTTTTCTGGTTTAAGACATATACGAATATAAATAACTTTGGAGGGTTTTGGGTCGACCAACAGTGTAGCGTACATGGTTTTCTTCTTCTAGTCGCTTTTCCTCTTTAGTTTTATTTTTTTTTATTGACTAAATCATATTAATATCGTCTGTATATATATTTATATAGTTATGTATATAGAATAGTGGTTTAAAGTTTTTCTAAAGATGATCTGGAAGAGAATTGAACAAGTTCATTTAGTTTTGTTTTTTTCGTTCTTTGTTTTATATACTCCACTCACCACTTCATTGTGTTTTTAGTTACAATTATTGTTCAGGTTTTTTAGCTTTTGCATCTGTTGCTTTCGTGTCAAGTACTTCTTTATGGTACACTATTCTATTTTGTCTTTAACAATTTCTCTATGTTGCAAATGGATTTTGTTTAATCTTCAAGATTTCTAAACGCCTGTTGCATATCCTCGTGTAACTGCTCAAAATCTGCCTTGATTTTGGTTTCGCCATCCTTGACAGGATCCTAAGAGTAGAGATAGTAAATTTTAATTAGAAAGTTTTGGATTTTTTCCTTTTTTGTTGTTGTTATCAGAAATTACCTTAAATTTCATTGAGGACAATTGATACATTATATTGCCCATCGATTCGCGTATGGTATTCCACGTGACTTTGTTATCGGACTGAGCTGTCGACTCCACTGAATGTCTGGCCTGTTCATAGAAGGCAATCATATTCTTCAACATGCCCACGGTTTTGTAGAAGGGACATACACGATCATAGGGGGAATAGGAATTTTGCTGCAGGAAATCATCTTTCAAGATTTTCGCCACTTCCAAGGTGATTTTATCGGTTTCCGCCAATGAGGCCTTGCCCACCAATTGCACAATTTCCGAGAGATCTTCCTCCTCTTGTAGAATTTCTTTGACCTTTGTTCTTAGGGGAACAAATTCGGGGAAGTTCTTGTCATAGTATTCATCCAAAGCTCGCATATATTTTGAGTAGGAAATCAACCAATTAATTGAAGGGAAATGTTTGCGTTGAGCCAATTTTTTGTCCAAACCCCAGAACACCTGGACAATGCCCAAAGTGGCAGAGGTAACGGGATCTGAGAAATCACCACCGGGTGGTGAGACGGCACCCACAATTGATACAGAGCCCTCACGTTCGGGATTTCCCAGACAGCGTACACGACCAGCACGTTCATAGAAAGTGGCCAAACGAGCACCCAAATAGGCAGGATAACCAGAATCGGCAGGCATTTCAGCCAAACGTCCAGAAATTTCACGCAAAGCTTCGGCCCAACGAGAGGTGGAATCGGCCATCATGGCCACATTGTAGCCCATATCACGGAAATACTCGGACAACGTAATGCCAGTATAAATGGAAGCTTCACGAGCAGCCACCGGCATGTTCGATGTATTGGCCACCAAGGCAGTACGCTTCATAATTGATTCCACAACGCCATCAATTTCACAGGTGAGTTCGGGGAAGTCTCGCAATACTTCAGACATTTCATTACCACGTTCTCCACAGCCGACATAAATGATAACATCCGAATTGGAGTACTTAGAAAGAGCCTAAAAAGAGAAACGATTTAAAATTCCCTCAACTCATTTATGTTTAAACACTTTTACCTGAGAGATGACAGTTTTGCCACAACCGAAAGCCCCCGGAATGGCAGTTGTGCCACCCTGCACACATGGAAACAATGAATCCAATACCCTTTGTCCCGTAAACAGGGGATGATTGGCCGGTAATTTCTCTACAACTGGACGTGGCTGACGCACTGGCCACACCTGCAACATGGTGTGTTTGGTCACTTCCCCATCGAATTCCGTTTCTAAAACCACATCATCCATTGTGTAATTACCCGGTGGGGCTATATAACGCACAGTACCCTTAGAACGGGGACTAACCAACATGCGATGTTTAACCAAAGTGTTTTCCACAACCACACCATATATATCTCCGCCGGTGATGTGAGAGCCCACCTTAACATTAGTGGGACTAAATTCCCATGACAAGGAACGTGATAGTGAGTGTATATTTATACCCTTGGGTATATAAATGGAGCTGGTCAATTCACCAATGTCTCGTAAAGGACGTTGAATACCATCAAATATACTGCCCATAATGCCGGGGCCCAGTTCCACCGACAAAGGTTTGCCGGTGCGCAAAACAGGATCACCTACGGTAACTCCGGAAGTTTCTTCGTACACCTGAATGGTGGCCATATCACCTTCCAGTCGAATAATTTCACCAACCAGTTCATAGTAGCCGACTCGAACCAATTCGTACATAGCCGAACCGGACATACATTCAGCAGTAACGACTGGAAAAAGGGGGAGGAAAAGATAACAATTATTTCAGATTTGAGATTAGTTGGTTTTGAGATAGATAGAACAGTACCTGGACCGGATACAGCAAATACTCGTCCATATTTGGATTCGCGCTCCTCATCGGCAAAACGTTTTAGCAGAGACATTTTTTAATGCAGTTAGTGCTGAAACAGAGAGAGATTTCATTTATTTTAAGGTTTTTTAAATTGGTGGGGAAGGCGGTACAGTGATGGTCTTGAATTGATATCTCGTATTTATTTATATTTCATGAATATTTCATAAATTTTTTTAAGAGACTATAAAAACGTACTTAGCTATCTTTTCTAAAACTCAATTTTAAAACAAACAAAAAAAGCTTGTGGGAAATATTAATTTCAGGTAATTTTGTACCCTTCACCGTATAATGGGAGGTGAATTCATTTTGTCACTCCGTTTGTAACACCTCTAAATATTGACCTTAGACCCCATAAAGTATATATATTCTTAATCGTCGTAAAATTCTAAGATGATTTACATATATGTAATTTCCTTTCGATTTGGCCTTATAGAAGCTGTATTTTACATCCAATGATTTTGAAATTTAGCTTGCTAGAGTTCCTTCATCCAAGGATACAGATTGCAGAATCTGAAGAAAATCGGTTCAGATTTAGATACAGCCCCCATATGTATTTTCCATCTGATTTGACCTTTTAGTGCTACAGAAGCTGTATTTTACATTAAATTCTTTTCAAATTTAGCATGATTGGGTTTCTTGATACCGGGATCCTCATTGCCGAGTTTGAAGAAAATCGGTTCAGATTTACATATAGCCCCAATATAAATGTTACTTCCGATTTGACATTTTAGCGCTACAGAAGCTGTATTTAACATCAAATCATTTTGAAATTTGGCTTGATTGAGTTTCTTGATACCGGAATCCTTATTGCCAAGTTTTAAGGAAATCCGTTCAGATTTACATATAGAAGGAAAGGTTTTCGAATCATTTCATTGTTCATTGTTTTTAGCGGCATGTTTCAATTTCATTTATGGCAATTTTGTTTATGCAAAAAATGCAACTTTTTCGTTGTCCTTTTACCCGAAAACAGGACTTTTATACCACATTTTGGAATTTCGAAATCAGATCTAAGTTTAGCTCGAGAGACTACATCAGTTCCACCGAAAAAAGTCAAATATTTTTCAGAAATTCGCGTCGACGAGGCAAAATTTTTTCAGAATCGAAATCACCATTACACTTTCAGAGTTATTAGTCTTCGAAAATGTTCTGAAAAGAGTACCTATATTTTCGAATAATTTCTTTTTTAAATTCTACTTAATTGGTCAATGTTTTTAGGGACATGTTCAAATTCATTTATGGCAATTTCGTTTATGCAAAAAATTCAACTTTTTCGTTGCCCTTTTACTCGAAAACTGGACTTTTATATCACTTTGGAATTTTGAAATCGGATCTAAGTTTAGTTCGAGAGACTACCTCAGTTCCACCTAAAAGGGCAAATATTTCTCGGAAATTCGCGTCGACGGGGCAAAATTTTTTTCTGAATCGAAATCACTATTACACTTTCAGACTTTTAGTCTTCAAAAATGTTCTGTAAGGAGCATATTGTTTAATTAAGAACTATGGGTTGCAGTTATGTGAAATACTGTTTGTTGTAAACAAGTGATGTCAGTCGTGACATATATTTTCTCATTGATTTTTGAATATACCAAGAAGACAAAGCAAAGTTCTTTGTTAAGACCAAGATTTTTACTACAAAGAGGTCACAGGTCAATTAAACGATTATCCCTAATACAACTGCAAGGAATTAAAACAAAATTGATTTGTTTTAACTAATGCTGCAATGCTACGAGTATACTCAAACTTGAAAACGATTTGTTTGTGTTTCATTATAGCCATGTTTGTTTTGTATATATTTTAGTAAAAATTACTTAATATTTTTTTGGCAATTGATTAATAGGGTTCGGACATGAGTTTTTGCGTACATTTCTCCCTTAATTTTTTGTATGCTTTGAGCTGCAATAGCAGTAGCCCTTTCAAAGTTACACAAGCATTATTGTTGAAAGATTTTTTCTAAGCATAAACGAAATGTTTTTTTGACAGGTTGGTTTAACTATTGGACTTTGAATTACAACACTGTTTAAAATACAACTCTAATAGATTTAGTTATCAATGCACATATTGCAACCCTGATTATTTTCTTTACTCTTTGTTTTATGCTTTGATGAACTTTTACTTTTTACTTTTGATTTACTCTCAATAAAACACTTGAACTGTGAAGACGTTTGTTTCCTTAAAACTGAAAGGCACATTAATATAAAAGGTTTGCGCTCTAACAGGTTATGAGCCCAGTGACACAAAGTGTAAAAAGTAAAGTTATTTGTGAAAAATGAATTCCTTGTACAGTATAACGAAGCTGGATGACTCCAACTATGATTCCTGGAGCCTACAAGTGAGAAGTGTTCTTGTCCATCAAGATTTGTGGTCGGTGGTGTCTGGCCAAACAGTGAAGCCCGAACCAACCGAGACAAACGCAGCCGAGGTAGCAGCATGGGTAACGAAAGATGAAAAAGCTACAGCAACTATAATATTGAGCGCAACGCCTATGCAAATAGCACACATCAAGAATTGCAAGACTTCTGCGGAAACATGGAACACATTAAAAGAAGTACACCAGCCAAAGGGACCGGTGCGGAAAGTAACGCTGTTCAAGCAACTGCTGCAAATGCGTATGTCCGAAGATGAGTGTGTTCAACAATACATATGTAATTTCGTTTCAATTGTGGAGAAATTGGCAGAAATTGGAATCGCCCTACAGGAGGAACTGTACGTGATAATGCTTCTAGCAAGTCTTCCAAGATCTTACGACAACCTGGTGGTGGCTCTTGAATCAAGGGATGAGCTACCAAAGCTATCAACATTGAAGGTTAAACTAGGTGAGGAGGGTGAGCGAAGAAAGGTAAGCAACAATGATGCCGCAAATGCAGACAATAGCGTGCAAGTTTTTATGGCACGCGACAACAAATATAAGCAACGAAACAAAGGCAGCAACAACAACAATAGAGAAGGCAACAACGGTACTCGCAAGAAAACTAATTTCAAATGTTTTAACTGCGGACGGCCTGGTCACTATGCAGCGCAATGCAGAGAGAAGAATATGAAAGAAGAGCCAAAGAGAGAGCAGCATGATCGAACTCACAGAGCATTCGCAGCAACAAACGAAAACACTTTGCAGCGAAATGTGTGGTGTGTAGACAGTGGTGCTTCTGCGCACTTGTGCTGCGACCGAGACATGTTCAACAAGTTCGAAGAACATTCGGAGGAGATCATACTTGCAGGCAACAACAGAATTCAATCCAACGGCAGAGGAGAAGTATACATCAAAGAGATTGACATCACGTTGAGGGATGTTTTGTATGTTGCATGTCTCCAATGCAACTTCATCTCTGTTGGAAAGGCTGTTAGCAACGGGTGTATTGTGAAATTCAGCAACGAAGAGGCAGTCATAAGCAAGGCAGGTAACAACTTGATTGTAGCAAAGTAATTTGGGAATTTGTTTTTGTATGGGACAGACGACAAAGCTACGTTATTTTCAATGAGGACGACTGAGGAGGCAATGAAGTGGCACAAGAGATATGGGCACATGAATTTTGCGAGCTTGCGACAACTTGTGAACAAACGAATGGTGGTTGGTATGCAAGTGAACGTGCCAGACAAAGTCGACTGTACTGTGTGTTTACAGAGCAAATGCTGCGTGAGACCATTTCAAAACTCAGAGAGCAGGGCAAACGACTTATTGGAAATTGTACACAGCGACGTCTGCGGCCCTATAAGTACAGTGTCAAGTGGTGGTGCAAAATATATGCTGACCTTCATCGACGATAAGAGTCGATATGTATTTGTGTACTTTTTGAGAGGAAAAGACGAGGTGCTTAGCAAATTCAAAGAATTTAAGAATATGGTGGAGTGTCAAGTTGGAAGAAAAATAAAGACATTGCGTAGCGACAACGGCACGGAGTATGTGAATAATGCCTTTGACAAATTCTTGAAAGAAAGTGGAATTGTTCGACAATTTACCGTACCGTATACACCACAACAAAACGGCATAGCCGAAAGATTTAATCGAACGTTGGTGGAGATGGCGCGTTGCATGTTGGTGGATGGTGGCCTACCGCAAAATCTTTGGGCTGAGGCGGTTAACACAGCAGCGTATTTACGCAACAGAGCACCAACGAAGGCATTGGATGATACAACACCTTATGAAGTTTGGTTTAATCGAAAACCAGTCGTTAAACACTTCAGAACATTTGGAGCGGTGGCCATAGCTCTCGATAAGAAGCAGCACAGTAAGTTCAGACCAAGAGGCAAAGAGTACATTATGGTTGGATATTCTGATACTTCCAAGGCCTATAGACTCTATGAGAAAGAGACAAGAAAAGTCATCGTAAGCAGAGACGTATACTTCGTCGAAGCTGAGAAGAAAGAAAGTGTTGACATAGGCTGACGCCAGACCGCACACCGAAGCAAAACAATGCGAAAACTGCTCGAAGTCACTGCTAAAACAACGACGCAACATGTCATGCCGACTGCAGAGAGACAGAAAATTTACACATGTGTTGAAGTGAGAGATCAGATTGAAAGTGTTTGTTTTTCTCTTTCCTTCTTGCATTTGTGTTCTGACGGAGCAAAGCACAGTTAGAAACGCTTCAAAACGCGCTCTCTTGCAGAAAGTAACGGAATGTGTTACTCTCAGCAAGAGATCGCGTTTTGAAGCGTGTCTATCTCCGCTTTGCTCCGGCAGAACACAAATGCAAGAAAGAAAGAGAAAAACAAACACTTTCAATCTGATCTCTCACTTCAACACATGTGTAAATTTTCTGTCTCTCTGCAGTCGGCATGACATGTTGCGTCGTTGTTTTAGCAGTGACTTCGAGCAGTTTTCGCATTGTTTTGCTTCGGTGTGCGGTCTGGCGTCAGCCATAGACTTATTGCCGAAACAGACAGAGCAAATAGAAAATATTGCAAATGAAGAGAGCGACTACGAATCTGCTGGTGAATATGATGATGATGTCGTGGTCGGAGAGGCAGCAGAAAAGAGAGGCCCTGGACGACCAAGAATTATTCGCAGTGGCGCTCCCGGCAGACCCAAGAAAATATACAACACAATAAATTTCATGTGTTCTGAGAAAGTTATTGTTCCCGAAACGGTGGATGATGCGTTGTCAAGTGAGCATTCTCAATTTTGGTGGGATGCCATGGAAAGTGAACATCGAGCGTTGCTAAGCAATGAGACATGGACTCTGGCAGAATTACCAGAAGGGCAGAAGGCGATTGGTTGCAGATGGGTGTTCGCATTAAAGAGAAATAAAAACGGTGACATCGAACGGTTTAAAGCAAGATTGGTTGCTAAGGGGTGTGCGCAAGTACATGGAGTAAATTATGAAGAAACTTTTTCCCCGGTGGTGAGGTATGAGACGCTGCGATTAATTTTTGCGTTGGCAGCGGAATATGAACTACATCTTCATCAAATGGACGTTTCGACTGCATACCTAAACAGCGATTTGGAGGAAGATGTTTACATCAAGCAGCCGGAGAAATTTCTAAATCAACAAAAACCGAATCACGTTTTAAAATTGAAAAAGGCTTTGTACGGACTTAAACAATCTGGACGTCTATGGAACCGTAAGTTAAATTCTATTTTAAATGAAATTGGGTTTTCTGAGTGTAGAAGCGAGCCTTGCTTGTATATAAAGAGGGATGGAGACGACATTTGTATAATAGCAGTATATGTCGACGACATGCTTATTGGTTGTTCCGATATAAATAAATTGAATTGCATAAAGAGAGAAATTTCCCATAGAATACAAGTTGTGGACAAAGGTCCAGTAAATCATTTTTTGAATATGGAGATAGAAAGAGACGGCCCAACAGGTTCCATTGCTATTAGTCAACAAGCAAATATTGAAGAAATTTTAAGAAGATATGGCATGGAAAACTGTCGTACAGTTGCAACACCTTTGGAGCCGAATTTTCAAGTCGCATGTAAAGACGAGAATTGCAAAAGAGTTAGTCAATTTGAATATCAATCGTTAATTGGCTCTCTTATGTATATTGGTATATGTACTAGGCCTGATATTATGCATTCAATATCAAAGTTGTCTCAGAGGAACAGTGACCCACACTTAGAACATTTTACTGCAGCGAAAAGGGTACTTAAATATTTAAGCAAAACAAAGCATATGCAACTTAAGTACATAAAGACGGGCGAGCCAATTAAATGCTACGTTGACGCAGATTGGGGAGGCGATGCGGTTGATCGCAAGTCGTATACAGGCTACTCTTTCATTTTGGCAGGAGGAGCAATCTCTTGGGAGAGCCGCAAACAACAATCAGTGGCGTTATCGAGTACGGAAGCTGAGTACATGGCACTTTCTTCAGCGGCTAAGGAGGCGACATACATCAGCAAGCTACTTAATGAAATTCAAATACATAATGGTGACGTCATAGAAATCCAAGGCGACAATCAAGGCGCATTACAACTGGTGAAGAATCCCGTATACCATGCTCGCAGCAAGCATATAGACATTAAGTATCACCATGTTCGTGATTTATATAAGGATGGATTAATTAGTTTGAAATATTGTAATACTAACGATATGATAGCGGATGTACTAACTAAGAATCTTCCTAGATTAAGTCACGAGAAATTTTCTAAATTATTAGGTTTAAGTATGTTATCTGATCTGTAATCTGAGAAATAATATATGCATTGAGGAGGAGTATTGGACTTTGAATTACAACACTGTTTAAAATACAACTCTAATAGATTTAGTTATCAATGCACATATTGCAACCCTGATTATTTTCTTTACTCTTTGTTTTATGCTTTGATGAACTTTTACTTTTTACTTTTGATTTACTCTCAATAAAACACTTGAACTGTGAAGACGTTTGTTTCCTTAAAACTGAAAGGCACATTAATATAAAAGGTTTGCGCTCTAACATTAACACTGGTGGTCATTTCCATCCAATACCACCACCACACCAATCTCCCAAGTGAAATTGATTGTTCACTAATACCAAATTATATTATGAAATCTTCATTGAATCATTATCCTGAGAGGAGCCACATTTTACAACCACCACCAAATTTTTTGTTTGTACATTTTCTTCATTGTGTGTGTGTGTGAGGGTCATGCCAAAAAATCTATACTTCTTTCTACTGCTGCAGCCACAAAACAACACCCCCGTTCGAAAAATGAGGATTACAGCTTAAAAGAAGATGAACATCTTAAATCCAGTAAATATACTTAATTATTTTCGCAACACTTGCAAAGAAAACAAAAATTCCTCTGCCCAGTAGAAACACAGAACCCAAACAACGTAGAAAAATTATAAATTTTTCTCGAGTAGCTCTTTTTTTAATTTTAAGCAGCACCAATTTCACTCTCTCTTTTGTCAAATCATTTTTTTCACTGTGCCAAGCATTTCTCTGGCTATAAAATTTAGAAATTTATAGTTTTTCGCCTTGTCACCAGCTATTTTTTGCACGTTTTATTGCCAATTCAAACATGTTTTTAATGTTTTTGGCATTTTTAATTTTAAACAATTTTTTGTTTCTAATTTTTGCTGTAGCTTTTAATTTTTTTTTTTGCATTTTACTTACTTTTCACTCTTTTTCTAGTTTTATATATGGGGTTTTTCCTTCTGTTCGGTTCGATTTGATGTTCTCAAATGAAAATTTTTCTGCTATAGACTATATAGACAGACTGACTTCTTTCTACATACGTTACCCCAACCAGAGGGAAAACGTATCTCGTGAGTACATACTCTCTCAGTCATACGCCGATGGATGGATGGTTGCTGGCTTGTTTGGTGGCTACCAAATACATATGTATGTCTGATAGTTGCTGTTGTTTTGGGGCTCTGGCCATTGCGCACCACTAAGGGATGCGCAAAAATTCCTCCATTTGTCATAATGAAAAAAGAAAAATCAATGGTTTGTTGTTGTTGAATGTTTTCTTCTTGCCAAATGTTGGTAGTGGCCATATTTTTGTTTGGTTGAATTTTTGTGATACAAAATGGATTTGCAAAGAGATCCCAAAAACTGGCCCAAAACCTAAATGAGAGCGACCATTTTGATGAATGCGACAATAGCGACAGTAGAATGCGCACATATTATATAGTGAATCAAAGACAAATTGAATAAGAAGGCATACCTTCCGGACGAAACGTCAAAATCTGTCAGGTACGAACGAATAGGAATGAACTTTCACACACGAACCTTGTTTGAACTTTATTTATTTACAATATATTGCATAAAGTTAATTTATGGAATATAACAAAAAATGTGCCGAATAACTAGGATTGTTTGAACTTTCTATATATACACTTATCGATAAATATTAATTTTTTAATTTTAACAATTACCAAAAATTCAAGAAAATCGGTCCGAAATTCCGCGAAAAAACCTTACTCGTTGGAATCCTATTCGTTGGAATTCCTATTTGTTCGTACCTGACACTTCCTCGCTCGGGGATGAGTTATCTTCCAACTTTATAATTTTTGTAGCGAATGTGTCCAAATGAGTCTATTCCTAACCCATGCATCGACGTACGACGTATTGCCAAAACTTCATATTAAAAAATAGATGTTGACTATACGTCGCGCTAACAAACGACTTTAGGCATAATACTCAACGTCTACGTATAATTTTTGAAAACAGTATTTAAATTGTAATAAAGGGTTTTCCAAAAAGAGGTGTTATTTTGAATCACCCGGTATTTCGGTAGCTGTCACTTTTGAAGCTTTTGTTCTTTGACATTTGACAAGTAGAAACTATGCCATTACTAAAAATGGAACGATACACGATCATCGAACGATACAAAACGATCAAAAAACGATACGAACGATACAATATCATCTTGACTGATGAGGCCCATTTCCACCTCGGTGGCTACGTCAACAAGCAATATTGTCGCATCTGGGGCTCGGAAAACCCAAGAGTTATTGTTGAGAAGCGTCTCCATCCTCAACGTGTGACTGTTTGGTGCGGTTTATGGTCCGGCGGGGTCATTGGATCTTACTTTTTCGAAAATGAGGTTGGATCAACAGTGAATGGGTTGCGCTATCGAGAGATGATTAATGATTTTTTATGGTCGGAGTTGGATGGTATTGATCTGGACAACGTTTACTTTCAACAAGACGTGAAAGTGCCACACAAGCAACGAACCATTGCTCTATTACGGGAAAGTTTCCGGACCGTGTTATCTCTCGAAGAGGTGATCACAATTGGCCACAGAGATCTTGTGATTTAACACCTTGCGACTTCTTCCTTTGGAGCCACGTGAATGATAAGTTCTACGCCAACAGCCCAGCGTCGATTCAAGACCTCAACCTCTACCTTTATTATGAAATAAACATCCGATCATTTATCTCAAAAAATCGAATTTTTCTTTGAATACCAAAATAACACCTCTGGTTGGAAAAACTCTTTATCTTCAACTTAATATGGAAAAAGTCCAACTAATGAAGATCATGGTTTTAAGTAAGATCAAGGTTAGGGTAGGGTGTTAGCCGGAGTTATCACTCCCTCATGGGACCCAACCTGTTTGATACAGTTATCAATTATACGAACATCGGTTCCGGAAAGATCCTCCAGACTTCTGAGAAAGGCCGACCCCAGTATATCCAAACGGCTGACCCCAGCAGGTGCTAAATGCTATTGCGGCTAATCCACTCTATTCCTTCAATTTCTTTGGGTTTTCAGTCGACTAAATAGGTCGATAATCGGACCTATAAGTCATTTTTTCATAGTCGATTGATATAACATTAGCCAAAAAATTAATAAAGCAAGTTAATTTTCTTTCAAATATGCAAAATTGTTGAATTGTATCAAAGATTTTTTTTCGATAAATTATTAATCTCTCTGTTATTTTTATCTTCTTTTAGGCCAAACGGACTCCATCAAAACGCATGACTTACATAGAACGTGCTCAGAAGGAAAGCGAGGAATTGGTCAAAAATATGGGAGGCAGTCTACAAATGGAGGGTGGACGGCGCACGCGCTCCAGCGCCAGAGGTACACCAACAACAGTGGCTGCTGCCGCCACACCACCACCAGCTAAAAAGGCACGCACATCTCCAGCCAGCGGTGGCGCGAGCACACCAACTCGAGCACGCGGGCGTGGGCGTAAACTAGACACATCGGTCGATGGTGAAGAAGAAGAGGCCAAACCCACTCCAAGTAAAAAGAAAACACCTGCCAAGGGGAGAGGTAAAGCAGCGGCATCAAAGAAGGAAGAATCGGAAGATGAAGCCGAGGCCGAAGAAACGAAAGAAGAGGAAAAAGAAAAGGTATTAAAGGAATGCCTCTTAATCATATAGATGTTCCTTCGCAACTTCGTTAACATTTCTTGAGTTGCGAACGAATATAAATTAATTTTCAAACGCGAAAAAAATAGTTTTCCTGGACATTTTTTTGTTTTTACTTTTTTTTGCACTCAGCGATCGAAATTAGTTATCTTAATGTGATAATTAAAATAACGCAAAAAAATCAATTGCTGAAATCAAATTTCTATTTGTTCGTCGCTGATAGGCTACTCGCTATGTGATGCTCTGGTAGCTTAAGATCAATTTGCTTCTATATACAATGATGGAAATCAATTTTGTTTACCCTACAAAATACACACATTACAAATGTTAATATATCATCCTATTGTATTTTCAGAAAACCGATGAAGAGAAATCAGCCACAGAAACGGAAAAGATCACCGCAGCAGTAGATACAATTGAGGACGAAAAGAAATCATCCGAGAAATCCGAGGAAACCGTCAAGGAAACATCTGAACCTGCAGCAGAAGCTAAATCATCAGCTGAAGACAAACCTA
Source organism: Eudasyphora cyanicolor (assembly GCA_963930755.1). NCBI lineage: Eukaryota > Metazoa > Arthropoda > Insecta > Diptera > Muscidae > Eudasyphora > Eudasyphora cyanicolor. The sequence goes on along the minus strand of OZ005734.1, from coordinate 49,510,956 downwards.
AGGAGGATGTTGCAGATGCCGATACTGATGCAGTCGACGCAGTACCAGCAGAAAAGGAAAAACCTTCTGCAGAAGACGATACGGATACGCCTCTAGAACCTGTTGCCGAAGAGACACAAAGCCAAATTGTGGCCGTTAGCGAAGATTCCTCTACCGCTGAAGATAACACAAAAAAGACCGATGATGTCGTAGTGGTGCAATCAGATTCTGATGATAGTCCAATGGGTTCGGATGATGTTGAACTTATTGAAAATGTAGAAAAACCAGCACCAACATCATCGTCATCGACAGCCACCGCTGCCGCTGCTGAAAATTCAAAGAAGGTTGAGGCGGCCACTGTAGTTATTGAATCAAAAGAAAACACTCCCGAACCCATGGAAGTTGATTCCAGCTCAAGTGATGTTGTAGAAAAAATGGACGACGATGATGTAATGGAAGTGGCAGTAGATAGTAGCATTGTGCCACCAACAGCTGTCGCAAATGTCACAGAATCATCCAACAACAATGAGAACAAAAAGTCGGATGAGAATATTAAGGAAAATTCAGTAGAATCTGCAGTTGCCGCGGATACTGTGGATGCTGTTGCACCAACCAGTAATTCAGTAAGTGCGAACTCAACAGAAGAGCCAGCAGCAGCGGCCACCATTGTTAATAATAACACAGAAGAAACAGCAACAACACCTGCAGCTAACAAAAAGAGTGAAAATGATTTATGTAAGTGGACCAAAATTGTTAATCAAAATATATTTATGTATGTATTATTACATTATAACAAGTAAGAACTTTTCTGGCGCCTATACCACCGACTAAAGAATAACCCAAAATATGTTAGTTTCTACTAATGAAATCATTCTCGGACTAAATTAATTGGAAAGGTGGTCTAAAATACAGAACATAAAGATCACTCAAATCACTTTTTGAAATCGGCAAAAATTGTCATCACAAAAATCTACCATTTACTTAGGAGAAGGAAATGTTTTTTGGTGATTTCGATTCTGAAAAAGTTTTGCCCCGTCGACGCGAGATTCTGAAAATCATGTCCCCCTTTTTAGTAGAAACTGATGTAGTAGATAGTAGATGTGGATAAAAAACACAATATTTTTCAATATTTCTGAGACTCCATATAGTACTAGGAGACTTAGTAATGTCCGTCTCTCTATCGGTCTACAATAATAAAGGCATTTGACTAGAACTGGATACAAATATTTTGTATGCATGAAAGATGTCGATTTTTCCATCCTGGTTACCTTGCGTTTAATTAACGAGGGTTTCTCTAGGCAGGGTGAAAACATTACTATCTACTCGTATGTTGATAGTCAAGCTACTCATTAAATCCAAGTTAGTGAACGATTGCATATTAGAAATGCAAAAATTAACAGTTAACGTCAAGCTCTGCTGGGTTCCAGGACACTGTGACATCGACGGAAACGAGAAGGCTGATGAGCTCGCACGGATTGGGTCGGCGATGAAAACCACTAGTGCGGTGTCATCACTGTATCCACCAATGTTTGAGTTCTTCGGCATGATAGAGCGCTTCTACAGGGATCAAGTTAACCAGAATTGATCAGCCAGATCGGACCTGTAAAACCGCTAGGTCCCTCCGGCCTCTTATGCCACAATCCAGAACCAGGGACTTAGTGGGTTAGTGGGCGTCTTCACAGGCCACTGTAACCTTAGAGCACTTACATCAAAGTGGCAACGGGACACCGAGGACTACTGTCGTCTCTGTACAGACGAAGAGGAACTTGAAACGATCGAGCACCTTCTATGCCAATTTCCTTTTCTTTCTAGAAGAAACCAACTTTACGATCGAATGCCTCGAAGCTCTGTCATCGCATAAAATCGACAGTATCCTCAATTATATTAGTTGCCTGAAATGGCTGGGGATGACAACCGCTCATCCATCTGCCTAAACGGCATTGTCTATCGCAAGAACTTTTCTGCCCTCTCCTCTTTTTCTCACTCCTTATTAGGCCACCTTCCAACCCCTCTTATTTTTCAATATATTATTTTTTCTACTGTTTCTCCAAATCTTTAATTCTTCATAGGACTAGGACAATGGACCTTTCGGTCTCCTAGTGGAGTAGCTAATTTGGTAGTGCACTACGCGTCCTTTAAACTAACCTAACCTAGGATGTCGGTTCGGATGTTCGATCCCTATTGTATTTCTTACAGATTTTAATACTAGGCTAGTTTACAACTTAAAAGCCCCAATTATCACCAAAGTGGGGGATGAAATTTGGATATTTGTATTAAATTTTTTCCAGAACCATTCACACGAGTAATGTACCTCATGGGGCCATTTTTTATACCCTCCATAATAGGATGGAGGGTATATTCATTTTGTCACTCCGTTTGTAACACCTCTAAATATTGATCCGAGACCTCATAAAGTATATATATTCTTAATCGTCGTAAAATTCTAAGATGATTTAGCTATGTCCGTCCGTCTGTTGTAATCACGCTACAGTCCGTATAGAGCTAGGTGGATCAAATTTGGTAGAAATATTTTTTATAGTTGTTTGGGATTGCAAATGGGCCATATCGTTCAATGTTTTGATATAGCTCCCCCACAGAGGTCACTCCAAAATACGTTTTTTGAGCCATAGACATTTTCGCATTTTCTAAGAAATTTAGCTGAAACTTTGCAGTTTGTATTTTATTTTGGCCGGAATTCGTCTCAATAAACTTTATACAAATCAAATTTTATTTTGTTGTAGTCCACTTGTAAATGTAGCTCACAAAACTGCGCCCTAAAATTTGGCTAAAAATTGCAGCGTTCCTTTTTTTTAATAATTTACTTAGCATAAACCAGTTACTTTTGAAGAATTTTGTAATATACCTTTACGAGTAATTGGCCTACTGGCATTAAATTTCATTAATAAAATGAAATGAAATGAAAAAAAAAACATGATTTTCTCCATATCCAAAGATATCAGTAATATAATTGAATGCAATTTATGGTGGAGGGTCAATAAGATTCGGCATGGTTAAGTTCGGCCATTCTTTTTACTTGTTTGGATATACATTCATATAGTCCCTTTATAAAGGTTTCACCAGATTTGAATTCTTGACGACGTAGAATAGATAAACCCGAATGGGCTTAAATTATGTTAGGTTAAGAGTGGCAGCCTGGACAACAAACTCACTTACAGTTCATTGTGTTATCACAGGGACGTAAGGGAAAACATTAGGGCGGGTTGATTTGTATGGATGAAAAAAAATTAAAAATCGTATAGATTCGTATAAAATCGTAATCTACATTAAATTCTAAGAAAATTCTCCGAAGCGGGGGCTCAGACACGGAAGGTGTTCTATTGATTCCTCCTGCCTTAAAAGCCCTCCTGATGCAAGGAATGTTCATCCAGTCGACCGACCTTCAAATTGCCTCTTGTAAGCCCGTGATTGCAAACGTTCAGGATCTCAGTGAATGATTCCACATCGGCTGCTGTAAACGGAATCCATGCTAGGGCTAGACGGGATGTCCTCCTTGTTGACAACATCCAGTGCTGCATCCGACCAGATTTCACCAATCTTCTTCAAAGCTCAGCGATAGCACTCCAAAGAGCGCATATTAATTACTGAACCGTATTAGTTGTATGCGGCTCTGATACCAGCCTGCGTCAACACAATCGTGAACCGGAACCGGCAGAACACCGAGAACATGGAAGAAAACAGAGCAAAGTGTGTACTCTATCTCACTTCACTTTTCCATCCGGATGTTGCCGTCTTCCTCTCCCTTTTTGATGACCGCAAGTGCCAAGCTGTCCTATGTGACGTCTGCGAAGGACCAAGAAGCAGCGTTACCAAAGTTTTCACTTTGTTCCTATTGGAAGTCGGCGGTTCAGAGCGCAGCCTTTTAATAAGTTAATACAGTACCCTGTTCTTCAGAAATACTGAGTGCTCACTTTAGGGATTCTCTCAGCTTGTTGGTCAGAGATGCAGGTCGGCTTTCTCAAGTCTTTCAAGGATCCTGAAAGTCTTGCGCCTATCATTAAATTTTCTCTTTGAAGGACGTGCATGCTTGCCATAGAAAACCGAAGTGCCAGGTAGTGGAAGAGCAGGTAGAGAAGTAGTAGAAGAGGTCATTGGATCACTGGACTTGTTGTCAGACCAAATGATTTTGCACCAGAGATTTGTTCTATTATGTCATTGAATGCGACTCATGATTGTTACTATGTGTGGAATTACAAAAGATTCGTATAAGAAGTTATTAGAGAATCAATATTTCTCTAAATAAACGCTTCCTGGTACCAGAATGGGTGCATCAATATGGCCCATCTTCGAACTTTGTCTGAGATAGAAAAAAATGTTACCACAAACAAAATTTAAAGTCAATTGTCATTCCAAGAGCTATCGTGCGCACGACCCAGAGGGACGAATGGACATCTATTAAATGACTTAAAATACCCTAAAAAGTATCCCCGCCAAACATACTTATGGTCCCCAATACGCTTAATCTGAAGCACAATCTTAACTACTGTATAATTTATTCAATAATCAAGTCAGACTTATAATCACGAGGGGAGCCATTGATAGAAAATTTATGAAAATTTAAATGGATTTCAAAAACTATTTAATCGAAAATACTTTCTGTCGAAAACCCCTCCATTCCTGTAGTATACCCTATAAAGATGAGGATATACTTCAAATAAATCTATACTTATACATTTTCAATATATTAATTTCTATTTTCTCCTTCCGCTTCATTTCAGGTGAACCAAAAATTGCCACATCACCCCCAATAACAGCGGCTAATGACAACAGCTCCGTAACAACGACGCCGCAGACTTGCAATTAACTTGGAAGCTTTACCACCACCACCACCAACACTTCCTTCCTCCCTCTCCTCCTTCATATGCTGTACAAAAGCAGCAAATTCACACACACACACACAAACAAACACAAATATCTATCGTCTATATCATTTTTAAACTGAGTAATAAGAAAGAAAGAGTAAAACCCTTTTATATAATATTAAAACTGAAAAGAAAAACGCAACTTTGTCCTTCTCCCCCGCCCCTCTCTCGCCTGGCATGTTGTCTTCTTTTTTATGCTTTATTTTTTTTATAGTTTTAGTTATGACATTTTTTTAAAAAAATACTTCTTAATTTTTTTTTCAAACAAAAGATTTATTTTATTCTAATATGTATTTTGAAATTAATATACTCCCCCGCGTTCCCCTCAGACCACACCACCCCCACCTTCAATAAGTCATACATTGTTTGCAAAATGTATAAATAATAATAATAATAAAAAAGAAACTAAAACTAAACAATTTAATTCTTTATATATATGTAGTTATATAAACTGGATTAATAGTTTTTATGTCTTAAAGTTAAAAGAAAATAATTAAAATAAAAATAAAGTTCAACAAAAAGAATAAATAAAAGAAAAATGAAAAGTATAAAAAACCCTCAATAGTTCTTTATAGCAATTGTGAATGGTGCTTTGAAAAAATCCAGTGTTTTTGTACAATCAGAAATAGTTCATCATAAACCAAGGAAAACATAATGAGGATCTTCATGAAGAATCCCAGTTCTATTCAATTCCAAAGATTGATAACTACACACTGATCCAATCAATCATGATATACTAGATGCTAGAGTTAGAACCCGATTTTAGTAGCTTTTTCCTTATTTCGTTTAGTTTTTCCTTTCATGTTTTTTTCTATGTCATTTGTCTAAGTAGAGTTTGTGTCTGTAAAATCTGTATGTAAATGTTTTGAAATTATTTTTTTGTTTTATTTTTTTCATGTGTTTTTGTCAACCCACATATATTTTATTTTTTTATACATTCATTCTACTTACATGATATATTATCACTATATATCACACTTATATAATAAGAGCAATATTAATTCGTACGTCTTTATAGTTATACTGTTTAGTAGGTATTGTTTTCTTTTCATACTTCTTTTTGTCGCTCCACCCTTTTAAAGTAAAGAAAACAATTTTAAATGAATTAATATGAAAATATATATGTATAGTATAACATGTAAAATAAAATTAAAACCAAATGTTGTTTTAGTTCTTGAACTCTGATCGATTATTAAGGAATACAAGTAAAAAAAAAAATACGCTGTCGACACTAGTTTTCGGTCTACAGCAGTGTCCAATTTTTAATGTTATTTCGTCTGACAAAGAGAGGAAAAATAGCACTGCAACAAAATGTGAAATGAAGTGGTACCCGAACATAGTAGAATCTTTATTATCCATTTTGTTATATATCTGCAACAAAATGTGAAATGATCTGATACCCGAACATAGTAGAATCTTTATTATCCAATTTGTTATATATCAGATTAAAAACAATTATATAGATTTCCCATTTCCATAGAATAATACCATCAATGTACTGCTACAGACTAAAGTCGTAGTACATCAAAGGGGTGACCTAATACCCTAAGAACGTTTGGACTGTCAAATCGAGAAAAAATGGGTGGAATAGCAGCTCTCCTTTTGGGAACTCCCTTACAAAGCTCATAAATTTGATTCCAGGACACAAAATAACTTGTAGGATTTGCAGTTTCTACTGTTCAGGGAAAATTGGGCGTAAATGAAAAAAAAAAAATATTCTGACCCATAGTTTTAATTCCTTGGCCTATGCTAGCATTTTAAGATTTCGACAACTTAAAAACTTGGTTTGGAATGAGTTGCCAAAATAGTTACAACTTATCTAGTTCAAAACATAGGTAAATTTGTGGTAAAATTGTTAAGATAGAAATTTTAGTTGTTTCGACTTTTTTACAGAAATTTTTTCTTAAGTGAATATCAAAATTTTGGATGGAAAACTACTTTTTGGATCCTTATCAAATAAGTTTAATAAAATATACATATGTGGTCCTAAATACTTTGATAGTATCTTCAGATTGAAAAATGATGTTAGAGGAAGTTGTAGATATTTTAATTTTCTATTGATCTAGTTATATATAAATGGCACAAACAAGTTACTTGGATTTTTTTAAATTAAAAATTTTGCTTATTTTTATAAAAATCGAAACATTTAAAAATAAGATGGTGGGAGCTATTTTTTTTTTGTTGCATAGTGTAATAAAAAAATTGCCAAAATCTCGGTATGGAGGAATTAAGGAATATCATAAATGGGCCTAGAGAAATTAAGACTAGTTGAGGGTGTAGTAAACTTAGCTTTAGGTTTGCCAAACCTGACGCTGCATGTGATGCAGATAGATTAGCATCACAGTGCTGCAGCTTCGACCGAATTGATGACGTACCTGAAACATGCCTGAAGCCTATGTGGCGCATAGGCAAGAATCTTGGATCAGTTCGAGACCTTTAACGGCAAAAAGTTCAATTGAATTCATATATTTTTCTCATCTTTTCAGCTATTACAATCTTACGATCGTAAAAGGAAAAGCCAACGGTAAATCAAAAATTGCATTGGCTTCATTATACACGAGGAGTAGACCTGCTGAGTCAATGTTCGATTTCATAACTACTATCATTCTCAAAATCTGTAACATGGAAATACACCAAAACTCTATAAAGAAGCTTGGGAAAAAGGCTTTTACAGCCTGTTTCTTGTAACTTGAAAATTTGCTTTCGTTCGCCTGTCAGACGACAAACAGTTGATTTGAGTTTCACTAACAACTACCATCGGAACGACAAGTTGCACGGTAATGAACTCGTACGAAAACGTAGTCATTTCAGGGTAAATTTTGGTTTCTCTATCTCTCTTCGCTGTCATCTGAGCGAACACAGATCAAGTCAATTTATTTTATTTGCCGACAGATAGGAACAATGACAAAACAACCTTATTAAAAGCAAAAATAAGTTGATACAGGGTTTCCAACAAGAGGTGTTATTTTGAATCACCTGGTATTTCGATAGCTGTCACTTTTGAAGCTTTTATTCTTTGACATTTGACAAGTAGAAACTACGCCATTACTAAAAATGGAACGATACACGATTCAACCACGCATTGAAATTATTAAAATTCACTACAAAAATGGTGAAAATCTTGCAGTCACAGTTCGCAAAACCAAAGCATTTTTGGGTTGTCGTGAAGCACCTTTTTGGACCGCAATACAGAAATTGGTGGAAAAATTCGAGCTGTTGGGACAAGTTAGTGATGTGAAGAATAAAACCCGTGCACGTCGCTCAAAAACAACTGAGAATATTGCTGCTGTAGCCCAAAGTGTTGAAGAAAACCCAGGTTTGTCCATTCCTCGTCGTTCTTTGGAATTGGGCATTCCACAAACGTCATTACAGGCTTATAAAGTCTAAGGCTTATAAAGTCTTAAGGCTTATAAAGCTCAGTTAACACAAGAACTCAAGCCGGCCGATCATCAACAACCTCGTGTCTTTGCTGATTGGTTTCTTGAAATGCATGAAAATGATCCGGAATACCATCGAAAAATCATCTTGACTGATGAGGCCCATTTCCACCTCGGTGGCTACGTCAACAAGCAAAATTGTCGCATCTGGGGCTCGGAAAACCCTAAAGATTTATGCGGTTTAAGGTCCTGCGGGGTCATTGGACCTTACTTTTTCGAAAATTAGGTTGGATCAACAGTTACGGTGAATGGATTGCGCTATCGAGAGATGATTAATAATTTTTATGGTCGGAGTTGGATGATATTGATCTGGATAACGTTTACTTTCAACATGACGGCGCTACGTGCCACACAAGCAACGAAACCATTGCTCTGTTACGGGAAAAGTTTCCGGACCGTGTTATCTCTCGAAGAGGTGATCACAATTGGCCACCGAGATCTTGTGATTTACACCTTGCGACTTCTTCCTTTGGGCTTTGGGGCCACGTGAAAGATAAGGTCTACGCCAACAGCCCAGCGTCGATTCAAGACCTGAAAGATAGAATTCGAGAGGCATCGAGGGCATAGGGCAGACACATTGCGATTTGGTTATGGAACATTTCATGAAAAGGATATGGTCCTCTAAACGTGGTCGTGGTGGCCATTTGGCTGATGTTGTTTTTCATTATTAACGGCATACCTTCTTCTTTATTATGAAATAAACATCCGATCATTTATCTAAAAAATTGCATTTTTCTTTGAATACCAAAATAACACCTCTTGTTGGGAAGCCCTTTGTTTATATAATTATGGTTAAACCGATTAAATAATAATAAAATTGTATATATATGTGTATACATATTCAAGCATAAAAAAGTCAACATTAGCAGCTCGCTAAGATGGAAAAAATCATCAGTGCACAATGAGAGAGACGTGAGAGAGAGAGGTTTAGGTTAGGGTGGCAGCCGTAATTTTTTTTTTACAATATCACATAGACCAGTTTAGGTCCACGGGCTGTAAAGCCCTTTATCGAAAGCAACCTGTTTTGTTTGATATACAAATTTATCGATAGTACGAATATCGTTACTGGAAAGATCTGTTTGACTGCCTAGAAAGCCCGACCCCAATATGTCCAGTCGTCGTTTACCCAAAGCGGGATAGTCGCATAGCAAGTGCTTAATCTACTCCTCCACTTCTTCCTCATCTCCACAGCTTCTGCAGAAGTCATTGAAGTCAACACTCAATCTTCTGGCGTGTTCGCGGAGTTCATCGGAGTCCCGTCAGACTGATACTAACGTAGACAATCTTCCCTCTTTAGTGCGAGGAAATATGTTGACCTTATCAGGTCATACCTCGTTTGTCACCTAAGCCATTTGAAACCCTTGGCGAAATTTATAATTGCTCTCACGTAAAAATATGCACAAGTATAAATGGAATCGATTGTGGAAACAGCAAAACAGCATCGTCTTCTTGCAGCGAGTGCAGGACATTGTCATAAAAGCTGGCCACTCGTTCCAATCTCCTCTTTGCACTTGCGAGAGTAGTCCGTGATATTCGCCCATGTGTAAAATTGGCGATTACGTTTTGAAAACGCAAAATATATCCGCAGAACTTTTTTGTAGAAAAACATTTAGGTATTATTAGAATAAAATTATTCAGGGTTGTTGTGGAAACCGATTTCAATTCCGATTCGGACAACAGTCGAATCCCACAACGAGAGAAAAAATAAATTTGGCGTCACAGAAAGATATTTTTTTCTCGATTTCAATTCCGATTCCGACAGCAATCTGATTCTACAACAACCCTGATTAATTATATAGAATATAACTACATCCACGTGCATATTGAAGGAACAAATTTGGCGTTTTGTGATTTCAACTCACTTTCATGTCATTGATATGATGTCGAAGTGACCCGTCAGAACACCTATCATCAGTCGCTAATTTTTTTCCATCTTAAGAGGGGTTTCTGTCCTGCTACGTGACCTGGCTGACCACAGAACGAGAGATCCTGCACCCGAGTAAACCTCTCCAGTTCTGAGTAACCTGATTTCTAAACACGGTGTCGTTTTTGGCGAAGTGTTCGCAGATGGGAGCTCTTATTGATGCAACCGCCATAGAGATGTTCATTGCAGAACCCCCATGTGCCAACTCATCAGCAATTTAATTTTCCATTATTTTACTGTGACCAGGAGTATCCAGCACAATACGTCGTATATTCCCCAGAGTATGAGGTAGCTGCTAGAGCCCTCCAACATACCAAACACCCTATGTAATAATCGGGCGCACTACAGCCGTAAACAACCAATGAACTGTTTGTGGCCTGAGACCTCAATTTTTATCTAGTTAGGCCTAGACCTTTGTTCGTTCCTCCTTAATTACAATGAGCCACAGTAGCGGAGAGAGAACTTGCCCTCGCGGTGTGCCTTTGTAAACAACTTTCCTGATGGTGCCACTTCTTAGTGATGAATTGATGATACGGCTTTAGGACCTTAGAATGTCCAATTATCTTAACAAGGAAAACATCAAAAAAGGAAGTACAGCCCATTGACATCTACTTATAAGTATGGTCACAGAATCAACATTGATTCGACTACCTCCGCAAAACCAATTGCTAGACAATAACTCTGCATACATACATTCATTCAGAAAGGTCAGGTTAGTTTCCCGATATTAATGTATGGCTCCAAGATCAAAGAGGGTGTATGAAGTGAAATCTTCTAGGTACGCTTCGCTGGACAGACATCGTGCCTTCGGACGTGAAAATATTGTCCATATCAGCAGATATACTAGGTCCACTAGTACAATTCTGAACTCTTATTAGTCCAGAAACATATCCGTTATAGAAGACCGTTGCCCCATGTGCCAACACTTGTTCAAATAGGCCAACAGAGTAGGATCGGTGATAGTGACAATTCCTCAAGTAACGTTAGAGGAAAGCTCACAAGTACACTCAGGGCATCCTTAAGGTGGGCCTTCTCAATGCTGCGAAGTGGACGGAGGAAAACAAACTTATCCGACAAAAATCAGGTTTGTACCAGGTGTTCTTCTAGACAGGAAGTTGGTTCTCAAGATTCGGTATAGGAAGAACTAAAACTAGTATTGTACACTGGCTGAATACCACGGTTCCCCCGAGTTATTTTCTTGAGCATGAAACTCGAAATTCTAATTAATGCAATATTCTGAGTAAGGTCCATAGAAGGTTGGACAAAATTTAACACTCGCTGTCCCTGGACATTTTAAGTAAATGGTTTGCAGCAGCCACGGCAGACCGTTTGGGGGAACTTTCCCAATGGTCAGAAAATGATTGGACAAGTGGACGGAGGAAATCAAACTTATCCGACAAAAATCAGGTTTGTACCAGGTGTTCTTCTAGACAGGAAGTTGGTTCTCAAGATTCGGTATAGGAAGAACTAAAACTAGTATTGTACACTGGCTGAATACCACGGTTCCCCCGAGTTATTTTCTTGAGCATGAAACTCGAAATTCTAATTAATGCAATATTCTGAGTAAGGTCCATAGAAGGTTGGACAAAATTTAACACTCGCTGTCCCTGGACATTTTAAGTAAATGGTTTGCAGCAGCCACGGCAGACCGTTTGGGGGAACTTTCCCAATGGTCAGAAAATGATTGGACATAATGGAATCTTCTCCAGTCTTAATTCTGAATTCTAGAACAACCCTCAGCTGCCGCAGATATCTTAATATACTACATTCCTCGAAACTGCAGATGAGCTTGCAGGACTAGAAATTATCTTATAGCTTCAGCAGAACTGGAATGTGTATACATGGATCTAGCAAATATGCACGCTCTTCTTGAGGTGCGGAAGGTGGTAGTGTATCAATCAATCTCCAAATTTTTAACATGGATTACACTCCATCATTTGGGAATAAATCTATGACAGAATTGATTGATCTTAAACTGATAAAGTGAATGGACCTACGAATATTATACTTCTTGGACTCGGTTAGTCTACGCTAGTCATGTTAAGCATAGAGTAAAGTGAATAGAGTACCAACGTGTTATCTGCTGCGACGGTGAAATTTGCCGCCACCATAAAAAAGCTAACCTAACCTACATTGGATGCTTCAGCAGAACTGAAAAATGTGGGCATACATGCATCTAGCAACATAAAAGTTCTTCTTAAGAGAATGTACTCATGAAAAAGGCAGCAGACGTTCCCCAGTCAGGAACTGTATACATTCTAAGCTTATGTGGCCCTATCGAAATATTACGTCTCACTTATTGGGTCAGTCATTACGGGTTACTATCTTGCAGGTGCTGCGGAGACAAAGAGGATGAGGAATCGATAGAACATCTGCTGAGCTTAGCTCTCTCGAATTCTGCAGAATACCCTAGGCTCACATTTATTTGGTGAGTTAGGAAACTTGGCTGGTGTTAGCGCACCCCAACTGAATCAGGAATGAGTGGACAAGCGACACGCATATCACAGCCACCAAATACAGTAGTAACATAAATTTTACTAGGGAGCCCATGTACTTTATGATCTACCTTGGATGCTCCAGCGGAATATGTGGGAATGCATATAGCAACATACAAGAGCATCCTTTGGCAAAAGGCGTCTATCAGCAGCTGCGTTGACAAATGAGGAATTGACAGAACAACTTCGGAGTATGTGTTCCGCTATCTCTTAGGCAATGTACCTAGGCTCATATGTATTTGGTGAGTTAGGAAGCTTGGCTGATGTTAGCATCCGCCAACTATTGGCCAACATGCAAGCTATTCTTGAAGAGCGGACGCTGGTAGTGTAGAGGATTAGTGGGCCAGCGACATGCATATCACAGTCACATATCACAGCGAGTCAATGTTCGATTTTATAACTACTATCAGTCTCCACATTTTTAACATGGATTACACTCCAACGTTCGCGAATAAATGTTACTACCAGAACCCTATATCTATGTACCTTGTATGCGGAACTGGAATATGTGAGTATGCATCTAGCAATATACAAGTCTTCTTGAGATAGAGTATCTTCATGACAATAGGCGGCAGACGCTTCCCAGTCAGAAATTGTAAGCTTATGTGGCGCTACCGAGATATGACGTCTCATCACGCGTCACTGTCCTGCGGTACAGGATACCTTATGCTAATTTTTTTCGTGGGTTCGAAAACTTGGCTGGTGTTAGCATACCCCAACTCTTGAGCTTTTTGAAGCAATCGAGTTGGATTAGGAAAATATCACATTTTTCCTTTCATCCTTATGGTATCACATTAGAGTACATAGTCTATGTGAGCCCTTTTTACAGGCTGCCACTTTTAACCTAACCCAGACAGAGTCAATATTAAATAAAACACAAGAAAAAAATAATTCACATTATAATTTTGTTGCTGCATTTCCAATAACAAAATAACTGATATGTCTTCTAAAATAGTAGATTTTATCTGCTGAAACTGCAATTCACAAGTTGGAACCAGCTCAAACAAATAGCTTTAGATATATCTATTTGGAAACAATTTGTAAAGGCCCTATGAACCTAATAGGATCCAAAGGAACTAATAATATAATTACTGCAATGCAAAAAACAGGAATCACTGTTTTTTGGGAGTCAAAATCTGTTGTTTCACATAGTTTTTTCTGCTATTTTTATTAATCTAATTAGAGGAATGTCGATTATTTAAACTAAAATAATGCTTAGTCTTAATTATTAAGTTGTACTTAATTCCAAAATTCGTAAAAAAATTAATTTTAAAATCCATTCATGGACTCTTCTTCTTTGTCCGATAATATGATTTGTGTGTTTCCATCGGCCAGCGATTGATGAGGTGTTTTCAAGGGTAAACTTTCCATTTCTTTCGCTTCTGCAGGTAAAAATCTACTGATAATTGGTGAATATAATTTATGATCATATTGTTCATTCTCATCCCGTTTCCAGATATAACTCAATGGAATGGCGGTTATCCAGACCAGAAGGGTGCCAATCACCTGATACCAATAGAAGGAAATTTCATACAGAGAAAATGGACGATTACTGCCAAAGGCGGTGGTGACCAAAGGAGTTTCAGTGCTGGTTATTGGAGCGGTCACAATGGTAGTACTGGAAATTAAGCAAAGGATTTATGTTTTATTGGAAAAAGGTACGTATTTTTGATTGCGGGTAAATTACTTACTGATTTTGAATTAATCCATAGAAATCATAGTCCTCACATTTATCCAGTCTGGTGGGTAAAGGATCGTATTTAATGGCACCAGAGTTAAAACGCAGTTGGGCATTGCCTACAATCCACAACATAATGGTCATACTAACGCCAAGGGAAATGAAAACCACCTACAGGGGATGTAAAGAATCATTGCTGATAATATTCTAAATCACTCTAGAAACCTAAAGACAAAAACTTTAAATGCAGACCTGATGAACGGACATCTATAACCAGATCCGAACAAGTTTTTTTTTATGAGGAACCTTACCTTTCCATTAACCCTTGGCACAAGTATACCCAAGAGGAATACACCCACCACAGCTCCCGTATTTAAGGCTATAATTGTGACTATGGCCTGCAAAATAGAATTGAAATTCTCAACCACAACACCAGCGGCAATGCAATAACAACCCATTCCCAGTACAAATAATTTCATTATAGCATTCGCCCGAGCATCCGTGTGTTTAATAAAGGGTTTGATATAATCGAAATAGACAACTCCGGCCAAAGAATTCAAATAAGCCGACATAGTACTGAGGGACGCACTGAATACGCAGGAAATGAAAACTCCGGGCATTCCTTTCAGATGTCCCATAACATCTTGCACAAAGAAGGGCATCATCTTATCGGCTTTTTCGACAACCTGTGGACGAGAACAATTATTGTATATTTTTTGGAAATAAATTTCTTCTTCGGGAGAGATTAAGAAATAAATACCCCAGCCAAAATAGGATCACAGCCAGCGTAACGGGCAAACATGACAATTCCAGTGAAACAATTGAAACCCATGATTAGGAGAACTCCAACACCGGCTATATATAAAGCTCTGTGAGAGAATATAAAGGAATAAGAAAAATATTAATCTATAGCACCACATTTGAATTCGCCGGCAATTCCACGGAAAAGAGTGTTTTTTTAAAAAGGCCCATAAAAAATGATTGAATGACAATTAAAAAATTGTTTAAATCAATTAAAACATTAGTTTAATCATTTTTATAATTGAAAACGTTTTCCGTCTTCAATTAACTAAACGAATTAATAATTTTTCTAAAACAAATAATATTGAGTCAATTAATTTTTAATTAAAGACTGATAAAAATGCCATCATTTAATTGAGCCACTTTTTCTCTGCATTTCGCCTTATTTTACCTTCGAGCATTAGCCAAACTTGGCAATGATACAATCCTCTGTACACAGCTCTGATTTAGGCCAATGTGTCCCGTCCACAAAAATAGGCCACCACTAAAGAGTCCCACAATTGATGTCCGTATTCGTGGATCCAAACCAAAACTGTTGGAGAATAAAAGCTGATAAATTCGAGAATATGTAAAATATTCACAGCTGCTGCTTACGTACTATAAATCCAAACGACCACCCTCTTCGGCATACTCCAGAACCTTGCTTAGTCCACCAACTTTGAAAGTACCCAGCACACCCACCAAGACCACCGAAGTAATCATAATTCCAGCTTGAACGACATCGGTCCAGACAACAGCTTTAATGCCGCCCTGGAAGAAAAAGTGAGTATATTGTTATTTTTGTACTTTAATTTCTATTGTCGCCTAACTAGTCTGCATTTTGCAAACTCGGCTATAGATTTTCTTAAAATTTCAATTCTAGTAGAAAATTTTTTCAAAATTGCATTTTCTACAAAATCATCAAAATTGATTTTTCTAAAAATTTTGTTGAAACTGCACTTTTCTAGAGTTTTGTATAGATTTTTTTCTTTCTCAAAATTGCATTTATATTGTCAATTTCGTCCAATTGCAGTTTTATAGAAAATGAAACTTAAATGATGTTAGCATCGGCCAACTCTGGCCTTTTCTAATCACCTAAGATGCTTTAGCGGACCTGGAGTATATGAATGTGGCTCTAGCAACATGCAAGCTATTTATTATTGAGCAGCAGAAGCAGCAACTAAATGCAGTAGTAACATAAATTATACTAGTGAGTCACTGTTCGATTTTATAACTACTATCAATCTCCACATTTTTAACATGGATTACACTCCATCCTTCGGGAATAAATCTAGGGCACGAGTTATTGGTCTAAGACTGATAAAGAGTTTTATAGAAAATGAAACTTGGATGATGCTAGCAGCCGCCAACTCTGGGCCTTTTCAAATCACCTAAGATGCTTTAGCGAAAATGGAATATGTGAATGTGGCTCTAGCAACATGCGAGCTATTATTGAGCTGCAGAAGCAGCAACTAAATGCAGTAGTAACATAAATTATTATTATTTACTGTTCGATTTTATAACTACTATCAATCTCCACATTTTTATCATGGATTACACTCCATCGTTCGGGAATAAATCTAGGGCACGTGTTATTGGTCTAAGTCTGATAAAGTGAATTGGTGAACTCGGGCAGTCTACGGTAGTAATGTTAAGCACAGAGTAAAGTGAATAGTGTACCTAATGTTACCTATCGCGACGGTGAAATCTAGCTAGAAATCTGCTCGATCAGAATTGAAATATGTAATCATCCATTCAACAACATAAAAGTTCTTCTTGAGAGAGTGTCGTTATTACAAAAGGCGGTAGGCGTTCCCCTGTCAGGAAATGTATACATGCTAATGCTTCGACGAAATTTTCTATAAATATTAAATTTCGACGAAATTTTCTATAAATATTAAATTTCGACGAAATTTTCTATAAATATTAAATTTCAACGAAATTTTCTATAAATATTGAATTTCGACGAAATTTTCAATAAATATTAAATTTCGACGAAATTTTCAATAAATATTAAATTTCGACGAAATTTTCTATAAATATTAAATTTCGACGAAATTTTCTATAAATATTAAATTTCGACGAAATTTTCTATAAATATTAAATTTCGACGAAATTTTCTATAAATATTAAATTTCGACGAAAATTTCTATAAATATTAAATTTCGACGAAATTTTCTATAAATATTATATTTCGACGAAATTTTCTATAAATATTGTATTTCGACGAAATTTTCTATAAATATTAAATTTCGACGAAATTTTCTATAAATATTAAATTTCGACGAAATTTTCTATAAATATTAAATTTCGACGAAATTTTCTATAAATATTATATTTCGACGAAATTTTCTATAAATATTATATTTCGACGAAATTTTCTATAAATATTAAATTTCGACGAAATTTTCTATAAATATTAAATTTCGACGAAATTTTCTATAAATATTAAATTTCGACGAAATTTTCTATAAATATTAAATTTCGACGAAATTTTCTATAAATATTAAATTTCGACGAAATTTTCTATAAATATTAAATTTCGACGAAATTTTCTATAAATATTAAATTTCGACGAAATTTTCTATAAATATTAAATTTCGACGAAATTTTCTATAAATATTAAATTTCGACGAAATTTTCTATAAATATTAAATTTCGACGAAATTTTCTATAAATATTAAATTTCGACGAAATTTTCTATAAATATTAAATTTCGACGAAATTTTCTATAAATATTAAATTTCAACGAAATTTTCTATAAATATTGAATTTCGACGAAATTTTCAATAAATATTAAATTTCGACGAAATTTTCAATAAATATTAAATTTCGACGAAATTTTCTATAAATATTAAATTTCGACGAAATTTTCTATAAATATTAAATTTCGACGAAATTTTCTATAAATATTAAATTTCGACGAAATTTTCTATAAATATTAAATTTCGACGAAATTTTCTATAAATATTAAATTTCGACGAAATTTTCTATAAATATTAAATTTCGACGAAATTTTCTATAAATATTAAATTTCGACGAAATTTTCTATAAATATTAAATTTCGACGAAATTTTCTATAAATATTAAATTTCGACGAAATTTTCTATAAATATTAAATTTCGACGAAATTTTCTATAAATATTAAATTTCGACGAAATTTTCTATAAATATTAAATTTCAACGAAATTTTCTATAAATATTGAATTTCGACGAAATTTTCAATAAATATTAAATTTCGACGAAATTTTCAATAAATATTAAATTTCGACGAAATTTTCTATAAATATTAAATTTCGACGAAATTTTCTATAAATATTAAATTTCGACGAAATTTTCTATAAATATTAAATTTCGACGAAATTTTCTATAAATATTAAATTTCGACGAAATTTTCTATAAATATTAAATTTCGACGAAAATTTCTATAAATATTAAATTTCGACGAAATTTTCTATAAATATTATATTTCGACGAAATTTTCTATAAATATTATATTTCGACGAAATTTTCTATAAATATTAAATTTCGACGAAATTTTCTATAAATATTAAATTTCGACGAAATTTTCTATAAATATTAAATTTCGACGAAATTTTCTATAAATATTATATTTCGACGAAATTTTCTATAAATATTAAATTTCGACGAAATTTTCTATAAATATTAAATTTCGACGAAATTTTCTATAAATATTAAATTTCGACGAAATTTTCTATAAATATTAAATTTCGACGAAATTTTCTATAAATATTAAATTTCGACGAAATTTTCTATAAATATTAAATTTCGACGAAATTTTCTATAAATATTAAATTTCGACGAAATTTTCTATAAATATTAAATTTCGACGAAATTTTCTATAAATATTAAATTTCGACGAAATTTTCTATAAATATTAAATTTCGACGAAATTTTCTATAAATATTAAATTTCGACGAAATTTTCTATAAATATTAAATTTTGACGAAATTTTCTATAAATATTAAATTTCGACGAAATTTTCTATAAATATTAAATTTCGACGAAATTTTCTATAAATATTAAATTTCGACGAAATTTTCTATAAATATTAAATTTCGACGAAATTTTCTATAAATATTAAATTTCGACGAAATTTTCTATAAATATTAAATTTCGACGAAATTTTCTATAAATATTAAATTTCGACGAAATTTTTTATAAATATTAAATTTCGACGAAATTTTCTATAAATATTAAATTTCGACGAAATTTTCTATAAATATTAAATTTCGACGAAATTTTCTATAAATATTAAATTTCGACGAAATTTTCTATAAATATTAAATTTCGACGAAATTTTCTATAAATATTAAATTTCGACGAAATTTTCTATAAATATTAAATTTCGACGAAATTTTCTATAAATATTAAATTTCGACGAAATTTTCTATAAATATTAAATTTCGACGAAATTTTCTATAAATATTAAATTTCGACGAAATTTTCTATAAATATTAAATTTCGACGAAATTTTCTATAAATATTAAATTTCGACGAAATTTTCTATAAATATTAAATTTCGACGAAATTTTCTATAAATATTAAATTTCGACGAAATTTTCTATAAATATTAAATTTCGACGAAATTTTCTATAAATATTAAATTTCGACGAAATTTTCTATAAATATTAAATTTCGACGAAATTTTCTATAAATATTAAATTTCGACGAAATTTTCTATAAATATTAAATTTCGACGAAATTTTCTATAAATATTAAATTTCGACGAAATTTTCTATAAATATTAAATTTCGACGAAATTTTCTATAAATATTAAATTTCGACGAAATTTTCTATAAATATTAAATTTCGACGAAATTTTCTATAAATATAAAATTTCGACGAAATTTTCTATAAATATTAAATTTCGACGAAATTTTCTATAAATATTAAATTTCGACGAAATTTTCTATAAATATTAAATTTCGACGAAATTTTCTATAAATATTAAATTTCGACGAAATTTTCTATAAATATTCAATTTCGACGATATTTTCGATTAAAATTCAATTTCGGCGAAATTTTTTTTAAAAATGCAAATTTTCAAAAAATTCAATTTTTTTTATAAATAAGGCCACTGACCGGAATAAATGCCATTCACTTTCTATTGTATTTTCTAGAAAAATACAAATTTAGACGACATTTTCTACAAAACTTCAATTATGAAAATGAGAAAATTTTCTATAAAAATTAAATTTCGGCGAAACTTTCTATGAAAATTTCGTTTTGGACGAAATTATCTCAGAAAATGTCTTTTGAGAAAAATTCAGTTTCGACAAAAAATGAAATTCGATTATAGGATGAAATTGACGATGTAGAAACTTCGACTTATTACGTTATTATACTCACCAACATTGTATAGAACATACATATGGAGCAGACGATGGCATTGATTAGATGAATATTTATGCCAGTTACTTTAAAGAGAAAGAAAAACATTTTAATCTATTTCTGAATTCCACTTTTTTTAAAATAAATTTAAATAACTCACCTTGAGAAAATGCTAAAGATGGAACAAATATGAAAACGGGTAACATAAGACAGGAGCTCAGCACAAAAGTGGCAGTGATACATTTTCTGGTACTTTTATTAAAACGCATCTCAAGATACTGGAATAGAAATATTTTATGAAATAATTCATGTACAATAATAAATAGATTATTAACCTATTATAGGATACCATTGTATAGAATCTGTAAAAATAATATTAATTTATCTATATTTTATGTTTTGTACGTAAGAGGCCATTTCATAAAAAATTATGGAAGGTTGTTGTAATTTTGGCATACTCGCAAATATTTTACATTGCATAAAATTGTTCATAATAAAAATGGTTGATGTCGGCTCAAGCTTTAATATAAAAGCCCATATAATAAATTTAACAAGCGATCTGACTGAAATTAATGGCTTTACGTCATATACTTATATAATCGATCCCGCCCGACCCTAGACCGTTCTTATTGCTTAAATATTATGATTGATAATACTTTTCGAGTATCTATATAGTTACCTCATAACAATTTGATAAATTGTTATTATAGAATACAGGTACAATGACATAGTTTAGCACGGGAATCACTACAATTATTGAAGCTACCATGAACGAATAACCGTAGCCAAATGCATAGTTCTCCGCGGGCACCGACATTATTGCAATGCCCGAAAGTTGACTGAAATTGAAGAAGAAATGTAATTAAAATAAATTATGTAATTTTGCATATTTTCTTTAACAACATTTGATATTAATTAATGTCAATTACATGTGGATAATTTGAGAGTTCCTTCACAATATCGAAATTTTTGTCAAAACTTTATTTTTATCGAAATTTTTGTCAAAACTTTATTTTTATCGAAATTTTTGTCAAAACTTTATTTTTATCGAAAGTTTTGTCAAAATTTTATTCTGTATCGAAAATTTTGTCAAAATTTTATTTTTATCGAAAATTTTGTCAAAATTTTATTTTTATCGAAAATTTTGTCAAAATTTTATTTTTATCGAAAATTTTGTTTTTATAGAAGATTTTGTCATAATTTTATTTTTATACAAGATTTTGTCAACATTTTATTTCTATCGAAAATTTTGTCAAAATTTTTTTTATCGAAAATTTTGTCAAAATTTTATTTTTATCGAAAATTTTGTCAAAATTTTATTTTTATCGAAAATTTTGTCAAAATTGTATTTTTATCGAAAATTTTGTCCAAATTATATTTTATAGAAATTTTTTTCTCAAAATATTATTTTTATTGAAAATTTTATTTTTATAGAAAATTTTGTCAAAATTTTATTTTTATCAAAAATATTGAAAATTTTATTTTAACAGAAAATTTTGCAAAATTTTTATTTTAATTTTATAGAAAATCTTATTTTTATAGAAAGATTTGTCAAAATTTTATTTCTATAGAAAATTTTGTCAAAATTTTATTTTTATCGAAAATTTTGTCAAAATTTTATTTTTATAGAAAATTTTATTTTTATAGAAGATTTTGTCATAATTTTATTTTTATAGAAGATTTTGTCAACATTTTATTTCTATCGAAAATTTTGTCAACATTTTATTTCTATCGAAAATTTTGTCAAAATTTTATTTTTATCGAAAATTTTGTCAAAATTTTATTTTTATCGAAAATTTTGTCACAATTTTATTTTTATAGAAAATTTTGTCACAATTTTATTTTTATAGAAGATTTTGTCAAAATTTTATTTTTATAGAAAATTTTGCAAAAATGTTATTTTTATAGAAAATTTTGCAAAAAATTTATTTTTATAGAAAATTTTGCAAAAATTTTATTTTTATAGAAAATTTTGCAAAAAATTTATTTTTATAGAAAATTTTGTCGAAATTTTATTTTTATCGAAAATGTTGTCAAAATTAAATTTTTAAAATATTTTTTTTAAACTTTAATTTTTCTAGAAAATTTTGTCAAAAATTAGGGCCTGTTTCTGTAACTTATTTTCGTTCGTTTACGGAGAACGATCAAAAATCTCTCAACTATTACTTGAATTCTATAAAACGCAGGTTAAAAATATTTTAGGTACGAGCTCTTTACGTGCTTTTCTATAGACACACCGAATTATAAACTGCTGTGACTTATAGATTTCTCGGAATAATTGAGTGATTTTTGATCGTTCGCCGTAGACGAACGAAAATAAGTTACAGAAACAGGCCCTTAATTTTCATTAAAAATTGTCGCTGAAATTTAATTTTTTTACAAAATTTTTTTGTCTTCTAGAAAATTTAGACGCATTTTTAAGAAAATTACTTATATGTAAAAAATTGGCTTTTTTGTAGAAAATTTTGTCGAAATTTAATATTTATAGAAAAGTTCTCTGAAATTTTTGACGAAATTTAATTTTTATGGAAAACTGTCTGAATTTAATTTTTATAAAAAAATTTGGCAAAATCTAATCGAAATTTCATATCTATAGAAAATTGCTTCGAAATTGAATTTTTAAATAAAACTTCTTTGGAATTGAATTTTTATAGAATATTTTGTCAACATTTAATTTACATAGAAAATTTCGCCGAAATTTAATTCCTATAAAAAAATTTAATTATATACAAAATTTCGTTAAAATATAATTTTTATAGAAAATTTCATGAAATTTACTTTTTTGTAGAAAATTTAACCGAAATTGAACTTTTAAAGAAACTTTCTTCGAAACTAAATATCCAAAGAAAATTTCTTTGAAATTGAATTTTTATAGAAAATTTTGTCAACATTTAATTTCCATAGAAAATTTCGACGAAATTTAATTTTTATAAAAATTTTCGGCAAAATTTAAATTTTATACAAAAATTTCCTCGAATTTTATAGAAAATGTTTGTCGAAATTTAAATTTTTATAGAAATTTTTTGTTGAAATTTAATTTTTATACAAAATTTTTGTCGAAATTTAATCCTTATAAAAATGTTGTTGAAATTGCAGTTTTCTAGAAAATTTCGTCGAAATTAAATTTTTATAGAAAATTTCATGAAATTGCATTTTTATAAAAATATTTTGTAATAAAATGACTTTTTTGTAGAAAATTTTGTCGAAATTTCATTTCTATAGAAAATTTCTTCGAAAGTGAATTTGTAAAGAAAATTTCTTCGAAATTGAATTTTTAAAGAAAATTTCTTCGGAATTGAATTTTTATAGAACATTTTGTCAACATTTAATTTTCATAGGAAATTTCGCCAAAATTAAATTTTTATAAAAAATTTCGTTTAAATTTTAATTTTAAAGGAAATGTTTGTCGAAATTTTAATTTTTATAGAAATTTTTTGTAGAAATTTAATTTTTATAAATTTTTTGTCGACGTATTTTTTTTTAGAAAATTTCGCCGAAACTACATTTTTATGGAAGATTTTTTGAGATTGACTTTTGTGCAGAAAATTTGGTCGAGATTTAATTTTTATAGAAAATTTCTTCAAAGTTGAATTTTTTATTGAAATTTTTTCAACATTTACATTTTATAGAAAATTTCCTCGAAATTTCAACCGTATACAAATTTTGCGAAAATTTATTTTTATAGAAAATTTCTTCAAAATTGAATTTTTATAGAAAATCTTGTCAACATTTAATTTTAAAAGAATATTCGTCGAAATTTCATTTTATAGAAAATTTCGTCGAAATTTAACTTTTTATAGAAAAATTTGTTAACTTTTCATTTTTTATCGAATATTTCGTCGAAGTATCATTTTTCATAGACAAATTTGTCAATATTTAATTTTTTATCGAAAATTTCGTCGAAATTTCCTTCTTTGGTAAATGACAAAATTGCAGTTTTATGTAAAATTACGTACAAATTTAATTTTTTTAAAAAAAATTCGTCGAAATTGTATTTTTCTTTATTTGTTTAAATTTTGTCAAAACAGCTTTTTTAAAGAAAATTAAATACAATTTTTATGAAAAATTTCGTAGAATATAAAATTTATAAAAAATTAGAAGAAATTGCATTTTTCCAAAAAAAAAATTTATCGAAATGTATGTTTCAGTGTATCTGTCAAAATCTATACATCAGTACCTTCATTCTAAGACATGCTAAGTCGACTTGGCTTGTTTTATTTAAATTCTAATTATTTCAAATTATATTGATTTTGGAATTTGGTGGTTATCCGTCAACCCAATCATAAGTTATGCGCAGAACAACAAAGGTCATTCGGTTTTCATTTTAAAGGTATTCCATTCAAATTGAAAATTTCCATTAACATTTTAATGGCCTCTCCTGAAAAAC
This sequence comes from Eudasyphora cyanicolor, assembly GCA_963930755.1. Taxonomy (NCBI): domain Eukaryota; kingdom Metazoa; phylum Arthropoda; class Insecta; order Diptera; family Muscidae; genus Eudasyphora; species Eudasyphora cyanicolor. Next base: position 49,486,041 of record OZ005734.1, on the reverse strand, counting down.
TACCTTTTGGCGACTTAGCATGTTTTGGAATGGAGGTATCGACATAATAAGGTAAAAATTTTAACAGCAATAATTTTTTAAATTTTTCATTGCTTTAAAAAAAACACAGCTCCAGATCATTTCAGCACATATACGAGTATCTTACCTTGCCACCAATGATATAGCAATGGGTATAGTTTTCATTTGTTTGCCACCCATCAAATATTCATCGGTGGTATTTTTCGCTTTCGAAAAGAAACCGAAATATACACCAATTCCCGCCGAAGTCATTAACATGATCACAAACACGATATAGTCGATTACACCAAAGTTAAAACTTTTCACTACATTTTCGGCTATCGTAGCCGTTGCGGATGGAGACGACATTGTGTTTCAGGATTTTTTCTAATAGTTTTCCGAAAAATATTAACACTTATTATACAAACGAGAAAGAAGGATAAACGAAATGGATTTTTATTATTTAGTTAGATGAATTTTTTACATTTCTACAAGAAATTGCTAGCACTCGTTCCTCAGACCGTGAAGATCGGCCATCAACTGAACTGATCTATCTGATGAAATACAATTAGTATTTTCGTCTGCCAAAACTTAGAAAGAAAATCTTATCGCTCATTTCGAACAAAGGTGTCACATTTAAAAATCGCAAAATTTATATAAGGGCAATATGAATGGGGTCTATACACGGAGAAAAAAAGCTTTAACCAAAATAGGTTTGAGAGCAAAATTGAAAAAAAAAATATTTTTGCATATCTCTTTTTTTTATCAATATTATTATTATCGTTGCTGATTATCTCAAAAAATGGGGAGAAACTTAGGGTGCTTTCTTTTCTGCTAAAAAGTGCAACATTTTCGTTGCCCTTTTCCCGTTAACTGGACTTCTATGCCACATTGTGGAATTTTGAAGTAGAAGCTAAGTTTAATTCGAGGGACTACATCAGTTCCACCTAAAAAGTGCAAATATTTTTCAGAATTTCCCGCCGACGGGGCAACATTTTTTTCAGAATCGAAATCAGGCAATTTTTTCCGACTTATAGATCGCAGAAAATTAAAGATTCCCCAAAATAATATGTTTCCAGCAAACATGCTACAGAAGCAAGTTTTATAAATAGGGTATAATAATAATAATCAGCAATTTCCAAATAAGGCTAAATTAGCAAATCCTTCTCATACTGACGTAGTTTATAGATTTTGAAGAGCTGCCCATTTAGGTGTGATCACCTCGAACATTCATCCCATTTGAATTGTGACGCTCTTGCACAAAATCGCTCCAGATATGATATTTTGTCCTAAACAGAAGTTGAATCTTATCGGAGAAAGAGTTTATCTGAATTTATACGAGTATTTGCTTTATGCGTATACTCGTATTTCAATGGAAGAAATTTGCTGTCTCATTTCTACGACGACATTAATCAGTTTTATTTTTTTTATAAATAAACAAACAAAAGTAGATATATAAAACAGACTTAGAATTTCACTATCAATGGAAGATTTTACATCACAATTTGGATAAGAAATGTCTTTGCCGTAAAGCGGTTGTGACCTTCTCAACTGAACAAATTAAGTTAAAACTGGTTAAAATTCGACAAGGACAAATTTTAGATATCCACCCACCACAATGGATCGCAAATCCAAAGTATAATAACGAACAAAGGAAATTATATAAAATATTCAAAAAAAAGTAGAAGCTTTTTATGGAGCTATCACAACAAAACGTCTGCCAACAGAAACATTTTTATTTGTGATTTAGATTTTGGCCAAATAATTGTGATGAAATTTCAATAAAACCCCAACTGCACTATTTCAGGCCAAACGGTGTAAATTATGAATAGCGTCCCAATATCAAATCTGCTAGGTCCTTTGTATGAAGACTATATATAGCAAAACGTTGATCAATGATGACGATCTTTCGCGAAAAACTATCTAAACTCTTGGTATTGTGAATAACGTTTTTATAGAAAATTTCTTTAAAATATCCTATTTATAAAAAATGTTCAAAGTGGTATTTTTTTTAAGAAAATGTTGTCAAAATTGACTTATTCTATAAAAAATAATGACACAAATATTATTTTTCTAAAAAAAATATTAAAAATTTTATTTTCTAAAAAAAGTCATCAATATACCATTTTCATTCTTCTAGAAACTTTCGCCGCATATTTGCGGGGATTAAATACAAAATATCATCTACCTACATTAAAAAAAGCGTACTGAAAATCACAGAATTTGTCGTAAAGTTTAAGATTTTGGCAAATGATAAGAATGTTTTATAGTTAATTTAAAGACATGAATAGTACTTGTTTTGAGGATGCATTTCATACAATCAAGAACGTTGGGTAATAGAACTAATTATGTTAGGTCTTCAAATAAGCACGTTTTGGCGTAAATTTAAGTACCGGGTGATCCAAGTAGATATACTTTTTTCAATAGCCTTCCTTTGACAGATCGCGTGTGAGTCGTGTCATGCTGTCATGTTATTTTTGTTAAGTATTGTTTGGCATTTCATCATGGAAAGGCTTGGGGCCTGAACAACGGTTACAAATCGTTCAACTTTATTACGAAAATTCACCATCTGTGAGGAATGTGTTTCGTGCACTTCGCTCAACTTTTGGTGAACAAAATCTAGTCATCGAAAATTGGACTCAACGGATGGACCATCTGAGACGTAGCCGCGGCCAACATTTGATAGACATTATCTTCGAACAATAAATGCCAAAGAATGTTCTTTCAAATGATAATAAACAGTCCCCATTCAATTTTAATTTTCTGTGTTTTTTTCTTTAAAAAAGTAGGGAACCTCGAAATTGATCACCCTATATTATTTGTAGTAAAATATCATAAAATTTAAAACATTATCGTAATAAAATTTAAAATGTCTATCCTTGATATAAGAATGTACTACACCATTTTCAACTGTAATTAGAAAAAAATCAATTCAATTTCGAATGACATCAATTGAAATTCGAAGATAACATTTGAAATTCGAAAAAGGTCAATTGAAATTCGAAGATTCCATTTGAAATTCGAAAAAAATCAATTGAAATTCGAAATACATCAATTGAAATTCGAAATACATCAATTGAATTTCGAAACACATCAATTGAAATTCGAAAAACATCAATCGAAATTCGAAATACATCAATTGAAATTCGAATTTTTCCATTTGAAATTCGTAATACACCAATTGAAATTCGAAAAAACATCAATTGAAATGCGAAAATTTAAACAAAACTGTGCATTAGATTGGGTAGAATTTATTTATACACATTTGCTGACTAAATCTTAACATATAATGTGACGAACAGAAAACATATAGATGATCTTATCTTTTATGAATATCTTTTATGAATAACTACACCATTTTCAATTGTAATTCGAAAAAAGTCAATTGAAATTCGAAGATTCCATTTGAAATTCGAAAAATATCAATTGAAATTCGAATATTCCATTTGAAATTCGAAAAAGGTCAATTGAAATTCGAATATTCCATTTTAAATTCGAAAAAGGTCAATTGAAATTCGAAAAACATCACTTAATATTCGAAGGACGTCAATTGAAATTCGAAAAACATCAATTGAAATTCGAAACACATCAATTGAAATTCGAAAAACATCACTTGATATTCGAAGAACGTCAATTGAAATTCGAAAAACACCAATTGAAATTCGGAAAACATCAATTGAAATTCATCATTTGAAATTCGAAAAATGTTAACAAAATCAATGCTGTATATTAGATGGGGTAGCATTTAAGTGATACAATTTGTCTGTGTTAAATCTTTAATATTAAAATATTTAAATATGTTTTGTTTTAACTAATTTTGAATAAATATTCATAAAAGATAAGATCATCACATTATATGTATGTTAAGATTTAGTCAGCAAATGTGTTTAAATAAAATCTACCCAATCTAATGTGCAGATTAGTTTACATTTTCGAATTTCAATTGATGTACTTCGAATATCAATTGATGTTTTTCGAATTTCAAATGGAAAAATTCGAATTTCAATTGATGTATTTCGAATTTCAATTGATGTATTTCGAATATCAATTGATGTTTTTCGAATTTCAATTGATGTGTTTCGAATTTCAATTCACGTATTTCGAATTTCAATTGATGTGTTTCGAAATTCAATTGATGTGTTTCGAATTTCAATTGATTTTTTTCGAATTTTAAATGGAATCTTCGAATTTCAATTGACCTTTTTCGAATTTCAAATGGAATATTCGAATTTCAATTGATCTTATTCGAAATTGAATTGATTTTTTTCGAATTACGGTTGAAAATGGTGTAGCTGGACCCGGTCCACTTCGTTGCCCCAGTAGTTTAGGCGTTATGCTGGAACAAACACATAAACAGACAGACAAACAAACGATTTGCACGCCCACATTTTCCCCGTCCACTTTTTGCAAAAAAAATTTTTCCGAAACCATCTCAGACAAAATAGCTTTCAAACAAAAGAAAAAATTTTAAAATCGGTCCAGTAGGTTAAGCATCTATAAAACACCAAACATTTTTCCATTTTTATATATATAGATGTTGTAAAATTTATATTTTTGAAAAAAACCTTCGAAAATTTGTATTTGAAAATTACATCGAAATAGCATTTTTCTGCAGAAATTAGTAAAAATTTCATTTTTCTAAACAATTACATCGAATTGAGTTTTTTTGAAAAAAATTCTTTTACATTTACTTTTTTAGAAAAATTCTTTAAATTTCTCTAAAAAATTACGTTGGCATTGAATTTGTCTACAAAATGTGGTTGAAATTACATATTTCCAGAAAATTTAATACAAATTGCAATTTTATAGAAAATTTCCTCATAATTCAATTTTTCTAGAAAATTTCTTTAAGAATCATTTTCATTAAAAATTTAATAGAAATTGTAGTTTTATAGAAAATGTTGTAAAAAAATTGGTATTTTTAAAAAAATCATTCGAAAATTTGATAGACTTTTTTTTCGAAGTTGCATATTTTTGAGAATTTCGTCGAAATAGTATTTTTCTGCAGAATTTCGTAAAAATTTATTTTTTCTAGAAAAGTTTTATTTAATTTTTCTAGAAAAATTAATAAATTGAGTTTTTTAAAAAAAATTCTCCAAATTTGTTTAAACAAATTTCTCTGAAATTACTTTTTTCTATAATATTTGGTTGAAATTGCATTTTATACAGGAGGTTGTTTTTAATTTGAAAGAAAATTACGTTGAAATGGCTATTGAAAATGCAAATATCTTTCTTGAAAATCTCTTCGAAATTACTTTTATAATATTTTGCTGAAATTCCATTTTTTAGAAATTGTAGTTTTATAGAAAATGTTGTAAAAAATTGATATTTTTGAAAAAATCCTTCGAAAATTTGGTAGATTTTTTGGTCGACATTGCATATTTTTGAAAATTACGTCGAAAGAGCATTTTTCTGCAGAATTTAGTAAAAATTTAATTTTTCTAAAAAATTACTCCGAATTGAGTTTTTTTTTAAAAAATTTTACATTTTTAGAAAATTTCTTTGAAATTAAATTTTTCTGTGTTGTTATTTATTATTAGTCTGTTCTTTTGTTATTCAGTAAAAATATTTATTTTGGTTTATGTTTCATTTACTTTCTGTCTATTGCAAAAAAGTAATAGAAACAAATAATACAAAAATTGGTAGAGAGTTTTAATTGCTTGGTAGAATTGACTGCAGTTTCGATAGACAGCACTCTATCATCTTCAGAATTCAGTAGCATTTTTGTCTTTAATTTGAAAGAAAATTATGTTGAAATTGATTGAGCAAAATATAATTTTTCTGGGAAAATTTGATGAAAATGTTAATTTCTTTCTTGAAAATATTTCGAAATTAATTTTTACTGCAAAATTTTGTTGAAATTGATTTTTTTGGAAACTTTCGCAATTTCTATAAAAAACAAAATTACGCTGGTATTAAATTTGTTTGCAAAATTTCGTTGAAATTAAATTTTTCCAGAAAATATAATAAAAAATGGAATTTTATAGAAAATTTCATCAAAAATGTATTGGTATGAGAGTTTTAGTATGTTGACTTAGTTCGGCAAAATACGGGTTTGGTTAGTAGTTCTTGTTAAATTCAATTTACTGCTTTCATAAGTATTTCAGCTGATTTAAGTTAAAGACATACACTATTGCTACTGAATTTTGAAGATGTCTATAGAAACTGTAGTCAGTTCTACAAAGCAATTAAAACTCTACCAATTTTTGTATTTGTTTCTATTACTTTTTTGCAATAGACAGAAAGTAACTGAAACATATGGTCTTAAACCAAAATAAATTCAGACTGAATGCAAATTTCTTTCTTGAAAATTTGTTCAAAATTACCTTTTCCTACAAAATTGCATTGAAATTGCATTTATAGAAACTATTGCAATTTTTTTTAAAAAATTACGTTCTAATTGCATTTTTTCTACAAAATGTCATTGAAATTACATCTTTCTAAAAAATTTATGAAAATTGCAATTTTATAGAAAATTTCATGATATTTAAATTTTTCTAGAAAATTTTTTATACCCTACACCACTCTGTGGTACAGGGTATTATAAGTTTGTTTCACGGCAGATGTTTGTAACACCTGAAAATAACACAGCTAGACCCACCTTAAAGTATACCGATCGACTCAGAATCACTAGCTGAGTCGATTTAAGCATGTCCGTCCGTCCGTCCGTCCGTCCGTCTGTGGATGTAAAGTTGTTCGTCGAATACAGGTCGCAATTTCGCTCCGATCGTTCTGAAATTTTGCAGTTTAGAGTATTTCGCAGCTGTTAAGATCGCTATTGAATTTGGTTGAAATCGGTTCAGATTTAGATATAGCTCCCATATATATCTTTCGTCCGATTTGGCCCTTTAGTCCTATAGAAGCTGTATTTTACATCCAATCGTTTTGTAATTTAGAATGGTAGAGTTTCTTGATCCATGAACCAACATTGCCGAATTTGAAGAAAATCGGTTAAGATTTAGCTATAGCTCCCATATATATGTTTCGTCCGATTTGGCCCTTTAGTCCTATAGAAGCTGTATTTTACATCCAATCGTTTTGAAATTTAGAATGGTAGAGTTTCTTGATCCATGAACCAACACTACCGAATTTGAAGAAAATCGGTTAAGATTTAGCTATAGCTCCCATATATATGTTTCGTCCGATTTTCCTCTTTAGTCCTGTAAAAGCTGTATTTTACATCCAATCATTTTGAAATTTAGAATGGTAGAGTTTCTTGATCCATGAACCAACACTACCGAATTTGAAGAAAATCGGTTAAGATTTAGCTATAGCTCCCATATATATGTTTCGTCCGATTTGGCCCTTTAGTTCTATAGAAGCTGTATTTTACATCCAATCGTTTTGAAATTTAGAATGGTAGAGTTTCTTGATCCATGAACCAACATTGCCGAATTTGAAGAAAATCGGTTAAGATTTAGCTATAGCTCCCATATATATGTTTCGTCCGATTTGGCCCTTTAGTTCTATAGAAGCTGTATTTTACATCCAATCGTTTTGAAATTTAGAATAAACAATTTATACATGAACTACAAAATTTATATTTCAGAGTTATTGAATATTACGAGAGTGGTGTAGGGTATTATATAGTCGGCCCCGCCCGACTTTAGCCTTTCCTTACTGGTTTTTTATTTTGAATTTTTCTGAAAATGTCCAAATTTTATTATTCTTTTTTGAAATTTGTTTAGAATTCCTTAAAAATTTACAAATTGTATGTTTATAGAAACAAAAATTGCATTTTTTTTGGAAATTCCATTTTTATTAAAAACTAGCTTCCCCGGTGCGCTTCGCAGCCCCCATCTTTTATCTATTTTCTGTTTAGGGTACTGTAAAATAGCTATACCTCTTTCTTTCAAAATGACATGATTATTACATATTGTGCAAAATGAAGAAGATTTGATTACTTTTATATATAAAATACGAACCCTGACGAAATAGTTACCCTGACATCATGGTACAATATTTATCCCTTTTCTCACAGTACCTCTGGACGTTGAAAAACTATTTGGTTCATACGTTAGCAACTTTCCCCTTGTTTATGTTCCAATACCTTCATTCACACCCTGGTACAATATAAAACCATGTTTGTCCCACTGTGTCTATAAAGGTACGAATTTAAAAATCTAAAGTAAATCGCTCCATTGTACCACATTTAACCTTTAGTGTGTTATAATTAACCAGTTTGTACGATTGTACAATATTTTAAAATGATAATTGATATTTCAAGATCCAAATTCGCAAGCTTAGGCCGTAATTCAACATTTTTGTCCCCTATCAGTGGCATTTATTTAACTTTTTCCCCACGGTTTAACTAGAAGAACCTATTTGGTAAAAACAATTTCTTAGCTTTGGTTTATGCTGTAAGAGCTACCTTTGCACTCAGGGACCACATTCAACACCTTTTGCACCACTGTTCCATATTAAAAACATTTTATTACACTGTTCTTCTAAAGTACGAATTTTTATACATATCTGGGACTATTTTGTTCCCTTTTTTCCCCACTTACCACATTTAACCATTTTACCGCATTTAACTTTTTTGTTTCACCGTACCATATTTAACCATTTTTGCCCCACTGTGCCATAGTTAACACATTTTTGCCCCACTGTTCCATAGTAAACGCTTTTTGCCCCACTGTACTATACTTAACCCATTTTGTTCCACGTTACCATATTTTACTATTTGTGCCCACTGGAACCATTTTTGTCATACTGTACCATAATTAACCATTTGTGTCCCACTGTACCATTCTAACACATTTTTTCCCCACTGTTCCATACTTAAAGCTTTTTGCCCCACTGTACCATATTTAACCCATTGTTCCCTTTTTTCCCCATGGTCCATAATTAACCCGTCGTGTCCCACGGTGCCTCTTAAAGTTAGAATTACTAAAAATCACTTCCAATCTCTAGTTAATGTTCCAAAAGTTACCCTTGAATCATTGATCCATGTTTGACATTTTTAAGCCACTGTACTATATTTCACACTTTTTGCCCCACTGTGCTTCGAATACAAAGAAAACTTAATTCCCCGATCAGTTGTCATAGGTTAGGGTGGCAGCCGTATTTTTTTACCAGCTCACATAGACCAGTTTAGGTCCCTAGTGTTCTCAGTTGTCATAAGGACACCCCTCGCTTCAATTTTCACCATTCTAATATTAGGCTTTAAATTTGGCGGTGGTACCATATTTATAACTTTCTGTCCCACTATGCCTCTAAATTTTTTTTTAAAAAAAATCGTTTCTGTAGTATATTGTCCCAAACATATTCGGCTTGAAACATATGTATATGTTTAGGGTACACTCTAAACATATAATATTGGGTACACACAAAAAGTATATATTTGGGAAAATGTTGTTTACATCCCAATGTGTTTATATTTGGGACTATTATTTTCGAAACAAATTTTTATTTGCACTTAAGAATTCAGAAAATAAGTTAATTGTGTTAAATTTTGTACTAATTCAAAGTTATTTTTTTATTTTAAATAATATTATTTATTATATTCGTAAAAATAATAAATAATATTATTTATTATATTTACGAAATTGAAATCGTATAATCTTGGATCAAAATAAATTTCTTGGAGGATTGACTAGAAATGATGATGATTTGGAATACTAACTCAGAAATTTGAATTATTGATTTAAACAGAAGTTAATGCTGAATATGGTACTGTAACTGGGAGCTACAATTCGAAGCTAAGAACAAATATAGGGTGAGGTTCCCTACTTTCTTAAAGAAAAAAAAAACCACAGAAAATTCAAATTGAATGGGGAATGTTTATTATCATTTGAAAGAACATTCTTTGGCATTTATTTTTTGAAGATTATGTCTGCCGCGGCTACGTCTCAGATGGTCCATCCGTTGAGTCCAATGTTCGATGACTCGTTCGAGCATTTCGACTGGTAACTGGCGAATGACACGCGTAAACGTTGTTCAGGCGTAAGTCTTTCCATAATGAAATGCCAAACAATACTTAACAAAAATAACATGACAGCATGACACGACTCACACGTGATCTGTCACAAAAAAAGACTATTAAAAAAAGTATCTCTACTTGGATCGCCCTATAGTCACTCCAAAAAATGAGTGCCCCCTCCCGTTAAACATTCAACTGAAAAATTAACGCATTTGTTTAACTTTTATAAAGTTTAATCGATTGATTTTTATTGCTTATAATGGTTATTAAAAATTTTTAAAAAAAAGAACATTTGTGATTTCAAGAATAGTTAAAATAACTACAAAAACAAAATAAAGTCGGATTTTCAGCTCCAAAAAGTGAGTGCTCATTTTGATTTTTTTTGCATAAATCGCTTAAAATAATAACAATTATTATTTAGTTTGAGATCCTTTATTCTTTATTATTGCTTCTTATCTTCTGGGAATAGAATTACTAAGTTCTGAGTCACATCGGATGAAATTTGTTCCCACTCAATCTTTAGGGTACTGATCAACTCATGTCTGGTCCGAATATCCCTTTCAGGGATTTTTCTCTCTAAATGGTCCCATAGATTCTCAATAGGGTTTATATCGTGTGATTGAGGAGGCGTTTCCATCCATTTGGGTGTATTATATAGAAGCCACATCTTAGAGTTACGAGCAGTGTGCTTCGGGTCATTATCCTGAGTAAATATATAATTGGATGGTAGAACCATTTTTTGTATGCTGGGCTGGAGATTCGGTTTTTATACCCTCACTTTAGTGATACGAGGGTATATATCATTTGCTACGGAAAAAAGTGTAACACATCGAAGGAGTGACCTAATGTTCGGCGGATATTCGTTTTGGGTAATTTTAAGTCGAATGAGCAATGTCCGTCCATCTGTCTGTCTGTCTGTCTGCTGGCTGGTGCGCACGATAACTCTCGAAAGGAGTAACCGATTGACTTCAAATTTGGTATGCGGTAATATTTTGATCTATCTCCGAATGAGTTCGAAGATGGGCCATATTGGTCTACTCCTTCTGGTACCTCCCACACAAAGGGTTAAAATTTAGTGAAATATTGATTCTTTAATAACTTCTATACTACTTATTCGAATCTTTTGAAATTCTGCACATAATATTAGTATATTAGTCGCTATTAACTCGAGGAAAAATGTGTGAAGTTGGCATGCCCCTTTTGGTACCTCCCACACAAATGGACCATTTTGAATCAAAATTTAACTGCTTATAACTTTAATTTTCTACAGTATAATGTTTTCGTAGCGCCTATAGTCCGGTAAAAAATTAGCATTATTATACAGCCCCTTATGGTACCTCCCACACAAATGGACCGTTTCGTACCAAAAGTAAACGTCTTGTAACTTGAATACTTGAAATTTTGTACAGTGTAATGCTGTTATAGTGCCTATAGTCCTGTAAAAAGTGGGCGTTATCACCTACCTTAGTCGGTTTACCCGACTGAAACTTTCTTACTTGTTCTTATTGACCTTGCTGATATAAGGCTTCTTTCGAGGAATGCGACCATGATAACCGGCATCATACAGGACATTACGAACAGTATTAACACTTACACGGGGCAAAATCGCCTTTTTTGATATGTTTGAATCGAAAGAAAATATACTTGGAACAGAAATTTTTAAATATTATATATTTTCGAGCAAATACATTTTATTTGAAAATCAATAAAATATATTTAGAACGCATATGTTAATATATTAGAATAATATATATTTGCGAACTAATTTTCTCAAATAAAATATGTGTTTAAATACAAATAAAATTATTGTTTATGAATATTTCCAAATATATTTTATTAAAAAAAAAGATTTTCAAAACTTTGCTGAATTTTTCGAATTATAGTTTTAATTTTTTCCTTGTTTTCGAATTATGCATTCCTATTAAAAATGGCATACTTACATTAATTACTATTTGAAACCACTTATTTTTATTTTCCAAATATTCCAAGTCATTATTTTCAATTATAAAGAAATTTTACTAACATTAAAAATTTCTAAAAATTACCTTTAAAACAAGCAAATGATCTTTATTTGGGAAATAACATATCAAAAAAAAAAAAAATATTAGGATGTAAACATAGTTTTGTTTAGAGCAACATCCTCCCAAACATATAATATTTGTTTGTGTCAAATATTATATATTTGGAGTGCAGCCTAAAAATATTTATGTTTCAAGCAGAATATGTTTGGGACAATATACTACAGAGCCGATTTGTTTTCAGCGTGTACATAAGAACTTTAGAAATGTGGACAACAGAAGGTAAATCGTTTATAAATAAGCAGAACAATATTGGTCCAAGGTGACTGACTACCTTTAGGAATGCCAGATGTAACAGCAATATCTTTTGATAGAGAACTACCAGCTTTAACACATTGAGACCGGTTAAACAAATAGCTTGTTAAGCAAATTAACAGATTATTACTGAAACCAATACAATACAGTTTAAGTAACCGTAGTGCGAGATTAAAGGCCCAGTTAGGCAAACTTAACCGTAACGCCCCCGTAGCGTAACGAATCAGCTGATTCAATCTGTCATATGGAAGTCGGTGTAAACGATTAACCAACGGAAACGAAACGTAAACGGACGGCTGAATCTGTTGAAATTAGAATTGGACGTTCCGTTTACGTACAATTTGACAACAGCTGATACTACATGTTGTTTACAATTACAATTGTATGTTCACCGAGAAAAGCTACGAAAATAATTGATTATTGTTTAAAAATTATTTGTTGTTTAAAAATGCAAATAAACATGAAAGACGAAGATTTGATTCATTGCTGCAGTTGCACGAGCATTTATACAATAAATATAACCCAGCATATAGGATATCTGAAAAAAAGCGAGAAGCTTGGAAGCAAATTGGCAAGGAGCTGGGCGTCACAGGTGAGTTTTATGAAGATCGCGGCTGATTCCATTCAAAATTAAATTTATAATCTGCTTCAGGATTCCTTTGGCGATAGTACGAGAAAATCATTGCGCCAATCTTCTTCATTGTGGGTGAATTTGACAGCAATATAAGCATCTCTACAAATGTGGACTTATTTATAGATAGAGATTGGATTGGATTTGGCTGAGTCCCTCTTCAATGGAAATATACATAAGTAAAAGTATTAATAAAACACAGAATATTTAAGATATTGAGTTCAAATTTATTCCAGGTGTAGTGCAAATGTTACATTTTAAGAATGCAATTCAATTTCGGTCATATGACTACCACGAGCCCGTCTACAGCGACATTTCGACCGGAACGTTGGCAATTTCGCGTTGGGTGTTGTCTCTGAGCTCGTCTATAGTTGTTGACTTAGACCAAGGATATTCCTCAGGGGAAACGCCGCATCGCCAATAAAAAAATGAGGAAAGGCTTCAGAGGATGCTGACGATAATGGTTTACTAGGAGGTACAGGTACTGTACCTAAAATAACTGATTGGCCAAACGTAGAGTACTGGAATATAGCTGTATTTAATTTAAATTAAGAAATGGAAATTGTTTGTATTAAAATAGATTACAATTAAATATAAGTTTAATGGACATAACCCCATCGTGTTGGCTGCCATAACTTCCAACATTAACTGATATGTATATATGTCATGTATAGTTAGCATCGCAGATTCCCACACAATTCGGCATATCCCACATTCGTTGAAAATCATTGGCAATGTGTTTGTACTGCTGTGTAGTTGGTTCACTTAATTAAATCGGAGAAAGCAAGCGCCACAAAACTTCACTGTATTCTAAAACAATATTTCGCATTGTTGTTTTCCCCAGCCGTGACCCAAATATCTACAATTTTAAAGAATAGAATGTTAATATTTCCCAACTTGGAATCATAGGATAAAGCAATATTTGACATACAGTATTGTTATTGTTATATCTCTGCCGGTCTAATCCGTTGCTTTGGCGTAGTTAACTCAGTCATTGTTTATAGGACGATATTTTCTTGATTTACTTTAATTGTAAATTCTGCACAGATTTAAAAACACACAAATTTATAAACAATCTTTTTAACTTAATTTTTAATAAACCTAAACAAAAAGAAATCGCGGCTTTTTTTGTTTACTTATGTGTTGTTGTTGTCAGACCATATGACTCGTTATCTCAACGTTGGCTAATCGCTCAAACGGGCAACGTTACGGCAACGGTAAAGATAAATTACGGTTACGTATGCCTAACCCGGCCTTAACTTTATCAAATGCTTTGCTGAAATCTGTGTAAATTACATCAGTTTGCATTCGGTTCCGCAAAACCATCATTTACCACGGATGTAAGTTCACGAACATTCGGACGGAATCCATGTTAGTAAGGTGATAGTGAAGTAGGAACTTGTTGTGCAATTATATCAGATATTATTTTCTCAAAAAGTTTAGAGAATTTAACTCAGTTTAGCAATTTCTCTGCAGTTTGACACTTAAATTTTACTGCCAGATTTAAAGATTCCATCCATAGTTGAGGTAAACAACATCGCTTCTGTAGTATATTGTCCCAAACATATTCGGCTTGAAATATACATATGTTTAGAGTACACTCCAAATATATAATATTTGACACACATAAATATTATATGTTTGGGAGAATATTGTTCTAAACAAAAATATGTTCCCATTCTAATATTTTTTATTTGGAACTAGTATTTCCGAAATAAAGATTAATTTGTATTTAACTATTTTGGCAATGTATCAAGGCCTTGATTTAAAGACAAGTTTTCTGTTTTTTCAGGTGCTCAATTCAGGTATCAATATAAATTGCATTGATGGATTGACAAAAAGTGATGAATTGGAATATTTATAAATTAAAAGACATTTTTAGCTATAGAGTTTAAAACGAAAACTAGGAAAAACTAACTAAAGTTCGAAAAAATCAGCAAAGTTTTAAAAATTTTTTAAATAAAATATGTTTGGAAAACTTCTTAAACAATAACTTTGTTTGTGGGTACACACATATTTTATTTGTGAAAGTCACTTAGCAAATATATTGTGTTGTATTAATATATGCGTTCCAAACAAGATTTCTTGATTTTCAAATTAAAATTTATTTGTTAACAAATTTTTATTTGTTAACAAAGTATTTGAAAAAATCGATTCCAAATATATTTTCTTTCAATTCAAACATATCAAAAATGACGATTTTCCCCCGTGTATACAAAACAGTTTTATGACAGTTTTAAGAATATTATATTAATAGGACTATGTTCCAAAAAGTGAAATGGATACACGCTGAAAAAAAATCGCTTCTGTAGTATATTGTCCCAAACATATTCGGCTTGAAACATATATATATTCAGGGTACACTCTAAACATATAGTATTTGGTATATACAAAAATTATATATTTGGAAAGATGTCGTTCTAAACAAATCTTTGTTTACATCCCAATATGTTTTTATTTGGGACTATTATTTCCGAAACAAATATTTATTTGCATTTAAGTATTCGGAAAATACATAAATAAATTGTGTTAAATTTCTCAGTAATTCAAAGTTAATTTTTTAGAAATGTTAAATGTTCGTAAAAAAATAATAATTGAAATCGTATAATCGTGGATTAAAATAAATTACTTAGAGGATTGACAACTAATGATGGCTTGGAATACTCAGAAAATTGAAAAGAATGATTTAAAACGGAAGTTAATATGGTATCATAACTGGGAGGTCTAATTCGAAAACAAGGAAAAATTAAAACTGAATTTCGAAAAAGTCAGTATATGTTTTGAAAATTTTTTTAAATAAAATATATTTGGAAAAAATCCTAAACAATAATTTTATTTGTATTTAAACACATATTTTATTTGAGAAATTTAGTTTACAAATAAATTTTGTTGTAATATATTAATATATGCGTTCCAAATACATGTTATTGATTTTCAAATAAAATTTATTTGCTCAAAAATATATAATATTCAAAAATTTGTGTTCCAAATATATTTTCTTTCGATTCAAACATATCAAAAAAGGTGATTTTGCCCCGTGTATGCAGATGATGTCAAAATTATTAAAACCGTTAATGATCAAGATGAACAGTCACTGCTTCAGTCTGATCTTGATAGTTTTCATAACTGGTGCCTGGTCAACTAATTGGAACTTAATATAAAAAAAAATTAAACATATTTCTTTCTCTAGAAATGTAAATTTCCAATCCAATTATTATATAAATGGCGTTAGCTGGAATATGTTGAATCCTTTATGGATCTTGGTATTATGTGGGATCATCGAATGAATTTCAGGTCTCATATCGGCCCCTCAATAAAACAGCGTATACATGCGTATACGCCATTAGTATCCCCTCACCTTAGAGAGGAGGGTATATATCATTTGCTACGAGTCAAAAGGGTAACACATCGAAGGAGTGACCTAAGACCCTAAGTATGTTCGGCGGATATCCGTTTTGGGACATTTTAAGTCGAATGAGCAATGTCCGTCCGTTTGTCTGTCTGTCTGCTGGCTGGTGCGCACGATAACTCTCGAAAGGAGTAACCGATTGACTTAAAATTTGCTAAGTAGTGTAGGAATTGGTCTCCGGACGGACGGACAGTTATGGATTATTAATATGTACATGACGAAATTACGCGTAGCAGGGCGATGTTTCCAGAAACCTAGCGGCACAGATGACGACACGTGTACGCATTATTGCGTAAGCCATTTCTGATGACACGTGTGCGCAATATTGCGTAAGACGTTTCTGGAAGCATCGCGATTGCTATTTGTATGACGACACGGACGCAGATTGCGTATGGGGAAGGGGGGAATGTGGATGCACAGTGTGCGTTGCCAGATATTTTTTGAAAAAAACTTAAAATTTTCGAAGAAAAAACTTATTTTGCCAAAAAAAACTTTTTATTTATATTTTATAAAAAAAAGTCTAAAATCGTAGCAATTCAATATTAGATAGTAATAGAAATGCTTCTTCCTTTGAAACGCTTAATATAGTTTAGTTTTTAAATGGTAACTAGACAAATAGAGATTAAACAATTGGCGATGGGCCATATTTCTCGACTCACGAACATATTGGAATATAGTGGGATCATAATAAATTACAAAACAATTATTGTACAATTCATAAAAGAAGGGGATAGTCCATAGTAGATCTGATCTGAGCAAAAGACTCCTTGGCACATTCCGCCGGAAAATGCAGTCTCGAAGCCCCTAAATTGGAAAAATTAGTTTTCTCCAATTATTTTTTTATTTTGAAATTGTTAAAAAATGTGTGTGTATTTCTATTCGTATTTATAGTAAATTTATTTGTATTCTTCCACTTTGAAGTACATAAGTGATTAATTTTTTAAAATTTTAAATTAAATGGTTTTGTGTTTTTCTGAGATAATAATATAATATTAAATTCTTACAGAACTTTTTTGTGGACGAAAAAACTTAAAAGAGTCATTTTTTATTTGAAAAAACTTGAAAAATAAGTTTAGGGCCTGTTTCTGTAACTTTTTTTCGTTCGTCTACTGCGAACGATCAAAAATCACTCAATTATTCCGAGAAATCTATAAATCGCAGAAGTTTATAATTCGTTGTGTCTGTAGGAAATCATGTAAAAAGCTTGTTCCTAAAATATTTCTAACCTGGGTTTTATAGAATTCAAGTAATAGCTGAGAGAATTTTGATCGTTCGCCGTAGACGAACGAAAATAAGTTACAGAAACAGGCCCTCAAACTTATCGTCTGGTAACGCTGATGCACACGCACACACACACACACGACAACGCAGATGACGATGTGGATGCGCACATGCCACTATCCAACCAATCACAGCACGACTCCAGAACTTTGCTCTCTCGACTTTGTAAGACCGAGTTGAGTATGGCGACATATTTAACTCAAGAGAGAGCAGCGAAGTTTCTGGACGAATGCTGATTGGTGATGACGTTTGGGGATGACAATGTGGGGATGATGTTGGGGAATATTTAGGGATGGAACGGGAATATAAAAGGGCGCAGACCAGTATGCGCGGGCATCATTCTCGAATTCATCAAAGCGCGAGCAACATCATAGAAGTCTCACTAAAGACGTACATTAATATTGCAAAACACTAATTTTGTAACTCTGTAAATACATATGTAAATAAAATATAGTAATAAGTAAATCTCAATGTGTTGTTATTCGTCATCAAACAAACTCCAAGTAGTAATATTTTCTTCTATCTCCAGCTAAGTTCGAAGATGGGCCACATTGGTTCACTCCTTATAGTACCTCCCCCACAAAGGGTTAACCTTTAGTGAAATATTGATTATTTAATAACATCTATACTAGTTATTTAAATCCTCTGAAATTCTACACATAGTATTAGCTTAGTAGTCACGTCCCTTTTGGTAACACCCGCACAAAT